>JAECXX010000004.1:14300000-14925000 GCA_018153305.1 Drosophila kurseongensis | reverse complement strand
GTAATAAAAATAACAAATGAAAATATATTAAAATCAGAGCACGAAACTTAGATACAACAATTAAGTACGGAGTACAAATAAAAACTTTTTTATAAATTGATTTGTTTTTAAATCAATCTAATGATAAGCAATTCCTAAATTCTATTAAAAATCACTTCCAAAATCACTTAAATATCGATTACGAAAAGTGAATCAGTAACGACATATCGCGGTTATAGGCCACCTCTATTTACTTGTCAAAATAGCAAATTTTCATTCGGGCTAGGAATCGACTGAAAATATGTCTGCTATTCTAAATCACGCAATTCGTCGCCAATTAGGCGCTACCGCCGCCCGGAATATGTCCGGCACCGCCGCCGTGGCTGGCGAGCACTCCGGTAAGTGTCTTTTCGGGGTCCCAATGGCCAAATTCTCCTGCTTTCGTAAGGTTAAGGTTATGTAATTTGGTCGTTGGGCAAGATCGATTCTGGGAGTCCCTCTTATAACACCACATCTATGTTCTATATCGTATTCCAGGTGGTTACAAGGTCTGGAAGCGCCTGTCCTTCTTCGTGGCCGTTCCCGCCGTTGGTCTGTGCATGCTGAATGCCTACCTGAAGCACCAGGAGGAGCATGATAAGCCCCGCCAGGAGTTCGTCAAGTACGACTACCTGCGCCGCCGCGAGAAGCGCTTCCCGTGGGGCGAGGGCCAGAAGAGTCTGTTCCACAACCCCCATGTCAACCCACTGCCCGACGGCTACGAGCACTAGGTGGCCACCGCCTCCGATCCGGAGATGCATTCGTTATTTGGTAGTGATAAACGTTAATGTAAACTGAATATTAGGCGGAAATACACAGACACACTGAGAAAACAACCATAACTTAAACTCCAGTTGGCGCTTCAATAAAAATTAAACCAGAGCGAGGACATCCTTGAAAGGAGTAGTGGTTTTGGAGGTTAATAACTTCAACAATTTAAGGTTGGAGTTCTCCTAACTATGGATACATAGACAACAGTGCCTTGGAATACATTGACTTTTTAATGTATAAACATAAACATGGATACAATTTCTGGTTACTTATTTTGCGGATTTCCGATTCTTTACAAGTGAGCGCTCCGGTTTGGGTGGCGACTTAATTTCCTTCTTCACGACGACTTCCTTTGGTGAGACTTTTTGAGTATCTCGGCTGCGGGTTCGGCGCGAGGACTCGCGCTGGACTGCTTTAGGTGCACTGGCCTTTCGCTGCTTAGTAGGCGGGGTGAAGGACTCGTCGCTATCATCGAGGTGGTCGTCATCAAGATGGTCGTCTTCCAAATACTCTGCCTCAAATTCCTCCTGCTTTACGTCCTCCATTTCATCATCTTGTTCGATATGTTCTTCCCTTTCTTCGCCTTCTTCATCGTTATGGTACGGCTCCATCTCCAACACATGATCGTCCTCGATGTGTTTCTGCAGGCAGTTCTGTGTCAAGAAGATGTGATCGCAGAACTCGCAGGCGAAACGCTCACTCCCCTTGTGCTGTTCCATATGGGCTTCGACGCTGTCAATATCGTCGATCTGCTCCCGACACATTGGACACTTCAGGGTCGTATGAGCGTGGACGCTCGCATGCTCCAACAGGCTGATGTAGTTGTTAAACGACTTCTTGCATTCGCTGCACACGAACATGGCGTCCGTAGTCTGCAGGTGCATCCGCACATGCCGGGAGAGGTGGTGGGACAACAAATACGACTTTGGGCAGTACTTGCAGGGATAGGCTCTTTTCCCGGCGTGGGCCACGAGATGACGAGCCAGCTTGGAGGCGGTAGAAAAGCTCCTCGAGCAGTGTTGGCAGGGAAAGGGAAGGTTGGAGGAGTGTATAACCTGAAAAAATATAGTTTATTATAGCTAGTGCATTATAAATCAGACGAATTTAGTTTATCTCCTTACCTCATGGCGTTCCAATCCTTGCTTGAAGGCAAACGACTTGGTGCAAACGCCGCACTGGAATGGACGCTTCTTTAAGTGTCGCTCGGCGTGTTTCTCCATTTCCTGGCGCGATATGAAGGGCTTTTCGCAGTACACGCAGATGATCTTGGGGATTTCCGTGTGGGTGCGTTCGTGGCGGTGGAGCAGAGCCTTCCTGGTAAAGGCCTTTCCGCAGATGGTGCACTTAAATGGCCGCTCACCGGTGTGGACAAAGTTGTGCTTGGCCAGGTCGTATTTCGAGAAGAAGCTTTTCTCGCACTGGGGACACTGGAAACTGCGCGAGCGCGTATGATTTAGCTGATGTATCTCTAGCAGCTGCTGAAGCGGAAACGAGCGTTCGCAATCGGGACACGGAAATACATAGGTAGCCACCTTCTCGGCGTTCTTTGTTGGATCATCCTGATCATCTAGCTTAATGTCGGCATCCAGAACTTCGGTCACTACAGCCAAGTTGCCACTTTCATCCCTTTTGACTTGGGGCGTGGAAATACGCGGCTCCACCGGAGCAGATGGTCCCTTGTTCAGTATCCTAATCGATGACTTGTTCAACAGCTTGGGTTTTTTGGGCAATGCCTTCGGTGCTGTTTTTTCAAACTCCTTTTCAAGTTCGTGGGCCATGTCCTCCAGCATATTCTGCACATCGTCCATGTTAATCTCCTGGTTGTTCTCCACCTTCAACTCGTAGGCGTGAGATCGGCGGTTCACCGGTGCGGTAACAATAATCGGATTCTGAGTCACCAAACTGGTCTCCATCACCTGGACATTCTCGATGACCACCTGACTCGACTTGGCCATGGTATTAAGGAGCTTTTTGGGGGCCTCGGGTGTCTCGGCTGCTGGAGCTGGAATTACTACCACCTTCTTGGGTGCAACCGTCATCATGGGAGCACGCGGCTTCTCCAGCGGCGAGGGCCAGTTTCCGGTCAAGGGATATTGCCGGAGCAGGGTCTCCGCCCGCTTGCACATCTGCTTGAAGCGGTAGCAGTGCTCAAACAACAGACGGCATTCCAGGCAGATAAGCCCTGGCATTCCATCACCGGCGTAGACCTGGTAATATAGAACAAATTAATACATATATTTTTTTTCGAATTTTAAGCTTTTTACCCTTTATATTTATATATTATAGAGTATTTTTATATTTGTTTTTTATTTTAATTAACCAGGTTTGCTTTTAAAAAAGGTAACGCCCGCCATAGATAGTAATACCCTCTTCAAAATAGCACATCAATCGATGTTTAATCGTGATGCGTTGCATTAATCCATCGATCTATCGACGGTTGGCCATCTCCGCTTGGCGGCAAGTGCATACACACCACTACCTCTGCAATCGCAGTTTGTTTTCGCGGCGGCGAGCACGTTTAACCTCCGTTAATTGATTGATTAAGCACGGCTACGCTGATCCATAAAAGGACATTCGCTCGATTGTTTTGTCTGAACAAATCCGACAAAAGCTGAAAAACAGCTGTGCTGTGGAAAGTTTGGCCAATTCAAGTCGATATAACATCAGAACAAGAATTGCAGAACAGTCAACCAAGAAGGGCGCAACAACTAAAGGAGAAGAAGAAGAAAAGAGGAGGAGGAGGAGGAGGAAAAGAAGAAGAAAAGGCAGGCAGACGTCGAACAAAAGGCAAGGAGAAACGCAAACAATCACAACAAGAGGAGAGAAAGGGACACAAAATGACGGACGAGTGCATAACCAGAAACTACGGAGTTTTTAACTCAAACGGAGCGGGAAATCGGGGCAGCATTATAGCTGATAATACCGATGCCAAGGGCTGTACGGAATCGGTTGTTGTCGGTGGTGCAACTGCAACGAGGTAAGTGCAGCGCTCTCTCTCTCTCTTTGCTCTCTTTCTTTACTTCAATCTCTCGCTGCGTTTGTTTGTGCATATTGTTGTCAGCCCTTGTTATCACTCTTGTTGTTTTTCAACAATCCTGGAACAATTCTAAAATCCTTACATATTTGAGCGATTTTGCAAATTTTTGAAAATTTGTTCTTCCCCCTATTAATGCAAAGTTTTTATCTTATCTTATCAGATTCTCAAAATTTAGACGCATTTTTTTTTTTTGCTTATTCCTATTTTTAATGTAATGTTTTTTAAAGATAATTCAACAACTTTGCATTGTAAGGCAGCATTTATGACCCACATTACTTATCACACAATTTCTGTACTTTTCGTTGCCAGTTTTAAAGGTATTGAATTTAAACAAAGTCAACAAATTTGTTATTAATATGCCAAGTACTATTCTAACATCTCGACTATTATAAAATGGCATTGTTATAAAAAAATAGCCTTTTAAGCTAAATTATAAATTTTTGTATTTTTTAAAGGATTCAAAAAAAAGGTCATTTAATATAATAATTAAATAAATGTAACTAACTCTATATTTATAAATTTTTTGATTTAGATATTCTCATATAATTTATAGAGAAAAACTGTTAAGTTAAATATGCATCAAGTTCAAATAAATTTAACAATTAAAGAAAAAAGCTAATATAGTATTTTCGTAACGTATTTAATATAAATGGCTACTCATCATGAAAGTCATTAAGGGCTAATTCAATAGAACCAATTTGACAAATACTAAAATGAGTAAAAAGCTTTCGAATTGTATTTCTATTGCAATTCTTTTGTTTTCGGTTAAGAAGGAAATGCGCAGCAGTATAAAGCCAATTTTGACTTATTTAATAGTATTGGGAAAATCATAACTAAACACATCTTTACATAATCAAACAGCTATTAATCATTCCCAATTTTGGCCAAGAACCTTATCTAATCTTATCGCGCCTAGCTTTCGGCCGTAGAATCGAATGGCTTATTAAAAATCTTCTCTTCGCAGCGCCTCCCCCCTTCCGGCCAACAAGTTTGTGGCCCGAATGCCCGTTGAGCGATATGCAAGCGAATATAATATGAATCACAAGAACCGCGGGCTGGCCCTGATCTTCAATCATGAACTCTTCGATATACCCTCGCTGAAGAGTCGCACCGGAACGAATGTGGATGCCAAGGAGTTGGAAAAGGCGTTGACTGCCCTGGGATTCACGGTGACTGTGTACAAGGACTGCAAGTTGAGGGATATCCTGAAGAACATCGAGAAGGCCGCCGTCCAGGATCACACAGATAATGACTGCCTGGCGGTGGCAATCCTCTCCCACGGGGAACACGGCTACCTATATGCCAAGGATGTGCAGTACAAGCTGGATAATATATGGCACTACTTCACCGCCACCTTTTGTCCCTCGTTGGCGGGCAAGCCAAAGATGTTCTTTATCCAAGCCTGCCAAGGCGATCGTTTGGACGGAGGAATAACCCTCGAGAAGAGCGTTACCGAAACAGATGGGGAGTCCTCAATGAGCTACAAAATACCCATACACGCAGACTTCCTCTTCTCTTACTCGACTATTCCGGGTATGAATAATGATGTTACACAAAATGCCTTTTAATTTTCTAACATTCACCCATTTTTAGGTTACTTCTCCTGGCGCAACATCAACAACGGTTCCTGGTACATGCAGTCGCTGATCCGGGAGCTAAATACCAATGGCAAAAAGTACGACATGCTCACCCTGCTCACATTCGTCAACCAGCGTGTAGCTTTAGACTTTGAGTCGAACGTGCCCACCACTCCGATGATGGATCGCCAAAAGCAGATACCGTGCCTCACTTCCATGCTAACCCGTATACTGCGCTTCGGGGACAAACCGAAAGGCAATAAGGCTGGCTAAAAGAGATCTCTTTTTTAAAATTGGTTGTACAACCTTATCCCACAATCATTCACTTTGGATTCCACTTCACTTCAAGTCTAGTTTTAAGTGACGCGTGCCATTATCCTGAAGGATATGCGGCACCTTGATCGCTTTTCATTTCCCTTACCCACCCATTTCAGGCCTTATCAATGACGAAATTCGTTAATCACTTAATATTATGATTTCCTTAAATATAAGAAACGAACACTTGCCAATCAGCAAACCCACAAATTTGAGATAAGATTATACAATGAAGATTTATAAATTTAAACGCAAACATATATATTTGATATGGATACAAATAAAAATGAATTATAAATATGTTGATATTGTTTTTTTAAGTAATGAAGTCTTGAAGATATAGTTAATCTGCAATTATTAATCAACCTATATGATTTGTTATAAGTTAAGTTCCAAAAACACTTAAATAATTTAATTAATTTAAGTCTATTGGCAGTGAATTTGATCAATTTATTCTAGCGAAACAGTTGTTTTTAATATTATATATTTTTAGACCAGGATATTTTTTGAAAAGTTAATAGAGCTAAATTTAAATTAGCATCGATTTAAAAACGACAATTAAGACCCTATAAATCGTTCTTACTTTAATGCTTCAGTTTAAATTCCACCATGAAACATTTTTAATATTTTGCCTTTCTTTATATGAAAACGGGTACGGTTTAAAATATTATATAAATCAAAATACTCTACAGTTGCTACCAAAACGATTCGACAAATAACACGATTGATGCTAAGTTCGTTTAATTTTGTTTTGTAAATAACATGTTGGTGTTTACAAGTTGGAGAAGTTTTATTTTCGCCCAAAACAAAACTGACAGCTGTCACGGGCGATCAGCTGACTTGGCAAGTGTGTGCGTGCTGTACAGTTGCGACTGTTGATTGAAGTGGGTTTTTCTCTTCGCACAACCGAAAAAGGGAAACTCCAACGAATAGCTGAGTAATCGGTGGGTTACGTCCTGGGGCCCTTTTCAAGGACTTATCAGGAGGGGATAGGACCAGGAGCCGGGCAACAGTGGGGCAGGAAAACTTAGCCAAGACGCCATCGCAGTCATTTCGGAAACCCACGAGCAATTTCTTAGCCAAGTTATGCGTGGCGGTCGTTAGTTCAAGTTAGAACCCCATTAGTCGTTTTTCGCTTACCTCGATCGCCGTAATAGCCATGATCTGCAGAGGCAGATTGGCGGTTGTTTTCACTCTCGCGTTTTCCTCGAAAATCGAGGCCAACTTCTGTTCCGTCAGGCAGAAGCGACAGACCTTTTTCTCGGTCATCACTGCCTCGCGAGCCTCTAACTTTTCGGCCATCGCGACAATAGCAACTAGCTGGTATCGGGGGTGGCCAAGAGCAGCCACAAAAACTATTTAAGTCGGGACAAATTACAAAAGCAAGGAAAAGAATCTGCTTGGCGTCTTTTCTACTGCACGAACCGCGCGGGAGTTGCCAGATCGTCGTTACAATCGCTGGACACGGCTACACGTGCCAGGGCTGCCAAAAATATCGATATCTTACCGATACTAAGAGTGGGTCTCGACTAAATGTTGTTCTCACTGAATGTTGGCGTTTATATATTTCAAATAATTTACAAATGTAGAGCCTATATTAATAAGATTTAATTAATTTCTCCTTTTGTAATCAACAACAAATTCAGTTATTAGTTCTTTTAACATCTTTTTAGTGTACAAAATATTGAAGTAGCATTTTAATGTCTGGTAAGATTTTGTTTTAGGTACCATCAATTAACATTATTATTTACCATTAAAAATTCCATTTCATTGATGAAATTTTAAATACTCTTAAAATGAAATCGATTCGACTTTTCTTTTACAAATTATTTTCATTGCTAATGAGCCGTTTATGATTTTAAAAGAGCTACATATTTTCAGAGTTCTATGTTTTACATAAAGTTTAAATATGTAAAGCTTCAGTTTAAATAGTCCGTGTTACACAAATTGTAACTGTCAAACCACAAATGGTTAGTATCAGTTTTAATAGTATGTCCCAGCGCAATTCAAAATTATTAATTAAAAAATAAGGTTTACGAAGTGAAAAAGTACTACAATCTCTATTTATTAATCTTATAATTCCCAAACTAATCATCGGCGTCCCTAAGTCGAGCCTGCGTCTGTTCGCCGATGTCGTATATGACATTCTGTTGCAGCAGCTCGTGGGCCTCGTACTTGAGGGACTCCTCGTAGGCGTACTGGATGCTGGTGTCGTAGATCATCAGCTTGCACTTGGCCAGCGCCAGGATGGAGTTCCTCAGTCGAGCGATCACTTCCCGGTCAACTCGCGGTATATGCTCGTTTAAGTTCAGGGCAAATCCACCCTCGCCGCCCTCCTGCTCCTGACCTTTGGTCGGTGATATCCAGATATAGCCGTTGTTCCCGAGGATCACGGAGGCGCCACAGGGCAGATTGTGAAAGTGCATCTTGCGACGCTTGACGAGAGCGGGAAAAACCTTGACTAGGATGCCCTGCGACAGTTTTCCGTACTTTAAACTGCGCGTGTAGAGGGAAAGGGTTCCTTCCTCGAAGATGTTCTGGTGGAAAAAATTGTTTGTTAATAACGTAGTTCCCACGTTAAGGGGTATACAAAAAATGGTTTGGGACGGAACAAGTTGATTTTTTACTTTTTTAGTTTTCTTTTCTTTTAAGTTTTTTGTTTTACGTACCGACTTTTTAAATTTTAAAACTAAAGGTAAAAATTAAATATTTTAACATTCTAAAAATTGTGCTACGAAACATTACTCAACCTATCGGTAAATAATTTAATTTTTATTTAATAAATAAAAAATAAATATACACTTGCTCTTTTTAATGCTGAAGTTTGCTCTAGCATGGTTCGAGTCTTTACTGCACCTCCCAATACCAAATATACAATACCCACCTGGACTTCTGCGGAGATTAGATCCCCCTCGTCCAGATAGCGCCGCATCATCTGCTCGTCCTCCGCGGATCTCCGCCTGAGTTCGCCGCCTGGCAGATTCACGGATGAAAGCAGGAGGATGGAGTCCAGCCGGGAATTGGTGTCCACTCGCCAGCGCTTCTGTTGCACCTCGCTGACACGGGCCACCACCACGTCCCCGATTTCGCCCACATAACGACTTTTCAGCGGACGCACGGAGATTAGCTTGTTGACCTTCTGGATCACCCCGGCCACGGAGGCCTTGATGTTCTCGTCCTCGACAAAAGTACCATGGCCACGCATGAATCCAGCCTCCGGCATTAAAATCTCACCGGGTGTGTAGACGCGCGGCAGGTGATCCGCATGGGCGGCTAGGTCACGCCAGTCCACCCGATCCAGGGCCAGTTCTATCGCAGCGTTTGTGGACATCTCGGCGGGATTGGGTTTAAATTTGGGAGAGGTAAACAAAAAGTTAAATTTAAGCAAGGAAAATGAGCAACAGCTGGCGAAACACGCGCGCCGCGGAACTGGTTCCTGATCCGGGCTTGGTACTAGTTCTGATTTCGGTTCTTCGCCGCAACTACGCGGCTAATTGAAAAAAACTAAAAATCCCCCTAATAAAATTGTGATAAGAAAGTCGATAGATCGAGAACTGGAACTAGAATGGTGACCAGGAAAAATAACAAAGCAAATTAACTTTTGATGATAAGCGAACTAAACAACCTTACGAATATTTTTAAATAAGATTTTAGAAAGTATGAGAACAATTCCTAATTAGTTTTAAATACTTTTCAATAGATTCGACTTTTATTTTTGTGTCGGCAGCCACTTGAGTAAATTCAAAACTTCTGAGATACTACTAACTTAAGGATAAAGTATCCATGGAATACGACGTTCGAGTGCTGCGGGGACACCTGAGATCGGTGTACGACTGCGCATGGAATCCGAATTGGGATCGGGATCTTCTGGCCAGCGTTTCGGAGGATGGCACTGCCAGGATTTGGGACACGTCGGAAATATTTATCAATCACCCGGTGCTGCCCCACTGCATCCAGAAGGACGGGGTTGAGGTGCCTAGCAACAAGGACGTCACCTGTCTAGACTGGAACGTATGAAGTTTCTTTTAAAACCGTTTCAAACTATTAATTCCTCTATGCTTACAGTGTGTTGGTTCTTTGCTAGCCACCGGAAGTAATGATGGATGTGTCCGGATTTGGAAAACGGACGGCCATCTGGTCTCTACTCTCCACCAACATAAGGGTCCAATTTTTTCGGTAAAATGGAGCAAGTGCGGCAACTACATCCTTACAGCGGGCTACGATCAGACTACGATCATCTGGGACACATCCACTGGTCAGAGCACCCAGCAATTCACTGTTCATAATGATGTAGTCCTCTATGCGGACTGGCAGACAAATACGACCTTCGCATCGTGTGGTGCGGATCATCGCATCCATGTGTGCCGGCTGGGACAGAATGAGTCAATCAGAACTTTCGCAGAACATAGCGATGCTGTGAATGTGGTCAAATGGTGTCCGCAGGGCCAGTTGCTGGCCTCATGCTCCGATGACAAGACCATAAAGATCTGGAGCATGAGCCGCGATCGCTGCTGCCACGATCTGCACGGGCACTTTAAGGCAGTTCATATGATTAAGTGGTCGCCCACGGGCTTGGGAACTAGTAATCCCAACGCGAGACTGATGCTCGCCTCTGCCTCCTTTGATTCTACGGTGCGGCTATGGGACGTGGAAGGAGGCAGTTGCATCCACACACTTAGAGGGCACACTGAGCCGGTCTACTCGGTTGACTTCAGTCCAGATGGCAGGCATCTGGCCTCAGCCGGCGAAGACAAGTTCGTCCATATCTGGAGCACACAGTCTGGACAGCTGCTGCACAGCTACAAAGCTACTGGCAGGATGTATGAGGTCCAATGGAACACTAAGGGCACTATGGTGGCGGCTGGTGCCTCCGATGGCAGCGTTATCGTCCTAAATCTCCGTGCTATGGGAATTATTAAAAATCATGTTGAATGACCATAATATCTGTAGTCCAGTTTCCCGACTATGAAGTACACGATACTTAACCATATTGTTTCGTTGTATATGTGTATATTAATGATGGTTGATTCTCCACGCATAAAAACGATCACCTTCACGAAACACTAGGTGTTTCCACATTTAAGTGGATTCGTAAAATAGCTTTCAAAATAGCCTTAAATATAGCTCATGGTTGATACTAACTACTAAGTCAATGTTAAGGGTGTGTGATTTTTGTTTTTTGAGCGTAAATATGACTGTATGGGAAGCTTGATAACTTGAGTTCATGGTAAATGAATGAGGCAGCCAAATCTAGAAATTCTCAAGTACTCTCAAACATCTCAATTCATTTCATTTTAAATCGTTGAAGAGTAATAACGAAGCTTGAACAAGAAATATAATTTCATAAAATTTATATTTTAAGTAAAAAATGTTTCTAATTGTTTTCCTAGTACTTTTCACCTTAAAATGCCAGACCGAAGCTTTCAATTTGTCTCCTTATGCGAATCTAGTGATAAACTTCCCAAAGGAACCTAAGACCCACTTAAACCAAACTCGAAGTTCCTACTTTGGATACACGCTCGTTATCCGTCCTAACAGGTGAGTTTCTTCTTCGATTATAAACCAATTTGAAAAGCTAGCGGTATTAATCATTTCCGGTACTCATTGAGTATAAGATGTTAGGTATTAGCTATCCCTGCTAAAACGTGTTTAACTTTTTATGAAGCATCTTTGTGGGAGCTCCTCGGGCTCAGTCCACCCTGGATTCACAGAGCGCCATTAACGAAACTGGAGCGATATACAGGTGCTCCCTGACCGACGGTGACTGCATTCCGTATGTCCTGGATGACCACGGAGATGTCGATGCGCCTGACGATGGGTACACCTGGGACTCGGAGAGCAAGGACTACCAGTGGCTGGGCGGATCAATGGACGGCGGCACACGGGATACTGATAAGCTGCTTGTGTGTGCCCCCCGACTTTACACCCCCAACCGCAAGGGAAACCAGCTGCATGGAGCCTGCTTCTGGGTCAGCGACACAGTGTCCGCAACTCCCCAGCATGTGATGCGCACCTCTCCACTACGCTTGAAATCTCAGCAACTGGCCGATGATGGAAAAAGCTTTTTTTTTATGGGCGAACTGGGACAGAGTACTCATGTAACAGACGATAACTCTGAGTTCCTGATCGGAGCACCAGGTATCGATAACTGGAAGGGATCGGTAGTTCTGTACCGAAAGAATCATCCTGTGGCCCTAAGACGTTTAATGCGAGATGTGGATACAAAAAACTACAAACCGGAGAACTATTCACCCAAAATCCTCCTACCCAGCTTTTGGGGCCAAAAAGCCAACTCTTACTTTGGCTATGCCATCAGCTCCGGCTACTTTGACAGTGCCAACCTGTCCAACCTCCTTTACGTAGCCACAGCTCCTCAAGCCAACGAGGCGTTTATATTTAATGACCAAGGAACAGGCATCCGTAAGTTCTATGAGTTCCACGGCGAGCAGTTGGGCGAATATTTCGGCTACTCTATTTTGGCTGAGGATCTTAATGGAGACGGAAAAACGGATGTTATTATTTCGGCTCCGCTAAACGCTATGGGAGATTTCCCGGATGTTGGGGCCATCTATGTATTTATCAACAAGGGCCTGGTGAGTAATGAGTTCCAAAACATGAGCCACTTCTCAATGCCGCCTTATCTTTTCAGTTCAGCTTTGAGCAGAAAATTCTCCGGCCGTCAGTGGGCAGTAAGGCCCGTTTTGGTACTACTCTTTCGCGCCTGGGAGATATCAATAACGACGGATATAACGGTATACTATATAGAATAACTCAAAGAATATTTTGTTTGTTTATTTTCAAAATAACAAGATTTAAATTGTGTCATCACCGAACATTTTTTTAAAAATGCTTACACTTGATAGCTCATATTATTGATAGTTTATTCTTTATTGTTGGTAAATATTTACAAAAATTGTATAATTTCATGGGACAACCAGATTATTACCTCCATTTATGTTCTCCTTTTTTTTGAAGACGTGGCCGTTGGAGCTCCCTTTGAAGGAAACGGAGCAGTGTTCATCTACCTGGGCAGTGAGGATGGATTGCGGGATCAGCCGAGTCAGCGACTAGATGCTCCTTCCCAGGAAACTTCACAGTACGGAGACTACATGTTCGGACACGGGCTCTCCCGCGGATCGGACATCGATGGCAACGGATACAATGACTTCGCCATCGGAGCTCCCAATGCCGAGGCTGTGTATCTGTATCGCGCCTATCCTGTCGTTAAGATACAGGCCACAGTAAAGTCGGAATCGCGGGAAATCAAACCGGAGCAGCAAAAGTTTAAGATCACCGCCTGCTTCCAACTGAGCTTCATTGGGGAGGCAAAAAGGGAGGTACAAGAGCAGATGATAGACATCCGAATTACGATTGATGAGCAACTGAAGAGGTTTAAGTTTGCCCTTAATCAGGATATCGAGATGTCATTTAATGCAAAGGCAGGACTCTCCGAGCGTTGCCCCATATTCGATGTTGAAGTAAGCAATGACGACAAGGATATATTTGAGCCCATCGTTTTGGAGATTCATTACGGGCTGGCCCAGAAAGTCCCAAACTCAGGGGGTAAGCCTACAAGCTTGTGTTTAAAATATATAACTTAATGCATTTTTCTTTATTAGGATTCTGTAAAACCTGCGCGGTTGTTGATCCGGCGGATCCTAAGGTTTACACGGAGAAGATCAGCTTCTGCACGGGCTGTGCCGCCGATGTTTGTGTAGCGGATTTGCAGTTGAAGAGCATAGATGTAATGTAAGCAAAGATTTGGTTATACGTTCTAGTGTTTATTTTATCAAAAGTATTATTATCTCAGCCCGAATTATATTTTGGGCTCTACCGACATCCTCCGTCTGAAATACAAGGTCACCAGTGAGGGAGAGAACGCCTACGTGCCTCAACTAAACGTGACCAGCTCTGCCCGACTGCCTTTCGCTCAGGTTCCGGGAAATTGCAAGGTCACCAAAGCAGTTATGTTATGCGACCTGAACCACGGACGAAAACTGGCCAAAGGTGACAGCGACTCCATCACCATCACCTTCGATGTAAGCCAACTTGGTGGAGATTCTCTGAGTATCGACGCAGCAGTATTAAGTGCGGGAGCCGAAAAGAATCCCACGGACAACAAGCTAAGCAATGTGATCAGCCTGAGGGAGTTCACCGAGATCGATGTCAGTGGGTAAGATTCAATGAAATTATTAAAAGCCAAGTCTTATGAAAAGTTGTTTTTAATCCTTTGTCTATAGAACTTACTTAAATCATTCTTAATTGCCTTGTTCATTTTCAGTGGTTCAACAAATGGTCAAGTTGTTCTTAACAGTTACCCTTACTCTGCGGAAATCAAAAACAATTACGAGTTCAAAAGCCGTGGACCCAGTATTATCGAGCAGTTAACACTTGTTTTCCATATACCCATCGCCTATAATTATAAGGTAGCTGGTTCTTCAAAAATTATACCCATCATAAACATAACCAGCTTGGATATGGACGCCACCTACGATTCCCATCTGTTGCCGATGAAGCTATACGACCACAAGGGCTTACCCGTTGAGAATTATACCCAGATCGGACTGGAAGAAGACCAGGCAACCACCAACCAAGGTCAAAATGATCGCACTACGAATGTCGGGTCCCACGATCTGCAGAGCGAAGACTTTAAGGAAGAGCTGCCGGTGAATCGCACTATTGTGTTTAACTGCCGGGATACCAACATGATAATCTGCGTCCATGCTGAAATGACTGTCAAATTTAGACCGGATAAATCTATTAACGTGAACATAAGCTTTAATGTGGATTTAAGGGATATAAAGCAGCCTTGGGAGTACTTTGTCATTCAGACCGATGTTGATCTGGTCAAGGAGGGCGACCCAACATCCAAGTCGTTAGAGATAAAACGAAAGATTGAACCAAATGTTATATTCAAGAATCTGAATCCTGGAATGCCCATCTGGTATATAATTTTGTCCCTGATCGGTGGAATGTTGCTGCTCTCTGCTTTAACCTATGCTCTTTACAAGGTTCGTATCACAGTGGTTTACAATTTTTTTAAACTTATATCTATTTACTCCACAGCTTGGATTCTTTAAACGTTTTAAAAGGGAGGAGCTAAATAGGTTGCGGACGGCGGAAAAATTCGATCAATTAATGTACCCGGTACCAGACTATGATTGTTGATTGGAGTGAGCGAACAAATTTACCGGATACATGTATTAATATTGTGTAAATGTCAAACAGTATTGGCAAAATAAAAAACAAAACTTTTTAAAATAAGATTCTTGTATTTTTCGTATTCGAGTATTTTTGTTCTGTTGTTTTTTCCTGAAAACGAAATATTTAAAAAAAAAAAAAACTCTAAAAACCATTTGAAATTGTGGTTTTAAATTCCCGCCACAATATCGACATCGAAAACTGTTGACCTATCGATAAGAATTTCGGTCAGATGAAAAAATGTTATTGTTTTAATGATATATATTTTCATTTGGAGAATGTTATAGAAAATATTTTACTTTAGTTGGTAATTAAATATACGAACATTTTTTAATGTACCCTTTATTCTACCCACTTTATGAATAAAGATAACTTACACTTATATTTATATATATTTGTTATGGTTAATTTATTTCTATCTTGAAATGTTAAATATTTTAATAGAATTTCGAAGTTTTTTCTATTACCAATAACAAATATATATTTTTGTATACATACCACTTAATTAGTGCCCACTGTACTTCGCCGCGGCGCAATCGCATCAGCTGTTTTCTGTTGTGGGTAATCGTTGTCGCTGCCCCGTGAAAATTACGCATAAATGAAAAAGTGAATTGCCAGCAGGAATATGGACCAGCCCGATGACCATTTCCGCTACATACACAGCTCCTCGCTCCACGAACGCGTCCAAATCAAAGTGTAAGTGAGATATTGGCAGGGAAACCCAATAAAACCGTGTGTATGTATATAAACCTCCTTTGTTGTTTTTCAGTGGGACGCTCGAAGGGAAGAAGCGCCAGCCGGACTATGAGAAACTTTTGGAGGACCCGATCCTTAGATTCTCCGGCCTGTACTCCGAGGAGTACCCGTCGTTCCAGGTGCGTCTCCAGGTGTTCAACCAGGGCAGGCCCTACTGCCTCCCAGTCACCAGCTCCTACAAAGCTTTTGGGAAGAGATGGAGCTGGAACGAGTGGGTTTCGCTGCCCCTACAATTCTCCGATCTGCCGAGGAGCGCCATGCTGGTGCTGACCATTTTGGATTGTTCAGGCGCTGGTCAAACCACCGTCATCGGCGGCACCTCCATTTCGGTATTTGGCAAGGATGGCATGTTCCGTCAGGGAATGTACGATCTACGCGTTTGGCTGGGAGTCGAGGGCGATGGCAACTTCCCCAGTCGAACACCCGGTAAGGGCAAGGAATCCTCCAAGTCGCAGATGCAGCGCCTGGGCAAGTTGGCCAAGAAACATCGGAATGGTCAAGTGCAGAAGGTGGACTGGCTGGACAGGCTCACGTTCCGCGAGATCGAAGTGATCAACGAGCGGGAGAAACGCATGTCCGACTATATGTTCCTCATGATCGAATTTCCTGCCATTGTGGTGGATGATATGTATAATGTGAGTCATTGAAATTCCGATTTTGATCCGCTCTAATCCATATTTTTGGTTACAGTATGCAGTGGTCTACTTCGAACCAGAGGGCGATGTCAAATACAAGCTACCAGCCAAGCCGAAATTGGTATCCGTGCCAGATTCGGAGATTCAAATGGTATGTTAATCATATGATTCCCAGGGATTTCTTAACTAACTATATTATTGCAGGAAAACCTAGTAGAAAGAAAGCACCATCGCTTGGCCCGTTCAGAGCGTTCGGGAATCTCGGATAGAGATGCCAAACCCACAGCGAGGTAGGGCTATTGATTTCCAGATGTATTCACCCCACTTACACAAATTTCTCCGCAGCATTCGCGATCAGCTTCACACTATTGTTTACAGGTATCCTCCTACCTATGTGCTTAGTAGTGAGGAGCAGGATCTGGTATGGAAGTTCCGGTTTTATCTCTCCTCGCACAAAAAGGCGCTGACCAAGTTCCTGAAGTGCATCAATTGGAAGCTGGAGGACGAGGTTACTCAAGCTCTTTGGATGCTGGCCAACTGGGCGCCCATGGACGTAGAGGATGCTTTAGAGCTACTTAGTCCTACTTTTACGCATCCCCAAGTGCGAAAGTATGCCGTCAGTCGATTGGCCCAAGCTCCAGATGAGGATTTGCTGCTCTATCTGCTTCAGCTGGTACAAGCTCTAAAATACGAAGATCCACGGCACATTGTCCACCTGCATGGCTGCATATTTCCCGAGCGGGACGTGGTGCGATCTATCTTGGATGATAATGGTTCACTGCTGGATCAGAGCAGCTTGTCCGACCTGAGTGCAACCAGCAGTGGACTCCATGCATCGGTTATTCCAGCTAATCAGCGTGCAGCAAGTGTTTTGGCAGCCATAAAGGGCGATAAGTCAGTGAGTCCTGGGTCGGCTGGTGGCAGTGGCGGTCAGGGATCGGTGGCGCTACCGGGCCCCTCTGCTCCAGCCACTCCTGGTAGCAGTTCCCTGCCCTGCGACTCCAATTCCAATGCCCTCATGCTGGCCGAGGGTATCAGCTTCGGCAGTGTTCCAGCCAATCTCTGCACATTCCTTATTCAGCGCGCTTGCACAAATGCCACGCTGGCCAACTACTTCTACTGGTACTTGTCCATCGAGGTGGAGGAAGTAGAGTCGGTGAGGAAGCAGGACGAAAGGGCACACGACATGTATGCAATGGTGCTCAAGATGTTTCTAAAGGTGCTGGAGAACGGTAGGTGTAATTTTGAGGAGGAAAATCCTCGTTCTTATTTTGTATATGCTTTTCAGGAAACTTTAACCTTCGAGGCATCTTTTACAACCTCCGCAAGCAGCGACGCTTCATCGACGAGCTGGTCAAGTTAGTGAAACTGGTGGCTAAGGAGCCGGGAAATCGCAATAAGAAAACGGAGAAGTTCCAAAAGTTGCTGGCCGAACAGGACATGTTCAAGGTGAACTTTACCAACTTTGAGCCAATTCCGTTTCCCTTGGATCCGGAGATCTACATCACCAAAATTGTCCCGATGCGCACTTCACTTTTCAAGAGCGCTTTAATGCCGGCCAAGTAAGTTTCTCTAAGTCAATGTGAAAACGGGGAACACCAGGTTACTGTTCCATATTTTGAATACCCATAGACTCACCTTTGTCACCTCGATTGCCCATCACGAGTACGCTGCTATTTTCAAGCACGGCGATGATCTTCGTCAGGATCAGCTCATCTTACAAATGATTACTTTGATGGACAAGCTGTTGAGGCGAGAGAACCTTGATCTGAAATTGACTCCCTACAAAGTGCTGGCCACCAGTTCCAAGCACGGATTCCTGCAGTACGTCGACTCGTGCACGGTGGCAGAGGTCCTTGCCCGAGAGGGCAACATCCACAATTTCTTCCGGAAGCATCATCCGTGCGATAATGGCCCTTATGGCATTTCGGCAGAGGTCATGGACACGTACATCAAGAGCTGTGCGGGCTACTGTGTGATCACCTATTTGCTAGGTAAGACAACAGGAAAACCACTGACTGGCTTTTATATTTTTCTTGATCCTTCTATTCCTTTGCAGGCGTGGGCGATCGTCACTTGGACAACCTGCTATTAACCACCAACGGCAAGCTCTTCCATATCGATTTCGGCTACATTCTGGGACGTGATCCCAAACCCATGCCGCCGCCCATGAAGCTGAGCAAGGAAATGGTGGAGGCGATGGGTGGAATTAGCTCGGAGCACCACCATGAGTTCCGCAAGCAGTGCTATACGGCGTATTTGCATTTGCGTCGGCATGCCAACGTAATGCTT
The DNA here is from genome assembly GCA_018153305.1 of Drosophila kurseongensis. Classification (NCBI taxonomy): domain Eukaryota; kingdom Metazoa; phylum Arthropoda; class Insecta; order Diptera; family Drosophilidae; genus Drosophila; species Drosophila kurseongensis. The sequence continues at coordinate 14,906,398 of JAECXX010000004.1, read as the reverse complement.
AACTTATTCTCCCTGATGGTGGATGCCACTGTTCCTGATATCGCTCTGGAGCCCGACAAGGCGGTGAAGAAGGTGGAGGAGAACCTACAGCTTGGACTGACCGACGAGGAGGCTGTTCAGCATTTGCAAAGCCTGCTGGATGTGTCCATTACGGCCGTAATGCCGGCGCTTGTGGAGCAGATCCATCGATTCACCCAGTACTGGCGGAAATAAAGAGGATTTGTTCTATCCTCGATGGGTTTAAATTAAGGATAAGAAATTGTAGGAGGAGGTAGTAATCGGTTAACCCATTTAATTACTTATTTTGTGTAAGTGTAAAAGACTAATATTTAAAATGTTGGTAGAGCTTATACGTAAATATTGAAAATTTAAATTCCCAAATCGGTGAAATAAACACAGTACTATTACTACTTATATTATTAAATAAAAACAAACATAATCTTTTTTTATAAGAAAATATGTTGTGTAGACATTTGTTCATTGATTACTTAGACTCCTACAATTTGTTATATTAATTGAACTCGTAGAAATAGCCCTATCTTACTGCTCCTCACTATTAATAACCGTATTTTAAGTTTGCTTTAGTCGTAGGTGGCCTGTAGCTACAAGTCTGTAATCGAGAATTTATCAATATCTGTTTTGTGTCGCAAGTGTAATATAACTACTTATTCGAAAAAACATGCAGGTGCGCTCAAAAAAGCCAGTTTGGTTCCTGTTCAAAGTGATGGAGTTGCTACTGAGCCTTGGATGTTGCATCATCCACTGGCGCTGTTTCAACGAGGAGGGTGTTCCGCATATCTTCCTCCTATGTGGAGCTTATGGCGGATCTGTCATAATCTGCTTCGTATCCCTGATCGGAGCTTTTTACGCGGAGCGGCCGACGATGAAGCACGAAGCTGCATTTGGAGGCATTTTGAGTGCCCTTCATTTTATCACAGTGTACGCCCACATGTACATGGCGACGCTTGAGGAATTCCGAACTGATAAGTGGCCCGATTTCTACATGTGTTGCAGGGATAACGCCATGGTGGCTCTCTATGCCGGCGCCATTTACCTGCTGCACTGCACCTTCGCATTGGACCTGATGCTCTCCCACAAGGGAAAGAAGATGCATTCGCAGAGGAGCAAACGGCCACTCCGGCTCTACTTTATTAGTCCGGGAGCGGAGGCCTATTTAAGTCGATTCTGGTTGTTTCAACGCATCGCCGCCAGAATGTTGACGAGTGCGCAGCCATCGGAACACTCCAGTTGGAAGAGGAATATGTCATCCTCCGATTCCGAGTCAGATGACCAGGAGCCCATTGACAAAACGGTGGAGCCCAATGAAAGGGGATCAAAAAAATAGCATTTTGGTTATAGTTTCTTCAAATTCAAATTATATTAGATGATATTATATATATTATTAGATGAAATTATTTTAATGTTATCTTATTTTTCAATAATTAATATTTTATTTTTTGTTATAATGGCAGAGGTACAATATTTTTACCTAGATGAAAATGAACCAAGCCAACAGTACGTATGAGTAATAAACTTTAAAGCCATTGCACAACGTTTATTCAAGAATCCTTTCAATTTATCCCTAGCTACAAAATATATATTTATTTCGTATTTTATTTAAAATCTTTAATATATTCAATTAAAATTTCTGCTTTCTTTTTGTTGGTCTAATTATATTTTAATGTAAAAAGTCATTTAATAATAATAGGCGTTAAGCTATTTTAAATTTAAGATTTATAGTTTTCAAGCTTTTTTCCATATAGCTTGCTTGTAAATAATATATTCATAATTGATTGCAAATACTTATTTTTCTAATATTTAATAAAATAATTGACAATTGATCAATTTCATCACCAACTGATATTCACTGTATATTTCCAATTCCAACGGAAGCGCGAATGCGGCCCTGGTCGGCGCACAGCTGATTAGCGAACTGCAACCGTGTTCTTTTGTGCCCGCGCACTTTGACAGCTGTTTACGGTTCTTGCGGTATTTAAAAGTTTGTGCGCCGCGTGTTTATATGTTGTTATATTTGCTGCAATTGTGACGATTTTGTGCATATTTAAGTTAAGCTTACTGGAAAACTGCAGCTTTAATGAAGATGGAGCTGGCGAGTGGGTCGGTAAGTGCGGGAGGGGGCTACGTCCATTTTCCCATTGTTCGGATGCATTGCTGGAAATTTCAGTCTGCAAACTTTTCTGATTTTCATAGTTCGATGCGTGGTGGAAACTTCTGCGGCTGGCTCTTGTGCTCCAGCTCTGTGTGCCTGTGGTTTTAGTTAGTGGCAGGTATTCGAACCTAAAACTTTTGCTAAAAGTTAGCCAGGGCCACTAAAGTTGCCAGCAGACGCACCGCAAAAGTGCACAGACGCACACCAGCAGCAACATGCATATGTATTTATGTACATACGGATATAAGTACATATAAGCACTTAGTCCCCGGCGACCAACTAACTTAGTCGTGCCAAAACGCCAAAATACAGTGGCACTTCGCTAGCCTTAGCAGAATTGAAAGTATCAACTTGCAAAAGTGGCTGATTTAAGAAACACAGAATTTCAATCCTCAATGGAACAGTGGAACGATCAAGTTCACTTTTAATTACATATATTAACTTATATTAAAGTTGTTATACATTTTAATTTTACCCGTTACTCGAAGAGAAAAAGGGTATATTGTATTCGTTGATAGTATGTACTACGTAGAAAAAATCCCTCCCGTCCCTATAAAGTTATATATTAGAGATCTGTCCGTATGAACGTCAAAGAAACTATAAAATAGTTAGTAATGCCTAACCAGCGCAAATTTAAACTATGTCATATCATTTTGAAACATGAATGCCTGTTACAGTATATTTTTATTCAGTCTATTTTAGAAGTCATTCATAAACACAATTAGTGACGTCATGTGAGTTTTTTTTATAATTTGTCGCGCGAATAGAATAAATAGCTCATCTCATAAGGAAATTCGGCTTTTGATATGAACCACACAAAAAAAGGGCCCGCTATTGTCGGGTGACCCGAATATTATTAATTTTAAAATTGGCCATCAGGGTAAAGGCTATCAAACATTCGGGTCACCCGACAATATAGTGCCCTTTTTTTTGTGTAGTTCGTATCACAAGCCGAATTTGCTTACCCCGTCGTTTTAAGTTACCGCACTCCCTTTCAAATTTTTATGAGTGCTTGATAATCTGCTTATTTAGTGAACTGTCGTACCAGGCAGTCTGAAAGTAGATATCATCTTAAAGAAAATTAATTATTTTAGTAAATATTCCGATTTAATTATTCAACTTAATTTCAAGAATTTTACTTATCTAGTACAAATATTGTAGTTTTAATTTGGTAAAATCAATGGAATGGAAATGCTAAAACTTTATATGAGAACTATAAATTACCCAGGAGAACAGAAGGCCGAATCGCCTTTAAATATCTTAAATTAGGCTTTTCTAAAAATATTACAACTACTTTTTTGCGTCAGCTATTGTAATTACTTTGCTTAAAATTTTGAGAATGTCACCTCCACTCAAATGTTTAATCAAAAGGTGAAATTTCGTTGCCCATTTAATTATATCCAATCAATAATTATTTCTTTGTTATTTGTAAATACATTTTTTTATTTACTTGAAAATAATTAATAATTTCGTTTTGTATTGCAATTTCATAGATCGCCAAACTACGATTAAATAATTCTAATTGATTTTAGCTGCTATTATTATATGGTCATCAAAGTTTTCGGCGATTTTTGACCTTTACAATTTTGATTATAATTCTTTAAAAACAAAAAATGCACCATTTTTTGGAATGATTATTTATGTATGGTCCCTAACAGCATTTTATAAATCTTAAGAAATTTATAAATTTTAAGAAATTTTAGGAATGTCCCGGGTGGATAATAACGATATTGTGTTGAAGTTTAGTCATCGTGCGCTTATTTCCGTTCGGTTAACTTATAATGGTATATGGCGTCAAGTTTGAATAATAATAGTTGGACGTTAATATACAAATCCGACGCCTAAGTAAAACGCTCTTATCGGAGCACTATATCCATATCCCGCTCTTCCCGAAGAGAGTTTGTTGCAGCTGCTATTGAGTGGGAGTGTGAAAGCCTGTAAGTGAGTGAGTGAGTGAGCATGAGTCACCACTGTTAACTGCACTCAACTTGGTCTTTGTTATTGTCTGCGGTTGTGGCTGCAAGCCAGCGACCAAGCCCACTCCCCCTTTTAGCCCCAATCCACACATCGACACACCTCCCACCCCCTTCCCCACTGTTGGTCCTTCGAGTCGAAAGCAGCACGTGTTCATTTTCGTGTGCAAAGTCAGTTGGAATGCCAAGTTGAAGTTTTGTGTGTGCGCCTTTTTTTTTGCAGACTCTAGCCGACTGTGTGTGGGTGTGGAAAAGCGTGTGCATCTGAAAGATACATTTTCTAGATCGCAGCATGTTTGGTTTAGTTGGCAGCTAAATTTCACTACGTGCAGTTTGCCGTGGGTGTTGAAGTCTAAGTTACGGAATTCCAACTATGTATGTTTCGCAATAACAACTTTGCCGGCTGCTGATAACGATAAAACGACGAGTTCCCGAGTTGATTGAGTGAATAAGATTAATTGTTGCTATGATGAGTAAATTATGAATGTGCATTATCATACGACCGAAAAGATATAGTGAGATAACTGTCTCCAAGATGATGTGAAGGGAAAGCTAATGAGCTAACAAGTGTAGAGCAGATGATTCACAGTATTAAATTAGTGAGCACACAAAGCAGAGGCAAACGTACTTTTTCTATTTTTAGTGTAGTATACATTTTTAGTACTGTCATAGTAAAACTATTAATTTTATATAATCATTTTTTTTTTTTAATTTTTGAAAATATTGTTTTTCAAGCTATTTAAATAACATGGAAATGATAGTATTTCCAGTAGAAACTCGACTGTATAACGGTTGTTTGCAAAGATGAGCTAGCACGTTCCATTAATTAGTAATCGTGTTGGGTTTTCCCCTCGCTTTCGTTCTTTTTCGATTCTTGGAACCCTATGCTAGTTTGGTTATAATTTCACAATCAACTCATGGGTGCCACTGTAATTGAAGTCTTAGCTCAGACTTCCTATGTGCAGTCGGTTTTAACTGGAACTTTTGGGTTGTCGAGTATTTCTGTCTTCCCCATCGGCGAACCTAACTCCCAAAGCGAAGGTTCCCAGTGTAGCACTAAACCCCCGTAAACCTCCATCACCGGATTTTAGCCTAAAAATGCTGTGTACGTGCCCCTAGTGCAGCTCCATAGATCGTCCGGTGGTAATCAGTTTACGCTGACGTCGTTCGGTTACCACTTTCCCATTGCCCCCCTAAATCCCCTTTTCCCACGCCCCTGACCCTGCATATACAGCTGGGGTCAGTATACTAGAATAGTGTCAATAAGAGTCAAAGTTCTAAAAAGTATAATCGTGTAAATGGTGCAAAGATGCACTTCAAAAAAAGGTAAAAATAAATCTAATATAAAAATTAAAAAAAAAACGTTCCCTAAATTGAATTTAACTTTGCAATCGGAAATTTGTTAATTTTTATGAATTAGAGCAAATAGCAAACATTTTGTTCCGTCCGATTTAAATTATCTCAAACTATACATTAGATATTAATACATACTTCCCAAGATTAGGCATTAGGCTACGTTAATCAGAAATTATATTTTTAAATATAGATGATTATGTTGCCAAATATGGATTGAAATGTTACATAATCTCGACCTCATCTGTGGATAAGTATGCACATTTATATTCAAATCCAAGTGCAAGTCGTGTAGCTACATGCGAAACTCTATGTAAACCGAAATGGTTTCATTTATTTTTTTTCCCCAGTTCTATTTTGCTGCTGTTCGTTTTTCATGAACCGATACTAACACGAGTGCTACTATTTCAGTTGGTTACTAAACATTTAGTGCCTCCCCCCGCCCAAGTTGCCCCTCAAATAATCGAGAGAAGCGGGCTGACTAAGCGAACCAGCAACAAACGGCAGCGGATGAAATGTCGCGCCATATTAACCATATTGCTCAGTAGCAGAAAGGGGGCTTTTCAGGGGTTTTTGCATACTGCCCATGCCCCACGATGTGGGGCTCGAAGCCCCCCGTCTTATTCCTCCTGCTCATTGCCCCCTTTCGCACCCCGCACCCCGTGGGCCCGCATCTGTCGCCTGGCAGTTAGCTGCAGTTGCTCCATTTGTTTGTTTGTGTTGGGCTGCCAGCCAGCGTCCAAGTACGGTGGAGCTTTATAATAACTTAAAATATTTCTTGCTCTCGGAAGGAGGTTTTTTACCTACTGTGTTTTGCTACACAATGTCATTTAATCGTTAGGGTATTGAGGAGAAGGAGGTGTGTCTAAAATAATAGAAAAATTTATGTTCATTTTTTTAAACTTTTCAATTGTCCCTGCTTTGTCTTGTTTAAAATTTTAGCCAATTGTTTGGCCTACACATCATTTCTGAGTTCTAATTCCCTCACAAAGGTATTTATTCCGGACAAAATTTGAAACCGCTCTGATATTCTTCACAACGTCCTGAAATTAGTAATCTTAAGCCACGTCACCTTTGTATTAAATTGTAATACATTTGCCCATAATGCAGCTCAGGTATGCAACAATTTTTAAAAATTCAATTAGTTAGAACCAAGCCTTTCAAGATTATTCTTTGATAAAAGTTACGGTAAATGAACTACTACTGTCTAAAGAAGATAACAAAGTAATCAGGATTTATTTTGAATTTAATGGTTTAATAAATCGAATGCAATTTCTTTTTTAGCGTTATAAAAGTATTTTAGATGAAATTATATGTTGAAAATTATTCCAGCAATTTGTTGTTTTACATACTGAGTTACTACTGTTTGGTTTAGCTGTGTTCGAGTGTGGCGCTGTGTTTTCGCTGCAGTTGTTGTTGTCCACAACGTGATAAAAACTTTAAACATTGAATTGTGATACTTCGTCACTTGGTTGTAAATTGAAATAAGACTACCTTCCTCTCGTCCCCCCTAATATACCACCATTTCCCCAACCGTCCGAACCTTTAAGCGAAATGCGAAGCGAAAACAAAAACAAAATAGATGGGAAAAACCAAATAAAAAGAAAAATCTCTTGCAATTGTCAGCAAATTTTCTTCAAACGCGAGAACCCAACCACAACAACAGTCCCAAGGCGAGGAAAATGGGGAATAAAAAAGAAGGACCGGCTGAGACATTTGTTTAGTAAAGTTTTCAGTTTTGTAAATTTTATGATTTAAATGCAAACACACACACACACACAGACACATACCAACACTCGTCGTTTTTTACGTGAGTATATGTATGCTTATATGTGCACCCATTATTTATGTGAAGCTTCGCCCGATTCCATATATTTCACTCCTCGATTGCCCGATTCCATTTCCAATTTCAGTGCACTTTCTGACGCCTTCGGTTTGGCTCTCCTCTCCGTTTTAGTTTTTAGCTTTTAGTTTTTCGGTTTCTGCGGTTTTAGTATTTCCCCCACTTCGCTTGCCGTGTTTCCTCTGTTTGTTGTTTTGTGCTCTTTGATTCTGCCTTTGATTTGCGAATATGCGCAAAATTTGTGCAAATTAAATAAATAATAAACGTGCCTGAACTTTTAATGGACTTTTTCAAAAGGCTCATAAATAAATTGAACAAAAGAAAGCCAAATCGTATCTCATTTGATCAATTGCATAACTAATTTTAATTTTTTGATGGTGAGTTTACAAATCGGGTAGGTTTATTCGATGAATTTGCTTAGATGTTGTAATATAATATTGAAATAATATGCTTATGATGTTGCGTTCAAGTATGTCAAAGTTCTTAGTATTAAATATCAACATTAACCCCAAATGGAGGACCTTTATACGTAGTAAAGCTAGACGCTTGTTTGATATAAGCCAAGATCAATAAATTTTAGAAAGGGCAGAAGTTACTTATATTTCATTATATAATACTTGAATAGGCGACAGAAACATCTTTTTGCTTAATATTATATTAATATTAACCACGAACTATTTAACCTTTTACCATTGAAAAGCTAGACTAGCTAGATGTTTTCTGTTGGCCAAGATCACATTTATCTTTTAGAAATATTGAAGTTATGGTAAAAGAAAAAAAAATTAAATTAAGAGCTTGATCTTTTTAACCAATTACAAATTAAACCGCATATAAATTCTCATTTTTCTTTATAAATAACTTTTAGATAATATGACAAAGTTAAGCCCCAAAAACCCATTATCGAATAGTCTAAGCACGAACTCTAAAATCAAAACGCTGCAGAAAGGGCTTTTATGGTGGCTGAAATTACCGTTGGCCGAGTGTTAAGTTTATGGCTCTTGAGTCACAGAGTCGTACAAGCGTAATGTTAGCGCACTCTGCTTACCTTTGGCTCAATTATCAGATAAAGACAGCCGCCTATGGGGGCGGGGCGGGGGGCTGGTGACTTGAGCGATATCCGCGGTTTGTTGACCTCCCCGCTGATAAAGATTTGTTCCGTTTGTGTATCTTCTGCCTGGGGCTTGCAAAAAAAAACTTAACTTGCACGAAGATCATGGCAAGAAAGCTGGGCCAGAAACGAACGCTTTATGGCTAAGAAGTCGCTACTATGTGGTATGACTATATGGTAATTAGGGGGCTAATAAGTAAAACCCGCACGTAGCCCAAATAAAAATGGTAACAGAATCGAATACGCGTTCCACGATTGGTGACAGACTCTCCGGGTCTTGGCCGCTTTCAGAGTCTCAAGGCCAGTGGGATCTATCAGGTTAATTACCCGCCATTGTTAATCCTAGTACTCATACACCCCGCGCCCTTTATCTCGTGTTTAGTTGTCGGTTCTCCGTCCTCCGCTTTTTTTTGCCTTTAAACTTTTTTCTATGCCCATAATGAATTCAATTATTGTCACTCGAGTGCGTTAAGTATGCCGCAAAGGTATGTGCGCTGGTCTATCTGTATCTGCGAGATACATTCGTATGTTAATACGTGCCCAGCCACAAAATCTAACGCAAAACGGCAAGACAAATAAAAAACCAAAGGCTTCTGCGTCACTTGAAATTAAAATGCTTGTGCAAAAATAACAACAAATTTACCAAAATAAATGGAAATAAAGGCTCAAAACTAGTTTTTGAGCGCATTTCGGTCGGCGAGGAAACTTGACAGCTTTGGGCCAAATAAAAATGCGAGGGAGGCCTTTAAAGTTCAGAAAGGGAATCAAGTTTCATATTAGATTATACATTTTTAAGGGAATTTTCAACTTAGATTAACCCTTAAAACTTGTAAGCTTTATATTCAAAATGTTTGGAACTTGTTGTTGGTGAATAATAGATAGATCATATGTAAAGGTGCATATGAGGAATAGGGATGCGATGAATTAATATAACAAATATAGACCAAATAAGTTATTACTTTGTGTTAAATTATAGCCATAAATGTACACAAAATTTCGAAATAACTAATAAAATGTTAAAATAGATTATAGTTTCAATCATACCACAATGGCTTTTGAAATATAAATACTCTTAGAGCAGCCCCCTCGCTATCACTTTAAATTTATAATGCTTTTTGTGTGGAATTTATGAATGTACCCACTGATGGATTTATTTATAATAAGTTAATACTTCCCCACCTTCGGCTACGTGATTATATTGCCATTCGACACCGACAGTCCTAAGAAAAGTATATAAAAATCTACAAAAATTATATATATTTTTCTCCTACTTCTTCTGCGTCAGTTGGGACGCCATGTTAAATTCGTATTTCACTGCCAATTCCGAATCTAATTTATTAATTTCGCTTAATGTCTGACTTTGTTTGGCTGCTCTCTCTTCGTTTGTTTTTCGTCATTCGTTATTCTTTTGGGCTGGGCCCCGCCCTAATCTTTACACAAAGTGTTGTTGCTTTTTTTGTTTTTAACAATTGCTTAGTCTATCTCACTCACACCCCATCTAGCATTCTCTTTCGCTCGTTCAGTGTTCTTGGTTTGCGCGAGTATTTGTTGCTTTATAAACATGTTTTCGCATTAATAATACATTTTTATTCGCTAATTTAAATGTTGTTTACATTTAACACAAAACCAGTTACTGTCTGGACCATATCAGCAAATATATACATAAGATACAGCTGCGGTTGAAATAATATAAAACGATTTAAATGATTGGTAACATTTCAAAATTTTATCCAGTGGATTTAAATTAAATTATTATGTTTTAGATCTTAAAGCAAAATTCAGTTTTCTTTAGTTTGTCAAACTATATATCCAATAAAATACCACTTGGGCTAGAAAGTACAAAAGTAAATTAAGATTGCCAAGTAAATCCAGAATAAGAACTATAATTTATCAACATTTTGGACAGACTTTTCGTAGCATTCTTAAGCTCACTACACTAAAAGTAATGGTAGTTATAACAAATTATTGTTGTACATAAGCATTTTAAGTAAATTGCAAAGATATATATATTTCTAGAAATATAAATTAATGGAAAATAAGAACTTCTAATGACTATTTACATTTAGTTCACAATATTTTATTTTTGTTTTAAATACTTATGCTAATAATTTTTAATACTAATATTTTGACCGCAAGCGTATATAAAAGTAGTACATATATATAAACACTCATACAGCAGCACATCTGGGTGGAGCCTAAAACTTTGATAATTTACTTAGTCTGTGTTTGTTTTTATGTGTGTGGGTGCTTCTTTCTTATTCGTTATTTATGCATTTGTTAAACTTAGACTTGGGAATCATTCGATGGCGATTTAAGAGTTACTCCTGGTCGTATAATGCCTCCCTTGGTTTAAATTCCCATGCTCTCTCCACTTCAGAAAAGTTACATCAACAATTGTTGAACTTGGAAAAGGGGGAAATGGGATGTTTGAAGTGGCTGTGTGGTATTGTGGGTGATTTAACCACCCACAATCAACGCCTTTCCCCTTTCTCTCTAAACAAATCCTTGTCAACGCATTAAATAAATGTTGTCGCACCCTGAAACTGCCTGCTCATATTCTGTATCCATCCTTGCCTTACCCCACCTAAAAATAATATTTGATGTGTCTTAATTTGCACACAATTTTCAAATCCTTGTTTTTGATAGGTTGAAAAAGGATGTTTCACTTTTGATTGTAAGTACATATATACTCTTATTTTTTGGCAACCCTAAAATATTTTATATATTTTAAAGTTTAGTTTTAAATAATTTCTTAAAAAGGACATTAAGGAAACTGAAATATGTTTTTTTATTTATGAAAAGCATATTGTAACATTATTTGGAAATACAATTTTTTTTTAACATAGACATAGCAAGTTCTTAAATCTTCTTCATTTTCTATCATATTATTATTGGTAAGAATCGAGAAATTTAGGTTGCGAAAACATGTTAAAATTGAAAGAAGACATCCGGATACTTATTCGAATAAAGTTCCGTTTTCTATCTCTGATAAGTTAAGTGGTAGATAATACCATTGACAATGGCTCTAGGCCATTGAGTGCTTCATAATTTCCATTAATTGAGGTTTTCTAACTTACTCAAGTACTAGACTCGGTTTTCCTTCTATTAAAAAAGGGTCTCTACTTAAGTTTATGGCCGGACCCAGATAGGGGATTGAGTTGGAAACCAAAAACGACGTCCCAGATACAATTGACAATGGAGCGGAACTCGAACCCGTGCGGCAATTTGGGGCAGCATTGAGGAAGGGTGAGTTGGACAATTGAAACGCGACAATTTGTTGGTTCTCAAGTGCTTGAGCACAACTTGAATAACAAGCAATGAGCAATCCGCAATCGAAGGGGAATAATATATAGCAATAGCTCCATAGCATACATTACACCAATCAATCCGAATCGGAGCCAGCTGCCCTTTCCTCAAATTCAAGTAAACAAAAGCCATTAGCAAATGTGTATCCGAAAGATGCACAAACGGCGACACTTGAGCTGGTGTAATCAAATCATAAATTCATATACACAAATGGAGATATGTAGATACGGGAATGTTCTCTCTGTGTCATTCTATTCATTTCCATTAGAGTCGCATAGATACAGATAGATATCCCTTCCAGTCGGCCGACGCTTTCGTAATTGGTTCAAGTATCTTTGCCCGGTTACGACCACAAAATCGAATGGAAACTGTACTTTATCGTTGACAATGAGTTGTCAAATCCTAAAAAACCAGCTGGTTGTTGCGAACGGAAACTCCTTTTCGTTTTCAGATTTATTTTCGTGCTCATCTCCGCTTTCCCTCTTGCGTTCCGAGATTTATCAAACTATCTTTGGGCATTTTGCATCCCTTTGGCGCATCGCATCCCTTTGCTTCCTGTACGCCTCCATCTCTTTTAACTGACTTCATCTTTGACTGTCCTTGGAGGTTTTCCCTATTGTCTATACTCTAACCTGAGGTCTCAATTGGGTTTTTAAAGTTATTATGTATGTTAAGATTTATTAAACTATGTTAAAAAGTGTATAATGTCAAAGATGTTTAATCTTTAATTCTATTGTTTTATATTAACAGATTTATATATCTGATTTGACAGTAGCACAAAATTTATTACAAATATTTACTTTAAGGTAAAAAAATAGATTGAATTAAAAATCACTTTAGGAATAAATTATTAAAAACTTTTAGTGTTAAAATTTTTTTTTAATATATTACTTTTCTTTCTGTTTTCGGTTTTATCTTAAGAATCTTTAATAATAAGCCCACATTTTGATTTGTCTACCTTTTTTTGCAAGGATTTTTTTTGAGTCAAAGGTATTACCTCCATATCCCACCCTGATAGGGTATTCAAAACCTCGCCTTGGTCAAAACATCTTTCCCCCATTCCTCCCTTCATTTCCATTGTAATGGGTCCGAAATTCAAAAAGTCGACAACGCGCATATTTTAAGAAATCATTTCTTGATTACGACGTTTGAAAACAATTTGTCTTTCACTCTTTCGCTTCAGTTCTCAGCTTTTGGTTATTTGGTTACTTGCTTATATATATGTATTTATACACAAACATAGATGCAGATGTGTACGTATAGAAGGTTTTTGTGTGTAAGATGTATTGTGTACTTAGCGCAAAGTTGTCTGACTTGTTGAGACTTTTTTATGCATTATTCTAGCGCCCATTTTGATTTTATTATTGTTGCTGCGGCGGCTGTTTCTATTTCTGTTGCTTTTTCATTGGCTTTCGTTAAAAAATAGACATGGGAGTTCTTACGAAGCTAAATCGATGTGGTTGCTTTTTTGTTGTTCGTTACATACTTTGTATTTGATAAAAATGAATTCGTAATTTGAATTACTGTTTTCTTAAAGGGGAAATATTGAGAGAAATTGTTGATGGAAGTGATTTAAGTTTTGAGGGGTGAGCCTTGTTGATGAACCTTTTTAAAATGTATTGAACACCTCTCAAACTTTTTATGCTGATACATTTTCATTAAAGTTTAATCTTTGCTTTGCTTTTAAAACGTTAAATACGTTATGAAATAAGTTATTAAAATAGAAAAACTGTAATTATGGTTCTTCTATGTATTATGCAAAAAACTTTAACTTGAAAAAAGCAAGTCAACTTAATTTGCAAAACTTAAGCATGCAAAAGAAATTCTTTTTCATCTTTGAAAAGACTTAAAGTTTTTCAAAATATAATGCTTTTTGGAAAATAATTCTACCTGATCGACCATTCCAAACTCTTCTTTATCGGCAATTTAAAAATTCGTGTATTACAGTCCTTAGAAATTCAAATAAGTTTTCTCTTTTCATTAATGAATTTTAGTGAATTGGGAGAGTAAGGAATAAGGGAATAGCCGTCACAACAAATGGCAATAACACCTGTTGAGGTCTACACACATATTCACACACTAGCTCACAGTCGATTTCACACAGACACGCGCCGCCGTATCAGCACACATGCATGCAAAAAAGGACAATAACATTTGCTCACGTGTTGGCGGAAAAAGAGAGTGGGAGACTGCCAAGTGTCATGAGTGGAAAAGAGAAAGCGACAGCAGTCGAGTCCATGCTTTACTCCTTCTTCACACTGTCTGCATGTCCATGTCCATGTCCCCTCTCCCACTCCACCTCTCTCTTTCTCTCTCCCTCTCTTTCACGAAAAGGTGAGCGACAGATTGTCCTTGCCCTTCTCCCCCCTCCTTTTCGTTTCTGTTTTGTTTTCGCTCTTCGGTCGTGCGTGTCAGTAACATGTGCATATATACCTATGTATATATATGTATATGTATACGTGGCCATAGGTCAGGTTCAAAACTGCTACTCGGGTTCAAATTCAATTTCAGGTTAAGGATCAGGATATCGGGATAAGGATACGGATATGGATATGGGACAGCGGCTGCTAAATGCCACTAAATATGCAGTATATTGAAATTGGGCCGAATGGCATGTGTCCGCTCGTTCGCAATTCGGTTCCAAAGGTGTTGCAGCCTGTCACAATATTGCGTGGTCCCTTTATGCTCAGTCCCTCGTGCTCCTTCTCGTCCTTTTCCTTTTGCTGATGCTGATAAGAGAGGACCAGGCGGCGGGGATAGAGGAAGCGGCCACGGCGACCACAACTTTAAAATGTCAACAGTTGGCGACCCAGGGAACACATGTTGAGATGGAGAAGGCACCAAGTGGAATGGCGGGACGAATAGCAACATAAACATGTCAAAAGAAAAAGTGTGGGGCAATAATGTGCAATGTAGGACATCACATAAACAGAAGGAATGATAACTTAAAGGATGAAAAGGAGCACATCAGATAGTTGTACCACAACTAAAGATATAAATATCCATAAAGCCCCATCTGCAACAGTACGATCTTTTAATTTAAAGACTATCTTTTCAACAAGCTTTTGTAGTGTAAAACCATATTTTTTCCCTATCTGATAGTAAAAGATATTAGAAAACGGTTTATTACCATTTTGAGGATATAATCTCAAAATTTAACGTTCAAAAATATGTTATAAATCAATATCGGGATGCTTGCAATCTTAAAGCTTTTATTTTAATTCACGACATAAAAATGATGTTTTTCATGAAGTGTGGATGCTCGCAATATTACAGCTGTTTACAGAAAGTGTTTTTACGCCAAACAAAACAGTTAAATTGTTTTTTCGTTTTAATATCCCAGGTAAATTTTTGATTATTGTTGTATTGTAATTATTACAATGAAAAATAAATCATCATATTTTCTTTCCCTAATAATCCCAACGGGCAATACTAAAATAATAAAAGCCAGGAAAGACAGTTTCATGATGTGCAGTTCACTAAACCGGAATAAACGCCCAGCAGTCATCTTCCCAAGGGTTCAGATTATGTCTGCTATCAAATAGCATTTCCGATCCCGAGATCAACTGTACTATGCGTCTCATAAATCCATAAGAATAAAATCGCACGCAAAACTGAGACCGAAACTAAATTCGAGCTCGAACTCAGACCAAGTTGAAGTCGAACACCCTAATCCTAAAACGTAGAACGATTTCAGTGCTGACTACCTGAGCAATATGATTCGTACCTTGAGGCAGAGTTCCATTTGGATTTGTTTTATTTGTAGTTCTTTCTGTTGTTCTTATTTTTGTTGTAGTTCATCATGTTCCTGGTAAAATTTTTTTGCGTCTTGTGCAAACACACAGACTTTGAGTCTCAGCGACTGGGGAGAGATAACAAAAGAAACACGTTATCCTTTTTTCATGTTAATGGTTTATGGTTTCCTTGTTTTGGTTATAGAAGCAGGAATAGGAATAGGAGTTGGAATATGAATAGGGCGCAGGAGTGAATATAATAAGAGCGTCTAATGCCGGGGAATCCATTTCCATTTCTCAGTTTTGCGACTCATTCTTAGGATAAACGTACACGGAGAAAGATTTGTGTTAATTTAATAATCTGGTATTAATCGATCAGGCTTGGTGTATTATATTTTATTTAATGACAAGCAATAGGTTTTTAAAAAAGTTTTGTTAAGCTTTTATAATGATTTTCCTTTAGGGTTTATATAGCAATTCCAACCTTTATAATTTTATAAGGTTTTTTGGTATGTGGGTTTTTATAATCTTGAACAAAGAAACTTTATCGATCTTAGCAGCCTTTTTTTCAGTGTAGGCTTAAACGCAGGGCGTAAATCGGTGAAAAACTGCCTTTCCGGGCTGAAAAGCCAAAATGCGTCTTTGTTGCCCATGTTCCATCTGCCTTATATGCGTAGTTTCAGGAACTAGTTTTCCGTCTTCCTTTGCCTTGCAAAAACTGCGCAGCTGTTTTGCCATAAGTCTATTGTTTGCAGATTATAAATGCGTAAGAGTGCGATCCCGAAGTGTGTCTCAGTTTCCATTTTAGACTAGAGAGATTATATTACCATTTGAACAGGTGTCCCTTTCCCTTGATTTTTACTAATAATGCAATCACAGCGGAGGCTGCAACCCTCACAAAGATATGAACTCTACAATCCAGGGGATGCAACTATGTTATTATTAAACAAATTCAAATTTCTGGCAATGACAATACTTAAGCCAGTCGGTGAATATGTGTGGTTTACGAAGTTATGAAAAGTATCTACGCATCTGCATATATAGACGTCGTCTAGTCGGGAACTGTACTCGCTCGACATTTGAAATTCAAATTTTAGCGGCGTTGAAAGCGTATTTCAATTTCCCCCTTTTGTGGACTGCCCGGCAGATTGAGAGATTGCCAAATCACATTTCACAGAGCTCGGCTCTAAAGTTAGGCAAATGTATTTACATATTTAGCCAAGAAGCTGAAGGAAAAAGTGACACAACAGAAAGATACTTTTTAGTTGCAGGGTTGCGCGAGCAAACTGAGATACGGATACAAACACAAAGACCCGAGTTGAGATATTTACCCCGAGATACACAGTAGAATGGGTTGCCGCTGATGATGATGATGATGGGGGAAGGAATAACCAAGGCAATAATCTAATGTATTCAAAATTATATCTATGCACAATTCTATGTGAATATTTGTATGTTTATGGGTTTTTGTATAACTGTATTAATGGGCCAAAAATTCTTGATTACCATGAAGCCATTTGAATTTGGATATTGCCCTCAGATTTTTATTAACGAACTTTCTGAGAACTCGCCCAGCACACCGCCCTCTTCCATTCCGTTAGCTATACAGAAATCAGAGCTATTGTCTTATGGGTAACAAATTTTCCATCAATTTCCCCGCCCAGTTTTCATCACGAACCGCGAAGTACACCCTTGACAGAAGGGGGTTGCTACATATTTCCAAAGCTATTTTGAATTCGTGTTTGGTGAGGAAAAAGCCAAAATGCCGAAATGATGCATTAAACTGCTGAAAGATGTGCGAATTAGTTGCGACCATTTGGGATTCTTCTGGTGGGAGGTAAAGTAGAGTATAGAGTGGGGTGAATTCAGTGAGATCGGTGAATTGAGTTGTTGAACTGGAATGATTGTTGAGTGTACTGCGTGTGAAGGGTCTGGCAGGATGGAGCAAAGTTCAGGAAAAGAAACAATTGAAATTCGTTAGGGGAACAAGATTTATGCTCTCTTATTGAAAGCAAAAATCAAAGTAAGAATGCTTAAATTATTTTAATGAATCTAATTTTCCGAAAGATTTTTGTATATAAATCAAAGGTGTTCGTTTATCTTAAAAATTACCTTGTACTCAAAAAAGTTCTTATTACAGAGGATAGGAAAGAAAACTCTCCATACCTAATGGGATTTCTTTCTTATCTCCAGCTTGAGATCCCCGGTTTTGAAAGAAGTCCTTGGCCCTGCCTAGAATTTCATCAACTAAATGACATGCATTCGTTCCTCGGAGATGACTCTCCCACATTGTCATTGTTAAATGTGCATTGCTACAATAATTAATTTTCCCAAATCCTGATATCAGATTTATCTGTGGAAAACGTTTTAAGCCTCCCCCTGACCAGAAAAAAAAAGAAATGAGCAAACGAAGAGCCGAGAACAAAACCAAACAAAAAACGAATGCGAACAATGAGAGATATTTTTAAATGGAAAATTTCGTATTTAATCCTCACTATGTCCCATACCTTTCTCACACATCTATCCCGGCTATCCATGTATCCATCTATCTGTCGGCCGGCTCTTAACTAACCCAACCTTAGAATGCCTCGGATATTTCAGTTTTCAGTGGTTGTTGTAATTCATCACCTACAAATCAATCATTTTGACGAACCAACTCACTAAAAAAAAGAACCTACGAACCCGAAAGAACAACGAAATAAAAGGAATATCGCACTAAGAACGAAGCGTATAAAATGCACACACACTGGATTGAGCGAATGAGTGCGAGAGGGATGGATGGAGGGACAATAGATCAATGCTTCAATATCAAAGAGTCGGCTTGACCTTTTAACGCAAGTTTTTTTTTTAAAGGTGAGGGGTGAGTCGAGGGACTCGCTATCGGTTGATGCGAGATGGAAGCCTGTCCCAGCTCGACTAATTGTCTCCCAATGGATCACTCTCTGCGTTATTACACAGAGGAAAATTCCTTTCGAATCGGGAATTTGATTTTAAAAACTTAACATTCATAGTGTTACTTTTATGTATTCCAGAATGTAGTAAACATATAAACTTAATATTTATAAAGGTTTTGTAATTTATCGGGCAATGTATTTCTTATATGTTCAAGATCTAAAATACAAAATATATACATAAATTAATATTAAACATAGGAACTTCATTATAAATTTTGGTTTTCTTTTTTTAGAATAAGCAAAAGGGCATGTAAAATTAAATACTAACTTTCTACTACCTTTATGGTAAAACAGAGAACTTATTATAAATTTAGCACCGACATGAGACTGCTAACCACTTTTCAAAATTAAAAATTTTTTTTTTTAACGCGGCGATCGCTTGGTTGTTACCAGTTAAGAATTTAAAGACCCCGGATAATATAAAACTTGTATAAAATAAGAAAACATGCTATTTTCCTCAGTGCAATTCTTTCTATCTTGGACGCATGAATAATGTTTTCATTCCATAGATTTATGTAGATAGGCATGCGAAGGTGTGGTGTAGGTGAAGCGTATGCATTCATATGTGTGCGCAGTGTATCTGTGTGTGCCGGCACTTAATTTGTTGTTTTTGTGTGCTGCAGCATTTTGGTGTGAGATTACGCATTCTGAGTTCCATGCCTGATCTTTGACGATCCTTTCAGAATTGGAATTCTCATCTTGTCTTGGCTTAGTTTACAATGCTCTTTTGATTAGGCCACGAAGGTGGCCCCCCTCCCTTCCCCTCCTTGTACGTGATTGGTATTATTCATCACTTGTCCTTCGCTCGTATCCTATCGTTTGGCATTTGTTTCTTCGCTTCGTTTTCAGGCTTATCTGGATAGATTTGTTTAGGCACAGCCTTGGCAGTGTTTAATTAAAATTTTAAGTATGCCCAGGTAGCTTCGTTGCTTACTTTGTTTTGGTATCTGCTTTTTGGTAGGTAGAATCAAAAATTTTCAAATTTCTTTAGTTGCCACAGGAAGTCGTAAAGCATTTGCGCTCACTGACTATGATTTTCCTGCCTTGCAATGAACATTTTCTAATTGATTTTTATGGATTTTTACTCTGACATTTACAGGACTTCCACTAAGGGAAAGTTTTCTCTATTGAAAGGGGGTGGGAAGGGGTGAGTATTGAGCAGGTGGGGGCTGGGGGCTCAGAGGGGTCAACAGCCAAAAACTGAAAAGTTTTACGTAGTCTTAACAATGAATGCAGTCGATAAGTAGTGGCATAAGTACGATTTCATTTATACACACACAGTCACAAAATGCCAGCAATGAGAACCGAGCAATAGAATCGGGTTTAATTTCAACAGTCACCGATTCATGCAATGCCCTTTAATTCAATGAGTCTGTAGCAATATTAGAATTTTAATAATAAAAAACTACCTTTCAAAATATAAATATTTAATAAGGTTTAAATTAAGATCTTTAACAATTTATTGTATATCGGTCCAAAATACGGTTTGCACAAAATGATCTATTTCAAGCGTTTTTATAAATGTAAAATATACGAAAAGCAAGAAACATACATTAAAGTAGTAGCTTTAATAATTAAAGAGAAGTATGAAACTTAAATTCAAATAAATATCTAATAAAGCCTTTAAAACTGTGAGAGCCTTATAATTGCCCTCTACCAAACAATCTAGGCTTTCAATAATTCTTCTTGTACAAACATAGAATGCATTGCTCACTCAATTTTTTCTTTGTAAACTGGCCAACTCTATAACAGAATTAAAGAACTCTAAAAGTTAGGGTAAATCCAAAAGCTTGCTTCGTACTCCTCCACCCTTCAAAGAAGACCGAATCGACTCAAGGCACAGCTGTTGGCAAAGAGGAATAAGTTGGATAAGAAAAGGCGAGCAGAAAAGAAAAGAAAAGGACAGCAGGCGGGAAAGGATGGGGGATGGTCTCAAAATAGTCATTGTAATAAGAAAATTTTGATTTCATTTTTAGTATTTGTATAAAATTTAATAACGCCGCACAAGATGGCTGACTTTGCAAAAGGCCGGCCAACAACAAAGGAGCGAGCAGGATGAAGTTATCAGAGAGAGAACGAGAGGGGTGGCATGGGCTGGCTGTGTGGGGTAACTAAAACGCTTAAAACACACAATCTCGTTTCGGGTTCGGTTGGGATTTCGGGGTTACGCTTAAACTCTAAGTACATTTTAACTTAACTGCCTTTTTTTTGTTGTTGTTCCTTCGTTTTTGGTTTTTTGTTAGTTGGTCCTGCCTTTTGCCCCTTTTCCTTTTCCATGGCGAATTGTAAGGCGAGAAGGCAAAAAACCTAGATGATGATGCCGATGCCAATGATGATTATTACGGTTGGGTGGGGGTTTTTATCAAGGGGTGGTGACTTGGGTGGTGGTTCCTCAACTTCTAACTTGACTTGTGTGTGTGTATGTGTTCGTTCGCCTGAGTACAATTATAAATTTTTGGAATTGTTGTAATTTAGTTTGTTTGTTTGCCAGTTGGATATGCTAGCAGATTCTCCTGCTCGCTCTTTCCTGCAATATCCCTCTCTCCCTCTACTGGCTAGTTCGAATGTATATTTGCGCTAGGGTTTTTCCTTTGTTATATACTAGCTTTGATTGCGTTCGAGTAAGTGAAGCAAGCACTTTGATACCCATGAATTAGTCAGGGGTTCAATGAAACTTTATTTGGTCTGTGGGATGTGGCAGCAGCTGCTATTAGGTTATTGTCCTGATTTAAAAGAGTTTAACGTTTTTTTTGAAACTTCCTTTTCTTAGTATTTCGTAAATCTTAATTTTTTCAGACTCATTGCTTAAACCTCTTTGAAAGATAACTCCAATAATTTGTTTAAATGAAAACATTTAATTTAAATAGTTTCAATTTACATCGTGTCATTTTGGTAACTCTTGATCAGTTAGATAAGTTTATTTCCAAATAAGTTTAAGAAGCAAAATATTTAAAAGCTTCTGAGATATGATCTATTATTTGTGTCAATTACTTAATTATCTTAAATTTGCCCCTATTTCAGGAAAGGGAAAGTTTTTCGAAAATGTTCCCATGTTAAATGACTTTCTATGGTGTATCCTTACCATAACCCCGCATAATCCTTTACATCCTGTCACTCAACTCGGTGAAACTTAGGAATACCCGAAATACCCTTTGACACCCTATTCATAACGGGTATAAAAACTTTCCTCCTAACTGCGATTTCCACTGCGACTGCTGCCTTCGCTGATTATCACGATAAAGCATAATGATTACATTTTTAGTAGAATCCGCTTGTGAGAGTGTGCGAGCAGGATGGCAGCATGGCTAAATGCTGTGAGTGCGAACGGGAGGTGTAATTATTGTTCGCAAAACGTCGAGTTTTTGAACTTGTTGGGATTTGGATTGGAATTGAAATTGGGTTTGGGTTAGGGTTTAGGTTTTCGGGTTCAGGTTCGGGTTCGGGGAGGGTTGCGATGGCCGGGCTGGTGAGTTTTAGCGGCATTGGCTTGCACTTGATTAATTGCGATTTATGTATATGCGATATGGAACTTTTGTGTGTAATTACGGACGGGTTGGTAACTGTTATAACGGTCGTTGACATGAGGGTTCCTTTCGTTTCTTCTCATTCGTTTGCTATGAAATTCGAGCAATAAGCGAGGTGATTATGTAAGGAATAAAAAAGAAATGGATGGAGGGTCCCTGAGAACTCCCAAAATTATGCTATGCAGCTGCCACATCCTTGTTTTTTTTTTTTTTTTTTTGAAGAAGAATTATAATTTGCTGGCCAAGCAAATAATTCTGATTTAACATTTGTTGTTTTATTTTGAGGAGAGCGCACTGTTGCTGTTGTTGTAGCCGCATTTTTGCCTTTTTGTTTTGCTTAACACATTTGGCGTGCACACACAGACACCCACACTTCAAGAGAGCAAGAATGGGAGAGAAAAAGAGAGCGGAGTTGGCAATCAGCCCAAGTTAAAGTACAATTGCCTGCTATTGTGATTACTTTTGGCCCACATTCAAAGCCAAACACACGCACACCATTGGAACAAAGAGAGAATTACGCTCTTCAGCATGTTCCCTTTCCTTCGCTTATTTCACGAAGTCGCACACGAACGCGCTCACCGCTCTTCGGGTCTCGCCGTATCTGTGTGCGTTTGTAAATTGATTTTATTAGTTTTTCGTTGTTGTTGTTGTGTGTTTGTCGCTGCAAAGTCGACAGCGGCGTCGACGCTGGCAGAGCAGCGCTGATGATTTTAAAAAAATTTTGAATTGCCCGCCCTTTAGTCAGTAACTAAACGTGCAGCAGTGCGAACGCGCGCAGCGGCAAAATTCCAGCGTTCTTGGCTCTCATCCGGCGTTCTTCCCCTAATCAATCATCCAAAAACCCGCCATTAAAACACACAACTAAATAACACTTTTAAATCGGTTCTCGAGTGATAATATAACCAAGAAACCAACATAAAAACCAATTTACCAATGTGAACATATGCAATTAGTTGCAAAAACTACGTAAAAAAACCAAACAAAAAAGAAAAACTTTTAAAACTCTTAAACTCTTGCTTTTGGGATTATCAACAAACAAAAAAGAAAAAAAACTTTTCACAGGATTTGTGGAAAGGATAAACAAACACACACAAACAGACAATCAAAATGGTAAATATAAAACTTGGATACCACAATCAAAGTATTTTTCGAAGGCTTAAAATTATGAGTCTTTGGGATAAAGTTGAACATTTCTTAAAGAGATCATCACATAAGAAACAGTAAAAATACGAAAGGATATAATTGGTTGGGGCTTTATTTTCATATCCATGTTTATACAATTATATTGTATTATAAGTTTGTGACAATTTTTGTTTTATAAACTTATTATAAAATACCAAAATAAACTTTTTTATAAAAGACCTTTTATATTGAACAGAAATAACCAGAGCTTAGTCCCTTTAGTTGTGTCTTTTTGTATTCCAAAACTACCGAAATAAATCACTGATTTTAAGAAATAACAAAAAAGTACGTTTGCGTTAAAAAATCTCTAAAATGACTATTGGCCCATATAAACGTTCTGTTACTATATTTTCATATGCCCTATGAATCAGCGCGCACTGGCTAATTTCTATTTTATTAGCCAAGTTGACTTGACTGACACTCCTTAGTCTTAGTCATTAGCCAACTCACAAATGTCTTGGTATCTTTACCTGCCAGTTGTGTGGGTTAGATTGCATATTATAAAGTAAAATAAAATGAGATACCAATGGAATTATTCCGATTTAGAATGGCAAATACTTTTTATTTGGCACGCACTCGACGCTGCGACGTACATATAAATTTGGCTTAATCTCTTTGCTTGCATATTAATTTCTGCTCAATATTATTGGCATCGCTAATTTCTATAATTTCCGGCGCTGCTTATTCGCTAAACTTAAGCGACTGCACCCATAAAAGGCGACTCTGATTTGTGTTTCGCGATTTATTTGCTCTGGGAGCCATAAAGCAATATGCACACTATACAATTAAGCCATTGACGTATCACTTCCGTTTCCAAACTAATATAGTCCCAGTGAATTCGATAAACTACTCTTAGAAATCCAAGATTGTAGAGGATCCCAAATGGCCAAGCTATCGCCAGCGGATATGCTCAATTCCAATCGTTATCCCTTGGGATTTCCAAAGTATTTTTCCTCTGACACTTAAGCTTTGCTTGAGATAATTTTGGTAATGAATATAAAACGACCCATAATTTGCATTACGAAGTTCTAATCATTATATGACTAATAAAGTTAAGCAGAGGAAGTTAGTTACAAAAAAACAAGAGTAAAATTGATAAAACCGGAACTCTTATATAACCAGCATTTTCGAAAATAATTCATCTGCAAAATCTTTTTCAACTTTTTATTGCAATTACATTTTTCAAATGGTTATGTATTTGCATTTCAAATGAATTGTGTTTAATGCAAAATATGAAGAAAAATGAAGAAATTGTGTGGTTCTTGCTTGTTTGAGAAATATTGAAAATGATGCGCCATATGTGAGGATACATTTGTATCTGTATCTTTCTGTAGATGTTGGCGGGATACAAATAAACTTTTGGCACATTAAGAACGCCGCAAAATGCGAAGAGTCAGCCAAATATGAAATTATGATCACGATTATGATTATGATGTTGTTATAATTAGAGAACAACGAAAGCGAAAAACGATTCATAATTATTCAAAAATTGACTTTAAGCATTCGTCGTAGTTCTTTCTCTCCGAGTTTCGCCAGCTGCCGTCGCCAGATCGTACGGATCGGATCGTTCAGATCCATATGGACTTTAGTTATGGTCTTAGTTGGGGGCTGCTATTTTTAAGTGCACACATACACACACACGCACACGACTGCAATTACACTTTTCGAGTGCTTAATCACAGCCGAAACTTTTACACAAATCATATTCCCCAATATGTGTATAAGTCCACCCCGCATTTTCCGTTTTCCACTGCTTTCATTCAGGGCGTGCGCCTCTTGCAACTTTTCCCTGCCGCATTTGCTTTGGTTTTTACATTGAAAAGTCGGGCGAGAATGTGCACGATATGTTTCCACTCAAAATGTTCGAGCGGCCGGAGGAGAGATGAAACGACCACATTTGTTTTATTAATTGCCACTCTTACCAACACATGCTCAAGACTCGTGGCCGATAATCGTGGAATACGCTATTTTATAAGGCATAATCATAATTGGCCAAAAAGTGTCTGTAATAAGCAATACGAATTGAAAATTACTTGGCTACACATTTGGAACATGTTGCCGCAGAGGAGCTCCCCCATTAATTCATTCGATTCCAAATGCAGGCTTTTTCCGAGGATGCTGTATACATATAATAAATTAATATTTCAGCTGGGCACGCTGCGGATTCTACTCACTGAAAATAGGAAATGGCTAAGAAAAATGTTTTATGGGATACTAAAACTAATGGCGATATGTAAAAGAATATAATTAAATTGACAGTTTTAGCATGGATTGTGTAATAGCAAAGAAATGAATTTGATGGGGGTTTTAAATATACTTAAACCTTCAGTTGAATGTTTATCATAAGTTAAGTTTCTAACAATAATTCTTTATCCACTCTGTTTAGTTTAATGTAACACTTTTAGAGTGTTTTCATCTACTTTAATATGTACTTATATTTCTCATAATATTCTGATATATTTATTGTAAATTAAGCTTTTAAGTTGTACCTTAAATTTATTTCTTATCTTTGCCAGCTCTTAGTACAATTCAGTTAAGCGAGAATTCGAATCGACCACATTTATAGCATTGTCAGCTGCCAACCCCCTCTTTATTGGCTGTCTATTGAATTGGCAATTATTTGAATTTATTTTTAATGCTCACAAAAGCACATATTCGAGTATCTGTGAGTTGAGGGATGTGGGAGGTTGGAAACTCTTCAATGGCTCATTTTCACCATCTGGAATGGGATTTGATCTGATTCCATGTGTGTGTATAGCTGCGGTTGACTACTTAATTTCCAAGTGCCATAAAAATTTCGATTTGGAATTCAAATTGAAAGGTTGCCTGCTCGCCCTTATTCAATCTTCCATTTGGCGTTGAAAATAAGTTGTCTTATTTATTGGCTCTATGCTTATAAATATTTAAAAAGCATCAAATGAAAATAAACAATTAGTATATTTATCGACACTTGGCATCAGAGGACAGCCAATGCGATCGATCCCCTTTAAAAGCCAATTGCTGAAAGGCTTTCCATGGAATTGTATATTTTATTGGCTAAGGAATTTTCCATATTGATATTAGGTCTAGGGTTTTTGTTTCCATCTCTGGTTATGAACGCCTCAAATGTCGAATGCAAATTCGTTCCATCACTCACATAGTTTTTCCATAGTTTCCAAAGCGGAAAATTAATGCAAGTGTAAGAAAAGTGGTCGTCGCAAACAATGCTTGTCCATCTGTTCATCTGTCCATCAGTCAGTCAATACCTCACTTCCTCAGTCGCTCAGTCAGTCAGTCAGTCAGTCAAGCCAGGCGACAGCCACAGCCGGTTCAGGTTGAGTCACCTTATGTTATGCTTATGTGGTTGCCGGTTTATGTCTTGGGCTTTTTATTTCACCTATCGACACATCCTTGCTGGCCTAAAGATGACAGCGTGAGTTAAAGACTTTGGAAAAAATATTAAAATAATAAAATATTATATGATAACATGTTTAAACTTAAATGTTGAGATTAACGAGCTTTTAAAAACTGAATTCATTTTGATGCAAGTTTTCTTTTTGTGAGTTAGCACTAAGAATTGAAACAAGCTTTAACCAAATACACTTATTATACCCGAGTTTTTAATTTTATTTTTAATTAAAAATTATGTAAATGAACAACAAATTCAAAACTATTTATTTTATGTGAGAAAACAAAATTAGTAAGTCTCCCAGGACAATTTTATTCCCAATGCTTTTTTTTCACTTTGCTTATTGCATCCTGTAATTAAATTAATAATTTCAGAAAAACTCCATTTTCAGTTACTATGTATTAAACTTGACTAACCTGAAATGAACAACATGTAATGATGCTTAAGCTTATGCCTTCGTTTCCAATGGGATTTCACGCTTTTCCGGGCCACACGCGACCGCCTCACGTGACCATCACTGTCTCCGCGAAACATTCATGCACAATGGGTAATGTGTAACCCCACCCCATCCAAAAACCGTCTTTTCAGTTTCGGGACTTAATCCCCCGGCCCCTGAAGTCGAGACAATAAACTGGCAATCAATCAATGCACGTGTTTCATATTTTTGATATTGCCGCTGACGAGAATATTCGGACAAATCAGTCAATTGGGCTGGGTTGGCTTAGTAATTGCAACATCGCCTGGGTGTTCCTATGTACTTTTGGGGTAAATACAAATTCCAGAGAATATCGAGAGCCAAAGTCCGCGACATCACCCGAAAGTCGCTCAATTAGAGACGATTTAAATTTATAGATACACGACGGTTAGGCAATGCATGCGCCCGAGGAGAATGTCTTAATTAATTTTAATTATTTTCAATGAGCGACTATGAAATACAAAACATTTCCCCCAACTAAGAACGCGACTCGGGCTCTCGATAAGAGGAGCAATTAAGTAACGAATTAATAGCAATCGACTTATAAATATGATGGTACCCTCAGGCGTGTTCTGGGTCGTAAGTAAGGTCTCTCCTATTTTGTTTTTCTTCCATATGAGCATTGGATATGCTCTATGCCGTTTAACCCGATCCGTCACCCTCTTTTTCCCCCGTGAATTTATTTTTGGGGTAAACTTTTCACGCCACTAAATTCGTGGCTTTGCATTTTCCAAGCCGGCAGTTTTTCCATGTGTTTACATGCGGGCCATAGACCCGCTCAACTCCAGTTGCCTGCTCCCTGTTTTTCTTCTGGTGGGCCATTAATTTATTTGTCTGCAACATGCAAACCAATTGACAATCAAACGCAATTAGTCACAATAATCGTGAAATGGAAACGCATTTTCTGCTTATTGTTTGGCCAAAAAAATATCAATATTATTTGGGGGCAGTGATGAGAGCACATTTCGATTGCCTTGAAATCTTCATAATGTTCATAAATAATGATCAGCACAAGACAAAATAAATCATCCCAGGTAGCCGATGGGACAACGCCCCAAAAACAAGCTGTCTTCGAAAGAATGACAGAAAGTGGAAAAAGGGAGCCGAAAAGTGGGCAGATTTTGTATTTTAACTAGAATCAATTTATTAACACTTAAAAGATGAGTTGACTACAAGAAAAGTATCTTAAGTTGAGATGGTTTTATTAAAAACCAAGGATACTAAGACAAATTCAGAACATTTTTAGATAATTCATATTCTATAATTCAACAATTAAACAAGCTGTTTTCGAAATGGCTGCAAAGGCAGATTCTTTAAATTAACCAGAATCAATTTATTAACAATAAAATGAGGAGTTGGCTAGATGAAAATAAACTTAAGTTGAGTAGTTTGTATTACAAATCAAGAATACTGAATGAAATTTGGAACATCTTTAAATATTTCTTATTCTAGAATATAATAATTAAATTGTTTATTTAATTAGAAAATGTTTTGATTTATTTTTTAATAATCTTATACCATTTGTAAAGTCATTTAGTCTATTATAGTCTATTTAGTCTATTATAGTTGTATTCAAAAACGAAATGTCTTGTTAGCCTCTGTTTTTCAATGTCATTTTTACCAACAGTGTGAAAAATAATAATTTTTATTATGAAGTCACAGCTTGCATTTTAAATCCATTAAATCCAACCCAAGATCAAGTAGAACTCTCGCACAGATGTCAGAAACTCAAAACTTATATACTTAAATACCCTTCAGTTGCGTTTGAAGTTTCGCAAAATTAATAGGAATTATTTTTTTTTCATTTGATACCGAGATTAGCTAATGTTGATATATGGTTTGGGCGAAATATAGGGGAGCGGGTCTTTGGCATCCAGTTAGTGGTGAAAAAGAGCAAAGCCAGGGCTGCCAGAGCACCAAAAGGGGTTGTCGACGGCGGCGTCATCATCCTCATAATGATCTTCATTGTCGTGGCCGGGAATTCAGAATTTCGCATGGCGTGCACTTAATAAAATAGGATTAACATTTTATAGTGAGCCTCGCTCGCTCTCTTTCCCACTCGAATTATCCATCTCTTTCTGTGATTATGAGTGTGCCAGAGTGTGTGTGTGTGTGTGTGTGTGTGGTTGTTCGAGTTCCTCTGTTCCTTTTGTACATTTTCAACAACTGCGCATTGCTGGGGTTTTTTATTTGCCTTGCAATGTCGAATGTGTGCGTCTGTATGTCCAACCAGTTATTGGAATAATGACAGCTGTGTGATATGGACTCAAAAACTCAACTCAAGAAATACTTCAGCCGAAGGCCATTTGTCCTTTGGAGCTAATTCATGTGCTAGAGTTTTGAAAAAGTTTCCGAAAAGTCTAAAAAAAACTTGGAAGGGGTGGTTGTGTTCGTGGAATACTATTTGTGAAATTAAATCGTTCTGTAATTATGATCTTCAAGATATTTATTAGAATCTTTGGAGTATGTAATCTAAACTACCTTAGGGATGTTTATCAAGAATGGTAAATGTTGTTGCATACAGTTGAACAAGATAACAAAATGGGTTATTGTATTAAATCTTTCAAAAAAATGAAATCTTCCTTTGAATTATTCTGAGTATTTGTATAAGTATCTTTAAGATACCTTAAAAAAGTACCTTAATCTGCAAAAAACATCTGGTATTGAAAAAATCTTAAGACAATACCCAACTAGGAAGTCTTTGGCAGTCATCCTTTAGCTATCTTAGAGATAATTACTTCTTTTCACAATCTAAGTACCTTCGAGATACTCTTAAGATTTCCTACTCCGATTCCAGATGTACAGAATAATGATTGGATCTGGCAATTACTGTTGCCTGCAGTTGGCTATCTGTATCTGTGAGATACTTTTGTTCTCTTCGCCGTGGCATAACTTATGCTTCAACGCGTACCATTTAAGCATAAATCGCGCTGTCACCCCGATCTGCCTTTTGTCATCATCATCATCAGAGTCTGAGTCCCAGTCCCAATCCCTCTACGTTTCTGAGCCTCGGCCTTCTGCTTGGTTTTGATTGTTTCTGCTGTCGTTAAAATATTTTTTGGGTGTGTTCTGTATTTTAATAGCTCGATGCGAAGAGAAGCCCAAATCGCTTGCGCACTGCTGCCACCAACCACTTCCTTTCGTCTCGCACACCCTTTATATTACCCCCGATATAGCTTAGCTTGTTTAATTTCTTTCGAATTTGTCAGAGGGAAAATGGGACCAAACCGAAAGTAACATGATTTCAGTTTTTACTTAAAGTAAATCGAGAGATATTTTGACATATACACACACAGACTGCTAATCCCTCACACGTCTCAGTTTTGGTAACTTCGACAGATACATTTGGAGTCGAAGAGGAAGCCAGAGCGACTCACTTGGAATTATTAAAACCTAATCTTGATTCTACAATTTCAGTTAGGGTTTCATTCCATTCAAGAAACGAGTAGGGGAGGGGGTGATATGCACTGGAAGTGCGGGGGAGTGGGCAGAGGATGTTATATATTTTAATACGAGTCCGCGATGCGATCGCACGATCGTCGCCACGCAGGTATGCGCGTTAAAATCGGAGATTTGATCACGAACCAACACACACACACCCCCCACCTTCAAATTCCCTCTGACTTTAGTCTCGATTTTAGGATTAAAAATGTCGTCAGCATTTTTTATGCTGAATTTCGTATATATTCTCCGGCCGGTCATCCATTTGGCATTGATTTAAAACAAAAAGGAGGAACATCACAAACTACACACACCCCGGTAAAGATTTTGAGCTCGAAGTTTGTGTTGTTTGCTCGCCGGCTTCCTTTTTTACCGACTAATTTGAGGCTTGACAGTTGATTTGGGTATTCGATTAGGCAAACAACTATTCATCATCTGATGTTTGTGCATTTGCGATTGATTACGAGTTTATTTAATCTGTGGAAATTATTGGCTAATTTTCAGTTGAAAAGCACATTTTGAATATCATACTTTAAAGTGTAAATAATAAAAAGATTTAACAAGACATTGTCTGATAATTAAAAACTGTTTTGTTTTTATGCAATTGAAAATTTTATTTATTCTTTTTTAGATAATTAATTATGCATAAATATAAAAGATTTGCATTCGTATCGGGAGACAAATGCGCCCTATTGATGCGCCAGCCAAACTGGGAATCTTTCAGAGCACACTTACATTTGTATTTCCCGACTAATTGCCCGACCAGTCACATTTAAGGCATATATGCATATCGATCTATACTAGAGGTAGTCACCCAGCGAAGGCAACTAAAGAAAAAGGCAAAAATTAATTTATTAAAATTTAAAGCGCATGACTTTTCGAGCAAATGGCAAACCGCGGCAGCCACAAATAAATGGCTATATAGGTTATATGGGTTATAAGTATGATTCATGCGTCACACTTGCGCATAATAATTGAGAGATGTGGAGCGAAAAAAAAGAGCATTGAGGGGGGTAGGGGGTCGTGCTGAGGTGGAAATTCGGGCACAGATGCAGATACTGGACCTACAGCCACGACCCCAAAACTCCAAGCTCCAGTTCGATATCAATGGATTCGGCTGTTGTTGCCGGGCAGACTAGATTCTAGTATCTAGATACCCAACTGCGTCCAGGTGTGCAGTACAAACAAATTTTTCGTTGTTTTGTGGTTTTCATTTTTTTTTTTTGAGATTTTTTCTATTTTGTATATTTTTTTTGTAGCTTTTGCATGTGGGGTTTTTCGTTGTGGGCGCCTTTGGCTATTTTGTCACTTGAAAGAAATGCAAAGAATTCGATTTGCCGGACAGCTTAATTAAGGTTATCTATCAAAGGTACTTAGTTTAGTTTATTGATAGTGCCTGGAAAGTCGTAAGCACCCTAAACGATGCAATTAGCGATTAAATATCAGTTGAGTTAATGCTAGGCAAAGTCTCGACGACTTATTTATCAATTACAGATACAAATACACCAAGGTGTGTGACATCGATAAACAAAAGAGCTTTAAATTATGTGTAGTCTTAACATTTTGTTGTTGTTGACCTAGCTAGGCAAACACACGCATACGCACACACATTTCGGAGCCATTCGTTCCCATGACTTTAATTACAATTTAATATTTATTTAGTTCGATAAGGCCCAGGTGATTATTTTTGGATACTCATGACTGCACCCAGTCTTCATAGACAAGCCTCCATATGAATGTGTGTTTGTACATATCTTTATGAGTGCGTATTTGTTTTTGTGTTACTATCAATTGGGCCTAATCAAATGCTTAAGTAAATTTGTTCAGCAAATCACTGAAACCGGACACCATGTCGGTAAATGTGTGTGTCTAATTAATAGTTAAACCCCAAATGGGAATAGCAAAATGAGATAATGTTTCAACGAATTTCTAATACGCTTGTTGCACACTTTAAAGGTGAATTAAAAAATATTCCACAATCAGGTTGTTCGTGGAACTGTTTCCGGTGTCTTTGTGTATTGTAGTCCAAGTCTAAGATGGCTTACCTCACGCACCCATCCCAGGGATATGATGGCACACCCGCTCTTTTCCAACAATTTACGTAAATTAGACACGAAACAAAAAAAAAAGAAAATAAAAAGTTATAAACTATACAAAGAAGGCGTCAACAATGCCAAATGGGAGCGTTTCTCTTAGCGTTCCATTCGGCTTGCTTTTGGTTTGGTTTCGCTTTTATCAGCATTTGGTTAAATTACCTAGAATTAGTTAACACATTTTCCGTTGCGCCTGGCGATGGTACTGTGCGTCGTCTGTTTGGCATAATTAAACAATTTTGTACTTTATGCGCAATTAAATTAATTTCTTCCTTTGGCTTTAGCCGCCTGATAAGTGAATAAACGGGCCCCAAGTCAAACATTTAAATTGCGATTGCACCGCCAGAGATACACAGGCGAATTGCAAAGCCATGCGATATTTATGAGATATTAATTGTGCCAGATTACAATATACAATCTGACCCAGCTGCAGTTTCCGCCGGCCCGCTCTGAATTTCCTTTTCCCAGGAGCCAGTCGTACGTGCAAAATCATAAAGAACAAACACTGAGTTGCAGGAATGGGGCGGACCAAGTGAGCAATGAGTTCAGAAGGCAATCCGCCAGATAAACAGATGTATATCTATGCTCCTACCCGGGTTGACAAACGCTGCAAGTAATGTGCGTGGCTACTTTTTCATTCGCTCGGAATGAATAACATTCATGCTCATGGATTGAATTAATGCCTTGGCATAACTCAAGTGCCAAATGCAAAATGTATCTTGAAAAGCGAGAATTAGCATTTGTCAATTGAGTGGTGGCAGGGGTTTTGAATTGTGCACTTATTCCAAGGGGCTTCTAATGAAAGGGAAGCAGGGATTCTATTATTTTTGGTTTTAATTGAAATTTGTACAGGGTTTGAATTAAAATAATGATTTTAATCTTGTCAGTCTGATTAGGTTTGCAAGGATTTATTTTAAGCCAACTTTCTGATGTTTTGGTAGTAAAGGAAATTGATAAAAAGAAGAGTTGGTAGGAAATTTAAGAAGAGACAAGTTAAATTTAAATTTGTTTGGCTATTCAGTAACCAATGAAGACCTTGCTTTTTAAAATTGTATTTATAAGGTAGTACTTACTCTAATATGATTATTTCTAAAATAAGAATTCTCGGCTAAGGAACAAACATTTTGTTTTAAAGTTTGGCTGAAAGGGTATTTAAGTTAAAGAAGGATAAAATTCAAAGTTTCTTCCAAAATAGTAGACCATTTTTCTGTTCAACAGCTGCTGAATTTGTGTTATCCTTATCTGTAATTTTAATTGGGTTGAAATAATGGAAAATACTTCAAGATTTATTTTAGATTATCTTTGTGGTTTGATTCGAGACTTTCTCCCACCCAAGCTCTTTGCATATTTCCCTCGTTTGAATGGGCATAGCCTCCAGTTGAATTCCTATAATGACCGTGTTCATTTCATTTGATCAATTCAGCTCCCAATGGAGACTATATAGCAAGTACTTATTAACGCTCATGCGAGTCTTGTTGTTGTTGCTGGCTCTGGGTTCTGAGTTCTGAGCACATTAAGATCAGATACAAAGATACATTATCGCCGCTTCGAGCTTTGTGGCTCAAGTTGTAGTTGTA
The DNA here is from genome assembly GCA_018153305.1 of Drosophila kurseongensis. Taxonomy (NCBI): domain Eukaryota; kingdom Metazoa; phylum Arthropoda; class Insecta; order Diptera; family Drosophilidae; genus Drosophila; species Drosophila kurseongensis. The sequence goes on along the minus strand of JAECXX010000004.1, from coordinate 14,872,277 downwards.
GGCGGTCGTCGGTCGTCAGTCGGTCGATCTGTCCGATCGGGCATTGGCGCAATTAAAACGCTTAAGGGGCCAAGTCAGAGTCAGAGTCGGAGAGCTGTTGCTGTTGCCTTTGCTACTTAAAGATACATGCCACATACACATCCATCGGATCGCCTCAGATATAAATAAGCGATACGTGTAATTCGGGTCACTAACCGTTAACAATAAATTTCATTTGTTTAAGAAACTCCAGCCAGCGGGCAGGCTGTAAAATAATATCGCCATAAAAATTGACATCTGATCATTTGTAATTATTATTGCGCATTGCGACATGACAAGGCGTCGGCTACTTGCTGCCATTTGGGCGTGGTTAGCGGCGATATGTTGCCATTGGCCCAAAGTTCCCCCCCAGCGGAATCGTCGATATATTATAATATTATACATATAAAAAGACCGGAGATCGGCACAAATCATTCTAAATGGTTCGCATCTCATTCGCAGTCGAAGACCCGACTCATTCTGCCTCTAATGGTAATCGCAGTGCCATAATTTACATTGCGGGACGACTCGACTCTCTCGGTTCGTTCAACTCGTTCAATCAATCTTAGATTCGGTTCATGGAACAATTAATGCCAAAAAAAGAGAAACAAGTCGAGAAACCTCAAGAGCGGGGAAGGGCTTTCTTTATTTTTTTTTTTATTTTCATTTTCGGGCAAGTTGTTGTCTACTTGAAGAGTTTCAGTTTTCAGTTTTCGTTTTAAGTCCAACTTAAATGGAACCAGAAATTATTTTGAACGCCTTCAAGTGCCACACACAACAGCTACAACAAAAATACATTTAAAAAGAAAAAAAAAAAGAAGAAAAAAAAAACCAAAGTTGATTCGAAGTTGGGGCGCAATCATGACTTGATGCGATTATAAAGAAGTTTTTTGTCTGGGGCGGGGGTACAGGCGGCGAGAGTCGAAAAGCATTAATGCCCAATACAAATAGAAATTAGATACACACACACACTTAGGCATTCGACCGCCACAAGCACATATGGATACTTAAACAATTTCGATATTCAAATGAATTTTTGGAAAATGACTAAACCAAAAATGCCGCAAATGCCCCAACTGAACTCGTCTGAACTGCCTAGAATTGTTTTCTTTTCTTTCTTCCTTTTTTTTTACGGGGCTTTTCAGTCTGCCCGGTTAGAGAGTTATAAATAATAATAATAACAATCCAATTGGGTACATGCAGCAATGGCAGCTAAAGGCTAACCCACATCAAGAGGTAATACTCGGAAATACCTACGTCTCAAATTTTATTTGTTTGAGAAGCTTTAGAAAGCATTGTTCAGAAACAAAACAACTTGGTACTTAACAGTATAGATTTTTTAAAAAATTGTAAAATACAATACTCTTAAATAGGCCAGTTTTCTTTCCTTAACTAATAACTTCCTTTAATTAACCTAGAAAGGCTCAATCTAAATCTCAAGATACTTGATATTAACTTCCTGGAATCTTGCATAATTTGCATAGAATCTATGCAGATATTCAAAACACGCCGCAAAGCGATTTTATGATCGCTGAATGTTGTTCTCATGTACCAACCACACTCATTTAGCAAGTCGAGTGACAAACCAATTTTCATTATACGAATGGCATAAAGACAATAACAATTGGTGGGGACCCATATAAGGCAGTTAGCAGCAGCAGCTCGGCAAAGTTTTGCGGCAATTGTGGATGGATGGAGCAGAGTAATGAACTTGTCAGCCATGTTTTTAGGGTGTGCTCAAGAAAGTTGAGTCGAAACACAAGCCGTATAGTATATGTATATGTACATTTGTAAACAAATGCAGACTGCTCCAATTGTTTTCTTTGGGGGGGAGTGTGCGACGCATGGGAATCGAAGATAAAGGTAATCCATTTGACTTGACGATATCTACGACTGTCACAAAGTCTCGGGCTTTGATTTGAAAACTATGCACAGCTGCGCCATTTCGTATGCGAGAGGCTTGGGTTTTCGTTTTTCGTTTTTCGGGTTTGGGTTTTCAGTTTTCGGTTTTCGGTTTTTTCGGGCTGACTAATGAAACCGAACAATAATAATTTAGTAAGTCTAGACCTACGCATGCGCAAAAGGTGGATTCGATGCCTGGCAATTGTCACAGCACCAAACGCAATTTGTCGTCGTCGCAGACGAGGAGTGGAAGTCACTGAACCCGCTCGAGCCAAAGCTATTTTCTGTTACTTTTTTCACTGTCTTTTTCCCACTCTATATCTTTACACAGAAAAAAATGTATAAATATTTTTAATAAAATTTTTAATGTATATGTTTGAATTAGAAAAGTATCTTGTTTTCATAAAAGTAACTTTTTCCTATTAAAATGTATTTTGTATTCGTATTTAAAAAATATATATATGTTAAAACTAAAGTATTTTGTATTCATATTTAAAAAAAAACATAAAAATAATTTTTAATCAAAAAATGTTATTAATTTTTTTGAAATTTTTTTTAATTTGTAATTTAGGTGTTTCTAAATACATTTTTTATGGTAAATAGATGTAACATATAAAAGTGCAGGAAATAATTTCCTGTGCAGCTCTCTCTTACTCTCAGTTTATTTTTGGGTGTAGGCCAGGCCCGCAGTAGACAAAGCCACGTTTGACAAAGAAAAATCTTATAGTTTTTTTTTTAACTAGTTACAATTGTAAGTAGCACACAAACACTCGCACAGCTATTTTGCTGACAACTGCGCAGGCGCGCGTGTGCGTCATGAAATTAGTTTATTTGTTTGCATAAATGTGCCAGAGTCTGTAAGCCAGTATGTGTAATTTTTGTGTGCAGCAAATTTCTAATAAATTTGTTGTTTCGGCACCCGTGTCATGCACACCTGGAGCATAATTCGCCCTCAGCCGATCCGAACTCAACTGAACTGAACTGAACTGAGCCATGAGTCAATTTCCGTCAGCTGCGCCAGCTGAGCAGCAGTTAACGGAGAAACTTTGCCGCCGCACAAACTACTGATTCTTGGCAAATAAATAATATACACACTTTAAGATAAATACCATAAAATACGCCAAGGAAATAAGTGTGTTTCGTGTTTTAGTTAAATGATTTTAGCTAAATGGCAATGCTATTTTTCTAATCAATGAAAACAATGGTTTTTACACATTATGCATTTGTATTATGAATGGTTTATAAATAATACCACTAATTGTTCAAATATTACTTAGCTAATGTACCCTGATGATAAGATAGTATATCTGTTTTGAAATGGCCAAGAAATATTTATTTTTTTTTTTGTTATTTGTTAACTTAATCAACTTATGTAGGTCTTTTTTCTGCAATCACGTGCATTTTTCATAAGAAAACATTTAGGCAACTTCCAGAGCCTGTTTATTTGAATCAAAAACAATATTTTTCCCTTGAAAACTCTGGCATTCCCCAGAATCAAATTAAATAGTAAATTTTCTACCAAAAATATTGACATTTAACCAACGTGATTTTAAGAACGAAATTTTTTAACAGCCCCTCTTGAGAATTACGAGAAAATGGTTCAAGTTGTGAGAACAGCATAGAGGGGTGGAGGAGGGGGGCCACTTAGGTCTCGAACTACTCCGACCATCGTTAGAACAATAAACAGGGCACAACAAATTCTTCTCTTTGATTTTTTTTCTTATTTTCCCCTGATTTAAGCATCGCAACACACATTTAAATCAATGAATGCCTTCCACTCGAGTCGAAAGACCCAAAAAAACTGGCAGGATGGGGAGCTCTTTTCGGCCACTTGAACGTTCGATGACATTTCGTTTTTACTTTTCCATGTATAATTATTATAATACTTAAATTTATGCTATACCACAGCACAGCAGCAACAGCAGCAGTCGTTCTCAAGAAGAAATTTGTAAAATCATCTCAAGTGCTTGAAAGTTTAATGATTCCAGGTTCAGATTTAGATTTAGACAGGGCCTGACCGTAGCTGTACTCCACCGCAGTAATAACAATAATAGTATGTGCTCCACTTACTTTGAACTATAACGCTGCCTTAACTTGATGACAAAAATAGTTCATCTACTAAGGCATGCCGCAGAATACGTTCGTTAATTTGTGGTAATTACCCACACAGACGCCTGCCGGGGCATTGGATTTCGTTTCGGAATACGTACTTATATCGGGCATGGTCTGGTCCGGTCTGGTCTGGTCTATAAGTCTCCGTCTTTAGTTGTGGGCAACAATGCCTTGCTTTATTTTAGGGTACAAGGTTGACTTTTGTTGCTCCGGTCCGTGTGTAGGTTCACAATTGTTAAGTTCGAGTAGAGCATGTAGATTCAGTAATTATTTTCCGTTTTTATATTAACAGCCCACAAAAAAAAAATAGATAACAAACAGTCATATACACACGCTCACAGTCGTCTAAAACCTAAACCAGTTCGCTTATTTAATTTCAATGCTTAGTTTTTTGAAGTCACATTGATTGGAGTGATTATTTTTTATGAATGTGTGAGCTGTCAGTGCCAAAAGTGAAGTGGCAGGAAAACAATTATATATTTTTGATTTACGTAAGGTCTTAGAGTCGTCACTATCCCAACCAAAATTGGCCACATACGTCAATGGATCAGCATATTTATTGAGAGATCCTTTTTTTAACCCAAGGCAAGACAAGTGATGATTTTAAATTGCGACATTTCCGAGTTATTTTGGATACAGAATTTCACAGTTTGCATCTTCCAACTTCATCTTTGACTAACTTGGCTGAGCCCCACCCTTACGAACAATCGGCACTCGAGTCGAATTTAAATGATTCTGGCATTCTTCGTATGCACTGCCGAAAAATGAGACTCCTTATCAATTTGAAATGTAATGGTAAAATTAAAAGTTTCATTGATTATGAAGTTTTAATGAATTTGACATACAGTCACTAAATAGAATTCTACTTCATAAATATTCGACCGGAATATGATTCATTATTAAAACAAATTTAATGATTTTATTTCCTTTTAAAATTATTTGGATAAATCGAAACATTAGTCATCGCTTTGATATTGCAATATCGGCTTAAAAGTAATAGCTAATAAACCTTTTTTTGTTTCTCTGTACGTTCCCAAAATAAAAGGTCCAACCACCCCGCAGTTCATGACTAAAATTTAAACATTACCATAATAGTCAACAGTAATAATTAATTGTTTGCTAATAAATATGTATTTATATATAGGAAGAGTACAAATAGTAATAATAATAATAAGCGCACGCGCCGCGTTTATTCTCCAATGACTAAGTCTCCTTTCAATCTTTGAGTATGCGATAAATACGAACGTACATATCTAGATACGTATGTATAATGTACACATATATAAATTGTAAATCAGATACGGCATAAATATTGAACACATGGCGCAGTTTCTACAGCCAAGACTTGTGGGTGTTTGATGGTAGGGAGGGCAAAGAAGGCGAATCAAGCGAACGACTGAACAAAATTGAAATAAAATAAAGCACAATAAAACGTACTTAAGATTGACGATTGTGTAGATGGGGAGCAGGCGATCAATGAAAGAGTTTTTAGGGAGACGATATTTAACAAGTACAGTTGAGCTGCTTGAGTGGGGGAAAAAAATAAACCATTTGTGGATTGTCTCATGTTTACAGGCACTCTAAATTTACATTATTCGTCATTTGATAATTTTAGGGCCATCACAATTTGGAAAACATTTTCGGGTCGGCAGATTAATTATGCGGGAGTTTTTCTTGATTTCAGCGGGAAATAACTCAAGTTAATGTTCTAAGCTAACCAGAACTTGTTGAATAAATGCATATTCAGTTATATTTATATCGTACATTTGAATATACTTGATTAGATATAATTGGCTGTCAGTATGACTCTTGATCACCCCACTCAGCCGCACAAATACTCAGATGTTAGGCAAACACACAGATACATTTTCGAACCAAACAAAATGTCGGCAGCTGCCTTTTTTGTGTGAGTTTTGTTAGCTTATAAATTAAAACGCGTTTCATGCCATTATTTGATGGTTTTTTTTTGTTCGTCTTGCGGGTGTTCAATTCATTCGATTGTTCGTATTCATATTCTTTTTAGCCCATTTCGTTATGGCTTGGAAGCATTATATCCCCGATATCGCTCACACCTCCCCTCCTTTCTCCATTCAGTTCATCTGTCCGCCTGTCGGCTAATTGAAAATCAATTAATGTGACTGCATCTATAGCTGCTCGGCAATATCAGCGGCAGTCATGTCAAAGTCAGATATCATCCAGGGTAGAATAATTCCACAGAAGAAATAAAAGAAAACGTAAAAGGAGCTGAAACAATTCCAGACTCGGCTCAGAATCAGAATCCTTTTGTTTTCACTGACTCTTCTGTCCGAAAACAAATATTTAATTGATGTGCCCCAAGTAGCACTCTGTTAAATACCAACAAAAAAACTTCATTTTGCTTCGATTGTTTTCGATTTTGCCCGAATTCATCATCAGGTTCAATGGATTTTCGAGTGCGTCCCAAAGCACTTTCGTATGGTGGGGAATTTGGCACAAGTTTTGCATGTCCAAGTACTGACGGCCGATATTGGGTTTATAATTTATAAATGCCGGTAATTTGAGGACTAATCAATGGGCAAACGAGTCTTGATTCTGATTTCTCATTACTGATTTTTGATTTCTGATTTCTTACCTCTCGCTACTCGTTGCTTCTTTTGCAGGTCAACAAACAGTATACGGCCAACGATCTGGAGGCTTTCATGAAGATCGCCGCCAACTGGCAAAATTCCAATCACGGTTTGCTGGAGGGCGTCGACATTAAGACGGGTAAGTTAAAGAAATCACTCTCTCTCTCTTGATCAAGTCATTCTAAACTCGATCTATCGAACTTTTCACAGAAATGACACAGTACATGAACAGTCCATCCATGAACATGTACAAGAAAAGAGAACGCACCCAGAACTGGAACCACCAGGAGAAGAAATATCTGCTCGATCTGTGCCGCAAGGACATGCGGATCATCGAGAACAAAAGATTGGATGCCGGTCTAACTGCTGTAAAGAACAAGGCCTGGAAGATCATTCACCAGAAGTTCTCCAATCAATTCGGCACCGATCGCACCTGCAATCGCCTCAAGGAGCAGTGGCGACGCATGAAAGGTAGGTCTTAATATGATAATATAAAAGTCATTAATTCATCATAATAAATTTAAAACTAAATAAACATTAAGAAAAAAAATAGAAACGAAACTAAACATATCTAAAAACATTTTATAATTAACTTAAATCTTATTTTTCAGCCTGCACTCGAAATGAGATTCTGGACTACAACAATCGTTTGGCCAGGTTTGGAGCCGAGGTGGCTGATCGCAAGAAGCCTTCGCCTTTCACCTTTGAGGTTTGGGATTTCATGCAGGAGGCGAAGAAGGCCTGCAAATCGGAAGCCCTGGATGGCATAGACTACTCAAAGATTCCCCTGGCTTTGGAAGAGGGATTTGAATATCGCGAAGACTACAAATTCAATACCGAAGAGCACGATATGGATGAGTAAGTTGATGGGCTAATGTTGATGCTTAGAGATATCTATAATAAGAACTCTTTTTTATTAAGCAGCAGTCGCACACCGCCGCAGGAACTATGCGATGTGGACATCAAGGAGGAGGAGATCAACGAGACCTTCAACGATACCTTTAACAATACCTTCAACAACACCCATCTCAACCAGAGCGACATCCATGGCGGTGGCGAGCGTCTGAGTGTGTCGCCCAATCACATTCGCAATGGAATCCATGAGGCCGAAAGTCCTGCCACAGTTTCCGCACCAGCTGCCTTGGATACGGGTGCTGCCTTTCTGCCGGGAGCAGCCGACTTGACCGGCTATCAGGCCAACTTCAACATGAACAACATATCCGCCACGCTGGAGGCTCTGAATGCCCTTCGATCTGGCCAATTTCCCAATGCAGCAGCAGCGGCAGCGGCTGCCATGCACCAGCAGGCCCAAGTTGCCCTGCATCACCAGCACAACAACAACAATAACAACAACGAGGACGATGATGAAGGCATGAAGTCAATGGCCAAGAGGCAGCGCACCAGCAGTGGCAGTGCATTGGGCAGCGAGGACCAGCCATCGGCTTTGGCCAACTCAGTGCCTGTTGCGTCGGATTCGCAGGCATTGGAGCGGTCCAGCGGCAGCAGCAATGGAGTAGCCATTGCAAGGACAGCAGCCAGCCCTAATGTTAACAGCAGCAGCAACAACAACTTTGAGCTGCGCATGTTCATGGAGATGCAGAGCAAGGAGCACATGATGCGCATGAAGATCCTGGAGGTGCAGTTGCAGGCGGCCAAGCACAGTCGCGATCTGGTGGAGATCAACAAGACGCTGGCGCTACAGAAGCTGCAGGAGCTGGCCAGCAAGCGGCTGCCCAGTTAGGAGGCAGTGCAGCAGAAGGAGCAACCACAGCCCATCGCCGTTTCATGTTACATTAGTTTATAGAATTAAAACCCGCCTCGGCGGTCACGTTCGCAGGCAGAGGGCGTGGCCGGGAGATCGGCTAGAGTTAGCCTTAGAGTTAGTCTTAAGTTGAAAGCAGGATCCACAGCTACACATCCACACAGACACTCACACACACAAACAGAGAGACATTCCTGGCATTGTTGATCAGTATTTGAAAGCTAGAAGCGAATCCCCCCGACACACAGAACCCAAGAACCGCAAGCGAGGACCAGGAGGCGCTCGGAAGTATGCCATAATCTTATGATGAATCGCCTACCTCACAAGCACACACACAAGATGCACACACTCAGCTATCAAACACACACAGATACACTCTCTTCTGGCCTAACCAGCACTTGACCAAGTCAAGTCAAGTTTAGTTAGTTTCTAGTTTTAGTTCGTATGGGAACCACTCTCTCCAAGTTGCTCAACTACCACAAATGTATTGTACTTACGTTTCTTGACTTCAGTTTACGTTCTGCTACCACCACTAACGATTTAAACAAATATGAAATGCACAAATGATTATTTTTCATAGTCCTAAGAGAAGAACTCCATATATGTAAATGAAACATTACAATTGGCAGTCGTCTCTGATTTTAATTTTTACTTGTACTTGTATTTATTTTTATCTTTGTATAGACTATGTTGATATATATATGACCCCCTATATATGTTTGTTTGAATGCCATATTAAATGAAAGTTCTTTTTAATATCTTATTTTCCATTTGCGCTGCAAAACAAATTGTTACCATATATGATATATGTACCGTACGTATAAGCAAGCTCCCACTATAAAAAGGGTCTTGAGAAAGGCCTCGGACTGGGCTTCAGTTGTCGTAGAAGGCTTCTTTGTAAAGCGTGTAAATGAAAGATACAAATTATTTTAAATAAAATACAAAAATAAAACAAATTGTTTTGGTTTCTGCCACACTTTATTTAACATCCTTCATGATCCTATTGTGGATTTGAGCTGCACTTTAGATTTTATGCGATTTCAATTAATTTCTTTCTTCTTTAGTCTTTTCCAAAGATTGTATCAGTTTATCCACTTTGATGATCTTCGTCGTGACTTCGTTCTTCTGACTGAGAATTTTTTCTCTCAGGGACTTTAGCTGCTCTCTTTGCTGGTTAAATATGGGAAGTTCATAAATTATTTATTGTAAGTATGTATGTATGTTTGGATCACAAACCAGTTTTAAGAAATGAATGTTCTCCTCCGCCCTTGCTTTTTCAAACAAATGTTTGGATAAATTCCTAAATATAAATATGCATCACTTACAATATATATAGTTTTAGATTTAACTTACTTATTACTTTGAGCAAATTGGCTCATTCTGGGCTGTAAGAGTTTAATTAACTTCTGCACTACTTTAAGCATTTTTTATTTGCTTTCACGGTACGGTACTTTCTGGATATCCAATTAATTTAGAATTTAATAAACCGAATTTTTTTTAAGACTGAAGGAAATGTTTATGGCAATCTGTGTTCCTATATTTTGATTTTCATTATATAGCCTACTTCTTGCATATTTATTCCTTGTTTGCCTTTTCGAGAGTGTCTTTAAATCTCTCTAACATTTCCTTTAGATCGTTTATTTCCTTCAAAAGATTCTCTTTTAACTTCATTGCTCTGCGGCTAGTTTGTTTTTCAAGTTTTTTGACCTTATTTTCCAAGGCTTCAATACTCTTAGTAATTTCTTGAATCCTGCTCTTTCTGAGCTTTATGAATTGTTCATTGCCCTATGCGATAATTTTGTTTTTAGAGATTAACAAACGATTTCTTTATCTTTAGATACTCACAAGTTTAAGAAAATAGTTAAGTTCGTCGCCTCTGCCTTTTTCTGTAAATTTGTCAGAAAATTGTCGTCGGTTGAACCTTACAAACGATTTTTATAATATTATTTAAATCCAGAAATTCGGCAAGCCGAAGTTTATATACTCTTGAAGCTGTAACAAGAATAAAATATTCTGTATTTCGATTTCGAAGTTTAAAAACAAAGAAGCTAGGTCAATTTTTCGATGCATTTTTCTATCGTTCATAAGGCAGCTAAACCGTAATTCTGAAATCGTTAAAAATGATTATATCTCGGAGTATATGTTAAAAAAGAAGGAAGCTACAATCGTATTTCCTTATTTAAAATTTCACAAAAAATTATTAGTTTAAATGATTTTTATCTAATGAACCAGAGGCCTGATTTGCTTAACATTGAAGTTAAACTGTATTTTATCACTGGTTCTTGTAGGTATTAGGTATTACTTATTACTTACTTTATTAAGCCTTAAAAAGTCGGAATTTAATAAAATATACTTACTGTAAAGCTAGACCATACAAAATATTCTTGGAAAAGCATTTTAAACTTATGCTATTCTTCTTGGGTGAACTGTTGTACGATTTTCTAGATGGCAAAGCGATATGTATATAAAGATGGGTACTATCAATATGATCCAAACAACTTACTTTACACTTTCATGACTTAACACCCGCAATTGTAGTATTCTGTTGCATTTTGTTAAGCTTAGGAATCTCACCGTACCGAACATGATTTCTATAATTTAGAATACTATTAAAATGGGTGGCAGAAACACATGTTAAAGGAATTTTCCAAAGGTACAAATTTGGCAACTGATTGAAAGCCGGATATGTTAAAAAGCTAATTATTTTGGATCTTAATAAAATTTAATAAATGAAATCGTGAAATCAAAAACTATACAATAATCTAATGGTATAGGTGTGCGTTGGCTTTGTGTGCGTTGGATTACATGTTAAAGTTATTTAAAAAGCCATCTCAAATTGGTTAAAGAAAGAATCGTTCTTTTTGGCGACGTTTTTTTCAACAGCATTAAATATTTTAAAATTATTTTCATTTTTGAAAAGGTTAGACATTTATTTCAATTAAATCAATATTCAATTTAGAAAAATTGAATCCAAGATTGCATTTTGTAATAAAATTTTTAAAGAGATAAATAAAAATTTTTCAAGCCAAATTTCTCTATATTAAAATTAATGCTGAGACAATATATAATATAAAAATGTTACAAAACAGTTTTTATGAGCAAGGGATATCCCTCCAATAAATAAGAAAAGAAAAATCTTCGTTTCGTTTTGCAAATTCAAGTATTTTATTGTTACACCACAATGTTATCGCTTAAGCGTACATGGTTTTGGGTCGGGAACCGACTGGTGAGTCGTAGTAGAACGGTTTTGGCTGTGGTGGGGGTGGATAGCTGAAGGGATTACCAGGAGATCCGTTTCCTGGTCCAGAGTGACGGGATGGATAGGCGACGGAGGGAGCGGGCAGGCAACCCAGAAGGCCCAAAATCAGGAGGCAGCACAGTGCAAACAGCTTCATGGTTGGTAATCGCAAATCTTTCTGAATGGCAATCGATGGCGGAATTCGTGTTTTTATACTCTTCCTATTGTGCCCCCTGGGATTGGGAAGCACCCGAGGGGATTTCGCTATTCGCTGAAATCACCGACTTTGGGTGATTTCTTATCGCCTTGCTGGGCATCGAGCGAAGCTCTGCCTGCACGTGCCTGCGTCTTTCCCTTCTTCTCCAGATCGGAATTCACCTTCAAATCAAACTCCATGCCCCTTATGCAACGCGTTAGATCGGTTAGGTTGCCCTCAATGCTTTTTTGCCGCACTGAGAGCTCGTGGGATCGCAGGTCCAAAACTCCACGTTCCTAGTGATAAGCACATAGTTTAATTCAGATTGATCACTTATCTCTAACATACCGTTCGTAGTTCCTCCAGCATCAGCTGTTTTTCTATACGTCTGTTATCGGGCAAGACCACCAGATAACTCCTATTTAATATATAAGATATATGTATATCATGATGATATATTATTCATTCCAGTACATTGGATCATACTTACCTAATGGTGCAACTTCTGAAGTGGCTCAAAATAGAACGGATTATTGTATTCATTTTCGAGTGGATAAAAACAATACCGGTTAATTTTGATTGTTTCTTCAAATTTGACAGAACTTTCAAAGTTTAATGTTATGGAATACGGATTAGGGGTGGGTGAGAAAAGGGGAGAGAAAGGGAAAGGCCCCAATACATTTTAATTATATTGACAAACAAATGAGATTCCTGTTAAAGCCGAAAAGTATGCTATGAATTTCAGTTCTCCAACAGGTGGCGTAATTATTGTAGATGTCGAGTTGATGTAGAACTATGTAGAATATTTTTAATAATAAATAAAACTAATAAAACTCAAAAGAATATTTTAAATAATAAATAAAACTCAAACGAATATTTTAAATAATAAATAAAACTCAAATTATAAATTGTGAAAAACGATATCGTCGTACAATTTTTAATAATTTAAGAAAATCTTCATTAATTATTCATTCTTAGTTTCCGGAGGGCATCTTTAAGATCTTTAAGGACTACCATAAGTTCTTCCTTCGCAGCCTGTGCCTCCGACGACTTGGTTTTCTCAAGGGCTTTAATTTGCATTTGAAGGGCCTCGATTTGTGCGGTTAGTTCAATGATCCTTGCCTCTTTTCCCTTGTTGACTTGTAGCAATTTCTTCGAAAATATAATAATTAATTAGGCATAGAAAAAATAGGTACTCTGAGATACATACGACATGGTACGGCTCGATCCCGCCACTGTTTCTGCCACCTTTGTCAAAAAGATCGCTGAACGGCCGCTTTCTGCTGGAGTACAAATGGATTATAAAGGATTGCTATAATTAAAACAGGCGAAGGACCTACATTAAAGTGTTCTTCAGCCAGACATTACTTGGCTTAATAAAAGCCAAAACCTTATATGCCCCCCGGAACATATTTAAAACTATACGAATACTTTAAAAATACAAATGTGTTGCCATTTTATTGACAAGTTTTCTAACGATGATTAGATTGGTGTACTTATAATCAAAATAAAAAGAGAGACATTTTAATGATTTGTGGTAAAACAAGCAATTAATAAAAATGCATTGGGTTTTTAGACCTTCTTATTTTAATTAAGCCTTTTGTTGTATTTATTTATTTTTATATAGTTTTTTATTACTTTGTGTAAATCTTAAATAAACCGATTCGAACAAAGCAAACATTTAATCTCATGTTACAAGCTTATACAATAAAACTTTCACATTACTACTTAGAACCAAGAGCAGACTTAAATCCTTTGATTGGAACTTGATAATTTTCTTTGAATTTTTTTAAATCGTTCGTGTTACACAACCATTGCAGATAGTTCCTCATGACTTGGGACTTCCTAACCTTCATACGCGGTGTCAGCGAGTTCAGCGCCACAGCTCTACTGATGTTGTTTGGTTGCATGGGAGATGCGATGAACCAAGGTGGCGAGAACAGATCCTTGGTGGCCAGGTGATGAATATTTTGAAATTTTTATGGAATAAAGTGTATTTAACAATCCTTTTATTAGCCTACACTACGGACTGGCGGTGATGGTGGTGATGCACGTTTTTGGCTTCGTATCCGGGGCCCATGCCAATCCCTGCATCTCGATCTCGTGCTATTTCATGGGCTACATCGCCTCCGAGATGATGGTGATGTATGTGGTCTGCCAGGTGACCGGTGGCTTCTTTGGCTACTTCCTGCTGCTCCAACTGCTGCCCAAGGATGTGGTGGACAACAGCAAGCCAGCAGTTTGCCTAATGGAACCGCTGCACAGTCTGTCTGGCTACCAGATTGTGGCCATCGAATGCCTACTCACCGCAATCTTTGTGCTCGGATGGTGCGCCTTGTGGGATGTGCGGAATGGACGCTTCCTGGACTCGGTCACCATTCGAATGGGTCTCCTCGTGATCGCTTGCAGTTTGGCGGGGGTAAGTCTGATATAGGTTTAAAATGCATTTTAAACGGACTTCCTTTACCCTTTTACCCTTAAGCTTTTGTACTATCATTAATTTTAGGAAATTATCATTATAATATTTAAAAAGTAATAACATCAAAGGGAAAGGTGAAATGAAACTCAGTTTGGGTTGAAGGTTTATAATCCTTGTACGAATCTGTAAAATAATTTCTGAGAATCATCAGATTTTGTAATAAGAAAATGTATTCGTAGTGGTTTTTTTAATTGTAAATTTACTGACGTATAATTTTTAAATGTCTTAGTCAATATATGGATAACAAGGTCAAGGCATCTGAAATCTTAACCAGACAATTATTAGCAATCTATTAACAAATTCTCTCAGGAAGGAATCCTTTTCGTCAGTGATTGAAAATAGCTACAGTTTTTTGTAACATAACTGATATTGATATGTGATATGTTATCACTATATCAAAGCTATTAATAATAACTAATAAATTGCCCCATCTTTCCATTTACAGGGTCAATTAACTGGAGCCTCTATGAACCCGGCCAGGACACTTGTGCCCGCCATATTCCACGGAAAACTCGACTCGGTTGTACTGCTGCTAACTGGCCAGATCTTGGCGGCCATCATGGTACCCTTTATCTGGAATAACGCGTTTACGCCGCGCTATAAGCCCTTGGAAATCCCCATTTGCACCGGAATAAACTAGGGCTCTAAACCCCGTGCACGACAATAAACGTGAGCTCGGCATTTGTGGCTACTGTGTGGTTTATTTGATCAAGTGTATGGGCAATTAAATATTAACGATAAGCATTTCGCGGTGGCATAAAAGTAATCTCGTTCAGATAAGCATAGCATTTACATTAGATTATTTATATAGACGGCAGCCGTAAGATTTCATTTAAGGTATTTATTTTGTACACTTTGCAACTTAAAACTAAACCGCATTCAACTCACACAGACTTAAACGATAGCATGCCTTATGGGTATTAAATCCTTTCTAGGCGAGTTCCGCCTCAGAGGTTCGTTTGGTTGACATTGTGGCCTCATCCACCTCCGAATCCTCGACCTCCCGCCGGAAGGCGTGCTTGTAGATCAACGAGGTCACCAGAGCTCCGGCCAAGGGACCCACCCAGTAGATCCAGTGGTTGGCCCAGGCTCCATTCCAAATGGCCGGAGCAAAGGATCGGGCGGGATTCATGCTGGCCCCAGTCATTTGGCCCTGTAAGTTAAGTAAATTATAATTATTAATTACAATAAAACTCTTTTAAATAACTTTATTTATAAATATAAATAAATATACAGTAGAATTCGGTTATAACGACTCCGCTTATAGTGTCCGTCTGGTTATTGCGACGAAAACTCGATGGCTTGGTTAATCCCCATACAAACTTATATGGTTACGTAAAATCGTCGGTCCCTTGAAAGTCGTTATAACCGGATTCTACTTTATCTATCCTTAACAAGCACTTAAATCTATATCGTTTCTTTGACAGTTATAATTTGTGTAGAATTATAAGTTAAGTAAATTTTGTTTAGATATTTGGTTAAATAACCTTCATTTATGAATATATATACTTAACAAGCACTTAAATCTATATCGTTTCTTTTAAAAGCTATAAGATGTGTAGAATTGATTTTAGCTAATCTTTAAAATATTAAGACTGATTGAGAGCCATGCTTTGCCAAGTTTATTATCATCAACAAGGTTTTGAAGTGCATTTGCCTGATAAATCTAAAATATATGAAGATGGAATTTTAAATTAGATTAGTTAAGACGACATACTGCCTTTTCTAATCTAAAATTCTTTGAGAACAGTACTCAGAGAAAAGTTCCAAAAGATTAATAAGCAAAACGGGGTCCAAACATTTTAAAAAGTAAAACTGTTCGAGGAAGTTGTTTTTGTTTTTGCTTTTTCAAATAATTTACACCGTTTTGGCCTATAAAACTTTAAATTACATTTTTAATTTAGTTATATGTTTTTTTGAGAAGGTATTATCTTTGATATTTCTTAATGCTATCAGATAATAAATTTTTTATTTAACTAAAATGTTTGGGATAATCTAAAAATGTTTAAGAAACCGCTGGTAAGTTAACCTTCATAACTGAAACAAATTAATTTGAAATTGATTGAAGGATTCCTATATAACTTTGATTGATTCTCTGATATTTATTAATGCTGTCAGATAATAAATGTTTATGTTAAAGAGGTTTTATTTAACTAAGATGTTTGGGAAAATCCAAAAAACTTTAAGAAACCTAGTGTAAGTTAAGCTATATTACAGAAATAAACTGATTTCAAATGGATTGAAAGATTCCTATATTACTTTGATTGATTCTTTGATATTTATTAATGCTGTCAGATAATAAATGTTTATGTCAAAGAGGTTTATTTTAAAGCTCCTTTGCATGGGAAAATTTTAAAATCTTTAAGAAACCGCTGGTAAGTTAAACTATATTACAGAAACAAATTAATTTGAAATGGATTGAAAGATTCCTATATTACTTACCGCCGTGAGGGAAAGGCAGGCGACGGCCAGGCCGAAACGCACTGGCACGGAGTCCTGTTTGGTGGCATTGCGAGGATCCCAGACGCCACAGCAAATGGAGATGAGGGCGCAGGTGATCAGGAACTCGATGGACATGCCCTGCCAGCTGGTCAAGGTGCTGTCCAGCAATGTGAGGCAAACGCCATTGGGCGTGGTAGAGCTGTAGATGGCATTCTCGGGGAGCACAGCCTTCAGCAGTCCGTATCCGATGAATGCACCCACCATCTGGGCCACAAAGTAGGCCAGTGCCATGGGCAGCGAGATCATGTTGTACACGTAGGAGGCCAAGGTCACGGCGGGATTCAAGTGGGCTCCACACACACATCCGAAACACTGGATGCAGATCAGCACCACGAATCCAAAGTTGAGGGCACTCTGGAAGTGCGAGTTGGTGAAGACTGGGTTGTGGATGCAGCCCATACAGCCCAGGAACATCAGCATCGCCGTGGCAATCATTTCGGCAACAACTATGGAGATATTGTCCAACTGGCGACGTTGCAGAATCCAGCAGGTTGATTGGCTGTAAGATAGAAAGGATAATCCAGTTAGAAAAAATCTTTTTCAAATTAGGTCGGTAAACAATCTGAATAAGCGACGGCATTCACATATGTAACTTTTTATCATAGGAACCTCTGCACAAGTAACTTTTTAATTCCATAATTTCTGTATAAGCATAATAATTTTGGTATAATTTTGTAAAAATATAAGCACGCTTTTTGAAAATGATGATAAAATAGAAAATAATAAGGGTTTCATTGTTAATGAATGGAGAAAAGAAAAGATTCATGTTTGATTTATAATAATAAACTAATGTCAGTGCTTATTTTTCTTTAAGTCACAAAACTTTTTTATACATTTTATTTTTGTACACATGTTTTACACATATAATGTTTACTGTGGTAATTTATCCACTTCACTTAAATAAAAACAAAGAATTAAGTATTTTCATTTCTTTGTAGAGTCACTATGATATTTGACAATACACAAATAAATATATTTAAATTAGAATTAATAGCTTTTTCACTTTTAAAGTTTCCGGTTCATTAGCCTATTCACTTCGAGGATCACCTTGTGGTTATAGCCATGATTTATTTGCGTGGCCAAGAGCGATTAACCCAAACGGAGACGTGGTTCAGCGTGGACTGGAGTGCAGTCCAACTACTCAATGGCCGCTCTATCGCCGGCAATCTCGTACCGCAAATATCAGGTCGCCTAATCGCTCTTATCTCATTTAGATCTTTATCGACGGACGAACGGGGCGCCTAGACCTGGACAACACTTTCCGGGCCAGCCACTGTCTGAACACGGTCTATAGTCTCCTAACGCCACTCATTAAAAACATTATTTTAAGGAATTTTTGAATTTAATACTTTCTGTCGTGTCAGGAAATAATTAAGCGGGAGGGTGTGCCAAATACACCGTCTGCTGATAAGAATTCGCTAAGTGTAGTTTGATTGGTCGATTTTAAAATACTTAAAATGTTTAAAAATCTTATGACCAATGTTTCAAATGACTTGCTTTTTTTACTGGCTGACCTTAACAATTACAATTTCAAAGATTTTTCCTTTATATATATATAATAATAATATATATAATATAATATAAAATATAAAATATTATTAATGCTATTAGAAATTCAACGCACAAGCGTTTAAAATGTTATAGAAAATATTCTCCCGAAGTGGTTAGAATTTAACTATGAATTGAAATAATTGCTTAGGACTTCTGTTTTTATGTACTACTACTGTGATTTTTTATTACTTACGCCACAAAGCGATTAAAAACAAAGTCAAATTGGAATCAAAATAAATAAAATCTCAGCAGTGTTTTACAAATCAAAATCTCAAGTAACGACAATTTTTGGTACCTGGATTAAACACCATTTTTATGAGAACAAAATCTAAAAATATATCAATTTCCCTAATCAGTTTTCTGATCGCAAGTAATTAAAATTATTAAAGTAAGTTGAGATATTAAATTATCCTTATTTGGGGTGTTTATTATTTCTTTAAGTTCTTAATTAAAGTTAAAAATATATAGATTAGTCTGCTCTTTAAATAAATAGAGTCAACTTGAATATCAATTCGAAATGTTCAGCACTGGTAATAATGATTTATTTGAGTGGCCACGAGCGATTAACCCAAACGGAGACGTGGTTCAACGTGGACTGGAGTGCAGTCCAACTACTCAATGGTCGCTATATCGCCATTTCTTAATCGCCGGCAATCTCGTACCGCAAATATCAGGTCGTCTAATCGCCCCGGGTGGTTTATCAGCTGGAAGTCCGTCCCATAAACTTGTATTTACTTAAGTATTGGCGAACATTTCAAATCGTGTGCTCCATTCACTCCAGTTGAGTGCGTTAGGCCCCTTTCATGACGTTGTCTAGTCCGAATTTGAGACTTGTTGCTCGACATATTACAAGTATCTTTAATGGATTGATAAGACAGTTGCCATAAACAATCGATTTGCTTGAATCATGGTGCCGTTGCATGGGCTTAATTGCAAGTGGCTTACTTAGAAATCAATTGTTTTCGTCATGGCGTATTATCTGAAGAACCTTTGCAAATTATTCCCATGCAATATGTTATCAAACTACAATCAATTTAAAGGGTTTCCTTATCAGTGAACAACAGTAAATATTTTTATGAGCTTATGGGATTTTATTTTTATATATTTGCTTGTATGTTTGCGATTTACAAACATATACGAGCCCCCAAAAATGTCAATATTAGCGCATCCCGAATGTATGCTATGAAATCGATTAAGACTATTTTACTAAATTTGGGCAGAAATTAAAAATGAATGCCATTTGATTGAAAATTATGACATTTTCACATTTGACCATTATATACAAGGTCTGAAAAACAGAAACTTGACTTAATTTTTTTATTGTTTCTTCTTTATGGTTTATGATATTTTTATGACTTTTTGTGAAAAATGGACCAAAATAAAATGTTTATGTTGTGAATGCCAATCGATTGGAAATTTTGTAAGGAATTCAATGAGGTACAACATTCCAATATTTCACTATTATTTCCCAGGGTTTTGTTCAAAAAACGGAAATAAAAATTGATTTTTCCGGATATCCGGATTTTGGCATTTTTTTAAAAGGGGTTACATTATGCGAAAAATAAACTAAAAATGAAATTTTTAGCTGTGAATGCCAATTGATTGGAAATTTTATAACGAATTCAACGAGGTATGACATTCCAACATTTGACCAATTATTTTCAAAAAACCGGAACTCTAGTGTAAGAATGTAATTCAAAATCTTTAAATACTGTAGTTTCCAAATTAGCACTGAAACAGATTTAGAATTTAAAAGATCCGTTGTCACAATACAAACAGATCAAAAACTTTCGTGTTACTTAATAAGCAATTTGCCTTGGTATTTTTCATCTAATTGATGAAATGAATTGAAATTATTGAAAAAGCGAGAAAATAAATGGCAACAAAATAAGAGAAACAGCTTAAACATAAATAAGATCTTAAAAAACATCTAGGTATAAATAGTAACATAATATTTATTTCGTAAAGATTCGATTAGTACAGCTATTGTAGGCAACTAAAACTTATTGTATGACAACCTCTCCGATCATGCGGATCTTGGCGTTGGAATTTCCTAGATCGACCTCTTCTTCGCCCTTAAAAGCCATCCTATAGATAAGTGATGTCACAGCACCGGCCACCAAAGGACCCACCCAGTAGATCCAATGATGCTCCCAGGAGTTGTTCCAAACAGCGGGACCCAGAGATCTGGTGGGATTCATGCTGGCTCCCGTAAATAGACCCTGAAAGGATAACTCGCTATTCAGTCTCAGCCACTTGATATATATGCACAAATACTAACCGCTGTGAGGATCAGGCAGGAAACGGCCAGACCGAATCTCACGGCCACCGAGTCCTGCAGCTTGACATTGCGAGGATCCCACACCGAACAGGCCACCATCACCAGGCAGCAGGTGATGAGGAACTCGATGAAGACACCTTGCACCTCACTGATCTCCGAAGCCAACACTGTCACACAAGCACCCGCCGGATCGTCTACTCCTTTGACGGAACTCTGCGGCAGAACAGCCACCAGGAGACCATATCCAATCAGTGCTCCTGCCACCTGGGCCACGAAATAAGCAATGGCCTTGATCCAACCAATCACACCGTAAAGAAAGGCAGCCAAGGTGATGGCCGGATTCAGATGGGCTCCGGACACAGAACCAAAACACTGGATGGCTATGAGGATGGCCAGGCCAAAGGTCAAACCACTGCGAAAGTGGGAGTTGGGGAAGGCAGGCGAATCCACACAGCCCATGCAGGCCACGAAAACAAACAGTGCAGTGGCCACAAGTTCCCCGAAGAAACAGGATATGGCAGATCTATGGTGTCCTTGCAGGCGCCACCTGGCGTTCGGATTGGACTCCAGCGATTTTTGCTTCTGTTGCGACATACTGACTGAACGCTACTGCCAAAATAATGGGCAGCTGCAGAAGTGGAAATACGACTTCAAATTTAGGGCAATCAATCAATATCCATTATAAAACCATAATGCTAATTATCGAGCGGAGATTTCGCCGTAGTAGCAGGCCATTTTGGATAGATCAATTCATCAAGGGGCATTTCGGGGGGCTTTGCTCAGCCGTAATTATCGGCCTGATAAGCGCCACTGCCGTTTCGCCCGATTTGCGCTCAATCTTATCTCATTAAGATCTTTATCGGCCGACGAACGGGGCGCCAAGACTTGGACAACACTTTCCGGGCCAGCCAATGTCTGAATACGGTCGATACAACTATACAACCATAAACCTGGTCTATAGTCTCCTAACTCCACTCATTCATAAACATTATTTCAAGGAATTTCCAGCATTAGCATATCACACATAGTCCATAGTCCAATTTAAACTCCGTAACATGCCATAATTCAATTCAATTAGTATTCTTTCTGTCGTGTCAGGAGTATTAAGTTGGTGGGTGTGCCAAAATCGCAGTCTGCTGATAAGATTTCGCTAAGTGTAGTTTGATTGGTCGATTTGTAAATACTTAGAATGTTTAAAAATCGTATGACCAAAGTTTTAAATGACTAGCTTTTTTCACTGGCTTACTTTAACACATACAAATTCAGAGGGAAAATATAAGTTCAACATTATTATTAATGCTATTAGATATTCAACGCACAACCGTTTAAAACGTTATGCAAAATATTCTCCCGAGGTGGTTAGAATTTAACTAGGAACTAATATAATTCTATTTTTAAAGAACTACTGTGATTTATCAAGACTTACGTCACAAAGAGATTAAAAGCACAGTCAAATTGGAAACAAAATAAATAAAATCCCAGCAGTCCCTTAAAAATAAAAATTTCAAGTAACGACTATTTTTGGTACCTGGCTTAAACAAAATTTTTGTGGATTTATCCGAGAACAAAATCTAAACACATCAGTTTTCTCCAATCAGTTTTCTACCCTCAAGTAGTTAAAATTATTGAAGTAAGTTGTGATAAAAAATATTTTAGTAATTAATCTAATTTAAGGTGTTTATTACTTCTTTAAATTCTTAATCAAAGTTAAAAATATATAAATTAGTCTGCTCTTTCAAATTTATTTTTAAATAAAAAGAGTTCTTAACTTAAGAGCGTCCTTTTATACCCTTATTTGGGATGGGGTTATATTCTCCTGCGCTCAAGAATCGATAAAAGTGGAGAATCAAACCAAACTAAATTCAAACAAGAAACACACCCATTTGAAAATTAATAGACAAGCACTCATTTCCTATATAAATAAAGTTACGCATTAAAATCATTTTGTTATAAAGAATGTATTTAAGAGGCTACATGCAAGATTTTTGAAAATCGGATCATGAGCCGATTAATTCCATTTTTAAAGATCGTGTTATTATATTAACACTATCAGGCAAGTTCATATCCTTCAAATTTACTTTTGATTTTCTGTTTTCAAAACTTTGGTTAAGTTTTAAATCCCTGTTCATAATCCCTTCTTATTGATTAGTTTATTAAAAAATAAAAGTCATATGTTTGGTTTATAATAGATTACAAATCTCGATGTTCTTTATTACTGAAGGCAACTAGTGTATTCACCAAGTGAGTTTCTGTTCCAAAGGTGTAACGCTTTTGTAATGTTTGAACACTTTGTGAAGACACTATTTATATTAGCGTACAATGAATGCATTATTATAAAATTCGGCGTCTTAGATGGTAAGTAAATTAGTTAAGGCTCTCCCCACATCGATGTCTTTGGCATTTGGCACCTACGACAGCTGGACGTCCTCCAAGTGGCGCAGCTTCTCGTTGGAGGAGATCTCCGCCTCCACCACCTCGCGGCGGAAGACGACCTTGTAGGCGTAGGCGGTGATGGCGGCGGCGCTGAGGGGGGCCAGCCAGTAGATCCAGTTGTCCTCCAGGTGCATGTTCCACAGGGCGGGGGCGAAGGACCTGGCCGGGTTCATGCTGGCGCCGGTGAAGGGGCCCTAAAATAAAATGGTTATGGTTAATAATCAAAATTCAAAATGGTTGTCATAAGTATAAAATATCTTTTGTTTTCTTTTAGGTTTAAATGTAATTATAGTTTTAAGCATACTAAAATATTATTAAAAATTGTTTGTCATTTTTCAGTAAAAAATTAAAATTATTTGGATCTTAAGAAAAATTCTTTTAAAACAGTTATAGAAATTTGTATGTATGTAAGAATTAAGCACAATTCATGTCTTAATCTTTTCTCAAAAGATATAATTCGTAAAAAAAATCTTCTCAAGAAAAATGTAAATTAAAAACTTTTGTTTATGGCTTGAATATAATTTCCAGCAACTTATGTATAATTTATATATCAGGAAAAAATTGTAAATTAATAAACTTTGTTAAGAGTCTAAAATACTATTTCAAAATTTGCAAGGTATAAATTGTGACAATTAAAAGTTTAACCAAGAATAAAAATATATATATTATACACTATACAATACAATATATAATATATATTATATTGCTTAATAAGAACGTTTGATAAAAAGCTTGCGTAAGTCCTAACAATCACAAAGGAATGTGTTAATATTATTTGTTGGATTTGGTGTGGAACAATAATGGTTTAAGCTTAATACTTAATACTTACGGCAGCGCAGGCAAGACAGGCGATGGCCAGGCCGAAGCGGATGCCCACCGAGTCGTGGAACTTGGAGTTGCGGGGATCCCAGACGCCGCAGCAGACGATGACCAGGATGGAGGTGATCACGAACTCGATGCCGAAGGCCTTTCCGGTCGTCACGGCGGAGTGGGGCAAGGTCACGCAGAGGCCGGCGCCCACGGTGAGGCTTTCATGGGGCAGCAGGATCATCAGCAGGCCGTAGCCGATGAAGGCGCCCAGCATCTGGGCCACAAAGTAGGCCAGTGCCATGCGCAGGGATACCATCTCGTAGATGTAGGCCGCCACCGTGACGGCGGGATTGAGATGGGCTCCGGACACACAGCCGAAGCACTGGATGGCAATGAGGACGGCGAAGCCGAAGTTGAGCACTATCTGGAGATGGCTGTTGGGGGTCGTGGTCGGGCTGGCGCAACCCAGGCAGCCCAGGAAGACCAGGATGCCGGTGCCGAGGAGTTCGCCCAGGAAGGCGGAGATTTTGTCCAGCGTCGATCCCTTCATTGTGAATAACTTACAGCAACTGAAAAGGTCAGAGGAGCGGTTGAGCAATGCCACACTAAAAAGCTAAGCTAACCACCCTCTCTTTCTAACAACCCTCTCTATCTAACAACCCTCTCTTTCACCCCACTATCTCCCTCTCTTTCTCTCACACACTTCAAACTTCATCAATCATTTTGTATCTTATAGTATCACTATCTTAAGCTTTTCAATTCGAATTTACCACCCTACTTTATATGTAGCTACATGGATTTATTCACAATGTAATTATAAATGTTTATATTTTATTAAAAAATATTTAATTAAATAATTACATTTAATTTCTGTTAATTTCTGTTAATTTCTGTTAATTTCTGTTAATTTCTATTAATTTCTGTTACTCTATTTTCTTCATTCGAGACCTTTGCAATTGTTCTCCTTTTTGGGTGATATCTATGGGATTTTCCAACCCCTGTTGTTCGCGGTTCGTCGACATATCATCGATTTTTCAAAATCCTTGGCTAAATACAACTCTTTTTTTTTGGAACCAAAACACGATGCCCGCTGTGGCAATGTCAGAACGAGACTAAAACCATCGACGGTTAGATTAACCTGGAGTACCGTATATACTATATATATTGTACAATAGGCAATTGCCTGTTCAGCAGTCAATTGAGTTCATAGATAAATAGCCAAAAAAGAAATCAAAGCATGGCCATAAAGCAATAACCAATCTTTGTCAGTGTTATCAGTTGGGGGCCACTCGAAAGATTGGTTTTCCAAGCTGTACGAATTAATCCGTTTATTGTGATTATAAATTTCGTATTCCTTGTAATCAATTCACATACTTTTGGGAGTTTTAAATGTACTTTATAAATTATCAATTCCTTGATATTTGAAATCAATTCACTTTCTTTTTTTTGTGCTTTTTCTTTAAGCATTTTTTAATAATTTCTTAGATTTTTTCTTAGCCCAAATAATTACCGAATATCGCGGGCCATTTTGACACTTGTCTGGTTTTTGTTTTAAATTTTAGAGAAAGATCTCACTATATATTTTATCTTTTTGCGAACTTTTCGCGATGCCGACCGCTTTTGAGCGAGTGAAAATTTACAAAGCGACAGCGGGACTGTCAATGTCAATCTGAGGCGTTGGAGTAGCCATAGGCAAATATTTATATCTATGTCTATATAATATTGCGTAAATCAAAAGCCCATTTTTAGCATCCGTGTGGTGAGAGAGTAGCAGAGAAGCTGGCCACAAACACACGAAAAGATATAGAAATTAGCAAATCCTACTGGCAGAGCATAAAAAAGTCAAGTGTCCAGAATTTATGAGCATCCTAAACGCTCATTCGTCGATCTCGCTCGCTCTCAACGTTTATCTCTAGGTGCCACAATCTCTGGAGCGATGCTCTCTCTCTCTCTCTCACTTCCACTGCTTCAATCTCCGGCATTAAGATATTATAAAATGTGAGAAACAATATAGATAATAATCCATGAAAAGCAAAAAAGCATATTAACACTTGTCATGAGAGTTAACAGATTATCTTTTCATTCTCTATAAGAGACAATTATGGTATTGATACAATTTAAAATCCGGATTAAGGGCAAAATCAAGAAAATAAGATTTAATTCACAGAAAAATAATAGATTTTTAAAAATGAGAACAAACTGCTGAATAAACATTAGAGGAAATGATAATGTTCATTTTACAGAAAAAATAAATCAGATTAGTAGTAAACTTAATTTAATCTGAAGAAAAATAAATTCTTTCTTGAATGTTTTTTTTTTAATAAGAAATGGGTTCTAAGGACTAAGAAACTTATATTTTTGTTGTTATTTATGGAGTAGTCTTAGTGTATTTTTGAATAATGAGAATTTTAGTAGTTTAAAAAGTGTGTTTCATATTTTAAAAAAAGAATCATCTGAATGAATATGAATATCTTAAAATTCGACTCATTAATGCTCAGCCAATAAAATCTTTTAATGTTTTGTAAATCAAATTTAAAAGTTCGAAGCAAAGGAATTAATTTAAGCCTTAATAAGGCTATTTATTTATTTAATATTTTAAATGAAAAATTAAAATCCTTAAAAGAAAGGTAACAATTTTGATCCCTAGATTCATGGCAAAAAGTAACTGATGAGAGATTAAGGGAAAACAGTTTGAAACTAAGTTAGCCCACTGCAGTTATTGCATGACTTTGGCCAAATGTGGTATTTAAACTTGAAATGAAGCCTTAATTGATATTGGAAAAGCGTATAATTATTTGCTGTGTATAAATGGGGCAGGGTTGGGTTGCTGTGCAAGTGCGTGACGCTCTGGGGCAATTGAAACTGGCCAGTGCGGATTGATAACAGAGTGGCCGACTATCAATTACCACCGTCGGTTTCTATCAATTGCAATTGTTGCAACAATTGCAATTGAGGCTGCATTGCGTGAATCGGAGTACGCAATGTGGCAAACAAATCACAACAAATCACAGCAAATCTCAGCACGCCTGTCGATCAAATTGCACGCAATTTGCGCTATTAAATGTCTCAATCACAATTGGATCGGCAGCTGGCAATAAAAAGTTAAAAATAACTAGATGTTTTGAAAGCCCTGAGTGTGTTGCATAAGCCCGAGCACGATAACCCAGGTGATCTCTCCAGCGAATGAATGAAAATTTCCAGAACTTTTGACCCTACATATGTACATATATTTTGGCAAGCACTTATCGCTTTCTAACTATTTATTTACCATTTGCAATGGAAGTCGTTTAGAAAATAGCAAAGACAAAACGTTTTGGCCCTTGGCCAAGAGAAAATGTTTGGCCAACACATCGACATTTGGTCAAAAGATAGCGACACGTTTTGGCGAAAAGACAAAGAGTGCAAAGTCAAAACAATAAACACGCGATGGATCAAAATTTTTAAAAATAAATGCTAATAATTTAATTACCACCTGCGCTTTTATTATATTTTCCATGCCCAGAAGGATCACGTATCATTCATGGGATCGCTGCATGGGCCACGATCTGCGATACCCAGAGGGCCCTAATTGATGGATCTTTATTATCATAATCTATTTTCATTGTTTATCTAAGTGACGGAACGTGACTGGGAGGTTCTATGTCTTATTTTTTGGGCTAGTGTTAGGTGGCAGAAATAATACATGTCTTGACAACGGAAGTTGGCCTTGTTAATTGGCTAAATTAATTTAAATTATAAATTTTACTCATTTTATCAAGTGTGATTGCTTTTTAACAGAAGAGTTTTTAAACAACTAGCAGTGTCAGGTTCCTAAATAAAATTAATAAATAGGTTTAATCCAATTTACAAGGATTTATTCACAACCTAAATAAAATTAATAAAAAGGTTGAATCCTATTGCCTGAAAATATTATTAATTATCTTGCTTTTACACTAAAGTTAACTTTGTAATTAAATACCTAGCTACATAGATTTATTTATAATGTAATTATAAATGTAAATATTTTATTAAATAATATTTAATTAAATAATTACATATAATTTATTCATTTCTGTTAACTGAACTCTGTTAAGTCTCTGTTGTACAACAGCTATGAAAAGTATGCAACTCTTTTATCGAAATCGAACAGTCTGGCAGCTCAGCAGATAATTTGAAATTTGGGCGGTTAACCAAAGTTAATTATGACTAAGAACCTTGGCCATAAACCTTTAGCCAGAAGCTCGTCGTAAAAAACTTGTTAGCCTGAAGAACCGCTAATCAATCGCTGCTGATAAGCCCCCTTTCGATTCGATATCTGCTGATAGTTCTTGGCTGCTTAAGAAGTGATTTTTAGCTGCTGGCCCTAAAACTTTGGGCCATAAACCATAAACCACAAACCACTGTCAGCCAACTGATAACGCCCTGAGTGATGGTGTATTGGGTTTTGGCCATGTCTGCCGGCATAATATCACCAGCTTAATTTGGCCATAATTGGGCCAACTCAAATCGGATTTGCTCGTCAGACTTTTGACATCGCCCCGCATTTATGGCTTTTTCAAAGCGCGATATTGATCGGCCGACGACTTATAAATATGTTTTTTATATGGCATTCCAATTGCCAGCTGGATCGCAATTGAAGCTCATTATAGCGGAGGCCTTAGTTTCCTTTGATCTTGATTCACAGCCGTCTCTTCCCAGAGCAGGTCTTATCTTTTCGGCTTATCAGGGCAATGGAAACTGCTGACGCTGATGGCATCTACGGCGACTACCTACGAGTACAATGTGCATAGGCTCTTGGCCGGCTTATTTATGACTGCAAATATGAGGGGTAATTAAGACCTGCCTAAAAACAGAAAATATAAGAGATCCCATAGCACGCCATTCGAGTCAGGTGCCCCAGACAGCTGAAGGTTCTAAAGTAGTTCTTTGGCCAAAATTAGGGTCTCCGTTTTATCAGTTTTAACCACGAGGTTGGCCCACTTGAAACTTGATTGCTCACATTATTTGTGAAAAGCTTAGCAATTATTAGACAGACAATTTGTTAATTACCAACAAATAATATGTATTTAGATGATAACATTCAGCATTGACCTAGGCTAAGTATTTAATGGTGGCTCTGAAGAAGGCTTGTCAGTCGTAAATTTATGGTTCGATGTGGCTTCTAATCAAGAAGTTCGCCCGACTGCTATTTATACCCGATTCTATATATGCAGCCCGGCCCATCTGATAATCCAAAAGTGTGCATGGGCGATAAGGAGTGAGTGACACACATACTCGACCAAAGTTAAGACAGAGCTTAGGGCAGCAGAAAAGTCTTGAATTGGAACTAAACTTTGCTCAATGACGGCTGGGACCCAGTTGATAACCCCACGGCAAAGTCACTAACTTAATCACATTTTTTTTTTTTGTGTGTGGCTACGGTTTGCCAAGCACAAATATGATGTCGTGGGATTGAATGACATCAACAGACTGTGACAAATGGCAGGGTTATAGGTATAGCATAAAACTGGATTAGTTTAGTACAATTAGCATATAGGAAATGCCATATTCCGATACTTGACTGGCCCAATTTGAGCCTGGGGGATTGTTCCGTGTCTAACCGGTTTCCCGATCATATGATGACGCTACAATAAGACCAAATCGAAATCCGTTTAATGGAGACACTAACTTATTGATGGGGCACGCGATTTGCCACTCGATTGATTTATCAAATTTGATTAGCACAAATTATCGGCTAACTCGTGAGTTTCCCCGAAAAGTTAGTAATCGAAGGCATGTGCCAAATTTTAGCAAATCTGGTTTTTGGCAGTTATACATCATTAATGTTATCTTGGTAAGGAGTTTGTTCATACTTTAAAGATTGCCTCTTAAATTCTGGAGGACTTATAAAAAATGTTCTGCCGTTGAGATTGAGCTAACAAATTTATCAGCATTAGCGACCTTCAAGGCAGCCGAAAAAGTAATGTTCACTTCGGTTTGCTTTCTGGTTTTTCATTTTTTTTTTGGTGGGAGTGCGATTTCAAGTTGTCGAAGTGCGCAGATAAAACTTCGGGCCTTTACACACAATCACACGTTAAGTTTGTGTGTAAAAGATATACTCAAATATTTTCTAGTGCCTACATAACACCTGAGCACTTAAAGTATCATAAAATGATCAATTTAGCGTGGGCACTATGCAAAAATCGCCTGATCCGAGGCCCAGAAATGCCGTTTGTTTACTTATCAGGCCGTTTTTTTTTTGTATTTTATAAAATCGAGTGACCCCGCCAATCGTGTTGCTATACTTATTTTTCAATGATAATTTTGATAAGACGGCCGCGCACACACCAGCCGCCGTCTAATTAGTATAAAAAAAGCAGCAACAACAAACATTTATATATATGTACATAAAACTGAACGCTAAAGTAGAACATCGGGCTAATGTATGCGCACATAGAGTGGAAACGTTTTTCAAAAACCAAAAAGCATGGCACAATTCTTTAAAAATAAACATTCTCCGGTAGAGTCGTTCGCTTAACCCAAGGCAAGAGACATCGCACAAGTGTTAAATGAATGTCAAATGGGAGAGAAAAGACGAATAAAGACGAAAAATTATTAAAAATATATTCATTGAAAATGCATTACAATTTGGCCTTATCTAATTACACGGTCTGGGAGTTGCGCAATCGTGGGATTACTGGCAATTACCCTTCTACCAGCCGCAGGCTTGGCTATCATCAGGTGCAAATGGTAAATAATGCACATAATTATAAGTCAATAGTGCGGTAGTCGATAAACAACAATATTAATAAATGTGCAAGCAATGTGTCTTGGTGTTTTCCTATTCAAAGCACCCAGTGGCGCTGTGGGAGTGGGAATATATAACTTTTTATGGTCATAAACAGGCGAATCGGGCGATAAGTTCCCCCTGCCGAAATGGAAAGTTGGCCAAGATAGCCCGGGCCAAGTTAAATATTTGAATAAATTTAACATTTATGGGCCAGTGCACGCGTGCCAAGAGAACGCGAAGACTGAAAACACGCACTCACACTCTTCGGGTTATGGAAATATTCCATTAACAATTCACTTTAAATGTATCACTGACTTTTAACCCAGAGAAGCAGTCCACACAATTTTTAAAAAATGCGAACCCGCCAATTTCGAAACGCGTTATGCAAAATGCCTTTGCCTTCAGTCAACGCACTGCAAGCCTTTTTATATCAAAATCGACGCTCTCCTCGGCTTTGTTTTAATGAAAATTTAATACAAGTTTGCTAATTAATTAACGCACACTTAGAGACCACGGAGAGCCAAACTAACCTGCGTTTCGGTCGATCGTTTGTTTGCTATTGAGTGTAGGAAATGCCTGGAGCTAAATACGCGCCATCGACTGCGCGGGAGCTGCGCAGTCGGCGTCACAGTTGGACACCATGGCGTATTATTATTGTTGCTATCAAGCAGCGCAGTCGCTGCCGACAAGTAGCCAAAGCAAGCAGTCCCAGGCAGCAGCAGCAGCGCAGTCGGCTTCGGAAGTTCAGCTCTTATCACTTCAGTTAAAAAACGTCAGCTGCGCAGTCAACGTTTTGTTGTTTAGTCAGTGATGCGAGCTTTTGATAGTGGAATCAAGCAACTTGGCGAACGTAAATATTACCTTTCACTTGAAATGCAGATACGATAAACTTTTGCCAAGCAGGGTAAAGCAGTGCATTGTAGATAGTGGCTTAAGCAGGTTGGGTACTGGTTTTCTTGTTTGTTTATTTAATGCAAGGAATTTATGAATTTGTGAAAGCAAAGTCCATTGACGCGATTTTTGATTATTCATACATGTTTTTTTCATGACTTACAATAACATTTATGACTTTTTAAGGGAAAAACATTTATTGAAACATTTTTTGAAACATTTTTTAAATTCATTATCTAAAGGAATTAAAGTTAAATCATTTTAAATTTTTTGTGAATTTTTAATAGTGATTAATGGTAATCCTTAAAATAACAAGTATTACTAAGCAAAAAAACAAAATCGAGTCAACTGTACTGTCGTACTGTCAAGAAAGTATATAGTATTTAAATGTATAATTCATTAATTCATTATTTATTTATTATTATTATTATTAAAAGATAAAAGATAACTAAAAACTTTCAAGAAAGAATATATGTAGTTTTCTGATGTCCGTAATTGCAGAAACTTAATTTAATAATAAATATTTTAATAATTCTTAAAAGATACATTTTGGTCTTTTTGCCTTTATGTATAAGTTTAACATATTAATATGTGATAAATTGTTAAATCAAATAATATTAAGAAAGAATATATCTCTGTAATCAAGATTTCTTAAAACCCTAAGTGAATTTATTCTGGCACTATTTTTGGACTTCCCCATTTGTGGGAGCTAACCAAATACAAATAAGTGTATAAGTGTGCTTACGAGTTAAATAGTCACGCAGAATCGAGTAAACAATTGAAAACCCCATTATTTCCATATTTAAACACATGAAAAGCATTTTAAAACAAATAAACAAACTATTAAAAGACCTATAAATATGAGAGTCATACTTATTTGCTAAACATTTTGAGCAATTATCGTAATACTAAAGAATGTTAAATAAGCAGACGACAAAATCCACACCGCCTAGGTGATAATCACTTTAATTATGCTTTTAAGAACACTAAAATTAATCTCAAGTGGCGATCGCTTTTTAAAAAGACAAATAAAGGTAGATAGGGAAAATAATGATCATAATTAAGAGTCTGATGTAATTTTCAATCAAATGATAACAAAATATAACTACAGATAAACAATTATTAAATGGAATTACCTACAAAATCTCTTAAATTGGTTTGAAGTGGCGCTCCCTTTTTGATAAGAAAAATCACGTGGGGTAGAAAGAGAGAGATATTTATGGGTGACCATAATTGTTTTATACTATTTACACTTACCTTCAAGGTTATAGTGATTGGAAAACTTACCCAAACGGAATCCTAGGCACTATATGGAACTCACTTGAGATAGCACTTATCACTCACGGCTGGCACGTCACTTGGCCCGACATCGGAAGGCTTTATCGCGATTCGGATTTCCATCACGGATTTCCTTGTGGCCTTGACACTCATGTCGCGCGACACCGAATGCTTAGACATATGACGCGCACCTTAAGCGATGTGCACTCAATGATTTGCATAGACCATTCCATGGCGGAACATTTGAAGTTCGATTATAAATTATACGCGATGCCAGCGATGCCAGCGATCGAGGTAGAAGCAATTTGACTTGCTAGATTAATAAATAAATTCAATGAAACCGCAACGAATCAAAGAAGTGAATAGAAGCGAGGCGATGGATGGCTAGATGTTTATCGATCTGCCATCGTAAAACTCCCGCGCTTGTGACACAGTCTTCGATCCACTTCACTATATATTATGGTATATTATATTATTTTATTATAACGTGGTATATATGTATAGGGGATTTCTGGTCGTAGCCAGACTCCCTTGATTAATGGACACATCGTTTCTGTCTAGCGTACGCCTCGTTAACCGATCTCGAGTGTCTACCCAAAAACTGGTTAGACGGCCTGCAAAAATATGCAAAACAAATAAAGAAAACGGCGGCATTTGTTTTTTCTTGTATTTGCAATTCAGTTCTTGATTCACTCGCTCTTTGTGCCGGGGCCAAAAATAAATTGTGTTTTTTCTCGTTTTTTTTTTTCGCTTTTCGTTGTTGGGCTAAAAACACTTGCTCACGTGACGTATACGCAACGTGGCACCGAAATGTGTGTCAAATATTGATATACGAAATAAGAGTTTGTAATGAATAGCAAATTATTTCGCACCTTCTGGGCTTTTGTTTGGCACTAGTCGCCGCCACGCCTCCAACCGCCTCGATGCCCATCTTCATTTGCTGACCGATGGCCGCAGACTGCTGTTGCTGTTGCACTGGCATTTCTTCGCACTTTTACTCCTATTGTGGGTCGTTTTATTAATGTTTTTTTCTTATTTTTTTTATTTTTTGTGAAGCACTTGATGGAGCCCGGCAGCTAATTGAATTTCCCGTTTGCAATGGTAATTTTCCTGAATCGGATTCCGTGCACAACTTCACTGCGTGTCGCGAATTCGGACTCTTGACTCGCGGACGTTGTATCTGTATCTGCGGAACGGGTATTTGTATCTGTATCTGCAGGCGGTGCGCCACATGTGAGTTTCGCTTTCGAGCGCCGATCGACTGACTGACTGACTGAGAGTAAACGCTGTCGCCGTTTAACAAAAACCGCCAAGCGCCCATCAAAATCAAATATCGCAAAAAGGCATGCCATAAAAGCGAGGCAGCAAAACCCAAAAGTGCCAGTGCCAGTGCCATTAGATACGATACCCAATTACCTGCTGGGTATATCTATGCGATGCGCGTCAATCTAGATAGTGCCCAGGTTCTGATCAATGAATCCACCCGCCGAACGTCCCTTTTCAGAACTATCCAAGTGGAATTTTTCCTAACTCAAACCAAGCTGATAAAACAATAGCGCTGTGTGATTAAACCTTAAGTACCTTTAATAAGTATACTTACTGTCAATATAGAACAAGAAAGATAAGGGCTATATTTTAGTGTAGTCTTAGTATTTCATATTTTCTTTAAGTTTGGAAAAGACCTTTTATTTGAGAATCTCAATTAAAAAATGTTTTGTTTTTCATTTTGTAAAGGTAAGAAATATATCTATTTTTGGTAAAGACTTTAATTATTTTTTAAAAGTATTAAAAACCAATAGAAATATAGTGACCTCAAATTTGATTTCTAGTAGCTAAACGAATGAAAGAAAATTTACTTCTCCTTAGTAACAAAAAGTTATTTAAGTTGTGGACTTTTGACTGTTAAACCCTAAAGGTTTAGGTTGCCAAGGGAGCATGTGATACCAAACCCTTGTCATATTACTTTACCCATCTATCACAGAAAACAAAAGTCTGCGTGGTATCTGTTTAGTCGAGTACTAAAATTCTCCACTTGTTTTTGCGTGTTTTTGACTTTTGTTTTGATTCTACAGGTTTACGGTGAACTATTGCGATAGAGGGTCACTCTCCGAATGATAGATTGATATGATCTCTTTCGTGTTTTTTGGTAACTCATCTAATTGGTCACGTAATTGAGTTGGCAACCTAAAGTAATTACGTCCCATTGTTTCGCACAGTGCATGTTAGTTTGGATTTTATCTAGAAGGACTAACACGAAACCCTGTATCTATAGACCAATTTCGATTCCGCATTGACGCAAAGATCGCTTTTCTATTTGATTAGTTTTATTCGCGTGCGATATGTTGTGGTTGTTTTAGGTCTCTGCAGTGGGGGTTCTTTTTTTATCCAGAATATTGGAGGCCCGCTTTGATATCACTTATCGGAAAGCAATTTATTGGGGGAGTATTGCTAGGCTAATAAAAGCAATTGATAAAAAAATGTATTCTGAATAGACCAACAGACTATAGAAATGAGCTTACTGAATTTATGAATTAATAAACTTACTTTATGGAAGAACTGAAATTGGGCTTCTGTTTTCGTTACAAAAAGGGGGTTTTTTGCCTACAAAATATATATAGTAGACATTGCATACTTTTGGGCTCTGTTTCCTGTAAAGTGTATACTTTTAGGATTATTTTTGCATTTGGCCTTGGAAATATTTTATTTATAAAATATATTATGGATTAAATTTTTTAAATTTGCTAAGTTTTTATTTAAACGCCTTGGGGTTTCTGACAAAAGTACCAAAATTCAACGCAGCTTAACAATATGTCTTTTTGTCGCCACCAAAAGCTTTTGAAGCTTTTATGCCCTTGTAGAACAGAGAGTATAGACATTTTGGTCATAAGTTGGGTAGTCTGTGTTGGAGAAATTTGTTATCCCATGAAGTATATATATTCTTGATTAGCATCACAATGTAAGCCGATAAAAGCAATAAAGCAATACAAGATAATGGATAGTCTAGGATAAATATTATAGCTTATTATATTACTTAAGATGTTCAGTTGAATTGTACGATTTTTGAAATAGGTCTTAATTTTTATCAAAATCGGACGACTTTGTTGTACATCTGTAATAAGAAATAATTATTTATTCCTTTTTTATACCCTTGCAGAGGGTATTATAATTTTGGTCAAAAGTGTGCAAGGCAGTGAAGGAGACATCTCCGACCCTATAAAGTATATATATTCTTGATCAGGATCACTTCCTGAGTTGATATAAGCATGTCCGTCTGTCTGTCCGTCTGTCTGTCCGTCTGTCTGTTTCTACGCGAACTAGTCTCTCAGTTTTAAAGATATCGAATTGAAACTTTGCACACACCCTTCTTTCCTTTGCACGCAGTATATAAGTCGGAACGGACGGGATCGGTCGACTATATCATATAGCTGGCATACAACTGATTGATCGGAAATGCCTTAACTTTGGTGTTTGTAAAGTTAGGGAGTTGAGATTTTCTATGGGTTTTATTTCAATTTCAATGAATTCGACTTACCAAATTTCATAAGGATTGGCCTACTACATCCTACAGCGGCCATATAACTGAACGATTGGAAATGCCATAACTTTGGTGTTTTTAAAGTTAGGAAGGATTTTTTATGAGTATTAAGTTTTGGAGAATATAATTTATAGAATATTTTGGAGAATATAATTTATAGAATATTCTGCAAGGGTATATCAACTTCGGCTCCGCCCGAAGTTAGCTTTTCTTTCTTGTTTTAAGTATAATTTCTTTTAAACCTAGTCGATTTAATCGCTTTTATCAATTCTATTAGTTATCAAAGGAAATATCTATCCAATTAGGTATACCGACTAATTCTTTTAATTGATGATATAAACTATTCACATTAAGTAAAGGTTTAAACATGATGTTAATACATTTTAATATAGCTATAAGTCACATCTTAATATTAGTTTAGCAATGTACCTAAATCTCTTTGAAAATAAGATAACTTTTAAAAATGTTTTTATTTGTTTTGTATTAAAATAAATAAAATGTTGCTGCTTTGTTTCGAAAAATAGCAAGTCCCCACTCCTTTTCTATCAATTCCCTGGAGCGCCTTGTAGACTTTAAATTGACGTAGTCGCGAGATCAAAAATACCCGACTCCCAGCGATTAACAGGAATTAACATGTATCGCTAAAGTCGGCCAAATATTGACACCCGTCCGAGGCGAGTGACGAAGATCGGATATATCCGGTCCATTGGGATGGTGAGGAGGGGAAGGGTTAAGGTAGGGGGTGCTGGGGGCCCTGGAACTGGTTAATGTGAGTACGTATAGGTATAATCGATTTCACACTACTTTTTAATCACTACAAAACATTTATTGTTTGCCCGCAGCGAGAAAAGTCAAACAAAAAGCGGCGACGACTCGGAATGGGTCGAACGCTGAACAAATTGACTCGGCCACATAATTAGGCACTTGCCCATGTCCATAGCTTGTACCATATATACCTATAGCATTTACCATACACATCCTATACCATCCCAACCCATCCCATCCGATCCCATGCAGTTGAAAGTATCTCACGCAGTGGGACAAAAGGTTTTTATTGTGCGTACCCGTTGACAGCTTCAATCGACGGGGTCTTGGCCTGGCTCGGTGTTTTGGACCCCGGTCCCATCGTTTGTTATATTTGTTATTTATTTTGCGGTTATAATACTTATGCACTGGGGCTGGACGGAAAAAATATTGGCATTCATTCGGCGGGACAAAACATCACGGCGTTTTTACAGTTTCGAGCCGCGATGATAAATTAGCTTTGTACGTAAATTCAAAATGGAAAATCAGTATGTGAAAATATCCGTATCGCCGTATCCACGTATCCACAGAATGCGAGAGACGCGTCTCGAGTAATTGTGTAAATATCTTGTCGCTGCATGACAATACCAGACATCCCCCCCTATTCTTCTTTCGCGGACAATGAAAGCCACATTATTATTTTGTAGTTTGTCAACCAAACCGAACCCAACCCCGAAAAAGGCGTTTGCGAGACGGGTGATGAGAGATGAGAGCAATGCGATAATTCAATGTCGCTCGGCCAGCGCACGGATGCAGATACAATATCTTTTTATACACATGATGACCGCGCAGGCCAAAGGAATTGTAATTACGTGGCTGTCGCCTTGAACGGGCATTTGTATCTTCATTTGTATCTGCATCCCGTGTATCTGTATCTGTATCTGTTTCTGTATCTCCAACAAAGGCATCAGCATAACAAAGCATCCCAATCCATTGCTGTAAGCTCCGGATCTGGCCCTCTCGTTCTGTTTCGCTTAATAAGCGCCTAAATAGTGTCAATGATTAATTGCTTTTGTGATTAGATGGAAATTTAATAGATTTTTTATTGTGTGGCCGGGCGAAATTGAAATTCTATCAAGGTGCTGGGGCTGGAGGCACGTCTACTCGTTATTGTCTCTGCACAGCATCATTATTACCCTCGACACAAACGCTTCAGTTCAGTTATTTGTCAGCTACAGCTACCGCGCCCTCCCGAAAATAATAAAAAAAACAGCCGCATCATTGTTACCAATTTCGAATTCAAATTGAAATTCACACGCGTCACGCTGCCGACAGAAAAAAGTGCAAGAAACGCTTGATCTACTTGCTGTTTTGGCCCGCCTTTCAACTTGTTAGCTTTCGTAACACCATCACCCCCCACCCCCCGACCAACCGAATTCCTCTTATATTAAATGTAATGCCACCGCAAAAGTCCACAAAGCCGGTGGAGACCACAGGCAAACGGAAATAGATACGTAGAAGTCCTTCGTCTTCCAATCTGCTCAAATCCCACACAAAGTCGCAAAGAAAGTCGCACATTGAAAGGGGAAATTCAAGTGGAAATTACTCAATTACAACTGCAAGTCGAGGGTACTCCGGTTATCCTGATGATGATAGTCCCAGTGGAAGAACCTTTTGGGGGGGGGGAAACCCTACAAATCGCCGGCGATATGCGATGTACATATGCGATAATTACACTACATAAAAGCGGGGGAGACGGCGCAAATGCAACGACAATTATGTAACCCGATAAGCGGCGGACAATGTGGAAAACTCAGACAGAACTTGTGAAATTAATAACTCACCTTCGTCCGGCCGAGACTCCCCCATTCTTTGGCCAAGCATATTTATTACAAATAAAGAGACAAACACAAAAGGCAAACAAATAAAAACGGTCGAGGCGAAGAGACCTGGCCCAAAACATTCGAGGACGGTACAACAAAGCGTTTGGGGCATTTAATAGGCTTAACTAAGGCGTTCTTGGGGGGGCGGGGCAGCGGAAGGGAGATGGCCCGAAGTCTGAAGTGTTGACATGTTGTTGCGGTGCGATTTACACATGAATTTGAGCAGAAAACTCAATTCTGTGTTTGCCCTGGCTCGCAAGATACAATTATTGCATCTCCTTCGATTGCTTTGATCAGTTCCTGGACACGTAATTGATATTTAAGCCGGCTTGGAGTGTGCTCTATAGGCATGTGGATTGATTAACACATTGCGGTTCGCTTCTCCACCTAAAAGATACACACATGCCTCTTGTAGATACAATCTATTTTATTGGATTGCTTAAATCGCTTAGGGGTCACGTAGCCCTACTGGTTTTCTTGACAAAATCGAAAGCAAAACGTCTCTTAATATTTTGATATTAAGAAATATATTGTTTTATAATTAGTACAACTCTGAGATATTATGCTTAGATAGCTAAACATATTTTTAACTGGTTCAAGAATAAGCAATGATACAGATATAAAGATCATTGAAAAGACAATTTTTTTAGTTATCAAAATATACATAATTACCAGTAATAGATACAATTGAATAAGATCTTTATACCTAAAATTGTGGATTTGGTAAGTCAAAATAAAATTTATATTTAGATAAATAAAGTAGTTTACTTAGATGTCTTACTTTTTAGGTGCATACTTCAAAAGGTACACTTATATCGTTTTCAGATACATTTTCTGAAGTATTTGTATCTAGTATTTTGTGCACTTAAGCTAGCTGAATTAAAAACCATCCACGAAATGTATTTGCTTATCTAACGGATACTCGAATCGCAAGCTTCTGATTGGCTTAGGACAAGGAGAGCATTTTGATTAGATACTTGAGAGCCGAACAAATGGCTGACTCCGTGCGAGATGCAAATGTATCTAATATACTTGCGCATTAATTTCGCCTCCCCCTCGACACCCCACCCACAATGCATCTGAAGCTTTCCGCCCGTTTCGTTTCGATTCCGACATTTCCATTTCCATTTCGAATTTCAATTCCAATTCCAATCCCAATTCAAATTGTGTGCGCACGCTCTCTCTGTCTGTGTGTGAGTGCCTCTATGGCCCACTCGCTCGCACTCACGGCGGGCGATGGCATCTGCTGGCCCGCTCACTCTTCGATTATTTTATCTGTCCGCAGAGGCAGCCAATCGGATGGCAGTTTCTTGGCAGGTGAGCTATCCGAAATAAAAACGCTTATAACCACACCTTAATCACACAGCGAGGGGCGCTTCGCCAGTTGGCCAATAACATATATACGGAATATGGAATACGGAATACAAAATTATGCAGTATGTGAAGCGAACTCATGGCCCGTTTTATGGCCGCAACACCTGATGTGTGTTCCACCACTGGCCAACCGACCAGACCACATAAATTCGTTTTACGCTCTTTTAATTGAGTTAGCTAATTAAATGTTTCGCCTGCCCAGCCCTCTTTCCACTTTTCTGTTTGGCCAAGACCCCGGGAAGGTCCTCCCCTTTGGAGTCGCACTGTGGGAACTGCCACAGCTTTGGCGGGCATTAAAAATGTGCGCCGTAATTGTCGGTTGCATTTAATTGTGATTGGACCGAAATTGCAAACCTGGCCTGTATTTTCAGCGCAAAACACTGAATCTTCAATGAAAAGTCTGGCTCATAACCCACAAAATAAATCAATCTAAATGTAGTAAGCAAATACTCACTAAGATTGGCTGATAGTAAAGATTCACTAATAACAATGTAAAGAAAATGTATAAAAGCCGGACTAGATTTAATTCTGATAAGCCTCAAAAAGCAAACCCAAATAAATAAAGCCGTTCATAAATGATAGACTAGCTTACAAAAGAAGGGCATAGTACGAGGGTATCATTTAGGGTTAGGTTGGCTTATTTTATTATATAGATGTTTTTTGGGATTTGGACTAACAAACCTCGGTTAATGTGAAAGTAGTACTGTACTGTAAAACAAAATTTCTTTTTTATTGATTTTCTTATTTGCTTTTTAAGCCTGCATCTTAGTTTTATTAGTCGTTATATTTGTATATTTACCTTTTAAGGGCAGTAACTTCTAAAGAAAAGGCAATCGAGGGTATAATTTTAAATTGGTTAACTCGCTGATTCAGTAGGATTACTGGTACTTACACCCAAAAACATTGAATTAATAACTTAATATTTAGTAAACACTTATACTTAATGAATTAATTTTAATATAATAAAACTATTGTTTTATTGGACAGTAACATCTTATGGTTTTACTGACTTTCAGTTTATTTTAAAATGTTTTAACCATAATAAACTGTTCACGCCTCTCCGAAATCACTGCAAATTGTGTTTGAATCGTGCAATCGCATTTTCCCAGGCCCCAGTAATTGTTGTGCACACACCTCCACCCACAAAACCAGCTCCACCCACCCCCTCCACCCCTTCCCTTTTTCGGTGTGGGATAATTTCACGCAGTGCTAATTAATTGCCCAACAATCGAAGCGTTT
Organism: Drosophila kurseongensis; assembly: GCA_018153305.1. Lineage (NCBI taxonomy): Eukaryota > Metazoa > Arthropoda > Insecta > Diptera > Drosophilidae > Drosophila > Drosophila kurseongensis. Next base: position 14,830,695 of record JAECXX010000004.1, on the reverse strand, counting down.
GGAATGCGGCTTAAAGAGCGTGGGAACTGGCCGAAATGTGAATGAGAAGGGAACTCAAGTCACGGGCAGAGGAAGTGAAGTTGTCGCCTCAGTTTGGACAAGCCGAAAGAGTTTTCACACCTGTTTGTCGGGCCAATTGATTTCACCTTTTCCTCTCAAATAAACTTGGAAACCCAGAGCTGAGAACCGAGATTCAAAATCCGAGCGGAGGTAGCAAATTCAATTAGTAATAAACAAGACCTTGATATATGTACGAATGGATTCCCGCGGGCCCAAACGATCGATCGATCGATCTATGTATTCCTTTAGAGAGGTGGTGATTCCAGGTTCCCGATTTGCAATCCACACACATGTGTGTGACTATAAAATTTATTAAAGCCCAGGGGCTGGGCAGCAAATCAGTTGCGTGGGCACTTGACTCGCCCCGCTTTTCACAGCCTCGCAGTTGCGGTTGCAGTTCAGTCGGAGCCTAATAAAGCAATTCAGGGAAATCATTTGGGAGGCCATTTGAAGTGCGCCTATTAAATGCGGCAAGAAATCACAGCCAGGGCACAACAAGCTGTAAACTTGTTGCAGATCAAAAAAAAACTCTGCAAATATTCGCACACACACAGACGGGGTAGCGGTACGTTAGCGGTCAGAGTAATAGCACAGCTTTCTAGCAATGCAAATTTATACTATTTATTAAACAGATATTACATATTTACAAAGAAAATTGATAAAGAGCAAAATGCTTACATAAATTTATTAATCATTTACCATTTACAATATAACTAGTCAGTATTTTTATTTTTATATTAACTAGATCATTTTATCAATTAAATTGAATTGAAATCGTTAATTATTTTAGTAATTGTAAATTAATTTTCTTTTAATTATTATTAATATTAAATAGCTTAAATTAGTGCATACTACATGAATAACTATATTTACGAATACTTTCGTGGTAATTTTAAGGTTAAAGAAATACATCATTATACTTATGATAAGGCTTGATTACTTTAGACATATGTAAGTGATAATTTATTGTTCAATTAATAAAGTTCAAAAAGTACAATTATTACATTTATTTGTTCATCATTCGCTATTATTCTTACCTGCGCTGTGTATAAATATTAAAAAGGGAGCGGCGATGGCAAAGGGCGAGGCACCAACGCAGCGTAAAGAGATCAAAATGAACACATTTGGAGGCCCGGAGAGGTAGAATCAGGGAGCAGAGGGCACAGACCAGGGACCCTGGAGTTTGCAGTCCCCTCATCCGCGATCCTCGCACCGCGATCCTTGCCGCCAACTGCAGAGTGCCCTGTGAGTCTGTGTAAATCATTGGGGGGCGTATAACGCAGCTCTTTGCTCTTCATTTGTTGTATTTTATGCGTACATGTTCGCAGAAAACTCGTAAAATTATTAAAAATCGTTTAAGTATTTCGGCATCTTTCATCGCTGCCACAGCGGAAGCAAAATGCTCAAATCTTCCCCGCCCGACCCTCTTTTCCCGATTCTTCGAGGACGGAGAGAGAGAGCGGAGCCGCGTCTACAACATTGTTTTCCACAATCATTTCAGAACTGCTCCACCCAAAAATCCCCCAACCTTCGACTTTCCCCTGCCGCCTCTTCGTCTGCCAAACTGTGCGGGTGTCAAGTGATCGATGTGGTGTAGAAATTCTAGACGGGTGATACGAGGGGAGTACGCACTGGAGAAGGGCAACCCTCCGGCTTGTTAAATACATGTTATTAATGCTGTTATAAATCGATTTTACCGCTGACCCACTCTGATGTGTTCTAGTTCTGCTTCCCACAGATCCATCCACTTTCCTCTGCATTATCTAATGATTCTATAAATGTGTGTTAATTGATGATATTAGGCCCTCGGCGATGAATATTGTAACAAAACGATGGAGCTTGGGACGATCTACCTAAATTATTTATTATACTTTACTGTTTGATGAAGTTTTGTTATCTTCTGACAGAATATAATTAATACTTGTTGATCAGTAGTTTATTTTTGTTTGTTTGTGTATATTTATTTAAATATACGGTTTTTCCTTTGAAAGTGCTTGATAAAAAGGTAGGTTTTTAAAATTCAAATATTATATAAAACAACGAGTTTTATGAATTTAAGCATGTACTTACAAATATCTAACAACTCAATCTGTAAACCCTTCTTATCGCCATAAAACTTATTCATTTCAAAAGAATTTCATGAATATTTTAGTTTAGGACTGCATGCCTTAAAAATGCGAGAGAAATTCGAGCTGTTGGCAACTCTGGGACTATCAAAAGGCGATTTCTAGTCGCAAATTACCATGGAGTGAACTCTGTACCCAGTTGCTCGGTTGGTTACTTGATGGGCGAGCAGTTTTGCGGTTTTTTGCCAGCATTTTAACCTCAGACACACTCGCACACACTCATCTACAGATGTGCGGTGTGTGGTGTATGCATAAACACGCTCGTACGTTTTAATATTTAGTGTTAATATGTTGACGGATTTCTGGCCATAAAAAATTTTGTGTGGAACGGTCCACGTCGTCATCCTTCTCCTCACTCTCTCCCTTTCCCACTCGCCCTCCGTCTCGCTCGCTTCCACCGTCGCATTACAGCCACTTGGCTATAATTTTCTTTAATGATGAAAGTTGGGCTCGAGTCGAACTCGAAGTTGGAACCGAAGTCAAAGTTACAGAGAGAAGAAAATATACATTAATTAGTTTAAAATGGGCGTTCTCATATTATACATACAATTTAAATAAACATTGCCTAAGTCACATTTATATTAATACTAAATATTTAAGGGCAATCTTAACCCTTTAGAAACTTGGCCACACTTTCCGCATGTTTATGGTCACTCTGAGTTGTTGCACAAAACAATTAAACCAAAATGAGTCGCCAGCATTTGAATATGTTAAAATATCATTACAGCATGTCACACATATTCACTATTCCGATAATAAATCTTGCAATATTAAACAGCCATTTTTAAGTGTTTTTCCTTGTGTAGAACCGAAGTCGAACTCGAAGTCCGAGCCTTGGGAGTTCATTAACATAACAAACATTGTGATGTTTTGGGGCCTGACTTGGGCCGAGCTTGAGTTAAAGTTAAAGTTAAAGTTAAAGCAAAAGCTAAAGCTGTAGCCACAGTTGGGGAGGTGGAGCCTACGCATTATAACAATAGTACGAAACCTATTAACGACAACAATTTTAACTGCAGCTCCGGCGAATGGCGACGGCATCTGCGACTTCGACTGCGAATGAACGAATGAACGAATAACTGCGGCTGGGAGTCCGATTCGCTGCGCATCGCTGCATTTCATATTTCGCAAACGGCACGCACATGAAATGACATAAATTATGTGGCAATCAATTATCGAACTGATGATCGCGGGCAAAAGCGTTTACAGCAGCAGTTTAACTTGTGTTGCGGGGGGGGGTCTTGAGTTTGAGTTTGTGATGGGGCGTTTGGATCTCCGGACCTATTTGCAATCGATCAGCCTCAGCCGCAAGAGCTATGGGCTGCTGTCCAACCCACCGACCGGCTTAAAAACTCTCACCAGCAGCAGCCTGCCTTTAACTCACATCAAAACAAAAAACAAAAAATCTAAAAAAAAATAAACCCCTTTTTTGCTGCCTTTGTTTTTGTTACATTGTAACCTGAGCATGTGCTGGCGCATTTTTAAGCATAAAACATAAAAAGGAACGTACCATCGAAAAAAGCTGCAAATACATCATGCATATTCATAGCACAGTATGATTTTCCATTTGACAAAAAGTACAGCAAGCACAATCTACCATCGCAGGAATAGTGGGGCAAGCTGTAGGGAAATCTTACTTAAATAAACAGGAACATGACCCTTTGGATCTTGTATAATTATAAGACTGTATTTAAAAACCATTCAAAAGTTTTAAACTTAATAAAGGTATATACATACTACATCAAAAACTTGTGGCTGAATTGCTTATTAATTGATATTTACTTATAATCTTTACGTTTGAGTTTATACAAGAGTCCCCTACATATCTATATATAACTCTAATCAACATCTGCAACCCAAATAAGTTGGAGTTATTAAGACTTCGAGTTAAAGAATTGAATTACTCTGTAGTAACACTTTCTGCTGCAAATAAAACCAGTTCGAATTATTGAGATTTCGGGCTTTGAAACGTAAATAGTAAAAAGTAAATAAGAAACCTGTATCAGAAATTGGTACAATAAAGGACTTTAATACTCTTAAACTTGTGACATTATCTTGGTTAAAATAAAGATGTCATCTTAAAAAACAAAACAGAAGTCATTACATTTTAAGAACTCCAGTAAACTTGTCAATGTTCTTAACCGTTGTGGCCTAACTTATCCCATCCCATTCCTTTCGAACTTTCACAGATCATAATTTACTCGAAAAATCCTGAGTGACTGACATCCGTTAATTTGGTTGAGTTTTTTTTGGGGAAGTCATTTGAGATTTGCATTTTTGAGGATAGTTTTTGTTTTTTTCTTTGGTTGACTGCACAGGTGATCCCGGTACCACGGTGCACATAATTTAGTGCATGAGTTTTTCAGCCAACCGTCTGCCTCTCTCTAGCCCCCTCTCACTCTTAGACTAGCCCCGTCTCACTTGCACCTTGGCCGCTGAATGGATCGTATCAAGGGGGCTCGATGGATGGATGTAAAAAGTTATTCGCCGTTTGTTGCTGTCTATTATTTATTGCCGTTGAAACGATGACGTTTATTATAATTCGCATTTTGAAGTCTTTTGATTTTTGGTCTTTTTGTTGCCTCATTGTGTTGTTGTTGTTCTTATTGTTGTTGCTGTTGTTGCTGGGACCGAAGTTGGACTAAGGCGGCCATTTTCGACTGCAACATTTTAATATGCGGTTGTAAATTTAATACGCCCCGTTGTCCATAAAGACATAAACACATATCAATAAGTGTATAGGGAGGGTTTCCACTTCGCCATTATAGTTTTTGTAATTAATTGCTTTGTACATTAATTAAGAGTCTGACTTACTGACTGAGCCATTTCAGTTGGCGACACGAAAGGTCAAAGGCCGCTAATAAGCGTTAGACAAGTTAATTTGAATATAACTCTGAGCAGATGTGCTTTGAGCAGAACCACAGCAGATGCAACAAACCAAATAAAATGGCGAAAAACAGCATTTCAAATGGATTAGGGGGCATTAAGGCTAATCGCTGCTCATTATGCAAGCTTGACAAACCGTAGATATAAATTCAAATAGCGTACAAATAATCATGCGACTCTGGGTTGTCTACTTTTTAAATTCAAATACATACAATAACTAAAATGTCAAGGATTAGGACATTATACTTTAAAAATGAAATACTTGTAATACCAAAATTAAAAGAAATCCCTGAGATATATTAATATTTAGTTATTTATTTAGTTTATTTTCAATATTTAGTTATTTTATATATCTATATGTTAAATAACGTCGACATATTATAATAAATAAATCAAGCTAGGATTAGCAGCCCTCAAATTAATCTTGTTGTACAAAAATTAACAAAACATCGTTGATAAATATACAATAGCATTCTTTACCGCACAACTATAGAGAATCATTTTGATAAATAGAAAATTGCTTTGGCTGTTGGGCTAGAAAATAGGATTGTTGTTGTTCCATTCGGAAAATTCAAACATTATGCGATATGTAGCGATTTATAAAAGTCACCGAAATTAAATGTGGACCGGGGAACGGACAGCAGCAACTGTTGGATTGTTTGATGTTACGCTATATGGGGATTTGATTTCAGCAGTCGGCCAACGGGTCGTATGCTTTTATTCCGGCTGGAGAAAATGCGATGGTCTTTTTTCTGTGTGTGTTGTTTTTGGGTGGGTGGAAAGTGCCGGGTGAACTTCCTGTTTCTCACACAGATAGATTGTGGAATGGATTAACGAATGGATGGATATTTGCAAAATATCTAAAGCCTTTTGTGTGGGCGCCGCAAAGTGTCAGCCGGCCATCAGATGAATTAATCAACGTGTGTCGCTGACGCTGTCGTCAATCTTGTGTTTTTGTTCCTCTTTTGCCCGATTCGAATGGATCTACTCATGGCTAATTTATTTATTTCGGTTTAGTTTCTATTCGGCTTCTGGTCTATTCTGTTTGTTTGCCCTGCGAATGGACGTCAACAGCTGGACTTGTTCGCCGCTCTTCGCTGGCATTCGATTCAATTTAAAATCTGATTTCCATTCCCGTCCCCTATCGAAATAGTTTAGTTCCTCACATGACATGAATGTGCGAGGGTGTGCGTCACTCGAATCGATAGCCCAACGTGTCGTATGCGCGATGTTTGCCCACGAATCCAAATACTTGGCCACTGCACAGAAGCCACGCAAGTGAACGGGCATTATTATTGTTATTATATTTATATTGTCATTTGTCTCCGGCCAGCCCGATAAAAGCACAAACATTAAATGTGCTTAGTGAAAGCAATGCTAAATGAACCGGCGACAATTCAATGTCATTATTGATGTCATGTGAGCATTGTGGGTGTGGTTCTATGGTTTTATAATCGCACATTTTTTTGTTGGCTTCCATTTGGATAATGAAATTATTCTTATACGTCTTTTACTATCGGTGGAAGAAAAATACCTGTGTAGTTCTTCGAATGGAAGTTCCCTAAGCATTTGGCAGAAACAAGTGAGTTTAAAAGTTTATTAAGGGCCTCACTTTGAAATATATATATTTCATTGTTAGCATTTAGACTTAAGGACTTTCAATGGGTTAACCACAATTATTCAATATACTTCCTACAATACATTTAGAAATTTAAAAAAATTATAATTAATTTTTAAATTAATAATAAAATCATTCAATATACTTTCTACAATACATTTTGAAATATTACAAAATTATAATTAATTTTTAAATAATTTTAAAAAGCAATGGATACTTTAATATTTTCTTTTATGGATACAGAATGCCTACTCGTTTTAAACGTATTAAATATTTTGTAAACACATTAAAAGTAACAAAAATGATATTAACGCATTCTTTAAAAACCGCCAACCCAAAAATAAGTATTTTTAATGACTTTGCTCCTTAAGATTTCTCACGAATCAAAAGTCATGAATATTGTGCAAAAAGGAACCAAAGAGGGAAAATAAGAACAAAACAAAATCAATGCCCATAATCCAATTTGGTTTATTGTGTGCTGGTCCAAATTAACCGCGAAACATGCGCATATGTATGCCCAGACATATGTGAGAATATATATCTCTATAATTTATTGCATTTCAGCCCAGATCCGCTTCAATCAAATCTTTTATGTCAGAGATTAACGATTAAAGTCATTAGCAGTTAAGATCGAGATCAGTCAAAAAGTTGATGTGTCCTACCAGTCGCTCGTACCCAGATCTGAATGCATATATATATATATATATAATATATCCATGCATATGCGAGCGGATGGTATTTGTATAGCAGACAAAAGGCAATACAGTTCATTCTTTTATCGCTTTTGGCATTTTTAATGCGATGTCTGAGGTTGCGGGCCTGAGGTGAATCTCGATGTTGGACGCCGATGTTGAATGTTGAATGTTAAATGTTGAGTGTCGGAGGCATCGTCATCGCCTTCAGTTGGGTTTATTGTTTCCCCACTCGGGGCAGGACGAATATTAAAAGGGCAGAGTTATAAAACATTAGCGCATATTAATCATTTTTCTTTGCCCGCTCGTACAGAAATCCATTTATTTATTCCCATTTCCCGCCGCAGATCTTGATGAGTTGCAGTCACTCTGCAGCGAAATTCAATTAAAGTTTTTGATGTAACCATTGGCAGTACCGTTCCGGGAATAAATTGGGAGTTAGGGTGCCATGTCTTCACAGTGGTTCGTGTTAGGCAGCGAGAACTGTCAAAATATTGACAGCGGCATCCGTTATGCTTTTTTGCCCAAATTGATATTCTATTTTTGAACGCTCCCGCTCCCAGGCAGTCTCCTTCGACTTCATTAAAAATCTTTGCCCCCAAAATAGGGTAAAAATATCGAAATAAATATGATGAGTATGTGGCCGAGTTAATGATGCCGGTGAGCCATAATGGAGACACTCTTCCCCTCTTGACAACCTCCTGACAGTTAGCTGCAGTTTATGAATGAATTTTGTGTGTGTAACTCCGTGTGTTTTTTCGCCGATTACTTCTAACTGTCTATTTGTGGATCTCCACCAGCTCGAAGCTTTGGCCAAATTATTAATGGAACCGGACTTGCTTGCCGGCCCCCAGCCAAAAAATGCTAGACAAGATGTGTGTGAAGCCACGATCCGATCCCATCGGATCCATAATATAACTAAGTATCATCAATTATCGCCGCCGCTCGTCGGTTCATTCATATTCAGACCGCGACGATCGTTGGATGTTGATCTGGTCAATCAATTTGGCTTTACCTCCGACTCTTGCTCTATCTCTATCTCCGTCTCTATCTCTGTCTCTATCTCTGCCTCTATCTCTATCTCCTTTTCTAGCCCTGAGTCTGGGGTCTTCAGTCTGCGCCCAAGGGCTAGGTGAACCGACAGGTAAAGATTGTTGGTTCAACAGCAGAAAATCGCTTTCTCACACATCGATGGGCTTGTGGATTGACAAATTGCATTCCCTGGATTAATGATCGCCTAAATGGCATTTAATTAATTGATCTGCTGACCCCTCACCCTCTGTTCAAACTGTAAATTGCCGGTAAATTATATATAATTATATTCGCATTTTTTATCTGCTTAGGCAGAGGATGGGGTATGCATCTAAAACTAGATGATCTACATTCACAGCGGGAATTAATTTATGCAATCAATTAATTAGTCATTAATTGTATTTGAATTTTTTTAAATTTAATGATTTTAATGTTTAACAGAAATAGCTTAAGCTAATGTGGTATTAATACATTAAATATAAATATCAATAAACAAAATTTGTTTATGTCTGACATGTCTTACTTCACTTATTTACTTTGACATCCCAAAGGATTTACGATTCAGTAGACCTAAATTCTTCGAAAAACTAATAAATTATTTATTTTAAGGTTCTTGAGAATCTCCTCTTTGTAAATCACACCAAATTTAAATTATTAAACACGTTACAGAATAACAGTTTATTAAACACTATTCTCTTGTCAATATAAAATATAAGCCATTCAAAAAAAAATGTAATTCCTTATTTTAAATACATAAATTCAAGTATTGGCAATCAAAAATATCGTAATTCTCAGTAAATTGTTTGTGAGGTTGAATTGATTTATTCCCAAACGATTCCGGAGTTCTATTTGTTAGCAGACAAGTCAATATTATTATATAGTTACCCATTCCGACTATTGATCCAGCCGCAACACTTAGTCAGCGTATCGAGTTCCTTAAATATCATGGCTGGGTTTTCTGTGAAGTTCACACAAGCGCAAAGATAAAAAAAAAAGTAGAGGAACGGAGAAAATATTTATGTCAAATGTGTAATTCCCAAATCACTTAATACTCATCAACTAATGAGGCCTAAAAGCTTCGAGCGCCGACGGATGTGTTGGACAATAACAACTTCAACTAATATCCATATATCTCTCGGTTTTGTGTGTGTTTCGGCTCGTTGTGGCGGTTTCTCTATCTCATTTATTTATTTTGAAATTGTTGCGAGTACGTATTTCATATTTTGTATTCCCCCATTTCTTCCTCCTCTTCCAGCGAACGTCTTTTTTTCGGCTAAAACACAAAATGCAGGAAATGGACGTGTTGACAAATAAACGATGTTCCCCTGTCCAATATTTGCCAATATGTGTATCCATGAATTAAACACAAATTTCACTTACAGGTACATACGTTGTTAGAAAATCAAATAGGGCTTAGGTGAAAAATGGAAAGTTAATAATGACAAATTCGTGCAAAATGTGATATTCTCCTGGCATACAAGTAATTTTAAGATGGATTCCTACATGGCTGGTAATTAAATATTTCTCTCGAATTGCTGAATATTCGTGATAAATGCATTTGACGTTTTTAGCCCAACTCCCCTTGGATCGCAACCACCCCGCCACTCCCCCCGCCCAACCATTTTGCCCCACGAATTTGACATCGTCTCATTAGTCACATTTAAAATTGTATTTAATTACTTTCTCACTTCATCATCAGTCAAGTCGGTGGGTCGGACGACGCCTCGTCATTGGCGTTTCTCTTCTGGGCGGCTGCCAGGGGGTGTACTTGGTAGGGTAGCCTCCCCTACAGATACCAGATACAGATACAGACACAGATACATACACATATACATATTGAAGATACATGCCACAGCGTTCGCCGCTTGTTTGTTTCACAGACAAGTCGGGGAAAATTGATATACTCTGAAGCACAGAGAAAAACAGAAGAGCAAACATTCAATTTTAATTACTTTCACAAACAAAACAAAAAACAAATCACTAATGTGGCCTAATAAGGTGCAAACACTATTTAGCAAGATTATTATTGTTTTAAAAATCTTAAAAGTGTCCTACATTTTGAAAATAATCCTATAGTCCATTAAAATATTGGTAAATAAGACCTAAAATATATGTGGCTTTGCTCATCTTTTAGGTCATTAATCCTAAAACTTTGGGTTTTTCTCTAAGTGTAGCTTTTAATAACAAAGCCACCAAACTAATCTGACTAGATGTAGGTTATTTATGTTGTTTAAAACTTTTTTAACAACTTGTTATAAGAAATTTAATTTGTTTATTTGAATATACCTTAATTAAATACAGAGAATTAAATCATTAAAATAATCTTAATCAACGAAAAAATATTTGTAACTGAAAACGACTTTAAATATTGAGAAAACTCATTTGAATAATGTCCTTCAAATTTGCAAGATACAGCAATGTTTTTATACAATTTTGATGGTAATACTTGTTATTTGTAATATTCTGGGAACAGACATTTTTTACTGTGTTTGGATCGACTTCCGTTGCTTTTTCTTCCACTTCTGCCGATGCCGACGTCGCTGCCTTTCATCAATTTCAAATTAGTGAAAATCGAGAAACGGAAATTATTTACTATCTGGATGGGTGGGTGGATGTCTGTTGGATGGGTAGCAGAAACAATCTATCCATCCATCTATCTACCGCCTTGGCCATTACAAGTGCAATTTATCTCGCAAATCATTAATCAACCTACCGTTTGCTTTTCCCTCCCACTCCCCAACCCTCGCCCCCCACCTCCGCTCACACCCACTATTTGGCAATTGTTTTCCGCCTGCGTTTATGTACATGATTATCAGCGAAATATTTGGCAAGCCACGAAATAAACTTGGCCCCTCCCATTCGATTGGAGAAGTCAACAGAAATTGCACACGACAATTCGACAAATGAAAAGGGCGTCGCTCTTCAATTGAACCGCGTATAAAACATGATTGAAATATACGCGAATGAGCCAATACAAGCGTACACCACTTAGCACTAAGCTACAAAATATTTATTATGTACAGTATTTACAGGAAATGATATGTACAAAAATTCAATTTTATACTTACCTTTTTTCTTAAAAATAATATTATTAATGTTCATCTGCTGAGAATTTTGGCTGTAATTTCATTCGAAATGTTAAAAAACTGGAAATTAGAACTTAAGTTAGTTTGAATTATTGGTTAAGAGAGTTTTATTATTAAAAGATAACTTTTTCAGATACAAAGTCAGCACTATAAAAATGGGTTTAAGGTAGTAATACATGTTTTTAGTTACTTCCTGATTAGTGATTTAATATTAGTATTAACCCATAGTTAACAACCTTGTAAAACAGTGTACCCACGCTCTCCGCGTTTTATGGATACACGACACACCTTTGGCGCAGGTGTGTATGTGTGTATCGAAGCGAGCGAATGGGCAGTCGGCGTATTGTGGACACTCTCACACACACATGAATCGGGCATTGCATAGATTGCGATTACAATTTTAATTTAATTGACCACCTCCCCGCCACCACTATTCCAATTGGGAATCGGTGGAACGGCAATCTGATTGGCTGATGTCAGTGAGATTGAGAGAGAGAGCGAACGAGTTTGGGGAACATGTGGAACTATAGGAACATGCCGCAAAGCCACCCCACATTTCCATCGTTCCGCGAGAGTTATCGAGTGAGGAAGGAAGAGACCGTGTTCCATTCCCAATTGGACGGCTCTCAGCAGAGGTTGGCAGAGCTGCGGCAGAGCACATGAAGTATATAGTTTCTTGTTCGCGATTCAGATCGATTTTGGACTTCGGAGTGGACGAGACGAGACTCTATGCCCAATTGGAGTTCCGTGAGCGTCGATCGTGCGGTCGGATAACGGCTTTTCAAATGGACATATCATTTTTAATTAAGTAACATCGACCAGTGGATTAATAACAATCGTATTCTGTGTGTGTGTGTGTGAACGTGATAAACAAAAACAAAAAACAAAAACGCTTGGTTAAAGATTAAAGTGAGAAGCATAAAAACCATCCGATTAAACAACCGCAAATAATTTGCATATTTGCAGCTAAATAAACAGAGCGTCATAAAATCCCAGTGAACGGTTCTTAATCGCAATCTCCTTTTTTGCTTTGCCCACAAGAATAAAGTGTGGAGATTAACGACGATCATAACGGTTTGAGCGTTCGATTTGAGAAACCAAATGCTGGCCACAAAAGTAATGCCGAATAGATGCTAAAAACATAACAAAAGTGTGCTGTGCCAACTAACTAACTCACTGAGGAATTATATCACGGGTGATCATCGATCGCTTATCAACCGGAATATTCGTAATATTCGTGACAGTCTAGAAGACCGAACCACTCCGCTTCAATGCAACTGCGAGTGCACCCTACTATGGACTGTAGCGGTCGTTCAACCAGCAATATTGAACGCGATTCCGATCTGGGAGACGATTTGGTAAGAAATTCCATTATAGATAAATTTTAGTTATAAAATTGAATGGACACTCCAATTTCAAATTATTAAAACCAGAAAATTTGAGTTGAGCGAGCTTAAGCGATTTTTATTAATTCCAATAAAATGAATTAACCTTTTGATAGTTAATATCACCTATGCCTTCTAGCTATCACTATGCGACCAAAGTTTGTCGCTATCAAAGTTCACTTAACTTAAACATGTTTATTAAAAAGAAAATATGCAAATTGAACATACATTTAAGTCATAAAGTTAATTGGCATAATTGTGTTCAATAAAATTTTAATCATCGACAAGTTTTCCAGAGATCCTTAGGCTACGAAAAGTAAAAAATATATGAATAGTTTAGTATCAATAATTATTTTTACATTTACTTTTAAACCATGAAATACGAATATGAAAAATATAAATAAACTACTTTCAATTTGTATTTATGATAATTAAAAAGTGCCCCCTACAAAATGACACCTAATTGAAATTTTTCCTCTGCATGGTGTTTACAACCATCCCGTTCCAAGCCAAAAACATTCATTTCAAAATAATAACTTTTCCTATCAATATTTTTAAACATATTTTCCAAGGTGTGAATTTCACCAAATGATATTTGTCAAGCGTACAAATTAATAATGTATTCAACCTTTCATCTATCCATTATAAATAGGATTTGATTTGTTTTGTACTTGACATGTGGTAATTTGAGTAACTAATGCATCAATATCCAGTTGCCACGCGAAAAATATTATTTAATCTTGAGTATAGAAAACAAGTGACAAGTAATGGAGGTGGGGGGTGTCTAGAGTAGGAAAGATCTTCTAACAGGTGCGTCGAATGGATCTATAAGACAAATACAATACTGATTTGCCGACGGTACGCGGTAGAAATATTTGCAGCCATCAATATCGTTTTATGCCATCATGACCTCTTGTTTGGGTAGCAACTTATACTTGAGTTTTTGTTTTATATTTTCTGCTCGAAACCAAAACCAATTCCTGCAATTCGACTCGCATTGTTTGCAGATGATTCAAAACGTAATTATAATGTTAAAAAAATATGTTGATTCAATCGAGGATGGGAATACGAAATGGGGGGAGTTGATTTTTTGGCGTTTCTGTTTGCCGGAGAGCCGTTAAAAGGTGACATGCTAAATGGTCGCATACAAGACGGTTATTATACAGAAACAGATACAGATACAGATACAGACGCAGGCACACTCACCGGTATACTCACACGTTGATCGAGCTAAGTGCATAACATACTCATAAATACAAATAGATTCATCTGTTTCGGGGACCGAGATCCCATCCCATCACCGAGTGGTGGGATCGGATCTCGTTCACAATTTCCATCGATTGAAAGATCTCTTTCAATTCAAGCTCTTTGATGGCGTTCATATGTAAATAAATTGTTCAAATATTTGCATTATTTGTTAGTACCTTAAATGAATATTAAATGGGTTTTATTGCCTTTCAGGCCTTTCGGCCATTCGCTTTCAGGTATGCAGGTTTCAGCTTCATCTTCGGCATAGCATCTTCTTCAATTCAATAAAACTCTTGTTAGTTTTTGTTTTTGTCTGCCCCTCTGTTTTTCTTTCATTTTTATTATTGTTAATAGACATTGCCGGCTTGATCAACAATGAGCCAGACTTTATACACTCACTGCCGGCCGGCTATTTACATAATTTTTAATAGCCTCGCTTTTGGCCGGGCCAAGAAGACGGGGCTGTGCAAACAGTCGTCTGAATCTCGGATCCATTCGTCATCTCGGACATTAAACATCGATGAATTCCCTTCTTGACTGATGGTGTTAATTGAAGGGTTCCTCGCGGAGGGCATTTCACAATTGAATGTCCACATGTGGGTGCTGTTTAATAAGCCCCAGTGCGAACCACAAACCATCTTATCGCAGCAATATGCTGGTGTCATTCGCACATCCGATCTGTGTTTCTATTTAAATCAAATCCTGCGGCCGCTCGTTCCGATTTTCGACTCGAAAGTCACGATTAAACAATAATGTGGGCTGTCAAAAAGTCATAAATTCTCAAATGAAACCAAGTCCGAGAAACCAAGTCGTGCCCAATGGTTCATGACCGATGCCTAATGCCCAATTCTCAATTCCCAATTCCGAATTCCCGATGCCCAGCATCGTCATCCGAGCAGCGCTTTAATTACATGGGTTAAACGCAGAGTTTAAAATTATTGCCGAATTTCTGTCTGTAATTTTTGAATCGTTTTTAAATTAAATCAAGCCAGCGAACATGACTTGAAGCAATTGAAAATCACTCCGCTGGCTTTCGATTCTTCGCTGGGGATTCTGACCACTGCACGTGCTCCGGGCAGAGTTCCCACATTAAATCACATGGGTGTGGGTTGGGGAAACCTCCCGAAATCTCAGTGGTTGTTAACGGCTTGACTGTGGTGGTGGTGTTTGCACTGATTCACACTTTGGCCTGATTCGAGCAGCGTTTTCCATATTTATTTATTACCATTTTTATGTGCTAGCCTAAATGTTGGGAAAATTCGTTTATCTTTCATCTGGGACTTTGAAAAATTTAATTTAATGGAGCTCATTGAGTGCGAAAGTCTTGTAAAACATTCACACAGATATTTTTTATTATTATTTGTAATCTTTAAAATAAATGGGTTTATATATAAAACGTTTTGGCTGTAATAACTTAGACAATTAAAGGAATAACGTTGGTCTTAAAAAAAGATGAGAAAGTTGTGTTACCTGTTATGCCAGATTTTGTATTACAAAATCAGTATTAATATCTTAATATTGGTATTATAATTTAATCTACCGAAATTTGTATATGACACTAAATAAATAAATTTTAAAGAAATCTCAAATATTTAGAACTTATGTATATCATTTTAAAACTTTGTAACCTATAATAATTAGTTCGTACTTCAAATTTTTGGGTTCCAAAATCGTTTACCTGGTGCCAAAATCGGTAACCAGTTTCACACTTGGTTGATTGGGAAACGAGGCAGATTGGGCCACTTACACTCCCTTCTGGCCCCTTTCCCTCCATGACTACCAAAGAAATCATTTGGGTCGGACGGGCAGCGGCACCTGTTATAATTTGTTTGGCTTCTTGTACGCTGACAGGCAACGATTTTTATTAAATTCTTTCTGGGGGCTCTTCGGTTTTCCTCTCTGTTCTGTTCTTCTTCTTGCATAACCATATAGCAGGGGAAATATTTGATTAAGTATCTAGTGGGGGCCTTTGGGGGATGACATGTCCCTGACTCTTTCCCCTTCCATTTTTTATTTTTCTGGTGGCGCTTTCAACCGCAATGACAAACGAAATTTGTTTTGCTTTTAGTTTCTTCTCGGGGCGCGAACTTGAAACTGCCCCAAAAGGGGGGAGGATATGTCACGTCATTCAGATATATATTTATAACAAAAAAAAAATGCATTAATTTTTCAACGAATGCAGTTTACGGCACACAAAACTGCATGGCGACAAATGTCAAAAGCACAAAAACAGAAAAAAATCCAAAGGCGCTATAACAGCAGAAAGAGGTCGTAAAAAATATGATTATTATTGGCACTATTACAGTTTGCGCATTTCGTATTGTTTTTAATGAATTTATGAATTATTTTGCCAACCATAGCTAATAAAACTGTTAATTGGATTTTTCCAGTACAGCTGCCGATTGTGAAAAAGCGGCAAGAAAAACGAATTGCGAATCGCAAAACAAAACGTGAATATGCGAGGGCACGAACTGCTAAGGGGGAGGGGGTGTGGGATGTGTGTGGTGGAGTGGATAAAAAGTGTATTTATCATCGAGCTAATAAAAAGTCAGCTTTCTCATTTACTCTATATATCGCTCTCCCTTTTGCCAAATACAAACAGAAATGGGCGTGCCAAATGGCCAAGGAGAAAATCGCGTGAGCATCAACAAATTGAATAATCAAACTGGCAAACAAAAATTTAATTTTTGCGCAAAAAAACATCCTTGTTTAATGTTTGGCTGTTTTCCTCACTTCACACCTGAACACCCCTGGAATTTGTGTATAATGAAGCCAAACAAATTGCAACTGAAATCAATACGTAATTATTATCGATTCATAAACGAAGTCGTTTTTGTGAAATACAAATTGACGATTTTAAAAATCAAAAGAGAAGGCAACTAATTTTAATAATATACAAATTTAAACTTATATTTAACTAAAAAATTGTATACTACTATATTATATATTATTGAATTTGTTTTTTTTTTAAAATATTTGTTCTGCAGACGAATGTTTGAATAACTAATCAATTCAAAATTTTAAAACTAATATTAAGTGAAAATACAGATTTATTTTTGTTGATCATTAAAATGGGTTATGAAATATTTATTTTTCCTATTTTCAGTAAGAATCAACTACAATTACAAATTTGTTAACTCCGGAACCCCTTTTACAAATGGCAGCGAATATAAAATCTCAAAAAGAAAATTATGCCAAAATGTTTTATTTTATGCTAGCCGAAGTCAATATACTCTTGCAGCTACAACAAATATATTATATTCTTCAAAAATAACTATATATCTCGAGTTAAGTGCTATCAAAACGACCAAATTATATTAATTTTTCCAAAATCGAAAAAAATATTCTATCTTGGAAGTAAGTTACAATAAAAAAACATTTATTTTCTATATTTCGGAAAGACGGACAAATAACCTAACATGTCTAGATCGACTCAACTGGTAATGGTAATAAAAAAATTAAATATATATATTATAAAGAGTGGGGAAAATTACAAACTATTGAGTGAAGAGTGGTGGTTAACCTTTAAGGTAGAGTTTTTAGGAAGTATTTTCCGGCACATCAATAAATTGTCTAAATTGTGGGCCCATCATCACGAGCATACAACTGTGTTTAGCAACATTCCCTGATTAACAATGGTGCAAAGTGTGGCCTTAGAAAACTTTCTTTATGTGGCGACACCCAGTCATAAAATAGAGATATATTTCGGGCAGGCGACTGTAACAAGCCTTGGTGCCCCCGCCAAGCCCTCCCTTTGCGTTGGGATCCAATAAAGTGAGGTCTTTGGAGTCCATCCAGGCAGTCAGTCAAAAGACAAAAAGACAAAAAGACCAAAAGACCAAGACAAAAAAAAGAAACAAAGGACAGGCGGACTGGCGGGCTGGCCAAGGCAATAAAATAATGCAGTTTTTAATTATTGCCGCCTGCAATCGAAGCTAGACGCAGTGAATCCACCCCGGAGACCCAAGCTCCAGACTTGGATAAGTGCGACTTGGTCCTAGTAAAAACCGAAACTCCAGACCCAGACGTAGACGTAGAACCCAGCCCAACTATTGCCGTTTAACCGTTGCGTTTCTCCTTTGTGCCCTATCGTTTTTTTTCTTCTTTTTTTTTTTTGTTTTATTTTAACCGGTTTTGTTTTTTGTATTTTTTATTGTTTACGCGAAATTTTTCGTCTGCCCGCCGCGCTCAGTTTACATGGGCGTGCGTGCCAAAAGGGTTAAGGGGGTGTCGTGACCAAGGGGGTGGCGGTGGTGGTGGTGTAGTGCGGGAGGGGGAGGGGGTTGGGACAGCCAGCCAGCGCCATTATGTTTTGCCAGTGTGTGTGTGTGCGTGTGTGTGCTTGCTGGCCCGTTTTTGTTGTTTCCATTTTTATATTTTATTCGCTTTATTTTTTCCGCTTCGACGCTTGGCGAGCGAATGAAATCGCGTTTGTACGCACACACATACACAAACACACAACAAAACACATGCCCGCGTATCTGTGTGAGTGCGCGCCGGCATATGTATCTTTCAGATACGTTTTGCATTTTAATTTTATTTCCATGCTCTCGTTGCGTTGCCCGAAGACCACGTTGCACATGTTTTTGTCCCTTTTTCCAACATTTTTATTTTCTCTCGTTTTCATCATCTCTTCAGTTTTTAGCCGCTGGCTTGGCGTTCTTTTTTTCTTCGAAGTATCTGCATCCAGTTGCATCGCACTGAAATACATAATTCGCCACGGGGTGCATGCGTAAATGGGCAATTTTATTTATATATTTATTCAGTTTATTTATCCAACCACATGTGCCAGCAAAACTGAAAAAGAATGAAAAAGAGCTTAAGGGGTTGATTGGTATATAAAAAATATTTCTTTGATGGCTTGTTAACGGTTTTCGTTTTAAATAAATAATGACTTAGAATATTTAATCTTGGCTGTAGTCCAATTAGTAGTTTTGTCTATTATTTGTTCCATGTAGAAAGGTTTCTGAGATCATATTGAATGCCTCGAAGATTTAAGACCCCAGGGGCAGAAATTCAACTCTTAAGGGGATCGTGTCATCCTAAGATTATGTTTTTGACAGATATGAAGATGTGACATCTGAATGTTTACGAGACTATTTTTATAGATGCGACATTTGTCAACACACTTATGTAATCTTATATTGTTTTTATAGGCTTACAGTTTTATTTTAGATCTTAAATTTGGATCATGGTTTTAATAATTAGTTTGTAGCTTAATTAATTAAAATGACTAATACTTAAGTGATGAATAACTAATAACTAGATACCTATGCTCTTTTTTTAATGCATTTAATATATATTTTGATTGGTTAAATACTTAAAACACAACTCCTCTCGTTTGTTATCCTTATATTTCGAACAATGTGAGTAATTTCTCAGACCTACGATTTGAATAAGACGAACGTAATAAACTTAAGACGCCAGTACGCCCCGTACTGATCCTCAAATGAGAGCCCAGGCGAACCCACTTGAGTCATAAGGACATTAGGTCTTAGTTTGTCAAGATAGTTCGGGCTAAAAAAAAAGGAAGAACGAATAACAAAAAAACAAGGAAATTCAGTTGTAAAACCGGCGACTCGAGCCACAAACACAGATGCGGATACACATGCTCGCCGGCTCGTAATCTTAATCCTTCACACAATAAACGCCCCTTGGATGGGCTGCTGTATACATATATGATTCTCTCCTGGTAGCAATATCCTGATCCTGTTTGCCGGCAGCGCCCTTCACAGCTTCGCTTCAGGATTGTCGCATTATGGGTTTTCGAGCGGTCGCAGCGGTTCGTCCTTTTGTTTTAAATTAGCACGGCATGTTGCACATACGGCCTCCGTCCTGCTGTCCGTATGTCCGTTCGTTTGTCCTCTTGTCCGCTTGTCCGTTTGTCCGTTTGTCCGTTTGCTCGCTTGTCCGTCTGCGAAACCCTCGAAAACGTCGAGCAATTTCCTACAAATTTGTCATTGGCAAACCATATTCGATTGTCGTACAGCGAATGGAAATTAGGTAAATTGCATTTGTGGTCGCCAATGCCAATGCAATGATAATAAATTTAGATAAATTATTTCCAGCTACTTCCATCGAAAAAGTAATGTCAACACTAATTAGCGATAAAATTGGAGGAGAAGGGCGCCGGGGGTGAAAACGGTCTGGGGCAAATAAATTAAATATTTTACCTATACAGGCCACTCAGATACAGATAGTTGCCTCTGTCTGCGGTGCATTGAAAGCTATTAAAGTAAATTGCACAGTTGCCTGCCCCATCCACCCTCAAACCCCCCGCACCCATATCCATTTGTTTTGTTTGAGTTGAGTTTTGGAGTAGTATCTCTCCATTGGACATGTGTACGTCGGCGTTTTCCTCATTGTCTGTGGGTCTAATTGCGATTTAATGTCTTGCCTCGACAGTCGGAGACTTCGGTTTTAGCCGGCGATAACAGTAGCGTTTTATCAACGCAGAAATTAATGGAACTGGCGTGTCCCCCCACCAGGTGGTTTTTCAATATAGACCCATCTGTATATGGCCGATACTACCGGGCGGTACACCTCCATTAGTCGACTTTCCTGAGTGTGCGGGTGTTTTTCCCGCCATCCATTGGATGTGACTTAATGCCTTCCAAGTGGAACACCTTATCGCTTCATGGTGATTTATGAGACGCCTATTACGACTATATATTCCGCGGAAGCTCTCCCGATATTCCAATGAATTCCGTATCTGGAATGGGGATCGTTGCGGTGATTTTGATGAATTTCTTCCTTGGTTTTTTACTTAATTAAAGTCCAAGAGCTTCGAAATTTAGCCATTTGTGGTAATATTTCCACTTTTGTAATATTTAAAATATGGTTTACTAAAATCTTTGATAAGTTTTTCGTTCTCTAATTAGAAAAACTTGGTTAATTATGTTAAAAAATCAGCATTTTAATATGTTTTTACTTACTACAGTTTTAATGAATATTTTTAATTAGGTTGGGCAAATAAATACAAAAAAATTGTTGTATACTTTCGTATATGAAAATCGCCTTTAAACATTTTTCCATTAATGCTACCTAATAATTGTTTTAATAATTAAAACCTGCTTAGAGGCTTAAAGTCGTTCAAAAAATAATGGTATCGCTTTATTATTTTTCTCATAATTTGCAAAGTCTACTTTGTTAACTTTTTAATGAATATTTTAAATAAATTACATGTGTGCGCTCTTTGGGCAGCCACTTCCATCTGCCGATCCATTGCACTTGCAACAGCAACGGCAACGGCAACATTAAAGCGGCACAAATTCGTTGTGCATTAATTAGACATTTTATAGGTGCAAGTTGGCATGGCCTGCATGCCGTTTTCCGTTGGTTGTTGCCTCTTGGCCGTTGGATGTTGGCCATTGGCGGAGCCCAGACCACAATTTTGTTTGGGCCTGGTCAACAGCAGACGAGACCGCAACTAAAAAGACGAGGTCCAGAGGAGCAATATAGCAATATGTGTGCATCTGCATGTATTTCGCATGGCTTCGATAAGTTACATTAATTTGATATACACACACTCGCAAACATGGGCCGAGTAACCGCCAAGATGAGTTGGCTAACCAACCAAGCCGGGTTAAGTTGAGTTCGCTTACCAACAGCCGCATCCAATGCGAGGGGTGCCCAACGATCTTCGAACGAATCGCTTTTGTTTTTCTGGATCGAGGTGGTTGGCAAATCTTTGAGGTAGTAGCTACAACTAAGACTTAAATAATGGTCACACATTTTTAAAATATCGCACTTTAGATTAAAATATAATTTACTTAAAAGTCTATTTGTAATTTGTTAAAAAAATATTGAAGGGCAAAGTGTCCAACTTAAACATTTTCTTTATAAACAAATAAATAAATACAGAAAAAGGTGCGGGAGAGAGATATATAATAGAGATAATAAGAAAGTTGTCTAATTCAAATCAACATAGAAATCAAAATAAATTTACTAAAAACTATTTTGCAGAAAATAAAATTTATTAAATTTGATTAAAAAATGTATAAATTAAAAGTAGTTCAATAGTTTCTTCTCCATAAACAAGCGGTCCTCAAATATTACAAAATTTAATAAAAGCGTTTAAAACCTTATTCAGAACGGCATTTAAAATTTGAAAAGCATTTTAATACAGACATGACAACATCACCATAATTATTTTGACCGCAACTGTGTTTGGAAATGCATATGCAACATTTTCGCCATAGAAGCGGTATGCATTTGCGCCAACTTCAAAGAATTCCGGGAACTTCGTTTCTCTATGGTCGCGGCATTGTCTATGCCTTGGTTTTGGTTGCATTTATGATTATGCCTAAGCGACACCACCAGTACCAGTACTACTGTAGTACCACTGCATTACCAAAGACCAAGGCGATAAATGTTGAACACACTCACAGGGCCGGCAAACATCCATATGCACATCCACATGCAGATATCCACATGCACTTGCGCATATGAGACCGACTTGAGTTGGCCTGGCTTACTTTGTTGGGTCCCGCTCCCTGCCCCTCCGATGGCTGTGTTTAAATTGAAAATTCCCGATTTGCACACAGTCACAGATGCGCTTAATTTGCACCTCTCCAAATGCATAAAAACCAAGAAGCCGTGATGGAGTTGCAAGGAGCTCTATGCGAATGTGGATGTGGCTGGAGCTCAGTCGCAGTTGGTGACTTTGGCACTCTCGGCCATGCGTGGCGGACTTCTTGGCAAAGAGTCACGGCTGGCAGTGGTTCTGAGACCAAAAGACCATATCTACCAGGAGAGACCAGACCAGACCAGACCAGGAGCGGAGCGGAGTGGAGTGGAGCGGTCGACGACAACCGGCCCTGGAGTGCCAACAGCTCTGGGCTGATTGCCGTTTTGTGGGTCTACCACTGCCATTGTTAATTTATTAAGTGGTTACCTTTGTTGTCACCCCGCCGGAGGAAGTTGCTTTCAGTTAAGGCCATAGTTGCTTTCAATTGAAATTGGTCGGCGTGCCTTGGTTAATGTGGCTCTTGGCACATGCCATAAACCAGAATCGAGGGGCCTGACTCGCAATAGCCAACTGGATCAATGACCACCACTGCCCACGCAGAGTGATCCCAGCCAGATCCTAGTGACTTAATATCGATTCTGATTCTGATTCTGATTTAGCCGCTTGACAAAGTGTCCATATTAAGCTAGCCCAGCAGGCCGCTTGTTGACATAAGCGCCGCCATTAATTCCCCATCAACTCTAAGGGGTTTCTTTGTCTTCCCATCTGGGTGCACTGAGAACAATGAAATGGGATGACTTTTAATCCTTAGATTTATTTTAATAGATATTTGTATTCTTTTTACTGTTAAAAGAATAAAAATCAGTATACAAACCATTATGTAAAGTAGTAAGTTAGTAGAGACAGACCGAAACTCAGAACTATTTCCGGAGAAAGGAGCTCACTTTAAAGTTGTTGCTCTTTTCTGTGATTAATTTCTGATGGCGACTTACACAGCGAAAATAAATCAAAACATTAAAAAGATAGTCATTTTTCAAAACCGCAGATTACTCTTTAAAATTTTGCAAGAAAACGAATCATTAATCGTTGACTGTAATAATGTCAAACTATTGATCAGTCTTTTTATTGTGGTTTTAATAACGATGCATTTCCCTAATTTTCCTTTCCTAATTTTTTCAAAGTTAAGAACAATTAGTAGTTACTTTTCATTAAAATAATTATAAAAGTACTTATTGGTTTATATCAAAAGAAAATTTATTTAATATAGATACCCAAATGCTGTGATCCTATTAAACCTGTTTACATACAATCTTTAATTCTTTATCGTTCTATGTTTTTTCCTGTGTAGTCACATGGTGATCGAACGGACGACGAGATGCGCGACTGCGACTCCGTGGATGGGGAGCACCATCAGCTGAGCGCCAAGGCGGCGATTGCGGCCCGCTTGAGTCACACAGTTTCCGGCGGAGGAGGGAACTTCGCCAGTCCCGAGCCACAGACCGAGTTGCCCCTGAGGTGAGTGACTGCTCCTGATTAATGTCCTGGATGCGGAGGTGCAATAATCCCCATTTTCTCACAGCCATCACCATCAACTGCCGCCAAATCACCCGCTCAACGCTCTGGGCAGCTTCATGGGCATCGGTGGTCTACACAGCATTCCAAATCTGCAGCACAGCGATGTGCTCGAGAAGCTCAAGATGCAGGTGCGCGACATGAAGGTGGGCCTGATGGTGAGTGCTAAGACAACCAATAAAATCACAAATAAAATGATTGATTTGAAACTATTAAGTTCTTGCTGTGAGCAAAATTAAAACGCAATTTTCAGGATTAATAGACAATACTTTATTGCACTATAAATTAATTGCAATTTTTATGGATTTAATTTTTCTTGGACTTTAATTGATCAAATTATTAATGTGAAATAAAAGATTATATGATTATTGGCAGGTTTGTTGTGTTTGACCTCTTTACAAACCATTAAATGTATTGATGGGATCTTTATTGTTATAATGATAAACTAGCTCGGATATTGTAAGACTACAAACGTATAACATAAAGGAATATATTTACTTTTGGGCAAGCTTACAATTATATTGTCGTATCATAGTTACTTTTTTTGGCTTTTACAGACATGTTTAAATGTTTAAATTTGTTTTATGGTTTTTAGAATCAATCCTTTTAAAAGTAGTATAAGTATAATTTCCAATAATGTTATTAATTTATACTTGATTAAATTTAATGAACTTTAACGGCATACTGTTAGACTGAAAATGTAAGGAGAGTATTTAAAATTTAATAAATTATAATGCCATACTGTTAGACTAAAAATGCAAAGAGAGTATTTAGGGTTTAACTTTAAAAACGTAACAATTCCCTAGTTCTGTGAATGAGAGTTGTGTTTTAAGACTTTCTTAACCTAACTACAACATATGTTTGCTCCGCAGGAACAGGATTACGCGGCCGCAGCTCATGCCGCTGCTTTTGGGGCCAATATGCTGCCCACGACGATCAGCTCGGGATTCCCGCTGCCCCACAATTCGGTGGCTGCGGCGGCGGCAGCTGCCTCCTTTGGCCACGTGACCTCGACACCGAGTGGCGGCAATGGGAGCAGCTACAACGGAGGCACCAACACAACGCCCAGCTCCAACAGTAATGCGGCCACCAATGGGGGTGGCAATAGTGGACCCGGCGGAACCGGAGGATCCGGCGGAGGAGGAGGAGGTGGAGGAGGAGTCGTTGGCCACCAGTTCTCGTTTGCATCCCCCACAGCAGCGCCGAGCGGCAAAGAAGGTTGGTATCTAATCTATCGCGTGGCAGCCGGCGATCCATTTGTTGTTTAACTGTTGCACTCAGCCCGCCACTTTGCAGCCAATTCCGCATCCAACTCGTCGACGTCCAGCGAGGCCTCCAATTCATCCCAGCAGAATAATGGATGGAGCTTTGAAGAGCAGTTCAAACAAGTCAGACAGGTTAGTAGTAGTGGTAGTAGTAGAGGGTCCAGTCCAGTCAATTGAAATCGACAAAACTGTGTGTAAACAAGATGCAGGCAAGCTATCAATTAACGACTAATAGCCAGTTCATTGGGAGAGTATCAGCATGGGCATCGGCATCATCATCTTAGCCATCCCACCTGGCCAAAGGGGCTGGAAACCAGTTGAAAGATGCTGCACTCCAGTCCAGTTGAGTCGAGTCCAGTCCACTTTTGTGATCTCGTTTCGGATCGCCTCGTTTCGTCTCGACTCGGTTAATGTTATAGTGCCGCCTTGAGGCGTTCCAGGGGATACGATAGTTCCGGTTTCCAATTGAGCAATTAATGTGGCCCCTTTTCGGGCGTTAATTTGGTGAGAAAATAGCTGAGTAGCATCCCCCGGCATGTGAGGTCCAGATGCTGACCAAGAGCAATTAGGACGGGGCGATTGTAGGCCCAACCGAAATCCCCTCGTTTATCTTCACTTCGACGGGCAGTGCACAATATTTTGGTCATTAAATGTGGTTGCCAAAATCGAGTAAGAGATACACGGATACACTGTGTGAACCTCGACAGCTTTTAACTCGATTCAGTTCGGTTTGGTTTGGTTTCGTTGCGTTTTGGCTTGGTTTGGCTTGACTCGTCTCGCTTGGGCCATAAAAACCGAATTTCGATTAACTTTAAATGCACACACTCGAACTCCCTTTCGGCCATTTGCGAGGGCAGAGAGCTATCCATCAAACGGAGCCCGCATTCTCTATGCACTATAAAAACTTTGACCCTCGCAATGCAATGCAAAAGATATTATGTATCTGCAGCTTTTTTTTTCCCCCTCAAATGTATCTGTAACTTCACGCTTAACACCTTCGCTTACACCGTGTGCGGCTCTTGAATGATGATGATGTGCTTGCAGAAACCGGCTGGCCAGATATATATATTCGTATTATGTCTTCTTTTGGACCCTCTGTAGGTGTTGGATAAGCCCCTCGCAGCACATTCAAAATGGCTGTTTCGCTCTTTCATTAATTGTGGAAACGAGACGAAACGTTAATTATGTTAATTGAAGCGATAGCTGCGACTACGAAAGCCATTTTGAAAGAGTATCGCACAGATACGTTCATTCATTCGCTCGCTGGCTTCCCTGCCATTTGCCATTTGCCGATTGCCTTTCCCCAAATTCACAGTGCGCTCTGATTTTAGTTCTCAGTCTTGGCCATCAGTCAGCCAGCCAGTCAACCATCCATCCATCCATCCATCTATCTATCTATCTATCTTTCTATCCATCCATCCGCAGACGAAGACAACAAGTAAAACAAAAATATTATTTTTGGTACATTTCGCTGCTCATTTCTTGTATTATATAGTTTCTTTGGTGCGGCTACGACTGCTCTGCTCTGCTCTCATTAATCAATGTCAATTATCTGTACGTACTGAATAATTATGTTTAATTATAGACCCCAAAGCATTTTCCAATAATATTCTATATTTTATTTTATTTCTTTGTACTTAATTCTGAAAGCAAAAACTATATGTGTACTTCTTGAGGAATTCAATTGTGGGGATTGTGCAATTTCCTTTCAATCTAAATCTTTTGTTGGCGCGTGTTTTGCCTTCTGTAATTAGTTGATCGAGAATTCACTGAGTCATCGCTGAGTTAACGATCTAAATTTGTTTTAATGGTTAAGGGAAAATTTAAATAATAACAATAATAATAATCTACATATTATAACTTTAGGTATGTTACTTTACTAAAACCCTGAAAATATAGTTTTCAAATTTTATTAAAGTTGAGGGAACTATTAAGGAATAAATATCTTTAACTTCCAGGTTCGACTGATTAGAAGTTGTTTTGTTGTGAATTTTTCACAAACAAACATATTTTGATAAATCGAAATCTTTATAAGAAAACCAATAATATTAATGGTTTTTAAAACATTAAATTTTTAATATTTTAATCACAAAAAGCCATTACAATTAAAAAGTATTTATTTATGAAGATTTCCACCCTATGTAATGTGTTTTGTAAAATATCACAAAAATAAACGTTGACACTATTTAATTAAGTGAATGATCTAGACTGATGATATAATTTTAATTGGCTATTACTTTGAGCGCTGTAAACTCAGATTCTTCATAAGCAGAAGCATTCCCCAGAAAATATAAAGTGCCAACAAATGAAATAAAATATATAGCCCAACAGTACGGAAAGTCTGTTCAACACATTTCGAAAAATGAGTGTGAAATTCTTGAATAAATATGAAGGCAACCTGCAGATGTATCTGTATCTTTAGCTGCTCCTGCATTCGGTTCGAAGGCGATGTGTGAGTGCTGGCGGTCAAATTATGCCCTGGATACTGCAGGATAGCACTTAGGAACCAAAACCGTGCAACGGGATCTCAGTCCATATAAATTTTAATGTCCATTGGAAACCTTTTTGCATCCATATGCTATGGCATCTGTATCTGTATCTGATAGTTATAAATTACACCCACGCACAAGCACAGAAACAGGGGCAGGCAAAAGGAATTGATCTGGCAAAAATACAGCCGAAGGATTCCCAGAATCAAGGATTCAAATTTCAAGCACCCAGGCAGCGGATTTGTTAGGTACTAAGTCTAGGCGACAAATAAGTGAGATTATTTTTATAACCCGAACCCAAAGAACATGTGTGCGCTGGTTCAGGCTGCAGCAGCGGCCACCTCGATAGTTATAAAAACGATTATGATTGGTCTACAAAAATCCCTGTTAGGGGATAGAATTCTTGTTTCCCGATTTTATAGTTTTATTGCTACGGATTTGGGAGAGATATTGGTAGCGCTTAACGGTTTTTGTGGCTGCCGTGATGCAAGTTTGGGATCGAAAATCGAGAGAGAGATATGTATATCGGAAAATGAGGCACAGGCAGGTTTGCAACCCTTGTGTGAAAGCGGGACTTCATTTTATGATTATTAATACAAAATACCCCAGACAGGCAGGCAGTACCCCGCACATAGATACAGCATATGTGTGCCTGTGTGTGTGTGTGTGGGTATTCAAATGTGTGTGCATGTGAGTGCAGCTATAGCGACGCCGGCAGCATTTCGATCCAGACTCCTGCCACATTTTTAGTTGATAAACGACCTTTGATGGCGTTGCATCGTCGCGTTGATCAATGAAATAAAACCAACGAAATTGGGTTTTTTGCTGTGAAACCAGAAAACAAGTGATAAATAGTTTTGGATATTTAAAATCGAGCTCAACAAGTGTTTAACCAAAATGCTTATCTCCGAAGATCAAATACAGGAGGTACACATACAAAATTTATATATACAGTGTAATCAGTGAAAAAGAAGGAAACCGCTAAGGAACCAATCCAGTTGAATTTCAATTAATTTATTTTGTGTTTGGCTCAACCCAGAGCAGTATAAAGCCATGTGTATAAAAAGGTTTTGTGTTTGCAATGCTCCTATAGCTCTTGTGGGCGTCGAGCATCATAAAAAATATCCCCATCCAGTTTGGAAAGAAGTTGGCAGGAGGAGTCCAAAGTGCCTGGCCAAAGTCGAGGCTCCGAGTCTGACTTGGTTTTAAATCATTTATGCGAGGAGGTGGAGGGGCGAAAGGAGAAGGAGGCAGTTCATCATTCGCATTGACTTAGAATGTGCACCACGGATGGGTTTGGAATAAGCGACTTGCCTGGGTTTCCAACTCAAGCTGCAACTCCGACTCCAACTCCTTTTCGTTTCTTTCTTTTTGCAGTAGGCGGAAAGTATGATGAATTCCGAATTTGATGAGTTCACTCCGATGTTGTCATTAATTCTGAACATACTCGTACTCAAGTTGTGACTAGGGTTTTTCCCTCAAGAGTTGGTTCCTGGTGGCAAAGGTCAAAGCATGAGCCGCAGGAAAACCACAGCAGATAGTGATGATAAATAATAATCTGTATACGGCAGATACATATGTATCTATATGTATCTCCATGCCGTATATATCTCTGGCCTTATCTTTATCACCTAATTATCCATTGTACGATTCACGCTCATTGAGTGCTTCACACTATAACAAACGTTAGGGGAATGTTTCTCTATCAACCCCCAGCAAACAAAGGAAATCGTTGGAGGGAGGGATCAAGAGCGAGATGGAAAGACCCAACACGCGCCCCTGTCATCATGAGCGTCTATTGTTGGCCCAACAAAAGGCCAGGAGTGGGCCAAAACTCCATTTTGTGCCAAACCATTGGCCAAAGGAGTCAAGTTGTTGGGTCTTTTGTTAGATTGTTTTGTTATTATTGCGGCCTAATAGGTTTATAATGACTCCATTTGTATGTTTTTTAACTCGGAAACCAGATAAGCCTATTTTTTTAAAAATGATTTGATATTTACGTATCTATACAATCAAGTGATTTTTAAATGACACTTATTTGTGCTATATTTATTTATATTATTAAAGTTTACATTTTCTTGGCGCCCTCGGGTGGACGCAATTTTTGTTTGAACAGATGCGACTGTTTCTCTTTAGGAGAATTACATTATCTTTACTTTTAAGGGATTCTGTAAAACTAGAAAGATACAAATAATTATCTCCGCTTCTATTTACAGCTCTATGAAATCAATGACGACCCCAAGCGCAAAGAGTTCCTGGACGATTTGTTCTCGTTTATGCAAAAGCGCGGTAAGTTGCATATTGCATTGAAGTGTTTTCAAGGGGTGAAAAGAGGGGTTATTGGGGGCTATTGCTCGAATCTCACATTTGCATAGCCCTGGCCCAGATGACGGATTGCTGACTCAGCCAGCCAAGTGTTTTTGGGCTCACTCAAATTATGTTAATTGAATAAATTTCTCGGCACTTTGACGTTTGATTTTGAAGAGCGCGAGGGGGGGCCAAAGGGGAACCATTAAAATATGCAGAAATTCTGGTGAAAAGGAAACCGAGAGAAGTAGAGAAATCATTTTGGTGGCTGACTTTTTGTCATTTTGTCACTTCAAATTACTGTCACACTCACACAAACGCAATGGGGGTACCATATGCATATTGGTACTTAAATTTTAAAGACGACTTGCAACGGCAATCGGAGCAAATGCCTATTTATACATGCTCGTATGCTTTCCTGCACTTTTGTCATTAATTATGGGCATTACCAAATGCAAGGGAAATCGGTGGCATGCACCCAAAACTATTGCATGCCGTGACTGTACTTTTCCAATAAATTACACTTCCTGTTGGCCCACTGCAATCCTTGAGCGTCCTTTAAATAATGGTCGTTTAAGTGTGTTTGCCGCGATTGCCTGACTGGCAACTTGAGAGCGCATTAAATTTGTTTGTATTTGCATAAGTCATATTCCAGGGAACAAGTATGGGCGGTATAGTGTTGCCCCAAGTCAAACCTTCATAGAGACAGTAATGGGAGGGAAATTACAAAAAAATTGTATTTGTTATTCAAAATTTTTATAAATATTTTAATGTTTCATATCAAAACGAATTATACGGTAGTCATTCATCGTAAAGTAGTAATTTTTGTAATATGGCAATTATAGGCATTAATAGAGAAACCGTAGATATTCGGTCTTGTTTATTTTTTGGGTAAAAGGATTAATTTTGGATTTTTGGTTAATAATACATTATAGGCTTATACAAACAAAGTATTTCCTATAAACTAACGACCTTATTTCTCCGAAATTATTATTTAAAGGGCTCTTTAAGGTGTGTCACATTCAAAAATATATGTTTGTTTATGAATTTCGCGCACAAATATGAATAAATTCGGGGTAGACAGAATAATTTGCTGCACTCAAGACTTATTTGTTTTGTGCATTATTTATTTATTTCATGTAATTTAGTATGCGTTTCATTCAAAGTATATAAAAATCTATGCTTTGAATAAACATACTTACACATCTATATGCGTAGAGCATCTCTGCGGCTTGACAACTTAATGGATTTTAATCTGTCACATGCGTTCAAGTTTTGACATATGCATGCTCAACCGACGCGGTCACTGCAAAGGGGGCGTGGCGGGGCAGGGGCGGTGGTGCAGGGGGGTAGCAATGGGGGAGGAGGGGGTAGACTGTCTAAAGTATCGTCCGCCAAGAGAAGGAAGCGCCGAAAAATGCGACTCGGGCCAAAAGTATTCCGTGTCCATGTGTCTATAACCGAATGATATTGTACAATTGTACAACTAACTAACGGAAATTATGCTGAAGCTCATCAGCCAGCGGCGGGACTATATAAAATGAATGTGGATCGCTTGCCGTGAGATGTTTGTGCAGCGAAGAGCGGCGCAATTCTTAATTAAAAGACGTCAATCACTTATCAACGCGGACGCTATTTTCGTAGATATTTCCCAGTGCTCAACGCCCGGTAGCTGGCACATCCCATCCAACATCCAACATCTGAGATTTGAGATCTGAGATCTCTGAGATCTGAGATCTGGGTGCCCGGACCCCTGACTAAATCAGTTGTCGGGACGGGAGATGCGACTCCCTCCGGTGCTGGTGGCGTTATGATTTCAGACTCGATCAAGTTTCTTTTAATTTCCATTAAAAACGCCTGACATCTAGGAAAACAAATGCAGCCGAATAAGTAAATAAATAGATGTGCCCCGAAAAGAGTTCAAGCTGAAAGCCACAGAAACAGAAAAAAAATAAAATAAAAATAAAATGTAAAAAGCTGCCAAGAAAAATAATAATAATAAGTCGTTGGTCGTTGGTCGGCACATGTGCGTGTCAGGAGTAGCGCAATCGGGATCGGTCCAGAAATTTAGATAGGATCCGATCGAACCCCTTGGGCCAGCGATCCTATGCGACGGAGAGTTTAATGATCGAATCGAGTGACGGACGGGCAACCAGAGTTGATCATTAAATTGCCTTTGATTATGTGCGTCCTACCCGGGTTTTTTTTTGTGTTTGTGGCTCGTGCAGCGATCGATTGCGATCCAAAACTTTTTGCTCTCGCACATTGTATTACGACCGGCAGTTGTTCATTTATTTTGTGTTATTCCTTTTTGATACGAACATCACCTCGCCACTCAATTTGTTTATATGCATAAAAAACAAACGTATTTTCATTCAATCAACACGTCCATCAAAGAGTTTGATTGATTCCTTTCGGGCTCATAAAACAGAACGAAAAAGAAACCGAAAGTCGATCGATCGACGATCAATCCATGGGGCAGCAACAGGCGGCCAACAGTGCCCCACGCTGCATATGCGGCATTCGGTGATATGGTATTTGGATCGTAAAAAAGGAAAGGAGGCCGGGCAGCATTATACAAATTCGAATTACTCACGTTCAGAGCCAGCAATTATGCAGGTTGATTTGTTTTTTATTCCTTTTCTTTGGGCCCTACACAAAAGGCGTTGGGTGTTTTAAGTGCTAAATGCTACAGATGCTGGGGCGGAGATTTTGGTTGAAGGAAGATATATCATTAGAGAAAATTGGACTAAAATATATGAGATTTAGTCTTTATTAAATGAAAAGGTCTTAAGTCTTAACGTTATTTTGAACCAGTAATTTATGATCTATCATTTTAAATTGATTTCTAATTAAATTTGCCTTATTATTTTTGATTATTACTATTTATGATTTATAATTTTAAATGGATTTATAATTAAATTTGTCTTATTTCTATTAAAAATTCTTAAGTCTGAAACCTTTGAATGTTATTTAGCACCAGTAATTTCATGATTTTTATATAATCGTATCATTTAATTTGTCTTAATACTATAAAGTGTTAAATTAACAAAATTGAATTAGTAATAATTATGCATTAAACTTCAATCCCAAAACTTTTTTTAAATTTCTTTCGGTGTGCAATAAAAAGAGATCAACCGGAGAGTTGGAAAATCTTCCAGGCGCACGTGAAAATTTGAATAATACAATTTCAATAGCAAATAGAGGCGAATGCCAATGTATATGATGATGATTAGCCGCCATAAACAGATCAACATATGTACAAACATGTGTATATATGGGTGTGTGTGTGTGTGTTTGGAATCGGGCAACAATTAGGATTTATTTCAGTTTTTATCGGCTTCGGTCTGCACTTTTCAGCTGCTACCGGGGCTACAAGTGTTAATTGCTTCGTGATCGATGAGTGGGAGTGCGACTGCTGCGGGGGCATCGCTGCACTCTTTGGGAAAGATAAATCTGTTTTATGGATCTTTAAATCGTGTTTTGCTTGTTGCTGCATTTAACGAGCTGGATGGAAAACATCGCCAAGTGCAAGAACAAGTTTCATTGCGCAAACAACTGAGTTCGAATCTGAATACGAATACGAATACGAATACGAATATCGAGTGTGTAGTAAAACCCTTACCTATTTTTTTATTCCTTTCTATTGCAGGTACACCGATCAATCGACTGCCGATTATGGCCAAATCAGTGCTAGATCTGTACGAGCTGTACAATTTGGTGATAGCCCGCGGCGGTTTGGTGGATGTTATCAACAAGAAGCTGTGGCAGGAGATCATCAAGGGGCTGCATCTGCCGTCGAGCATCACCAGTGCCGCCTTCACCCTGCGCACCCAGTAAGTGGATATGCCACATCCTCCTCCTCCTCAATCCCTTCGATTCCTTACCGGTTACCTGCCACGTTGAGCCATGTCCAAGACAAATACAAACACCATCAGCATTCCCGAGATGGAGATGCGATGCGGGGCAAACAGAAACGGACAATCAAACATTGCAGCGATCAAGCAACAATCGATCAGCGATCTTCGCTCTTTCTCTGTGGGATCGTGATTTGTTTGCCTGTCGCTTTCGTATTTACACGATAATTCAACTTAAACAGGACATCGACGTGAAGTTTACCCCGGTCCCTGTCCCTTGCCCTGCCCCTTTTAGTTTGCAGCATGTTTGCCGTGCTTATTAATAATTTTATGCATCTTGCAGATACATGAAATATCTGTACCCGTACGAGTGCGAGAAGAAGAATCTGAGCACGCCGGCGGAGCTGCAGGCGGCCATCGATGGGAATCGCCGGGAAGGACGTCGCTCCAGCTATGGACAATACGAGGCCATGCACAACCAGATGCCGATGGTGGGTATTTAATAGAGTTCGGGAAATACCTGGTATTCATATCCATTCGTTTGCCCCCAAATAGACGCCCATTTCGCGACCCTCTATGCCGGGTGGTATGCAGCAAATGTCGCCTCTGGCTCTGGTCACCCATGCCGCGGTGGCCAACAACCAGCAGGCTCAGGCCGCTGCCGCTGCTGCAGCAGCTCATCATAGGCTGATGGGGGCTCCGGCCTTTGGCCAGATGCCCAATTTGGTCAAGCAGGAGATCGAGAGCAGGATGATGGAGTATTTGCAGCTCATTCAGGCCAAGAAGGAGCAGGGAATGCCGCCCGTCCTGGGCGCCACTCATCCCCACCAGCAGCAGCATTCACAGCAGCAACAGCAGCAGCAGCAACAGTCGCAGCAGCAACATCAACAGCATCAGCAACAGCAGCAACATCACCTGCAGCAGCAACGCCAGCGATCCCAGAGTCCGGATTTGAGCAAGCACGAGGCACTCAGTGCTCAGGTGGCACTGTGGCACATGTACCACAACAACAACAGCCCACCGGGATCGGCACACACCTCGCCGCAGCAACGGTAAGTCATTAAAATTTGATTTAAATCGGTGAAGATACCCAAATTACGATTGCCAAATGTTTTAACTAGCATCAAGCAGTATGATTGAACCGTTCCTAACTGGTTTTTAATTTGGTTTTCGTCTCAGAAGATTAAATATTAGTTATGGATTTTGTTTTTATATTTTTGTTTCATTTTAAAGAGTGAGAATTATCTTCACCAAATAAAAGCACCTAAATGAAAATTTAATTAATTTAACAAAAAATATTCAAAGAGGTTAGCGAATATTTTGTCCATTTATATTGCCTTAAACTATTTTGAAATTTTACTGAGAAACTTACATAAGAGATTTAAAAAAATTAATGCAAATTGTTATGTATTAGTTAAGCATTCGTTAAAAACTGCGGTTGTTCTTCAACAATTAAAATAGCTAATCAACTTTTCCAGTTAAGGAGTAGGATTCCCTTAACTAGTTAAAGAACTTATAAAAAATACTTAAAAAAAAGCAAATTAAATATTATTACTATTATACATAGGAATAATAATAAAATGGTTTTTATTTAAAAAAATATTAATACCTATTAATACCTAAAACAAAAACGGCAATATAGACAGATAGCGCCATCTAGCTTACAAGCTTGCCATGAAAAATAGCGCCCTCTATGCTTAAACTACTACGAGGGTTGCCAGATCGTGCTTTTGAGTTCAAAGTAGTCGTTACAACCAATAGCTAACCATTTCCGTTTCTCCCAACTTTCCACTCCCGACTGCAGCGAAGCACTGAACCTGTCCGACTCGCCGCCAAATCTCACAAATATCAAGCGGGAACGCGAACGGGAACCGACGCCGGAGCCCGTGGATCAGGACGACCAGCCCCACCAGCCGCCTCCAGCGAAACGCGTGGGCAGTGGCCTCCTGCCACCGGGCTTTCCCGCCAACTTCTACCTGAATCCCCACAACATGGCCGCTGTGGCAGCGGCAGCCGGGTTCCATCATCCAGCCATGGGCCATCAGCAGGATGCCGCATCCGAGGGCGAACCGGAGGACGACTACGCCCACAACGAGCACAATACCACGGGCAACTCGTCCTCCATGCACGACGACAGTGAGCCGCAGCAGATGAACGGACACCACCACCACCACCATCACCATCAGAGCCACCAGCTGGACAAGTCCGATGACTCGGCCATCGAGAACTCGCCCACCACCTCGACCACCACCGGTGGTGGTGGTTCAGTGGGTCACCGCCACAGTTCGCCCGTTTCCACCAAGAAGAAGGGCGGTGGCAAGACCCCCAACAGCGGAAAGGATCTGCCGGCCGAGGACAAGGAAGCCTCCACTGGCAAGCTCAATCCCCTCGAGACGCTGAGCCTGCTCTCCGGCATGCAGTTTCAAGTGGCACGGAATGGTGAGTTGAATGACATGACTAGTCTACTCGAATTATCCCACAACTCAAACCGAATTTAAGAGAATTGCAAACCACTTAAAGTTTGGAGCACACATGTGCATTGCTTTTAAATATCTACATATTGTATATGGAGTTTCTCATATCAATTTGCCTCAGAAATGTGTATGAATAATGTTTAATTAATCACCAAAATCATTTATGTTTGTTAAATGTATTACTTTTACTTAACCAGCTTGAAAGTTTTGATTTATATTGTTTTAAATTCAAAAATGGTTCGGTTTGTAATTATACACCTTTTAAAGCCATTAAGTAATAATAAAACAAAATCGGTATATTCTAATTTATAAAGTTTTAAATGGTTTTAAATATAAAATTAGCAATCTGTTTGATATTTTTACCTTTTGTATAATACCTTTTAATATATGAACCAGTCTTTCAAAATGTAATAGTAAATTATAAATAGTTCGTATTAGAGAAGTTTGAGCTGTAGATATTCGATTGCAGACGCAAAAACCTAATGAAATGCATCTAAAACAAACCCTATCTCTTACAGGAACTGGCGATAACGGCGAACCGCAGCTGATTGTTAATCTTGAACTTAATGGCATCAAGTACTCGGGTGTGCTGGTGGCCAATGTGCCGCCATCCCAAGGCGAGACAAGGACGAGCTCCCCCTGCCAGGCCAAAGCACCAATAAACGAGGAGGAGCACGACGAGGAGGAGGAGCCGAAAGCCGCTGAGGAGGAGAACCATCGATCGCCGGTCAAGCAGGAGAGCGAGGAGGCCGACCAGGACATGGAGGCCAGCGAGGTCCTTGTGAACGGAGGTGGTGCGGCGGTGGGCGGCGGTGGTGCTGCAGGCGTGGGTATACCCCTGCTCAAGGATGCCGTGGTCAGCTAGAGAGGATAACGAGGACCGGCAAGGAAGAGGAATACCAAAGTCATATTTTTCAGAAAAATACAAAAGCAGTTAAACTCACACAAGCACACAGATGCCGAACATTAATGTACATACACACGCATGAGGCAGGAGCACAGGAGCACGAAGGACATGGATGTGGATGTGGATGTGGATGTCGATGTGGCTATTGTTGAGGCCAGGACAAGAAAAGCGCATTAGACGCATCCCAGCATTCGATGCTTTCATGCAGCACCGTCACCCCGCCTGAGACCTACCTAAATGTTAACCGTCGCCAGTAGAGGATCATACAAACATATATATATATATATTATCAGAAAGTATATAGGATACATGTGTGCTCTATTTCCACATTTGCATAAAAGACAAGCCAGCGAGCGTGTAGTTATCGATAGCCATTACTTACATAAGCGAGTGCATCACTTCGGATACATGCAACCAATACCCAATTCATATGATATATGAATTAGGTTACGATTCCCAGAAATCAATTTGTTTTTAGCTTGAAATCTGTTTTATCCTCTTAAAAACTTCTCCTATTTTTGTGTTAGGCTGCAAAGCTTCTGTACATATCAATCAATACTTAGCTCGTAGACCATATATATGGTATATATACATATATATATATATATATTATCTAAACGTAGTTGTAAGAACACATTCACACATCAGTGCACACACCGCTAACACACATGCATATCCATTATGACCGCATCGTAGACATATTTTAGACATAAAGCCAACACAAGTAATAAGCATAAATGTATCTGTCGTAAAATTAAATTGCGCTTTTGGCACCCCCACACGATTTTCCCGCAATTTCTAACTACTCCAAAGCCAAGCGGAAAGTGGCAAGCCACAACAAAATTGATGAGCATATTCTAAGCATAAGCGTTCAATTTATTGAATAATAAATCTATTTAATTTTAGTTCAATACGCATTCGAATCTATCATGGCCATAAAACACTGCCCATGGCTAATTAACGAAAGACTAGTGGTTGGGGTGGAAATTTAATATAAAATTCTGGGGGTCTGAGAATAAGTGCCTGGGCAAACAACATAAAAAGCACTCAAACCCCCGATTATAATGTTTGGCTTTCTCTTCCTGTTATAAAACAGAAACATATTCGCCCTCCTTTTGGGTTTTAGCCACTGTTTCAAGACCCCGATTTTTGACATGGCCAAAAAAGTCATAAACACACAGAAGGGGCCGTAGATTATCATCATCGTTTCATTGGCGGCAGTCCCCGCAAGATGCACACCAAACAAAGTGATGAAAAGCAAATGTTGTTGGAAACAATGCTTGCGTGAAACTGTTCGCACCCAGAGGGCCAGAACAGATCAGCTCACCTTTTCCCACTCCGCCCCCCTCACTCACCTTTCCCCTGCCGCCCAGTTCGAGTGCTAACTACATTAATGCATAATGTTGTGGCGGGCATTGAAGGTTGGGTCTTCAGCTTCCGTGGAGAGAAGGAGGGAGGACCATCACCCTAATGACTTGCGTACATCGGACGCAGCCTGGCCAAAGGACCTTGATAAGTGGCAAGTGCGTTTAGGACCTTGGCCATAAACCGCCGGAGCTGCCAGGCATTGCTGAAAGGCTGTGTAAATGTTGACACGGCTTAAAATTATCTTACTAGTCCTTAATTCCGACCAAAGCTTTTTCTTTTAAGCGGATATCCTGCAGGCCGTGGGCTTAAATATTACTTACTGGCAAAACAAATCTTAGTTTAAAGTTGTGAAAAGAATTTAATTTAGTATTCACAAAAAGTTCTCTATATCGTTCGTCCTTGCTCCCAATTTAACTATTTTAAAGCAAAAAGAATGGAATGGATTAAGTAAATTAAGTAAGATGCTGTTGAAAAGGGAAACAATATTTAAATCTTTAACATTCTTTACTTCTATTTCCATTTTTTATTGATTATCTACCCGGTTAATCGAATCTGCCTACACTGGCAGTCTGCAAACTAAAAAGTTTAATATTAAACACGCAATTTACTCTCATTTAAAGTTTAATCCCTAACTAAATACCTGCACAAAAACCACAGAGCTGGCTAAGATGATTGCTCTGATTCCATTTATAGAGCAACAACGTAAACATCCTTGATACCATTGCAGCAGTATTTCATTTATATTAACATAAATTGAGTCTATTTGATTTGGAATTTCAATAACATGATTAAGCCTGCATTCAGGTTGCATTCAGTATTGTTATTCCGATTGGGTGGCACATTTGTGGCATACTTCGGACATAATTGGTTTTGCAGTTGAAAACTAATTAGGGTAAATAAGAAAAACATGGCATGGTTTCAACCCTTTGCTGACAAGCTACAATAAATTACGAAAAAATCAAAAAATGAATTATTCAAAGAAAACCGGTCACGTGTTGAATGTTCCCAAATTGGCCAACTAATCAGGTCGAAGGTCCAGCCTCCTGCTCATAAATCGTTGGTATTCTGGCCCCGGGGCATTTTTTATTTGCTGCCTCACAAAGGAAATAATGAAAAACATTACAGAAATTAGCTGAAAAGAATGGAAGGAAGTCGTCGCTGACGCCATGGGAAATATATGTGCTGGTGGACGAGAATATTTGCTGTTCAAGCTCAAATTAAAGGCCAATAATACAGTAATAAAGTCGGCAGCCAATCGACCTATGGACCACCTAAGCCAAGCCAAATCGAATCACCCAGACACACGCACAAACGCACAAACGCACCTTGACAGGCCGCGCTTAAAAGTATTTATAAATTTTATATAATGTGCTCCCAGCGAGCTGTATCTCGTCATCCCCTGCGTGAAGTACAGATGCGGTCAAAATATTAGTCCCGATGACAAAACTCTGATGTAATAGGTAAAGAGCACTTTGGTATTTTACGGGCCCAATCATTAGTTCATTTTTCCTATGCAGTAATTGTACAAGTAATTGTACAAAACGACGTTAATTATATTTATTAATTCTTATTTAAAAACTAAATATCCCAGTATTTTTTAAAAAGGGTTTAAAAAACTTGAGCTTAATAAAGATTAAGAGATGGTAGTTTGAAAACGACAACTAAATATTTCAGAACTATAGATCCTTATACGATTGAAATATGCAAAATATGGATATAAATAATTTGTTAATACTTATTTTAAAATTATTTTATTATTTATTAATACTCAAATAAAAAAAAAAAACTTCAATTTAATTTTTTCGAGATGATGGTCTAACTTAGCCAAAAAAGAAACACACCTCCCAAATAATGCCTATTTTATGCAGCTGATGACCTAAACTATCGTTTCCAAGTTGATTTTGAAACATTTTTGTTCTTTCCGACTTTTGAATTTTTTATAAGGGGTAACATTAAGGTTTTTCTCATAAAGTGAGCAAATATGAAACTCTAGTTGATCCCTATTACCCTTTTCTACTGACAATAAACTGACGAACACAATGCAAAGCGATGCTATTATCTTGGCTGCCACTGTAAATATGAGGCATGTACTATACATAAAGTACGACGGCTTGCCCTTTTTGGCGTCGAGCGGGAAGTAACCTCTATTATTTACCAATACAAACTAAGCTTTAAAAGAAATGTAAAATTACCCGAGCGCCAGCTGGTTTGGGGGTGGGATACCACCGCCGAGGGGAGGAGGGGAAGGGGGCTTCTTAGCCCCAGACAAACATGTGTATAATGTGTTTAATACAACAATTGTGTGGCTTTTTAGTACGCCGAGCCGTGCGTGTGTCTGTGTGGCACACGCAACAGTTGTTTTTAGCGGGATGTTGCCGAGCATAAAAGCTGCCCGCAGCAGCGACGCTTGCGCCCTGCCACGATATGTTGCCTACTTTTCCGGGCAGGCCAGGTGATGCCCATTCATCCCCCTGGATACTCAGATTCCGATTCGTGCCACCCTTATCGGTGAGCTTTTCGCTTTTTGTATCTCAACATTTGGCGGGCATGCAACAAGCGTGCTGGCCTGTGTATCTGTATTCGTATCTGTATCTGCGCCCCCTATCCGTGTATCTGTATCCGCATCTGTATCTGTATCTGTGCGCAACATATTTGCTCAGCCTCAGCTGCGACTCCTGCTCAACATAAGCGCTCGGCTGTTTACGAGGATGCGAGGCGAAGCGAACGCCACTCGACTTATGTACCATTTCGCACACTTGAGAGTTTTTAGTTCGGTTTTGGCAGAATTGATAGATACACGCAGCTCGCACCGCGCACACTGCTGAAGCAATAGCTGAAGCTAAAGCTATAGATACAGATATACACACACACCAGCCAGCCAGCCCGCCGATTTCTGGCCAAATCAACCAACCGACCGACCGACCGACTGACTGGCCCTCCTGGCTTTTTACGTTGGCTTTGGCCCACATCGTGTCTATCTAGTGCCATCGGCCATCGGTTAAAGCCAGAAGCTGAACCACAATCGCTGGCATCGGCAGCAGCACGCTTCCAGTGGGAAAACATTTCGGCAGTGAATGCACGTTGATTTTTTTTATCGGTCCGCAATTGTGATTTACAGCACGGCACAGAAAATTAACCACCGAACTGGAGTGAACTGAAACGGAAACGAGAGGCAAATTGCACTGTTTTCCCGGAGATTTGCCGCAACTTAAGGCTTTGGGAGGCAGGTAAACCAATACCCCACATCCTCACAAGTCCTAGAAAATAGCAGTGTTTTGTTCCCAATCCCCTTTGTTTGAAATACCCCTAAAAAGATATACAAAAAAAAAATAGTGCTTCCCATGGAGTTGTATCAATAACCAGGTAATCCCAATGAATACCGGAGTTTATGCCGACGGTCTGTGATATATTGGCGCCCAACTGGTTCTGGCTTCTGTTTTCTGGTTCCTGGCTAATTGCTAGTGGGGAATGGCAAATGGCGAATGGCGACTGGAACTAGGCGATAGAGGCACTTGGCCATGTCAAACACAAGACGATAGCAAATGCAATTACAATTACCCCGAAGAACAAAAAAGGAAGCAAAAATCCCATTGCTCATATAAGCTCATCAAGAAGTGCTCATGTGTACGTGCGTGTGTAACTGTGTGTGTGTGTGTGTGTGTTGTGTTTGCGTTGTGTGTGCCGTGTGTGTTTGTGTGTGCCGAGGGCTCAATGAAGCTGGATTGCGTGCAGACTCCATCTGGAGTATAAGCATTTGCCTGGGGCCTGACGAAAGCCGTTAATGGAATAGCCATTGCCCCACGAAGGATCCCTGCTCCTCCCAATTTGCCTCGGACCCCAAGCATTTCGGCTGGAAAATCCCACCTTCAATATACCATATTTGGGTGCTCTTAAAGCGCAGAGTGAC
This sequence comes from Drosophila kurseongensis, assembly GCA_018153305.1. Lineage (NCBI taxonomy): Eukaryota > Metazoa > Arthropoda > Insecta > Diptera > Drosophilidae > Drosophila > Drosophila kurseongensis. The sequence continues at coordinate 14,787,949 of JAECXX010000004.1, read as the reverse complement.
TCACGGTCTGGCTATTTATTTAGGTCAGCTTATCTTATGATGCTATAAATGATTCATTGGCTTCCGTTTTTATTTTAGTCCAGCCAGTCGTAATCTGCAATGTTCTGTGAACAATTGTTTGGGGACTAATTTGCTTTAATGATGTTGTAATTTCACTCATTAAAAGAAAAGGAATCGCGGAATGTTGCTAACTAGTTTACAGCCATATTAATTGAAATGACAACTTGGCAAGCAAATTTGAATAAACTAAAAAAAATAAAATAATAATTACAAAGCAAACACTATTTTCTAAATACTAATTAAAAATGCATTTTAGAAAATTTCTTTTATTATTTGCAAGATTTTTATTTTTTATAGACAGGGCAGCTTTTACTGTTAGCTTGGAAATACACAAAAGACTTAATCGAAATGAAATAAATTTCTTTTAACTGAAAAACTACAAAAATAATAAAAATAACAACAAATATTTGTTTGTGATTATGATTAGATTTTTAGAACGTTACGTTACGTTACGTATATACTATCGTATAATGTGCCCTCGGTGCGCTCTCCAGAAAGTATCGTTGAAGTAGATCTATCGCTTGTCACGCGATCAGCTCCAGCGGAGAGAGTGCCCCTCTCTCCATTAGACTCTCTCGCCGCTTTGATTTGTTTTCTTGGGGCCCGCTCTTCGCTCTCTGGAGCTCTCGGTGGCTCTCCCCGATTCTGTAGCTGCCTACTTCTGATTCTTTCGGAACGTACTGCTGCCTGTCCGGCTGCCAAGTTCAGATACAGATACTTGCACTCGTACTTCTCCTCGACTGTCGCTTGTCGCTCGTTCGCCTCGCATTCGCACAAATTTGTATCTGAGAGATTGTTTTAGTTTTAGTTTTTCTTCCACTCGATTCTTCTGTGTGTTCGCGTTCTTCTGGCCTGCCATTGCCATTGTTTCGGTTGCGGTTTCTGTTTCTGTTGAATTTCGTACTGTATCGTATCGTATCTTATTGTACCGCTGGGCGCTGAGCGAGAAATCAGTTTGACGTTTTGCTTTGACAGGCAACCGTCGTCGATCGGGGATCGTGGATCGTTGATCGCGGATCGCGGCTGAATCTCGTGAATCTTGGGCGTTCTTTTCTCGCCGGCCGTTGGAAAGAGAATTTTCACTGGCCGTAAGCGATATAACGATAAAGCCCCCTCCCCCCCCCTCACACCAGCCACCCAAGTTGCACCACCCGCTGACCAGCGGCGCACCCGAAAATTTAGTTATCTCCGTGGCCGCAATAATCGACAATCATATTCCCCGATTTGTGATCAATATGTGTGTATATATCGGGTCGGGTCGGGGGTGCGTGTGTGTATTGTTCAGATTGAGTGTTGGCAGCAGCAGCGGCGGCCGTAAATGTGAGCCAATTGTATCTCTCAGATACGTTGGCGGTGTGTTATCGCCGCTACTGCTCCTACTGTCGTGCCCGCGCTATTGTTATTATATTTAATGCACTAGAATTTGAGTTTTGCTGTTTAAAATTCAGTGTATATAATCGGTTATATTGGGGCGGAGCAGGTCGGATCGGGTCGGATTGGGTCGGACGTACATATTTTGCAATATCTTGTGCGTCAACAACAGCAACAACATCCGTTCTATGAACGTGACCCCCGCGCATTAAAATAAATTCTAATTTGTGAAAGAAAGAGCAGCGAAAATGTTTTGTTATTGTTATTGCTATTGCGAAGAAGTGCTGCTCGCACAGTGTGTGTGCTTGTGTTGTGTGGGGCAATATTTATTATGAGTGCGTGTGTCTACCCATTGTGTTCATGTGTATTTGTTTAATTTATATCTAGAGTCTGATATAAATATTAAAATAAAAAGAAATACGTATACATACCTACGTACATATGTGCATAAAATATCACAAGCAACAGGCAGCGAAAGCAACAACTACCAGCTAAACGACAAAATTTTTTGGTACGTCAACAGATAATGTATTGTATATGTACTTAAGTTGGACATTTTTGGGGTACGATTCTGTGTTCGTTATTCGCTTAATTTGCGGCCATTCTCTGCCTACACGCTTACACAGATACAAATCAGCGGGTGATGGGTGGTGGCTTCAACCATATTCTATTCCATATATATATATCCTTACAACATCCAACCCACCACCTCCCCGATACCAAAATCCGAGATTTCCAAGCATTATATTATACAGACCACCTTGGAAGTGTCAACGTCTGGTCTGTGCCCTCCAAAAAGATCATAAAATTAAATGAAACGAAATAACAAAAAAATAAAATTGAAAATTTTCATGCAACTGGCGTCGCAAAAAACATTTTGCAGTTTTTAATTTAACTGAAACTCACCTGACTTCTTATAGGCGCGACGGAGGCACATAAAAATCGCTTAAAATGTTGTGGGGGCCTGCAGGTGAGCAATGATGCCCATACTGGCCATAAACAATGTGAAAAATATCATTCCGTACTTATAAACAAGCGGCGATAAGTTTGCAAATTGCGTTCGCATTTCGCTTTTCGTGTTTCGTGTTTTGCATTTTGCATTTCACTGCTGCCAAACTTACTATTTTGTTTTTTTTTTCTTCTTTTATTTGTCATAGTTTTTATTTCGGCCATATCCCGCGTGGACTGACCCATTTCGTTGATTATCTAATGCCTGTTTACTATATATGCTGTACGCTTACGTATAGGTGCGTAGATTTCTTTTCGTTTTCACTATCTATGCGATAGGCAGTCGCCCAATCAGTTGGCTGGCTTAATTAATTCTCGATTTTAACTGTTTATTAAAATGGATTGTTGGCCGGTGGCAGAGGTGCCTGCTATTGTTAACAGCAAATAAATCCGAGTCGCTCGCGTGCATACTGATTGGGAGTTTCCAGGGCGGTGAAAATGCGAAGGGGGAAGGGAGGTGGGGGGAGGGGTGTAGGTTCACTCGAAATGTTTATTATGACTACAGTACAGTTATGCAACCCAAGCAATAACACCACCCACTCCCCGAAGCACTCGTAACCCCGGAGTGTCGTAGTGTCTGCAGTTCGTCTAACTTTATGCTCGGTTCGCAATGTGCCATTTGATTGTATAGTCAACTGGGGCAATCAGCCCTTCTCTCTCTCTCTCTCTTTCGTTTACCAGCATGCCGTCTTTTTCTAATCTTCCAGGTTGCGGCAATTTTTTCCTGCCCTCCCATACCTCCATTTTGTTATATCTCACTTGAGATCGGCATTTGAAATGCAAATTTCCAACTGGCAAACTCTTTGAAACAGCCGGAAAAGTCTCTATAGATATTGTAAGCAGCTTATACTCATATTATATATATACATATATATCCGCTAGTAAAGTATGTACATGTTGGAGTGTTCTTTCATGCTCGTTATTAATTAGACGGGGTTTAACCTTCCGGCTGTAAGCGATTAGTAGCTGTTCCATTGTGAAGCCCCAAGGCCGGCGATCGAAAGCGAATCGCGAGGATGCTATAGCTGACACTATAGTGACGCACATTCGGAACATAAAATTCTTTGAGAGACCTCCGTGAAGGTTGTCCATGGTTGGAGGACACATACGAGATATTAATGGGCCATTAAGTTCTATATGGGGCTACTTCCATAATCGCAGCACGACAGTCTTATTGTACATTTTTTGGTAGATTTTCAAAATAATTTCTCTTGAAATTAAACTCTTGGATTTTGTTCAATGCCGTAATTTATACAAATTTAGAGTAATTTATTTTATATTACATTGTTTAATGATATTGTTGTCTACTAAATCCAGAATCATTTATTTTTGTGTTCTTTAATAATATTATTAAAGTGATTAAATTTCTAAGCACTTAATTTTCGGTTTAATCACCAACTAGAAAATCATTTAATTACTTTCTGTCATACATTTTAATTGAATTTTAATTGGAATACATTTGTTAGAATAACTTTTTTGTTTAATAGATTATTAATGATTAAATGATTAAAGATCGCAGATTCGTGTATGTTTGTATTAATTTGTTATTATTTAATCAATCTATCAATCAAACAACTAATTAACAAGACAAAAGTGTATTTTTTAATTAACTTCTAACTGTTTTTGTAGTAGTTAATTTGGGAAAATCTTGAATTATGGCTGGCCGTAAACTTAAATACTTCATTTCAACACCTGACTTCAAGTCAAATTAGGCATTTGTAATGGATCTCCGTAAACTACACACATCAAGTGTTCGTCCGATACATTATTCGGTATATAGACGATCGGATTCCGATCTGTTTGTGCATGTAAAGTAAACAGAAAACCGAAGCCGAGTGATCGGCAGCTGCAAAACATCAGCGGGGCAAAAACTATTAGATACTAAATTGCTCGAATGCGCTCCGCCATGTTCCATGTTCATCTTTTTTTTGGTCTCGGCCAGGTTTCCTATATGGCCCGGCTTCGGCTTTCGGCTGCCAGCCAAATACCAACGTTCTCGAGTACATATTGGTAAGGAATTCTATTAGGGGCTCCCGCACAAACACACTGCCACACACCACACACAGGCATCCTGATGATGCTATTATACGAATATCCACAAGCACCTGCATACTAATAGCTTCGGGCCAAGCATCCGTGACTGGCTGCATCTAATGAGTTGACGTTGACGTTGGGGACCGCTAATAGAATTTGGCACACTCCTTGGCACTTTGGAGCTTTTAGTTGCATACCAAGAGGCGCCGCACAGGAACTCGAGGCCCCCGATTATACTTGTATACATCTATTGGTATATGTACGGCATAACCTGGCAACAGGGCGTCTGAGCAATTGCAACCGCCTCGTCCCCGGGCAGCGGTAAACAAATTATGTTACGTCCACAACGTTCGTTATTTATTTGAAAACTTAAATGAGGCTGAGTGTACGGCGAAAGGCATTACTTGTTCATTTTAATATGGTCGGGCTAAAAATAATTTGTTTAAATCAACAAACACACCATAGACTGATGTGTACGCGAAGCTGATTCTCGACATCTCTATTGTAGTTTTTTCATTGCTGGGAATGTGGATAAGTTTGCTTGGAGCTAAATCTGATTCTGCACGGAGAAAAAAATGATAATCGTATGAGGAGGCATACTATATTTAAAAATAAGTGTGATCTTAGTTCAAAAAATAATTTGGACTTTATTTTATCAGCAAGGTCACACTACACTTGACGTAATGAACGTGAAGCAAATAATTTATCAAAATTTGATTTAATCTTTTTGAAGTGGGAATTCAATTTGTATTATTACCTACTTTAATATTTGCAAAGGTCACAAAAAAAGGGACTAAAGTTCTAATAAAAAATTCCTAATGGATGCCCAATCTTAGTGATATATTTCTCTGTGTACTTATGCTGCCGCTTCTGGCCTTCCTCCTCTCGCCTGTCTTCCTGTTTGTGTCTTCTGTTGTGACGCCTTTTGTTTTTGGCCCCAACAATGCAAACGGATTCAGGCAGTGGGACGACAACAAGTGTCCTTATGGATGTGGATGTGTTTATGTACGAATGCAGATGAAAGACAGCCCTTCCTTTAAGCAAGTCAATCAACGTCGCCGGGGATAAGGACTATCTTTTCCGCCGCACCCCCATGGAAATGTTATTCCGCCCCCAGAGAAAAGACAGAAGACATTTCACTCGCAGACATGATCTACCGAGGCAAAGAAGGCGAAGCCGAGCTCCAATTGCCACTTGAAATGGGTACGACTTTCGGTGACTAATCTGAAGAGTTCGTCGGTCTACTCCGTACCCCATTCCGCTCCATATCAGTTGATTTGCTTCTTTCGCTTTCGTTCGAGTTTTATCTAAATATTTAAAATTGGTTAGCAAGACACGAGCTGGCTCGAGGGTTTTTCTATTTGCCTGCCCCAAGATAAAGCCGACTGACAGCCGGAATGAGAACAACAGGGCGACATCGCATCGACAGCGCCGTCACAGATATGCGAGGTACCCAAAGCTGTATTATATATGACACCCCCAAATCCCCACAAGTCAATTGTTTGATACGTGCCACCGAGGGCTCAGACTATCAAGTTTCACCAACTTTCGGGACTCGAACTTAATATGGCAGACAGGAGTCGCTGGCAAACGAGTAACGCAAATTGAACTTCGACTGGGCATTATTCATATGCAGCGAGTTGGTCACGTTCAAGGGCCCTGTTTTATTTTGATTTTTTTCTCGCCTTGGCTCCAATAATCATTGCCAATATTTGGGCTTTTATGAATTTATAACAATCGCCAAGAGTTTTTGACAATTGTGCTGGTGCTCTGTCCATATTCGATGAGAGTTTCAATGAAACGCCGCTTGAATGGGGGACTCGAACTGCCTTTCGTAATCGAGTTAAAATACCAGTAATGCACTTCAACTCGTCATTTATCACTCTGGCTTATCAATGTCAATTAAACTAGTTTAACTAATTAAGCTGGGAAGTACGAAAAAAATAACGGGAAGGCACAAAGTTAATGTAGGTCAGTGCCTGCTAAATAATTGAACAGAAACATTGGGCTTGGTTTAATAAAATTTATACAAATCGCAAAAAGTATCATTTAGAATTATATTAAGGACTTAAAGGATAGGCAAACTTAAAGGTCATAGGAATTATATATAATTTTAAAAGGTTCTTCTTGAATTATATATTGTATTCTATATAGGAAAAAATTGAAATAAACAAATTGTTTAAAGGGACTGTCAATAGTTACTTTCCATTTTAAAGTAGACTTTTATTACTTTCAGTAAATTAAGCTTCTAATATTTTTACTAACAAGAAACTTGAAAACCAGAAACAGTGAAAACCAGTTGGTAGTAAAACAATTTGAATTTGATTACTCTTAAATGAGTTTTTTGACTTTTTAATCAGTTGAAGAGTCTTTGGGGGCTTACAAATGCAATGCAATTTGAGCTGCCAAACGATGAAAAACCACTTGGAAATTGTTTGTGTCCGACAAACTCATTGCATTTGCCTGGTATTTCAATTAACTGAGAATCCACTTTCCATTTCGATTTTTGCAGTTTTGTGGATCATGTGACCAGTATCTCCACTGGCCATCAGTCAATCAATCAGCAGACCGCAGCCCAAAAATGTTTCAATTATGTTATCGCCAGCAACAACGACATCGTCCAGAATCGAAACCATCGAACCAGAGCAGCAGCAACCGCAAAAACCAAGAGGCAGCAGCACTGCCAAGGCCAAAAGCGTTGGTGGAGCGAGCGTAAGCCGTGCCACAGCCATACCCGGGATCTCAGGAGTAGGATACCGAGGAATCCCAGGAATCCGTAGACCAAAGTCACAACCGGAAACGAAACTAAAACCAAAATCACAAGGCAACCAAGAGCAATTTAGCATAGCAACCGCAACGGAATCAGAAGCAGGACTTCGCCATGGGCTGTTCGCCGAGCACTCTGCCCGCCCCCTCCGCCACCGCCGGCCAGTCCGACGGCCAGGGATCCCTCCCACTGGACGCCACTGAAAAGGATGGCAGCCGTCTGTTCTGCATCAAATTGAGGCGCAGTCGCCTGCGACGCTGCAGCTGCGGAGGCGTGACCTTGCAGCCACCCAGCGACGGCAACGGGAGCTCGGCGGGCGACAACCTGTGCGGCCAGGTGCTCCTCAATCCGCTGCAGAACAAAAGCGAGGCCGACTACGAAAAGGTAACCAAAACCGCAGACGTCCCTTCCCCCTCCTTAGAAACTCCTGGACTGATTTCTTGTCTTCCAAAAGCTGAGCACCGGCAAAAAGGACTCGATTGTGACGGTAGCCGCGTTGGGCAACTTCACACACAGCGTGGTTCGACGGGCTACTGGAAGTAAGTATTAATCTTTCTCAAAACTATAGTTTTAAGCCTACACAGAAAAAATAAGGATAACATTCATTGATTCCTCAAAAAGTTATGTAAAACAATCCACGAAATAGTAAACCTCTATCCCAGAATTTGTTTGGATTACATGACAATTCGTTTGAATTACAGTTGTAATGTCCAATAATTTAACAATTGTTTAAGGATAATTGGCTTTCTCAGAAAGCAATCTTTTACAAATCTTGTTGTTTTGTTTATTGCATTGCCATAAACTTTTTTAGGATAAGGTAAAATGATCAGGTTCTTATTTCTCTTCATTATATTGCAACTTGTTTATAAGTTTTTTTTTTTTGGTGTTTCATCGAAACATGATCCCTTTGGTAGCATCATTTACTTAATACCCTTTAATGTGAGGCAAAGTTTCTGCTTTTGTCACCTTTAACACTCAATATCGGTTAACAATAGTGATAGATAAGGCCTGATATTGAGGAACTCTGCTTTTGCTTCTTCTAATCTGAAGTGACGCTACTCCATCGTCAAGAACTTCCGCAATGCTACCTGATAGTACTCGTAATAGCACTTATTAATGGGAATCTCAGAATCGGTTGCACATTTCCTTTTCTTCTGATTTCCTGAAGATTTACAATGCTCCAAATTCGAACCAATCAACTCAAGTGGCTAGATAAAACGGGATTAAGATTGATTAGTGAGTTATAGGGTATATTAGCAGATTATATTTTTGATTCTGAACGACAAAAATGGTTAAGATAATCATAGCAATATGATTTTATTATGAAATATTTTAAGGTGAAACTTATTTATCTTAGGCCAAGTACTCTTTGATTGTTTTAACGTTTTAAAAAGTAAAAAATATTATAACTAGACATTTATTCCTAAAAATGTGCATACAATTTATATGGAAATATACCCTAATTTAGATTTCTTGTATCAAAGATTAAGACATAATCTTTAGTAGTCCAATTTATTCACTATTATAAACCTTAAATTAGAATTTAGGACATAATATGGTTCAAAATGCATATTGTGTTGAAAACCATGTTTTTCGGATAGTATGAATAGATGTAGGGTATTGGTGGTGCCTTATAATCCAAGCGATTGTCCAGGTAACTTGATCCCAGACTCGGAAGAGTCAGCTGGCGCTTGTCGGGGATCCAAAGCGCAGCTGTTTTGTGTCGCCGTCCAATTAACAGTTCCCCGCTCTCTGCCCCACTCTCTCTCGCTCTCTTTCTCTCGTTTCAATGGAGCTCTGATGGGAGAGTGAGTGAGCATCGGTGAAACTTGATCGCGCTCAGCAAACGGATCGGATTGGGAGAGCTGGCGTGGAGTGGGAGGTGGGGAACTGGGCCGGGAGAGCGGTGGAGCAGTGGAGCGAGCTTCGTCTTCGTTTATCGCCAAAGCTCTCTCTCCCAGCGTTGCGGCAACAGCTGCTCGCCATTTATGGTTGTCAGTTGTTGTAGATTCTTTCGCCGCGTCGGTCGCTCAGTCGCAGACGCCGCCGCAGTCGACGTCGCTGCAACATATATGAATCCCAGTGTATGTGCCATATTCCCATAGAATCGGGATCGAAATCGGATTCGCTATCCCACTGCAAAAGTACCGCGCTCCATGCAAATCCCAAAAAAAAAAGAAAAGAAATCATTGCCAGCTGCTGCAAACTGGTCGCCACAATTTGCCACCTAATGCAGTGGCTTGAATTTGGCCAAGTCGTGCCTATAACACGCTATATCGCATATAACATATAACCCAGGGCCAACCAGTCGTCGATCCAAAGCGATTGCAATTAAAAAACGCATAGAGCCAACTGGAAATCATGTACGCGCTGAAATTCGATGGCTGCATTCGCTTGAGGTGGAAAAAAACAGCTTAGCGTGCTCTAAAATACAACAAAAGTGTACATAGCCGCGCACGAAAAGCAAAAAAAAAAAATCAAAAAAAAAAAGTGTTAAAAATCAAAACAAACTTCACAACTAAGTGTGCCAACAACCGCAGCAGAAACAACAAGTGTAACGAGTAGCAATCTCCGGCTAGATTTTGTTTTCGTGTATCTGTTTTCCATATCCGATAGATATGGATACTGATACGCGCAGATACTCAGAGCCCAATTCCGTTGCGTACTGCCCAATAATAGGTATAACTTACGGTGAACCTCTGTGAAAAAATTTTCAATTAATATGCAAAAATTCACATGACAATATCTGGTTTTGTGCCAGTCACACACAGCAGCCGTATAAGAACAGAAGGAGAGCGAGATACGAATATATAATATTACGAGCTCGCACTCTGAATCTTTTCCCCATTTAATTCAGCTCGATCGGAGCCGATCGGCAGTCTCTCACGAGCAAAGTGGAAACCCGGTAAACAATGGAACGCCCACGGTATGGCGCCAAAACATCAATCAAAGCCAAAGAAAACAAACTGAACGATCACTCGAATCGACTCGACGCTACTCGATTCATTATAGGCGGCTAATCCCACGCGTCAAAGTTCTGCAGTTTATCAGTATTCCCGTAAATTGGGAAATTGAGCGATGACGGCTGTGTAGTCACCACAACTTTTGCTGGGGCTCGCATTATAGTGCGATTCTCGGCGGTCTTACACAAATTACGTTCAGTTTAGCCACGTGAAGCTCTCTAGAAATATGCGCAGATTAGATTACCGCTGAATGAATACTCCCTGCTGCCTATACATATTGATAGGCCCCCCCCCCCCCTCCCTTCTCTCCCTATTGGCCATATGTCCAGCGGTCGGCTATCAACGGCGAGTATCGCTGAGCCAAGAAGATCGGGTTAGATAGAGCTGGCCCAGGGCCACTCACCACCCACTCCAGCCCCACAGATGTAGATTGTGCACGCGTTCGCCCCTCACCCCTCACCCCTCGTACCCCACGCACCTGTATCTGTATCTCTACCCCGGCTGTATCTGCATCTGGCCGAGTGTACCTGTATCCCAACCTGTGCCCACAGTCTGTATCTCCCCCACAACGCACACAGCCTAAACATCTGAATACTATGAGCAAACTTGCCTGATATTATCTTATCACAAATTAATTGGTCGCCATGACAACGGCCAAAGGCGCAAAAGGCCCCAAAACCAAAAAAAAAAAATAAAGAGATCGGCCAGTGGGACTGGCCAAAAGCCCCTGCTGCTCCCTAATCCGCTCTTTGTCATTAACTTTAAATTCAGTACTGGCAGCGTGCGGTATTTAAGGGAAATGCACCTGCCTTCGCGGTAGCTAAGCGCCTTATATACGCCCCAAAAGTATCTCACGGATTGCGATTGCCGTTGCGTTTGGCGACAGCCCAGCAGACCGTTAGTTTGTGCCGCAGCGCACACGGACTTCGCAGTCGCAGTCTCAGTCGCAGTCGCTTCCACCGCCGCTGGCAGTTTGAAAATCCGTGCGAGAATTATCATCTGGCAAACAGTTCTTCATACCGGATTAGAACGGACGTTTTCCCCAGTCCGGCTTGCGTTTTTTTTGCATTTTGTGCCAATTTGGTTTTCCGTTTGGCTTTAATCCCCAGTTTATCTTCCGCAATTTGGCCAATAGATCAATTCGCAGGTTTTGAGTGAAAATTAGACCCCAAAATTCATATTTGATGAGACCGCGTTTGCCGCCATCGTGTGTGACTTTGTACTATGAGCAGCAGTGTAAGGCCAGGCAGTAAGTAAAATCATATCCCAAGTCCGGCCACCGAAATAGTTCCACCCAGTTTAAAAGGGACCTCGAAGTACTACGAAGTACGAAGAGCCTGTTGCTTCGACGTCAGCGGCTGCTGGCCGCTTTTTATCTAAACAATTTATCGATTTTCGTTTAGATTACAACGCGTGTGTACCCCTGCCTCCTTTTCCATTCTCCGCTCCACTTTACTCCCGAGCTGCTCCGAAAAAAAAGAAAAAAAAAAAAATAATAATAATACACAAACGATAAGATACACCCGACCCATTTGAATAAGCGCAAATATACTGTCCCCAGTGGCGGGACCATGTACATGGATCTCGTACCGCCTGCTCAGTACATGGGCCCACTCGACGGGTACTTTCCCTGGCTAGTTTTTGTTTATGCCCCACTCGGGCTATTTATATTAAGTGTGCACACATGCTGCCGTATCTTGTGCGCTATACGTACCATATTCGTACACTTATATGCATGTGGGGCAGTTTATCATTACGCACTAATTGTGTGAAATCAATGCCGCAGCCAGATAAACAAACTATTGCACATAAATGACAATTAACATAATGCCCCGAAAATAATCCAAATTTGTGTGACTTCATTTGCAAAATACCCGTAAAACATAAGAACAAAAAAAAAGAAAAGAAAAGCAAAAAAACGGGGAATAAATAAAGAAAAGCGGAAAAAAAAAAACACAAACAATGATAATTTCCAGCCAGCCGAATTTGGTTGGATCGGTGACGACGACGTCGACGACGACGACCACTAGTGCCCACATGAGCGAAGAAAGTGTGCCCAGCACTTGCAATTGTGGGGCAGTGGGCGTGAGCGTTAGCGTGGGCGTGGGCGGAGCTCTGGGGGCCAGACAATCCCCACCAGCCGTGGAGCCAACAACAACAGCCACACCGAAAACACCAACGTCTACGGCACCAGGCAGAGATTCATTAACGCGTCCGGCCTCCGAGTCCGAGCTAAATGTGGGTAAGGTTACTCCTCCTCCACTTCCTCCTCCTACGTCTTCGCTTTTTCCAACCCCCACCCTCCCCAACTCATCAGGGGTTAAAGTTGCGTTTGATGAGGCGGTTAACATGCGTGTCCACAGGGGAGTGGTTGGCCAAAATTATGCACTGCCAAGTGGGTTTCTGGCAATTAAAAATCAGTCTGAAAGTTATCTTCATTCCCTTACTTTTCTAATAAATGTTGGCAGCTAGTTGAATTTCCACCTGCTTAGCTGCCTACATCAATTTACAAGTTAGAGCAAGCAATTTAACATTCTAGTGGCACAAAATGAAAAATTGTAAAAATAACTGAACCTAATGAAACCATCGGAAAATGAGAAAATTATGATACAGATTCCATAGAACAAAATTGAACTAAGTGCATATTAAATATCAGAGTTTCCAGAAAATAATAATATAATTCTGTTGGACTAAAACAAAACAATATTAAAATTCCATGAAAACTTCGTCCTTAGAATAAAATTAACTTGAATGAATGTTTCCAAAAAAAATTAGCTGACTACAAAAGCACATTGACAAAGCAGAATTTAATTAGTATTATAAAATAATAAAATGTTGTTAGAAAAGTTTTCTCTTAGATTATAATAAAGCTAATCAAATGAAACGGGCTTATATTGCAATTGCTTAATTTTTAAAAAAATTACGTATACGTATCACCTAAGCTAGCAATAAGCAATTTGATTAGGTAGGAGCCAACAAGCCATATGGATATTCCTTATCAATTTAAAAAAGCCCCAGAACAAAACCTAAAATTACTTGTTGAGAACTTTAATTTGCTTGCAGGGAATCCGCACAAAAGCCTCGAACAAATTTCGTTACACAGAAAGTTTGTTTGGTCAATCATTTGGGGTCTTAAAAATTGTTTGGGCCTAAGCATACATAACTTGCGAGAAGCCACAGAATTTTAATTTCCCCTAAACTTTGCCAAGGAATTTAACTTTGAGAATGCCTGAGAAGGTATGGCCAACTCCCATATGGATTGAAATTTTCTACTTAAATATGTGCAATGTAAACATAAGGAAAATAAGTCGGGATATAGGATACTTCAATGGATGGATGAATATTAAAGGTTCAACTGTTAGAGTTATTTGTTTAACCTGCAATTTGAAGTACTATTTTTTCTGTAGAGCTTGTAACCATGGCACTCCGCACAGCTTTTTATGAAGGGATTTTTGTTTTAGTTGGCTTGCCGCAGCATAAAATAAAGTGGTATGTTGTTGGAGTCCCGACCTGTTTCTCATTAAGTGAAATACAATTTGTGCGGCTTAGTTCCTGGGGGTCTCTGCTCAGTCGGTCGGAGTGCCTTCGTTGACAGATAGGAAACCGGGTCCGCCCCCAAGGACCTTTGTACCCTTTCGCAGGCACACGTGTGTATGTGTGTGTGGGTGCGAGTGTGCGTGTGCGGGCTTCCCGCCCGTTTATAAAGTGTTTCTGAAATGCCAACGTTTATAATTAAATAAAACGTGCAACAAGAGGAATTAATGTGCGTGCGTGTGCCTGCCCGAGTGTGTGTGTGTGTGTGTATGGTGACCATTCATTTTGATTGTGGGCGTGCGAGCATTTGGCCCTCGCCCCCAAGTATGCAACGCCTTTCGAGCCGTTGAAACGCCCAGAAATGTAGCATACTTTTCCGAGAATTTTCCTCGCCTCTAAACGATTTTCCCCCTTTTTCTTCGCATTTTTCTTTGCTGCACAGGCACAGGCACATCGGGCACCAGTTCATCCGGCGGCGGGAACAGCCGTCCAGGTCACCGCAAGTCATCGCTCGCCCTCGCCCTCACCCCGGAAGATGAGCCGATGGACGTCTACCAGGTGAGTCTGCCATCACAATACTCCCCCCCCCACCCCCATCCACTATTACTATTCGAGGGGGAACAGAACCACATGGGTGTTACGTCTTTTGATAAGGTATCTTATCACAGACCCGCGTTTTTTATATGGCAGCGGGTTGAGCGGAGAGCGTTGCGCTTTTCGGTTTACATTCCGCTTTAAATAGCCGCTCACCAACACACCGGCCAGGGCCAAGTGTGTGTGTTTTGCCTATAAACAATACGCTACCAGAGAAATCAAATCAATTAACATTGAAGGTGGGAAATCAAAAGGCAAAGAAAGAGATTATACCCCGATCGACGCGACTCAGTTCGTTTCGTTTCAGTTCAATGTTTGAGCGTAGCCGCGTAGTCGCTTAGTTTCGACCACAAAACCTGTGAATTATTTAGAACTGATTGCGAAGATACCGAACGAGATACAGACAGATACAGATCGAGATCGAGATCGAGATTGTCCCATTAGTCGGCGGCGTGGAAAAGTTGGAAATGCCACTAGCGCCGCATTGCTGTTCGTCTGTGTTGGAGCTTATGCAAACAACTTGTTATTGATCTAAGACATTGGACCTCAAGTGCCGAGTGTAATTGCCGCTGTCATTGTTATTGCGATACGGATTGTGTCGCTTCACTCTCTCCCGAGTGGCTGAGTGTTGTTTTATAATTAGCAGAATGCGCAATTGCTTGCCAAAATTCAGTAAAGTCTTTCGCCGCAAGTCCTCCGCGAAGTCATCCGCGTCGGCCGGCCGAGAAAATCCATCAAACGACCCGGACTCCGATACGGAACCGTATGGCATTGCGGCCACACCAGCGTTTATATCTACATCCCATCAGTGTGGCGATAACCGTAATGAAAGACCGCTCGCAGATGACGATAGCGGCCGCAGTCGCTTGATAAGCGCCGCTCATTTGGATTTGGATTTGGATTTGGATTCGAAGTCACCGGCAATGGCGACGACGATGACGACCAATGGTGGCATTCGACCAAAGAGCGAGGGTTCCTGCCCGGAAATGAAAGTGGAAACGATTTCGGCAGCAGCTCCGACTCCGGGACCAGTGGCTATTTCCCTGCCATTTGTGGGACGCAATTCGAGTAAAACGCCCGAGGAAATGGAGCTGGAATACGAGGCGAATGTGGAGGCCGAAAGTCGTGACATAATGACCCCCCTGCGCCGCAACACAAGGCCCCTGAGCGTGGCCTTCGGCGGCGGACGGAATGCGCTGCAGCCGGAAATAGTCGAGGCCATACGCAGCCTGGACGTCCCGGCCCTGTTGCTCAACAACCTGAGCCTCGAAGGCGTCAGAGACTTGGAGGGTGGCAGTGGGGGCTGTACGGTGGCAGAGATCTCACCCGGACACCAGGACCTTGAAGACTCGGTGGTCCTTCGGCGCAAGGCCAACTGCCTGGAGCGAAGGGCACACAGTCTGTACGAGCGACGACTGCCCAAGGTGCCGAAACTCCATCTCCTGGTCGCTGGTGGTGGTGGCAAGAAGCCAACGGAGGAGGAGGAGGAGCTCAGGACTTTCCAGGTAGCTTTTACACGACCAACTTTTACGCTTGGCCCATCAATCTGCCGCCTTAGCTGCGTCTTATGCCGTGTTGTGTGGAAAATGCTGTGATACATTTCCGATTACATTTTCATTCCCCTGATTGACACTGAGCCCCAACCCACCTTCGGCGGATTTAATGTTCTCGTATTATAAATCTGCAGCACACGAGCGTGCCACACATAAGTCAGAATCAGCAGCGAGCAATTTTATTTTAATTTATCATCATTTAAGCGACACGAACGACACACACGCATTGTGTATCCGCGTATCTGGCGGATAGGGGACACCCAGATATACACCCAGGGATACACCCACAAACATTCGCAATGCGAAGCCGGGTTAAGCCCTCTTATTTTGATGGCAAAGCCAGAGGAGCCGCAGATTTATATTAAATTTTACACGTTGTCTCACCTGCTCTGACATCGCCTCCTTTCTTCCTTTCCATTTCATTTTATTTCCTGATGCAGCGAAATCTCATGGACTTGAAGTATCCAACCGTGCTACCACCGAATCCTCCACTTAAGGTAAGCCCTCTTCGGTCCACTTTGAACTGGGGCAATTCAATCAGTGCAATGGCTTTGACCCCTCCCACCTGTAGGCCCTCTTGGTTTTCCACAAATCGGACAGCATCTGCGAGGCGATCACCGCGGCCTGCCAGCGCCACCAGCTGGACGTCACGCTGGTCAAGTCGAAGGAGGAGGCTCTGGACACCCTGCAGAAGTCGTATGCCACCGCCCAGTGCTACCACCTAATCATAATTGATGCGCGTTCTACGAAGAACCTGGATGCGGAGCACATTGCGAGGTGGGTAGTGGTACAGGGGCACTGGGTAATGGGTTTGCCAGTTGTGAAATGGGTTTCGGGTTGAGTTTCAAGTTTCGGGTCGGTCAAACTTCTCAAAACTTTTCCATTTTCATAAACTTTTCACTTTGCAATAAAACTTGCTGTCTCCGCACTTCGTTACCGTCCCTACAGAACCATACGTCACACACACGGCCACCATTTAACGACAATAATTGCAGTCTGCAAGAAGAGGTGAGTAGTTACGGCGGGTTTGCCACTTCTACTTTCCACTAACGACTTACGACCGACGACTTTTGCAGTTTCTTCGAAAAGGATGATGTGCTAATTGCTCTATTGGACGCTGGCGTTAATAGAGTAAGTTTCCGTTAATTGCCCCATCAAAGAAAAGGGAACGAGAGAATCAGAAACAGATGCTACATCTTGTGTATTCCACAGTGCGTAGCGGAGACGACCAACCTGGCCATGTGCAGTGTGGAACTGAAGCAGATACTGCACTCCATCATCCGGCCGCACAATGTCATGTCCACTCAACAGGTAATCGAGTTAATGTCCCACCGCCCTCGGCGCCAGCACGCAATGTCACTGTCCCACTCACTTCTTCAAATTAATTCAATTAAACGGAAGCTCTGCACTGCAGGGCAATGAAATTGTAAGCCCGCTCAGTAAACCCCCTATTTTGCCATTGCCCAACCCATTCCCGCAGGCCCTCTACACGGCTCTGCACCGGCTAAAGGAGGTGGTGCTCATCACGGACGACTTGCTGCGGATTCAGTACGCGAATCGTGCCACCGAGAGGCTGCTCAACATGCGGCTGGTAAGTGGATCGGGTCGTCGGTTGGGGGCGGATTGTTTGCGATTGCGGCATTAATGAGATTTCCACGTTGGACAACAGGACGAGATCATTAGCAAGCAGCTGGAGGATATATTCGTGTCGGACCTGTCCACCATCAGTGAGCAGTGCAAGAACATCAAGGAGTTCGACGGCATCCTCACGGTGCGCCGCAAGAGTCAGGAGGGCATACCGATGCACGTGCGCGTGGTGCCGGTGGCCTGCATCGGCAGGTGAGTGTTAGAGCTCCACCCCCACCCCCCACCATCTGGTTTAATTGGCAATTCTTTGTACAACAGCGCACCCACGCACCTGATTTTCAACTTTGATGTGCCCGGCGGACAGATGGATTTCATAGCCACACTGCCGCAGCCCAAGGAGGCACCCAGGGGCTCACTGCACTCGGTGCGGCGCTGCAGCTTTGATGTGCGCTCCATCGCCTCGGACGGATTGCGAAGGACCAGTTTGGCCAAGCTGACGTCGCTGCCGCTGGAGGCCCCCATCACTAAAGTATGAATCCGCCTCACATTTGGTTTGTGGCTGCAGCACGTTGCAACATTGGGAGGGCTTTTGGGAATGCCTAATTGCTAAATTGTCGTCCGTGCCTGTGTCCGTGTGCCGTGTGCCTTGTCCGTGGCCCTGTCTGTGTGTGTGTGTGTCCTGGTGTCCTGTCATGCCCCGTAGCATATGCAGCAATAGCAAAAGCAGCAGCAGGAGCAGCAGCAGCAGCAACTGCAGCAGCGACAGCAATAACATTAGCAACAATATTTGCACAAGCACCTGCACACAGACCATCCCCACACACGCACACCACGACACAGGCACCGACACACTGTGAAAGCCGAGAGCAAATGCATTTTCCGGATTGGAGTAGTGCTAACATTGACTATCTGTGGTCGGAGATGTAAAGGCCACGGGATGACAGCAGTCACTCTGCTTTTAATTATCAAATTAATTACTCAAATTTTCGTAATCTGGTTAAAGGGATCTAGGACGTGGCCATGGCATTCGCCCCTGCACAATTTGTGTTAACTGGCGCCCTAGCAGGGACCTTTCATTGGTCGTCACTATTGCTAATTAAAGATTTCCCCAAAATTTAACTACATACCACACTCCACGCTGGCGATTAATGTATTTGAATAAAACGGCTGACAATGGGTTAATTTTTACCTACATTGCCCCACTGTCCACCCATTTCAGCTCCTAATTTGTCATAAATTTAACGCCTACTAATCCCAAAATCAACAGTAACCGCTCATCTAAGCCAACATGTTCTTACATTTATTCTCTTTTTATCTCTTAATTGTTATGTTCTCTTTTTTACTTTTATGTTTTGTGTACTCGAACAATGAACCAACTCATAAAAAAAATATTACAAAATAATGTACCAAACTGTTCGTTCGCACGTTCGCTCGCTCGCTCGATTTTGCTCGCTGTGCGTCGCTAACCAAAAATAAAATAATGTACAAAACTCAAAAACCAACAAACACAATCAAAAATCGAAAAACCAAAAAAATAAAACAAATACAAAACCAATAATAATAAAACAAACGCATCCACTGCGCACTCGCACATTAGATAATCAATTTACTATCACAAGTACAGGAGAATTGTTCGGCCGATGAGGCGCGTCTCATAGACAAGGTCTTGGAGTTCCTGAAGCGCGAGGGACTCTACAGTCCGCAAATGAAGGAGATACGAACGGACGATCCCATAGCCACCGATCTAATTGGTGCTCTGCTAACGGTAACTGAATAATTCTGACTTAAAACCAATTTTTAAATATAACTGAGCCGTATTTCCCATTTTCAGGGACCCAGCGTGTACTCATCGCGCCGCAGCTCGAATGACTCCATCATACGCACTGGCAGCTCCACAAGAACTGCCACAATTGTGCCCGCCAAAATGAAGGTTTGGCTTTAAGCCAAGTACCCATTACAACATTGTATTTACATTATCGATTGCAGTCCAATCCCATCATCATGGAACTACTTGACGAATCTCTCAGCTGGGACTTTGATATTTTCAAATTGGAGGAGATCACCGACTACCACCCGCTGCTCTATTTGGGCATGGAGATGTTCCGCCGCTTCGACGTCTTTGCCACACTAAACATCGATGAGAACGTTTGCAAAGCCTGGTTGGCCGTGATTGAGGCCCACTACCGCAAGAGCAACACATATCACAACAGCACCCATGCCGCAGATGTCATGCAGGTGGGTCTCTTCTTGGACTGTCTTTTCTTTCTTAATAATTCGTTTATATAATTACTCTTTCCCTACTTAAAGGCCACTGGCGCTTTCATCACCCAACTGACCAACAAGGACATGCTGGTCATGGATCGCATGGAGGAGGCAACTGCTTTGATCGCGGCCGCCGCCCACGATGTGGATCATCCGGGTCGTTCATCCGCCTTTCTGTGCAACTCGAACGATGCCCTGGCCGTGTTATACAATGATCTTACAGTTCTGGAGAACCATCATGCGGCCATTACCTTCAAACTAACTCTGGGTAAGTAAGCTCTTTGTTTTAATTGCGGAATTAATCTTTTGAGAACTAGTTAAAATAAATTAAAACTTGATTATGAGCTAAGTGGCGTCCTAGTAGGGTCCTCTTGGGGTTTGAGATATTACCTCCTTTAACGTAACTCTCCTTTAATTTTAAAAAAATGTATATTATATACATTCAAGCTCATATTCCATATTTAGATCTAATCGATTTATTGATGTTTATATTCGTTTCATACAATCAGGTGACGATAAGATAAACATATTCAAGAACCTGGACAAGGAGACGTACAAGTCGGCCCGCAGCACCATCATCGACATGATCCTGGCCACCGAGATGACCCGGCACTTTGAGCACCTGGCCAAGTTCGTGAGCGTTTTTGGCGGCGAGGAGCCTCGTGAGGTACTGTCTTATAGATAGCACTATATTATTTGTAGAGCTATTTTTAATGTTTGCAATTCCGTTAGCACAACTGCCAGACGGATGAGGAGACGTCGATACTCATGCGCCGGATGCTGATCAAGGTGGCCGATGTGAGCAATCCCGCCCGTCCGATGCAGTTCTGCATCGAGTGGGCCCGTCGCATTGCCGAGGAGTACTTCATGCAGACGGACGAGGAGAAGCAGCGTCACCTGCCGATCGTGATGCCGATGTTCGATCGGGCCACCTGCAGCATACCAAAGAGCCAGATCGGCTTCATCGAATACATCATACAGGACATGATGCACGCCTGGGAGAGTGAGTTGAATGGCTGCAGATGACTCTTCGATCTTTCTCTAATTGGAGTACATCCTTTGCAGGCTTCATCGACATGCCGCAGCTGATCACCTATATGCAGATCAACTACTCGCAGTGGAAGAAGTACGACGAGCAGGGCGTGAACACCTTGGCGGAGATCATGGCCAAGCAGCCGCCGGTGGGAAAGATGGCCAACTCCAAATAGCATACGGCCTTCCGGAGATTGTTCTCGGGTCTATTGAAGCCACTGCCGGCTCAGGCGCCGGGCACCTCCACGATTGGCGAGAACGAGATGGAGGACGTGCTCTAGTGACGGCGTCGAAGGTCCTGCGACGTCTGACTCCGGACCCGCAGTCTCTCGGCCTGATCCTCTCTCATTGAAGTCGAAGCTCATCCATCCCGGCTTAAGGGCCACCATCACCGCTCCCGCTCCTCGGACTGCCCCCACACACACATATCTCTCAACGGACCAACGGCCGGGGAGTGGGGGGTGGGCGGTACGGATAGTGGGCGGCTCACGAAACGGTGCCAAGCGGTGTCACAAATGCGGTATCATACAAAGCAAACTAACTAAGGCAAACAAGTAAACAATTATTGGGCTGGACTCAAAATTAAATGTTTAAGATGCATCACAAGAAGCGAACTTTCTATTTCTATATAAATATACCATGTGAGTCTGTGTGTGCGTGAGTGTGTATGTCCCCTCCACCTCCCCCCATATAAATGTGTATGTGTTTAGGCTAACAAAAGCAGACTAGCGGGCTAGCAAACTAGCAAACTAGCAAGCTAGCAAGAAATCCCACAGCATATTGACCAGAATATATGGCGTGCGCTCAACTGTACCTGGCAACGGTATAATGTATAACAGTATAACGGTTTTGGTAACGGTATCGCGGTATTACCAAACCAAGTGTTACAAGCATGAAGTTCTATCCCATCATGAAGACAATCTCTGTTGAATACTGCAAAAGCCAAGAAAAATATAGTTTAATTGCTGTACAAGTCAGAATCGTTAGTCGTGAATGGAATTGAAATCGGATTCGGATTATGAACGAGTACAAGGCCATAGCTGGACGAAGACTATATACATACACATGCATGCGATATCGTGGCAAGCACTTTATAATACATACTATCACTATCGACTAGCTAACAACTACAAGTAAAACTGAAACAAACTAATTCGAATCCACTCTTGAGACATATGAAATCCTATGGGGCCCCTTTTACTACCTAATTAACTAGTTACCTATTTTCCTAACTGAAGAAAAACGAGAAATGATGAGCTATCCTAACTAATACTATTAATGTTGTTTAGCTTTCTAAGCATACGGTATGAGAAATCAAACTAAAGGCAAATGTTTAACAATTAAGTGAAATCCTTTTTGAAATCTTTTTATCTAATTGACTGAACAAATTACATATACATATATAAACCACATCTATTAATACGAATTGATAATATGTTCTTGTTATAACTAAAAAACAAAAAGAAGAAAATGAAATTGAAAAGCAAAATAATATATACAATATACATATATACAATTTATACAACTTTTACGAAGCATATTATATATTTATATATGTCATACGATATCGGCATTCATTCACAGAGTTACAGTAATTTGTATGTGTTACCAAGGTGTTAAATCCCGTGCTTCAAAATGTTTTGATAGAAATTATATACACGTATACAAGTCCCTCGATCGACCTCCTGAACTGTGTAGCAAAGTCCCTTGGTCTAGAAAGTCCCCATACCCTATAAGGTCGTTAATCGACCCATTTAACCCGCTCAATCCGACCAAAAACAAACCACACAGTACACCCTCCAATCCACAAATCCACACTTTCCGTTCCCACACTTCGTATCACTACTGATCCCATTTAAACTGAACACAAAACTAAAACAGACATCATACTGAGCGATAGGAGAATATAAATGTATATGCATATTCAATGTTGTTAATATGTGTGTGTTTCAATTGTATGTATTGGATTAAATCGCGTTAATTACAAACAAGCAGAAATGGAATAATGAAAAAAACAAAAATCGCAAATAATGCGGGAAATAATCGCATAGACATGATAAAGTAAAATGCAAAAACAATTTACATGTTACGATGAATATATGTATACATAAAATATATATAGATATGGTACTACTATATGTTTCTGAACACAAAAATGATAAATCTTTACATACGACTATGTATATTTGTTACTACATCTGTTTGCTCCTTGCAGGTTAAGGATTATAAATGTTAAGATTTAGTCAAATTTATTGTAAAAAAAAAAAACCAAACACAACAAAAACAAAAAAACAACACAAACAAGAAACAAAACAAAATGCAAATAATACAAATAAAAATCCAACAAAATGGAAATTATCTACAAAAACCAAAGCAGAAAGACAGCGAAATGTGGGGGATTCGGGTCAAGGTTAAAATTAGTTGGCCAATCCTATCCCAACGAAATGAATTTCAGAATCGATCTTTGATCGCAAGTCTATTTAATATTTCACTCACTCACTTTGATCGATTAAATTAACTATTCTATTAGCTTGTCCCCAACACTCTTTGAATTTTAACAACCTGTTTGTTCAACTAAAGGCTGGCATTCTTCCAACTTAACGACTGCCCAAATCTGTGGGCTTAATTTCACCTGGCCGCCTCAATCAAAAGGTAAACAAAACGTTTCCAGCCCAAAAACTTTCTTTCGCCCGTTCCAACAAAGAAAGTCAGTCTTTCAGTCTTACAGCACGATCGATTCATGCAGTCAAAATCGTGTCGCATATGGACAAAAACGAGTCCGGTTACGCGTTAATTGCATAATGCTGGGCTGCTTGGTGATTTGGAGATGGAACCGTGATTGTTTGTTCAAAACTCTCATTTAGTGCATAAATGCAGAGAATATTGGGTTCCCATTGTTATAAGTTATTAAAAGCTATGCGCTCTCTGGACGATCGTGTCACGATTCCATCTCCAAGTTGAGGAAAGAGCCGAGATTCTGCTGCCGATTGCTGGGTGTTTTTCAAACTGCGTTTAATGCGGTTTCAACTGCCGAACCGATCAGTTCAAGCGATCGTTTCCACACTCGAGTTGAAGTCACCCGAAGATCATCCCACAAAGATGCCCCAGTCAAGCTTCTTTGCCAAGAGCGTGCCCTTCGAGCAGATCGACAAGTTGGCCATCAGTGGCGGCTACTCCTCGATCTTCGCCAGCAGTGAGCCTGATGTTGCGGTGGTCGGAAATTGGGAGCAGCGATTCTGCCGCCTGGCGGACACCTTCCAACCGGTCCTGGATCGGGTGTACGACTTCGAGGTTCGGGAGGATGATGTGTGGATTGTCACTCTGCCGAAATGCGGCACCACCTGGATGCAGGAACTGGCCTGGTTGGTGGTTAATGAGTGCGACTTCGAGACGGCCAAGGACGTGGATCTTACGCTGAGATCACCCTTTCTGGAGTGGGTTTTTAATAATTGTATTATTGCTGGTCAACGGGAAAATAATCTCTATGACTCTTCTCCAGATTCAATGGAGTGGTGCCCAATGTTCCACATGACACCATCGAAGCTGCCAATGCTCTGCCCTCGCCGCGTCTCATCAAGTCCCATCTGCCCGCCTGGATGTTGCCCCAACAGATCTGGAGCAAGAGGCCCAAGATCATCTATGTGTATCGCAATCCCAAGGATGCAGCCATCTCGTACTTCCACCACTGGCGTGGAATGGTGGGCTACCAGGGCACCAAGTCGGACTTTATGCACTCCTTCATCGATGGCTATGTGAACTTCACGCCCTGCTGGCCGCATGTCCTGGATTTCTGGCAGCTTCGCCATGAGCCCAACATATTCTTCACCAGCTACGAGAGGATGAAGGGGCAACTGGGTGAGGTCATCGCAGAGGTGGCTCAGTTCCTGAATAAGAAGGTAAGCCTGGAGCAGATCGAGCAAATGAAACGACATTTATCCTTCGAGAGCATGCGCGACAATCCGTCCTGCAATCATGTCAAGGAGTTCGAGAGCATGAAGGCCGCTGCCGGAAGGGAGGTGGAGGAGTTTAGGTAAGTCCTAAGATCAATTGAGGAGACAAAGGACTCTCCAGGAGCTGGCTAATCAGCACTTCGCCACACAGGTTCGTTCGCCGCGGCGTCGTGGGAAGTCACAAGGATGAGCTCACCGCCGACATCATCCGCGAATTCGATCTCTGGTCTGACATCAATCTGAGGGATTACAAATTGAACATGGATGACTTTGCCAATTACAAAAAGTTTGCTTCCTCGTAATTCACAACACTCCAAGTTGTTTTGGTATAATATATCTTGTGTAATCTTTGTTAATAGTCTGTAAGCTGTGGTGATATACGTTTAATAAATAATTGCTTCCCCTATACTACATGTAATTTAATCGTTTTAATTGTTTACTTTATTTTGGTTGTCACTCAATTATCAGCGTATTCAGTGATTTATATTTTCGCTATCAGCTGCTACTCCAATTAATGTGAAACATTAAAAATAGCTATATCAACAATTGTCTAAAGAAAGGGATAGGCTTTTTCTTCTACGAAAATAGACAAAGTTATAATGATTTAATTTCATTCATAAAGATTGCAAATACTTTGCGCCAAAACAAACAAATTTCCTCCAAGCCAACAAAACATGTTGATGTTTAAACAAAAACAATAAAACTAAGAAATCCCGGTTAAGTTTTCAAATGTTTTAGCCTACTTGGTAAGTTACTGACACCTATATCTTTTGCTCAGCTTGTTTACATTTCCATTATCAACTGATAGAGTGTGCCATTAAAAACAAATCATAAGAAACCGCACAACCACTAAAATGGAATCTTATCAAGAAAATGCAAAAGAGAGAATTAAGAGAAGAGACATATCTCTTAAATACTCCATTGAACGAACTGCAGTGGCTATATTTAAACTGTACTTCATTCTATGAAGTCAGTAAGCTATCGCCATGGAACGAGTTCAGGTCACGCCACGGAGCTATCCCACAAACCTCATCGACAAAGACTGGTCGAACCGAAAACTTTTCTTTAGAAAAAATTCCAATGATTTTCTTAATTTGGTGCATGATATGAAGCTCAGAGATGATGATGTATGGATAGTAACTTTGCCAAAATGTGGAACCACTTGGATGCAGGAGTTATTGTGGTTATTACTTAATAATCTCGATTTTGACGAAGCGTTGGCTAAAGATCAGGAGCTTCGTAGTCCATTTTTGGAGTATGTATAACGTGATGAAAACATATTTAAAGATAATGCATTTTCCTTTTAAGGTTCGACATTCTTGTTAATGAGGATTTGGAACGGTCATTAAGGCCTGTTGAGGAATTAAAATCTCCACGACTAATAAAATCGCACCTTTCCCTTGCTCTACTGCCCTCACAGCTTTGGCAGCGAAAGAACAAAGTGATTTATGTCTTCCGGAATCCTTTGGATTCCATTGTCTCTCGATATTATCACGGGGTGTCATTTGGTATTCACTATGGCAAATCGCTACATCAGTATTTCGATGAAATCTTGGCCAATGATGATTTTGCTGCCGAGATCATTGAACACGCTTATGAATTCTACCAACTGAGAAACGAACCCTGGGTCTACTATACTAGTTTTGAAAGAATGAAGAAAGATCTGAGGGGAGTAATCAATGATGTCTCTAACTTTCTTGACAAACCCATCAACGAAGAGCCAATAATGGAGCGACTACTAAAGCATTTGTCTTTCGAAGAAATGAAAAGTAAGCTAAATTTAATAAAAAAAGGCATGTAATAAAGTTCTGATTACAGAAAATCCAACAACGAATCATCTGTGGGAACGAGCTCAAATAAAACACAAAAATGCTGGCAAGGAAGTACACCCGTAAGAGAAACCTTATTGTTTTCTAAAAGTCCAGTTTAATTTCATTTCATCTTCCAGATTCGTGCGACGCGGAGAGGTAAATGGATACAAAGACGAACTTAAGCCCGAGCAAATTGAGAAGGCCAACGCATGTATAAAACAGATTCTGGACAACAACTCGGTGACTATGGAAGAACTACTGCTCCTAAATAATCCCTAGATTATAACTAAGGAATAAATAATGACATTACGACTACGGTTACAGAAAAAAATCTTTCTGTTTAAATTCTTATAAATAAGATAATAAAAGTGTTAGCTTGTACTGATAATTATTATTAGTTGACATAGTCGATAAAGGTGCAATTGCTTAGACAGATATTAAAAAGGAAACAAGAAAGAAAAGCTAACTTCGGACGGAGCCGAAATTGATATATGTACCCTTGCAGAATATTTTGTAAATTATATTGGTTGGCCAAAAATAAAATCGATAAAAAATCCAAACTTCCTAACTTTTGAAACACCAAAGTTATGGCATTTCCAATCGTTCAGTTATATGGCAGCTATAGGATATAGTCGGCCGATCCTTATGAAATTTGGTAGCTACCTACCATTGGCCTAACTTACTAAAATAATATAATAAACTTATTCTAATTACACTAGTTTTTTCAAAATAAATCGACAATATAGTCTTGTTTTCCGATGAATTTCGAACCCCTGATTTCAGAACTTAAAAAAATTTAAATGCCATTTACTTAATCAGCAAGTTTAGCTTTCCACCAAACTTTCATATCTGCTTGAGTTTCAACATTCACTTCTCCTTACCTACATACATTTCAGTTATCAACAGAAGTAAGAGCAATAAAGAATGAATGCAAAAATAAAGACATTTCTTATCACCGAGAAACTGCATTTTAGCAATATGTATTCATCTACAGTTAGTAAGCTACAGCAATGGAACGCGTTCAGGTCACGCCACGGAGTTATCCCACCAGCCTAATTGACAAGGACTGGTCGAGTCGAAAACATTTCCATAGGAAAGACATGAATAGTTTTTTTAATTTAGTGCATGACATGGAAGTTCGAGACGATGATGTGTGGGTAGTAACCCCACCAAAATGTGGAACTACTTGGATGCTGGAATTGGTGTGGCTACTGCTTTACAATAGCGATTTCGAGGGGGCGTTGGCCAAAGATCAAGAGCTACGTAGCCCGTTTTTGGAGTGGGTATTGCAAATTTGTCATAAATGGTATCTAAAACATTAAACGATATTCTTTTCTAGGTACGATTTTATCCAACACAGAAATTTGGAAAGATCATTAAGAGCTGTACAGGAATGCATATCACCCCGACTCATAAAATCACATCTTCCCCTTGCCTTATTGCCCAAAAAACTTTGGGAGCGAAAAACCAAAGTAATCTTTGTGTTCCGGAATTGCTTAGATGCCTGGATATCTAGATATCATCACGGCGTTACCTATGGTGCTTTCACTGGAAAAACACTTCAGCAATATTTCGATGACCTCTTGTCGAACGACAACTACGCCCATGAAACCATTGAACATGCCTGTGAATTCTACCAACTGCGAAATGAACCCTGGATTTTTTACACTAGTTTCGAAAGAATGAAGAAAAATCTGGGTGGAGTGATCAACGATGTCTCCAAGTTCCTGAATAAATCTGTCACCGAAGTGCAAATGGAGAGACTTCTAAAGCATTTGTCTTTTGATGAAATGAAAAGTTAGTTTTAATAGTATTGGATTTGAGTACATTATTATTCCTTTCTTTACCACAGAAAATCCAACGACAAATCATCAGTGGGAGAGAGCCCAAGAAGGCCTCGATAATACCGGTAAAATGGGTTTCAAGTAAGGGCATAAGTTGAGGTAACTTAGATATAATTTAACACCCAATCTTTCAGTTTTATGCGAAGTGGAAAGGTTAATGGCTACAAGGACGAACTTTCACCCGAGCAAATTAAGAAGGCCAACATCTTAATACAACAAAATTTGGATAGGAACTCTGTTACCATGGAAGAACTTTTACTAATAAATAATCCTTAGAACTTTTACTAATAAATAATCCTTGGAAGATAAAATAGTGGAAAAACATAAAATGGCAAAAGAAACGGTTGGATCTCTAACAAGCGCTTCAAGATAATGTAAAGTTCTGGTTAAAAAAGTATAATTTAGATAATTAAAAAGTTTGCTTTTACTGATAATGATAATTGTACCTTGGTACTTAGTCTATTTTATTGTTCATAAACAAACAATAAATCCAGTTATAAAATGAATAAATATTGCAAAACTTTCTTTAAAGTGTGTTTAACTTTCTTCTTTCTTTCTCAAGCATTTTATGCCTGATCGAAAAAAGTTTTGATTCAATTCTGATAATGTCAATAAGCCAACATTTGTAAATATTTATCTTTAGTTTCTTTTTAATTAATATAAAATATGTAAAAATCCAATATTTAAGGCACACGTAGACATAAACTAACTAACACTGAAAGCAGCACACATTTAATAAAAAAATCAGCTCTAGCCCGTGGAGGTCTCCACCTTCTTGGCATTGTCCTCCTTGGAAGATGGTCCAGTCTGAGTGATCTGGATGAGGCGTTCAGTCGATGGAGGTGGCAGTGCCTTCATGGGCGCTTTGATGGTCAGCAGGCCGTCGGAGGAAAGGGAAGATGTTACGGAATCGGGATTGACATCATCTGTAAGAAGAATTTTTGAATAATATCAAGGAATTTAAATAATGATTTTCCATATATTAAACAACCAAATATCTCAAAAAATTGCATATCTTGGACTGATAGAACAGATTTTAAATTTAACTCACTTGGCAGCTGGTAGCGTCTGGAGAACTGGCGAGAGACATATCCGTGCTCGTCCTGCTTCTCCTCGTGCTTTCCCTCCACGATGACGAACCTGTCCGCGATCTTGACGGTGATCTCGGAGGGTGAGAACTGCTGGACATCCAGGATAACCTCGAATTTCTCGCTATCAATGTTGAGGGTGGAGCCGGACTCCTGCTTCTGCAGGCTGTTCTTTTGCCAGGGGCGCAGATATCCCGATCGCAGCACAGTGGGGCGGGAGTTCCACACCGAGGACATGAGGTCATCCCTCCTCAGCCCTTGGCCAAAATGCTGATCCAAGAGGCGCGAGGTGCGCATTGGAAAGTCGAGCTCATCCCACCAATCACGGAACATCAGGGGCACTACGGACATCTAATTTGGTCAAGAAACGAGACGATAGTGAGCCAATCACTTCACTAATTATTGCACTTATGGTCCTTTCTTTTAGAAGTATTTTTTTCTATAGCTGGATGTATCCTTTTTCGTACCTTTCTAGATTTAATTCACTTTGATTCGCGTGTCTTTTCCGTTTCGCGGTTGTTGCGATTTTGATGAAGCTCTGCCAGCATTCACACGGTTTTATACCCTCGACCAAGTGTTTACATCTTCCACCATGGTCTAAAAATATGAAAATTTATTTGCCATCTAAATTTAAACGAGCGTCATACATTCATTCTCTATAGAGAACATACAGAATTTATATATGCCAAACACATATATTTGGTGCGAATCTGCGAAAGATTTCAGCTTGTTTTGTTTGGCTTCCGTGGGAGTCGATGATTTGGAGACTCAGACGCCGGCTATCATGATGACCCAAAAGAAAATTATATATATATATATAGTCTTAGTCACTACAGACAAGCCTTTTTCGGAGCTAAATTAGTAGTGTTTCTGTTTGTTTGCTTCCAGAACAAACTTGTGCTATGTATACGGCAGATACTAAACATCTATCCCACACAAATACCAGTAATTTGTATTTAAAAGGTATTTTGTATACATTTAAAAATGCCTGCAAATACTTTCCAAAAAATTCAAAGCGCAAAATGAATTTTTGGAAAATGCCAGAACGAATTTTAAATTTTTACGCCCACAAACTTGGCTAGATATTAAAGGAATTTTCATAATTTTCTACCTGTTGGAACTGTTGATTTGGCGTGGCCAATATGAAAATACTTTGCCCACTAAATGACTTTATAAACTATTTTAAGCATCTGCCACTTTTGCTTATTCTTTGTTTTTCCTCTGCTGAGTCATGTCGCGTGCGTTTTCAATCAGACGAATGAGATGACGTCGCCCAAAATTACTGACAGACTAAACAAAAGAATTTTCAAATTTCATTTCTGAATTTATAGCAACAATTTTGTTGAGTAAGTATCGCATAAATCATTAATTATGATTATTGAACATAAAACCAAGTAAAATTAAGATTGTCATACACAATTTCTTACCTTACTATATTCCGAAATTATTTGAATAGTAATATAACAGTTAAAATCGTATAGTTGTATTTATTTTTTAGGTAAAACTTAGTTAATTTATATGAAAACATTTGTATCTTGTATTTCTTGTTCACAATGATTATTGCTGCACGATAATACATATAAAAGATGAAAGATTCTTCAATAAATAAGTCCCCACCCGCAGTTAGACTTGTGTATAATATGATTATTAATAATACATTTTTAAAATGAATTATTTTATTTAAGAATGGATATGTCTACATTAT
Source organism: Drosophila kurseongensis (assembly GCA_018153305.1). Classification (NCBI taxonomy): domain Eukaryota; kingdom Metazoa; phylum Arthropoda; class Insecta; order Diptera; family Drosophilidae; genus Drosophila; species Drosophila kurseongensis. The sequence continues at coordinate 14,756,786 of JAECXX010000004.1, read as the reverse complement.
ATATAGTTGCCTTATTCAGGCTTTTGGCCATATTAAACATTTCTTAAGACAGCTGAGGACCTAAAATATCATATCATATATCAATTTAATTAAAATTCGACTTAATCATTTTTTTAATCAGCTTAAATAAACCACAAGTGTCAAAAATTATATTTATTTTTAAATAGAAGGCACTGCATCTTATAATTGTATTAGTTCCCTTAGTATTAATGATTTATACATATATCGTTTTTATGAAAGCATCATGTTTTGAAACTTTTAGAAATCATAAGTGCAATTTTTATTAATCCTGCTGTGCATTTTCTAGAATTGATGTTGTAGGTGCCCCCTGTATTTTTATATGTACCCAATGCAGCCAAACAGTGTGGCAATTACCCACCGAAAATGGGCCAAAAGCTTACCAACACCAGTCCAAAAACAGATGTGCAACTGCAGGCGGTGGCTGTGTGCGAGTGTGAAAGTAGTGAAAGCTGAAAGCCGACGGCGAACGGGGCCAATACCCATGCTTATGCAAGGCAGCCGAGATGCCGACGCCACCGCCCCAGCAGGAGGCCAAAAAACAGGCGACATTCAGCGCAGGACATGCGGCACGTGAAGTGTTTACTGTACTTTAAAATCAGAGGAATAAATAAAAACACAAAAAAAATAATCCAAGAAGATGGTGAGTGAGGAAAATCCTTTTTACCATAATTTAATTCATGAATTGTTACTTGTTTTGCCTTACTACAGTCCACCCCCATTTTGTTGCCCGTGACGTCACGACTGTTGCTTCTGATTGTGACGTTGCTACTTTGCCATGTGCAGGCGCATCTCTCGAAGCGAAGCTACTCGGATCAGAGTGTCCATGGCTACATGACCGAGGTCTCTATTCTATGGTTTATTGGAGGTACATGGTAGGGATGAACTAACCGAATTGAATCCTTTACAGCGCACCTGCTGGTGGAACGAGGTGTGCAAGGAGGAGTTCCAGAGCCTCTTCCGGTGCAAGTGTCCCCAGTTCTCGTACTGCCGGTGAGTTACTGGGTTAAGTCCCCACAGGAATCGGGATGGGAATCTAATTAGCTTTTCCGAAGAATCGACTGGTGTAATTGCTTTTGCATTTTCCCAGGTCGCCGGGGCGCTACTATAATGCCTACTGCTCGATGACCGACACCGGATATATTTGGACCCAGCCGAACTGGGATTGGGGGACGTAGGATGAAGCCACCCCGGATAGCGCCCCCCAATCCTCGCCCCCTCACCGTCAGCACAGCTCGCTGTGACGTCAAAGACACTGACTGCCGACTGTACGCTACCGAAGCCCAAAAAATAAAGGGATGGCAGGAACCCCAAAATCGCAACGACTATTTGGGCCCTAAAATATAATGGTGTTGAGTTAATCTCCCCAGTTGTTATCGGTATTTGTGCTGAAAAATAAAATAGTATCGAGTGTCGTAATACTTTTCGCCTTCACTGTTTCCGCACTGCTGTTGGAAAATCAATAAAGGCTTTCCAAATTCACGATGTCTTGTGGCAGGGCCACTGTGGAAAAAAAATTTGTAACTTGCACTTTTAAACAACTTTAATATTAAACAATTAATGTTCAAACAAATCATTTAAAGTTATTCTTTTTGGGACTCTCTTCAAAACATAAACAACATACAAGAAAATGTTAATATCAATATCTATCAATAAATTTATGAAAAGGTCTTCAAAATTTTAATATTTAAATCATTTTTTTCAAGGAGGTGGCTGGAATAGACTCTTTGTTAGGAAATTAAATAATATTGAACTCTCTTAAAAAGTCAATTAATAATACTTTTTATTAAAAAGATGTTTCTTTTCATTACATACATTCCTCTTTCTGAATGATGTTTTTCTCTCCAACTTTTAAATTTTATCCCACTGTGCAGGACTAAGGCGCAAGCGTCGCATTGAAAGCGAAAATCGAACAGCGTGGGAGTGCGTGTGCAAGTGTGTGTTTGGGCCAAAGTCAGTTAATCTATTGCCAGCTCAACATATAGACACCGCCAACAGATGTTGGCAGTGTGGAAAATCGAGTGAGCGCAGTTAGAAGCCAAATCCCAGTTGTTTTGGTGAAGAAAATCGCAGGACTTCCAGAAAATGTCGCGCCTCCTGTTCGTGGCACTGCTGGCCATTAGCCTCGGTTGTGTGGCGCCCAGCAGCAGCAACCACCTGCAATCGGGATTGGCCGTTGATCTGGGGCCAGGTGTGAATCTCAACGAGCGCTTCTTCGACCAAGTGCGGGCGCTCATCAAGCGGAGGCTCCAGGAGAAGGGTCTCGCAAAGCCGGAGCAGCCGGATCTGCCATTACCATTGGCGGACGATGATGCGGTGGCCCTGCAGAATCAACGCAGCTACGACAATGTGCCCCTTCCGGCGGCCAGTGTACCGACCCCTGTGCTCGTCGAGAACTGGCCCACCGAGCAGCACAGCTTTGGCCAGGTCACCGCCGTTGCCGTGGATCCTCAGGGAAATCCGGTGGTTTTCCACCGTGCCGAGCGCTACTGGGATGTAAAGTAGGTCAACAGCTGTCGCTGCCTAGTAACAAGTGTCTATCCCATATGTACATAGAAATTGATTAGCTTACCAATCTGATCTTATTTTCGAAATTTTGAGGAGAAAAAATATGTACATGTATACATCGAAAGTCAATATTTTGCAATTTGAATATTGACGTATCCCTTTTTTTTATACATTATGATCAGATATAAGATACACATATTCAAACTAATGATAAATGTATTATACAAAAATTATTTAATCCCTATATCACCGTTGCTCTTTCAGTACTTTTAATGAGAGCAATATATACTACCTTATCGAATACGGGCCAATTAAGGAGAAGACCATCTACGTGCTGGACGCGAAGACGGGAGCTATTAAGTCGGGATGGGGATCGAACATGTTTTACATGCCACATGGCATGACTATCGATGGACATGGCAATTACTGGATCACAGATGTGGCCATGCATCAGGCCTTTAAGGTTATATAAGGATATATAAGGAGTTTACGAAATTCTTAAATGTATTCCTTATTATTCCCTATTAGTTTAAGCCATTTAGCAACAAGCCACTGCTCACAATTGGCAAGCGATTTAGGCCCGGATCATCTGTCAAACACCTGTGCAAACCAACATCCATTGCAGTGGCCACTACCGGAGAGGTATCCGTAACCTGTTGAGTTATTTTCGTACTCGAATTCACTGTAATCCCAATCCACAGTTCTTTATCGCTGATGGCTACTGCAATAGTCGCATACTCAAGTTCAATGCTGCTGGCAAGCTGTTACGTACGATTCCCCAGCCACCCGGTGCGTATACTTAATTTTTCCTACTGCGTGGGAAGATCGAATTACTTATATAATTTGTGTAAACACAATTTTGTTTATTGGAAACGTACTTTTGCCATTCTTATTGTTTGCATTATTTACAAATAAAACCCCTGGCAATAACATTATTTCTTACAAAATCTATATACAATTTCACATACTTTATAAAGATGTATTTAAATTACTTTAAACACATTTGACAAGTTAGATCCTTTGACTATCCATTTTATTCCAAAACCATATTTTTTATAATATTCACATATTGTCACACTTTTTAAAGGCACCTTTGAAGTGATTAAAATGTTTTAACCATCCATTTTGCAGAATTCCTCTCATTGCAGGTTCCGCACGCCATTACATTGCTGGAACACCTGGATCTCCTGTGTATTGCTGACAGGGAAAACATGCGCGTAGTCTGCCCCAAGTAAGGAATGTTAACTTTTGTAAATAATAAATATTTGGACGACATTTTTTTGACAGAGCTGGCTTGATATCCTCACACGGCGAGGGTGAACCGGCAGCAACTATCCAGGAACCGGATTTGGGACGTGTCTTTGGGGTCGCCAGCTATGGCGACATAGTGTTCGCAGTGAACGGACCCACCTCCATGCTGCCCGTGCGGGGATTCACCATTGATCCGCGCTCAGAGACGATCATCGGGCATTGGGGAGACTTCAAGAACCCGCACTCCATGGCGGTCAGTGTCAACGGATCGGCGCTGTATGTGACCGAGATCGGAACCAACCACCAGACGAATCGAGTGTGGAAGTATGTGCTGGCCTGAGCCTAATCCGAATCCCTCAAAAATAGGTCCGACTTGCACTGCGCTCCTGCATATCCTTAGATCCATAGATACCACTCAATTAGTTATCAGCGAAAACAGATTGAAAAACGCACACAGAATCAGACGCCTAATCAGATACAGATTATACAGAACCTAAGCATAAGCAGAGCCCACACCAAGTACAGTTTAACGTGACTCATCGTCAGATCAATAGAGAATAGTAAGTGCTTAAGTCATGTACAAGTTAAGTATGTAAATTGCTTGGAAAACAATACCACAACAAACATAACCTCAGACTCTTATGTTTTGCACTGTAATGAGCAAACGAAAACGAAATTACAAAGCAGCTTAAATAGTACATATACTTAAATGTAATAGTTATGCGTAGGCACTAACTAGGCACGAATGTGAGGATGTGGGGATGTGTGAGCATGGATAACCGATTCCGCAGATAACCGGGGGCAACCAGCGCATATAAACATACTTGTGTATCATATTGTAACCTATATCAAATATATAATCGTATCTGTATCTTATCAACTTATAGTAGCCCATGTAAAATATGTATGTAATAAACTGTTGTTGTTGTGACGTGAACGGCAAGCCCACTGAACACGGGGGTAAGATGGTTCAGATCCAATGACTAATTCCCCTTAAGGCCAAGGAATGTTAATTCTCATAGATATGTTCTTAAATCTAAGCAAAAAACTTGTATTCTAACCCTATGTTAGATATTCGAGCGGCAAGTTTGCATGGCAAACAATCTAATTTACAATTAACGGAAATGTTTGGGCATAACTTAAATAGTACCAAATATAAATAGAAAACTTCAACACATATAAAAATAAAAATCTCTAGGGAATGCAACTGCTGTCAGGTGGAATTTAGCCAGTGCCTGGCAAACTCCAGAGCCTCATTTAAGTGCGTTAGCCATTCCAAAAGTTCCGATTGAGTATCGGCGGCAAAGAACACTCCCGCTTCGTAATCAGATTCCTTTCCTTGCAGTAAAAAGCTTCTGGCCCGGGCACAAAGTTCGCGAGGGGCTGCTGCTATCGAAGACTGCCCGCATCCTGGCAGTTCGAGCGAAAAAAGTGGTGATTCATCTACTAGATTATCCTCATGTTGCCAAACGCACAAGAGCACGCCATCCAAGCTGCACCATCTTCTGTTCCAGTTGTGCCTGCTCTTCGGGTCCTGAACATTCAGATAGCCAGAGAAACGGGCCTTGGGCAGCCGTAAGTCCACTCTCCCAGTAATGGATATCGCCGGTCCCAGATTCGTGGATTTGGTGTGAGCAGTTAAGGGCAATCGCCAGGATCGCGAGCTGCGCAGGCATATCTTATCGCTGGATCTCGTTTCACTGGCCACCAGTTGAAAGGGTGCCAAGTCCATGGCTTTTAGTTTGAAAGAAGCATGTAGGCGAAAGCGGGATATGATCTGCTCACAACCAGAACCTGCTGAAGAACTGGAGTTAGCGGAACCTAAGATTCCGCTGCCACGTCTCTGCAAGGTAACTCATTAAGCTACTGCCTGCGTTGAGAAATAAAGCTACTTACCAGTGACTTGGCTGGCTCCAAAGCTAGCGTGGAAACCTTGCGCAAGCGCAGCATGAAGATCTGGCAGCGCAGCTCCAAGGATTCCGCCTTTTCACCGCTATAGAACTCCAAGCCACAGTCCCGAAAGAAGGCGGACCCGTTCTGGCACTCCACCGATTGAGTGGAGCGAATGCGTCCTCCGCACTCAAAGGTGCAGATGTAGTGGTAGTTGAAGAACATATCCTGACTGACGTCCGCCCTTACCGGGAGTTCCATGGCATCGATCAGAAGGCATTGCGATTGCCTCCGAGCAGCCAGAGCTTCCTCATTTAATTGCGAACCAAGTGGAGCCGACTTTCGCAGGCTGGAGAAGAGCAACAGTCGCTCGGCCTCCACCATCTCCGCAGAGATCTCAAGCTCAGGCATCTGGCGACATATACTCACAGCCTGAGCCAGCTGCTCATTAGGGTTTAGGGACTCATTCAGCAGGGAATCCAGATTGAAGCTAGCATAGTAGGAACTGCTTTCCAGCTCCCCTTCCGTTTGATTGGACTGATCTCTTGAGAGATTTAAGCTCTGAGTCAGTCGCTGCTTCTCCGCCAGAAAGAAGTCCTTTCCCTTGCGATACGAGCGACGCAGGGCATTCTTTAGCAGGCGGTAGCGGGCCAGAGTGCTGACCGACATCAGCTGGCTATCACTGGGAATGGGCACCGTCTGCATAAGCTCACCCAAACTGCTGCTGTTGTGGAGGCCAGAGGGATCGACCACCTCCACCGCCTCTGCCTGCTGAGGAGTTGTGGGGCAACTGAAGCTGAGATTCTGGCCAAACTGACGCAGCGGCGTGGCTGGGCCATCGTTTATATCTATGGTCAGATTGCGCGAGGGCTGAAAGATTAATTATTACTCAATTTCATACAACCAAAACAAAAACAATCTTATATTTCATATGCGTTTCGAAAAGATTTGGATGAGTACAGTGTGATAGTGGCTATTTACAAGTGTTAACAGTTTAGGATGTAAGCAGAAGCCTTAATGAGAGTCAACAAAAATCTCTACCTTGGTTGTGAACCGCTGGCTCTGCTTCTTTTTCGGCGTGCTCTGGTTTGCCGGCTCCGGCTCAATTTGTCCAGAGCCATAATCATTGGTCGCAAAGGAGCTACCGGCACTGCCAGCCTCACCCAAGCTGTAATCTGCATACAACTCCTCGACGCCTTCGTTGGGCATATCATACGAAACGGAATCCAAATTGGAACTGGTCTGTAAAGGGGGGTTAGATAAGATATAGGATGCAAGTTACGATCGCTAAGAGCCACTTACATTGTGTACTTTTTCCGGTCGATCCAGCACCAGTTCACTGCGACACAGATTGTCCAGAAAGATCTCGCTGCGCTGCAGGGAAAGTTCCGAACGGGAGAGATTTCGATTCTTCTTTGGTGGTGAATGCTTCTCACTGATGTTGTTCAGGGAATGGTGGGTAAGTGGAGGTGGCGACTTCAGCTTTGGCTGGCAAACCACAGAGGACTCAGTAGTGAGACTGCCTGAGCAGGAGGATTCATTACCGCTGGGTTCCTCGGGCAGTGGCATGAACTGAAAGAATTTACCGTTCTTCATGGATTCCTGTAGAAAGTGTCCCAAGGCCACAGGCTGATTGTAAGCAATTAATTGAGGTTGTACCGCCTGGGTGGTTAACTGCGGTTGCATAGGCTGAATGGTTTTCTTGGGTTGTACAGCCTGATTAATTATCTGGGGCTGGATAGCAGTTGGAATTATCTGCGGTTTAGCAATTATCTGTGGCTGAGGAGCCTGCATAATTATCTCTGACTGGATAGTGGATGACTTTATCTGAGGTGAGTTCTTCGGTGTCTTCTGCACCCTGGCATACATAGCACTGATATCAGCGGGCGAAGGCGATGGATCCGGCATAGACTCACTCACATACGTTGTGGAATTTTCCGTTGGAGTCGGAGTCGGATTTATTATCCTCGCTGCGGTCCTAACTTCGTGGTGTGGACTTCCCCTAATCCGCAAGCAATCCTCCTCGATCTCCGAGTAAATGGGTTCACTGTCGAGATCACATGGTAGACGTGTAGTGGCCACAGATGTGGTAACTAAGCTACTGGGTCCGTCTGTGCAGTCGAAGCTCTCGTTTTGAAGATGACTGCGCTCATGAGGATTGAAGCGGGAGCAGTCCTGGAAAAATTTTAAATTAACATAAACTTTTATTTATAATATTTTCAAATACTTTTTATAACTGGGCACTTATAGAAGTGAAATAGTCAAGGTGACTGTGTGTATTGTATCTAATATATTTGAGAAAAGTTTACTAAAATGAATAAATATCATATCGACTAGAATTTTTAATATTATTAAAAGTTTAATCTCGTTACGAACAACTAATTCAAGCCAGATTGTTAAATTAAAAACTTCCTACACATTTTTTTAAACAATTACTATTGTTTTTATTAATGTTTCTTAAAACCTTGTTAATAGTATTTATTTTTTTAAATACAATAAATATTTAATATAATAATATATTTTAATTGCCTTCAGAAATTGCCATTTCGAATTTCGATAGTCTGATTGTCATCAAGTTATCGATATCAGCCCAAGTGCATCCCGGCGAAGAAGAGCACAAAAAGAACAAGGCAACAAGCAGAAACAGCTGACAGCAGCATATATTTCCCATTCCCCTGGCAAATTCGAACGCCATCCAAAAACACTCCATAACAGAGGCATTTAAAGGGGACCAGGAGCACAGGCACATGGCGAAGCGCACCTGAGGAGATGTACAAATCCCTACTCCGCACCGCTTCACTTCAAGCCAGGAAGCAGATCAGAAGCAGTCACACAAAAAAAGCAAACGGCAAGCGCAAACAAAAATCAAAGGAAATGAATATCGAAATGGGCTACGACTTCAACAGGCGGTGGAAGCCCGTGGAAGATCAGCCTCAGGTGCGGGGCCCCCACAAGTCGTCCACCTTCAAGCTGGTCTCGTACAACATCCTGGCCCAGGACCTTCTGCTAGAGCATCTCTTCCTCTACGTGGGAATTCCTCAAGAGTTTCTCACCTGGCGTCGCCGCCAGCAGAATCTTCAAAGGGAGCTGATCAAACTGAATCCAGACATCCTGTGCCTGCAGGAGATGCAGTTCGATCACCTGGGGCTGCTCGTTCAAGGACTGCGCATGGGCAACGGCAAAAGGCTGGCCTATGTCTACAAAAAGAAGACTGGACATCGCACAGACGGATGCGCCATTGTCTATGACTCATCGAAGTTCCAGTTGCTCGACCAGAGAGCCGTGGAGCTACACGACCAAGAGGTGGCTCTGCTTAATCGCGAGAATGTGGCCTTGTTTGCCAAATTTCGGTTCAAAAAAGAGCCGGACCAGCAGAAGGAGTTCGTCGTGGCCACCACACATTTGCTGTACAACCCAAAAAGAAATGATGTGCGCTGCGCTCAGGTGGGAAGAATGCTAGAGGAGCTTCACTCCTTCTCCACGGACACACCTGTCGTCCTAGCCGGTGACTTCAACAGTCGGGAGAACTCGCAACCTATTGAACTACTAATCGGAAAGGGGGATGATGGGGAATCAGAAGCTAACCCAGCGCCTCTGCGCTTTGAGCTTATCGATCCAGGCGAGTGCACCGCCTCCACATACCAAAACGATTGGATTACCGTGGACTACATTCTGCGCTCGCTTGGATCACGGAGCAGGCACAAGCTTCTGCCCATTAGCGTCTACTCACTGCCCTCGATCAACAGCTGCTGCAGGGTGGGACTGATTCCCAACCATTATCTGGGTTCGGATCACTACGCCATGGGCGCCATATTCACCGTTGTCTAGGATTTAAATTTTTCAACCCCTGACTCATCATAAGGATACGAAATATAGTATGGAACAAAGCGATAGTCACCGAAATTGACTATTTTCCAAGTTTAATTTACATTTTTTTAAATTGTTTGGAAAGTACACCGATTTGTTTTACAAGATTAAAGATTTGTAAAATTGTTCCACCATTACTAAGTATTTTAATAGACACTGCTTAATGTAATCTATGTATTAGCAGAAAAACAAAAGCCTAATCAATGTCTATGCCTAATTCTTTCAGGGTAATTTTTGCCGACTTGTACGCAAAATATTAATAACAGCTAAAAAAAAGACTTACCCGGAAAGTGCGCAATGCCCGCTCATCACTGGCCTCCAGCTTGGCTCGAATGCTGCTCAGCAGATAGCCCATCTTGGTGATGGTCACGTCCTGATCAAGGTCCTTATGAAACGAGCGATACGTGGTGGGTGCCGCCTCCGTTTGAAAGTCCAGCTTTCGAGCTCTATTAGCACGGGGTAGCTTCTTTGGAGGCGTCGGAGCATCCACCTTGCGCTCGAAATCAAAGTAGGGCTGCTCTCTATCCAACTGCTGACGAGTAGATGTGGTCGTTGCCGAGGGCGTGGTTTGGATGGGCGAGTGGTAGCTGCCCGGCGGAGATTGGGAGTGCAGATCCAATTGGGAAGTGGAGGTCTGCACACCAACTGTGCACTGTTTGGTAGTGATTTTGATTTGATCCCCCCTCGGATTCTCCTGTTGATTCGATTTCTTGGGCGATACGAAACGCAGGATCTTCTTTTTGGAGGTATTTAGGAAGTTCTTAGACTTGGCTCCTAGGTTTTTCGACTTATTACCCTTCCAAGGTGAAAGATTTCGCCACTGCTCGCCCCAAATGAATTTCTGGCTGGCCTGAGCGCCTGCTATCCCAACTCGACTGGGATATTTGATAGGCGTGTCTTTCTGCACCATATTTGATGCTAAGTTCTCGCTCATACTTCCATCCACGGTGTCCAAGGAAACCTTTGGGACTACAGGCTGTGGTTGTGCTTTAGGCAGTTGCCATCCAAAGGCCACTTGCGGTTCCGCTGAGGGAGCTTGCGTCTTAAATTCGCTGGCTGACTTTCCATCGTAGTTCAGCATATCGGTGATCTTGGGCTCCGTCCAGCCAATAATTATCTCTTTAGCTGGCCCACTCTTCCGGCTGCTCTCCTGCCGTATATTCCGGGCATAATTCGAGCCCCGCTTGGACTCCACAACGCGCTCAAGGTCGCTGAGTGAGGGGCAGGAGGGCAGATGTTTGTGACTCCTGGGTTTCTCCACCTCAGCTAGATGTGGACACAAAACTCATGAAATCTTAGAATCCAAAGGTTCAAGAAATGAAGCCGTAATCCAAATGTTTAGGAACACAACTCTTTATTTGGTAAATACATTTGATTTTTGGTAAAATAAATTTTTTTTAGAAATTTCTATATCTAATTCGATTTGGTTACGGTTTCATTTATTTGGACCTAGGTGAATTACTTACCCATGGGATAGGATCTGCGCTGGCCGTCTTTCCTGCGCGAAGAGTCTACATTACTACCAGGCACTTGAACACCACGTTTGCGTAGAAATTCGTCCAGGACTCGCTCCGCCTCTCGCACTGAAGGATTCGTGGAGGTGAGCGAGGATTGCGAGAGCTTGCCATCCAAACTTTGGGAGCTGCGCCGCGGTGGCTTCGGCGGCGGCTGCTGAGAATCGCGTGTCTTGAAGTTGACTTGGCCCAGAGAGAGACGCTTTTGCAGAAGTCGTCCTCCGCCACAGGAACTTCGACGGGAACGGGAGCTCCTCCGACTTTCGGGCTCTGTTGGTGCTACTTCAGTTTTATGTTCCTCCTCTACAGCTGATTCCTGCTCGCTGATGTTGTACAAAACAGGAGCCGAGGGTTCGTAGGCTATGGGCTCGTAAGATTGCATCTTAGTAGTGCCTTTCACGGTTTGGGAGCTCCTGTGCCGGCAGTTGGAGCCCGAAATTGGCAGTTTTTGGCGATTTACGCGCACCTCGGAAACCACACAGTTGTCGTGCAGCTCCTGGATGATGTGTATGAGGGGTTCATCGTCGCCGCCAACGGCTCTCAAGCGACTGACAGCGGTTAGAGGAGATTTGAAGCTGGATTTTATGTTGGCCGGCTCGCTCTGACGGCGTTTGTCCGCCTGCTGTGGCTGGCTGCCTAGATTGTTCTGCTTGGCGGGCTGGAAAACGGGGATAAAATACGGGTTTAATTTGGGATTTGGACGGGATAAGGGTAAACACACCTTAGAGCTCTCGGAACGCCTGCTGCGCCGAGGTAATCGCACGTGCTGGTCACGTGGCGGCGCCGTGGAGCCGCAATCCCCGCTATCGCTAGTGAAGCAGTAGCAGAAGCCATTCTGGCAGGGCTTGCCCTTGCGCTCCTGCTCCTTGTTGCACCGATTCTGGTTTATCAGGTCGGCATCCGTGGTCCTTCGTATTCGGGGCTTCTGCTGGGGCATGTTGTTATTATTGTTGTTGGTTTCGCAGTCGCGACTTTGGGTGGACACCCTGCGAATGCGCCGTGCCCTGAACTCATCGATGCACTCCTGCAAACTGAACGACGACGTGGAACCAGACTCGGCGGAATCCTCCTCCTCCTCCTCTTGCTCCTCCCCTTCTTCTTCCACTAGAACATGACTCGAGAACTTTGAGCCTGCAAAGGTCTAAATGCCAAGACGCTGGTTACACGCAATTGCAATAAAATAGTGATTTTATGCTTACTGTGGCCATTTTTCTATATATTTGCTGCTGATAAGCCCAGCTGCATGTGCTCCACTTTTACACGTTGCACGCTTTCTACTCCGGCAAGGTTTTCCAATCAAAAGAAAAACGACGCTCCGCCTGCATTTTTGTATTCCGCTTTGTGCCGCTTCTTCTTTATCAAAACTGGGAGAGCGTATAACAGCCCTGTCTGTTGTCAGGGATGAGCACTTGGTTGGAAAAATATTTACAACCAAAAATAGCTAAAACCAGCTAGTACATAAACATGAAATATTTAATCACTCTGGGTTCTATCTATGCAAAAAACAAAACGTTTTTAAAAATAATAGTTTCTTATAATCAGAGTTGTAATAAAAATCTTTTTCATAAATCTATTTAAACCATAGCTAAATCTTACTTTATTTACTAGATAACTTGGCATCCCTAAAAACGGAGAAACAGCTGTCAGCTGTTTGCGGCGTGAGGTTACGTCTTCTCTGATTACGAAAAGTCTTAAAAATTAATTTAAAGTGCTTTTGAATTAAAAATAAACATAAAATGTCAAACAGCCACTTATTCTTGAAGTCTGGCTTTCCACGGGCTCCCCTGCAAAATGGAGTTGGGCGCTATGTTTGCCAGCTGCAGAGGATTACACTGAAGTTCTGCAAGAATAATGGATCCAGCAGAGGCATGCGGTAAGGAAAAATCATTAAATTTTGCTTAAAAATAAATAATTAATTTTAAAATTCCACAGCGACTTTATTGAGAACCACTTGGTGGACTTTGCCAAGGAGAATCCCGGCATTGTGGTATATGTGAAGCCCAGACGCCATCGGACCCCAGTTTTGGTGGGGGAGTATTGTGAGTATTTTTTTAGGGATCCAATATTCTAATCTAAAAATACTTGGTTTATTTTTCCATATCTACAAGACAGATTGCTTTACATTTATATAAATTCTTCTCAAGAATACTATTGTTTCTATTAATTCAGGATTGTTTACAACAAAATTCCTCAGTCCAAAACCAAATTTCAAGAGTTTTAAATATCACTAAACCCTTGTTTTAGTTTCTTTACAATTAGTTTTACAACTAATAACCATGATTTTAAGATGGGTAATACTGTACTTTATAATGATACTATAAAAATATCATTTACTTCTAGTGAACGGCGAGCGCGAGTGGATGAGCTGCAGGAACAACACTCAAGAGGAGATCTCTAAGTGGGTTGACCTGCTAAAGACCCAAAACGGCAGCTCCAGTTCCCTGCGTCTGCGCAAAATGTGGCACACGGACGTGCCGTCCATCCAGGGACCGTGGACACCATTTCTGCTGCGTTCCCCAGAATCCCAAATCCAGGTATACCCCAGTGAAGAGGCATCCAAGCCGCTGGAGACACCGCAAACCGCAACCGAGAAGCTTATCGAACTGTTCCGGCAGCAGCAACTCGAAGCTGGCGAGGAAGCCCACGAAGTTTTAAACAAAAAGCGGGCTGAGTAAAGGATGTATAGAAATTAAGACTTTTTGGTAATTGTTGCTTTTATTTTTATAGTCAACATTGTTTTGTTGGTAAACAAATAAATATTTAAAATCTAAACGACTAAAATTGTGCTTCCTCCGTTTGAAACATCGATTCAGAAGTCACTGAAAAATTCGAACAACTTATTGTCCCCTTAGCATTGTTTGCTTTCAGATAGTTTCGATATGTTTCGGGTAGTTGGAATATCATTGTGGGAGTATCATAAATAATGCTTAAGGTTACTGACCCCTTTGAGGCTTGGAATACATAAAGAAATACAAATAGATGTGCGGAACTGGCTCTCAGACAAAAGGAGTCGAGTGGTAAACAGGTTCTGGTGACAACTTAGCATAACCAACTTAGCATGGACTAACGTTTACAGGTGATTTAGGTGATTTCGATCAGCAACGATCAGTTAAGTACGTAAGAGTCTGACTAAGACGGTATTTTGTGGGTTACATATACAGATAATTGCGATTGGATACAGCGAGTTTTAGAGTATCAAAAAATAGTCCACGAATAATTGCTTATGTGCTGAAGTATTTCCCATTTAACAATTAGACTTACACATATAAAGTTACACGCACGCATACGATCAACGACTTACACACCGATAAAAGCATTTTGCTCGAGTTTACAATTTCCGTTTGGTGAATTCCTTTGGCGAAATGCATTTGGTTTTTCCTAATTATTACTATATAGACCTTGAGTACACAAATGTTAACGTTGTCATCAAAATAATCAATACGGACGTCTTTACACTTTTGATATTGTTGTCAATGGTATATCACTAGTTAAACTAAATTAAACTCTTGTTTAAACACATGTCTTTTTCATTTCTTTTCCAGCTGTTTCCTTACTGTCGCTGCTCTTCCATATCTATATCTAGACTTTGTATTTTGGTGTTGGTGGGTGAGCTTTTAAGCAAGCGTTTTCCATTCGCAACTAGCTACTGGCTGCTTTTTGGTTTCGATAGATAGCCTTTCTTTCATAGCACGCATGACAGCTCAGTTCGGTTTCCGGATCTCCTCAGATGTCGCCCGATTCCATCGCGGCATTAATGTCGGCCACGATCTTTCCCATCACCTCGCGATAGGGGGAGTCCGATCGGAAAGCCGTTTCCAGCAGCGTCTCTTCCCCAAAGAAATCGAACACCTCGTCGATGCGGCCTAACGATTTCTCTGTGAGATGCGGCTGCACAATCGACTTCAGCGCCACTTGCGATTCGGCTATTGACTTTTGCAAGTAGGCAAGGTCGAAGGTGAAGTCCACCTCGTAGAAAGATATAATGGAGAGCTGGGTGTTCTGAAAAATAATATAGTTTGGTTAATACAACTACACAAACAGTTTTGGAAATAAAAGGCTTGCGTTCTTTATTTTTTAGAGTATTTTTATTAGAGTATTTAATAAATGGAGTCTCACCTGAAACTTTCTCTTAAAGTTCTCCGCCTTTTGCAGCTCCTCCTCGCTGAACTGATTGTTCCGGTGGAGAACCCCGATCTTGATCACGATCTTGATGATGTTCTTGATCAGTTTCTCCGCCTTAGCCTTACCGGTGTGCATCTTGCACAACCGATACAGGTTGTCCAGCAGCGAGGCCGTTGTCCCGTCAATAAAGGTCTTCGCAATGTTTTTGGTGGCCATGCGTGAGAAGATTTTCTTCTGCGCCCGCAGCCCGATATCGTGCGACTTGAAGACATTTTCTGCCATGACTAAAGCGGAAGGGAGGGGTGCGATTCAGATATTATTATCGCTGAACATTCATTGAATAAAACATTGTGGTGGAGCGATTCGAGCAACTTGAGCCAACCAAACAAAACGGAGAAACAACTGAGCAACCAAAGAAAACTGAATGCTGGCAACTTAAAGGCAAAGCAGATCCGCACTTTTCAGCGGTTTACCTTCCAAGTTCCAATAGTCGACGCTCCAGAGCAGCAGACATTGTCGAAGCCCGGCCACCGACATCGTTTGCTGTATATCACACATATATTACACCGATTCCAGTTGCAAGCATTGATAAGGAAATTACAGATATACTAAGTAACATACATAAATGATTGGCTAATGTTCATCAGCACCGTATCTCTAGATAAAGAAAACCTCCTTCTTTCTTCGCCACGGTTATACTTTGTTTTTCTTTGTGTTTTAACTGAGGTGGGCAATAAAACAGTCTATATGGGCTAACTTTGACTAGGATGAGTCATATACAATTAAAAGGGTTTTATTGTGTCATTTGGTTTATTTAAAAAAAATATAAACATAGCTTACAGTTCTTTTTATTTTATTCAGCTTTTGGAGATTATTAAGTTTTATCGGAATTTAATTTTTTACATTTTACAATTTTTTTGCATGAATCTAATTCCGAGTTGACGTCAATAAAAATCAAATATGACAAACAAATACACACAGCTTTGAACTTGAATAATTTAAATTAGTTATCAAGCATTCGTCACAACAGTTTTGATTGCATAGAATCATAGTGATGATAAATTCTAGGAAATAATAATTGTAGTTATGTATAGAAACACAAACAATCAACTGTTTATTCTATTTGTTATATTGAGGTTAGACCGTATTAATAATAATTAATAATGGATGACCAACTGTGCCTTTTTGGTGGCTTCACTAACCGTATGTGTATATAAGGTCGTTCTAACGGCGACGAGGCGCGTGTCGTACGTGTTGGAGCCTTAAATGGAAATGCGGCAGCTTTTCCAACTGTCCAAACAAGGAGTCTAGACCAGGGCTAGCAAACCATGGGATCGGGGGAATCAATCCCCTTGCGGGTCAGCAGAGTTCATGCTATCAGATACATATATTAACTAGAACCCACCCAAGTCGTAACTAAGCCTAATCCAGGGCATCCCAGGCTGCTAATTTGACTAAGTGAATTCAAGTTCTAGTTAGATAACGTCTGGCATACATACTATAACCGTGTCATGACACGGACCGCTCCAAATGGTTAAGGTCACGCAAAGTGCAATAAAATGGTCATTCCGAAAGGAGGCCTATCCCTAAACCGAAAGGGGGTGTGGCAGTGGGTGGGTGGTGGTCGTCCAAGGACATTAAGTGGAATGCGGAAATGCGCTACGGCCAAAATATTTGGGCACTCGAGTTTGGCTAAGCCAACTTTATAAATTGCTCCTCTAACTATCGACACTCTTGGATATAGTTCCTGCATTTGCGTGTTTTGTTTTCTCAGGGGGGTTTCTTTGCCTCCTGGGTGTTATTGATTGCAACTGGCGTACCCCACCCCCTAAAAACAAGAATAGAATTCCAACTTTGGCGCTCTGCCTGCTCACCTGTGTTTTTGTTGCTGCAGTCCTTGAATGGTATCCTTGAGTCCTTCCTTTCGTTCTGTGGGTGTATATGTGTGTATCTAACTATCCAATATCCCGACTCCTAGCACAAGCAACCAAAAAGGGGCAGCTGCATTTAAATGCGTAAATTGAAAACGATTTGCAGCAAAATTTATGCGCAACTTTGATTAAACATAAAACAAGTCAGCGAACAGCAACAAAAAAACAAAATATGAGCCGGTGTGGCCAAGTGCTGTTATTCGTTAAATCTCATAAGTAAGGGAATCCAAAAACTTGTCAATGCTAGTATGTTTCTGGTAATTTTAGTGTTCTGATATTTTAAAATTTAATTAATTTAATTATTTTTCACTTATTTCCTTAGCAAAAAAAATCGCTTAAATTTAAAAATAAATGTTCAGCACTTGAAGGAACGACAAAAAATGGTCCCTGTTAAATTGTCTAGCAGATGACCATCGTTACATAATTATTTTAAAATTGTTGCGATCTAACAATATGTTTAATTGAAATTTATGATGTTAATCACTGTTTAAATCTGTCATTACTTAATATTAAAATTATTTTTATCAATATTAAAGTATTCAAAGCGTGCTCCGATACTATTACATAGTTGACATGACTTTTTGTTAACAAAAAAAGTAAAAATTCAATCCAACTTAACAGCCTACGGGTTTTAATGTATGACTTTTTTAAAGCTGAAATTGTAGGAAACAGCTGGCTATCAGCTGACCAAATATTCAACTGTTCAGCAATTTAGTCCTTTTAATTCCTTTAGGGATTTTTAAAATTATTTTTGACTTCTTAAATTTCAATAACTCTTCGCATGAGTTTTAATTTTAGTTACAATAAAAGTGATATTTAAAATCTTGGTCAATATATTGTGAAATATATTTAAAATATCAAAATTAACAATAATTTTGTGTAAACAATATTATGAAAATAAAATACCACTTTCGTTTTGGCGGTTGAAGTCAGTTTTTCGCTCCAAATAGTATCTTGCTCCTATCCGAAGACGGTCACACTGCCCAAGAGTCCAGCTGCGTCGTTGAAAAATATTTTCGATGCATCGTAGGTTGTTTTATTTCAAAGGAAATAGCAATTAATATAGTGAAAAACGAGGACTTAAAGGAGCAGTCGCCAAGCGGATTGCAGGATGAACATATACAACAAGTTGCGGGCCAGGGAGCACGGATATGGTGAGTTTATCGCTTGGCGGGAGAATCTCACTTTTGGCGCTCGATTTTCCTGCAAGCAAAGGTGTTGATTTCAAAAAGGGTTCAAAGGGGTTTGCAAGGTTGAAGGCCACTGAATATGCAATATAGCTAACTGATCGCTGAGAATTGATAATGGGGGTAAAGAAACCCGATTAGTTGCCTCATTAGAAACTGCTGATCTTGCAGAAAATCCGTGTTAAACTATAAGCAGAGCCACGGCACTAGTTTCATAATTTCCCTTTCGTTTTTTCCGCAGCCAACGAAAGGACCTACGACTTCGCGCTGCGTCGCCTTTCCGTGGCTAAGGAGGACAGCTGGCGGGGCATTGCACCGGCCAACTACTGCCCGGACTTCAATCCGGAGCCACCGATCTTTTCCGCCAAGTTCGCCAACTGCGATGGCTACCGGCACATCCTGGCGATTGCCAACGAGGACGGCAAGATCACGCTGCAGGACACCACGCAGCGGAATCACCAACCGGAGGAGCAGTCCCTGGTGGGTCCCCAGTGCCACTACAACGCGGTCTTCGATCTTGAGTGGGCCCCCGGCCAGATGCGCTTTGTCTCCGCCTCGGGAGATCACACGGCCAGGTTGTGGGAGGTGGCCGGCTCCGGCATTCGTGGCCTGAACTCCTATGTGGGCCACACCAGATCCGTCAAGTCGGCTGCCTTTAAGCGCACCGATCCCGCTGTCTTTGCCACCGGTGGCCGCGATGGCGCCATTCTCATCTGGGACATTAGAGCCAACCTGAACATGGACCTTACGTCGCGCGTGGACAACTGCATCTATAGTGGCCACACGGGTGGACCGGGTACACCTGTTTCCCAGCGAAAGCAGCGCACACGCACACCCAAAATGGCTGGGGGGACCACCTCGAGCAGCATCACAGGCTTGGCCTTCCAAGATAACGACACGCTGATCTCCTGTGGCGCCGGCGATGGAGTCATTAAAGTCTGGGACCTGCGGCGGAACTACACGGCCTACAAAAAGGAGCCCCTGCCCAGACACAAGTTACCTTATGCCGGTCACTCCACCTTCCGCGGATTCACCAACCTCATTGTGGACGCTTCCGGCACGAAACTGTATGCCAATTGTATGGACAACACCATTTATTGCTATAACTTGGCTTCCTACTCGCCCCGCCCGTTGGCCTGCTACAAGGGTCTTCTGAACTCCACGTTCTACATTAAATCCTGCCTCAGCCCTGATGGAAAGTATCTGCTGAGTGGAAGCAGCGACGAGCGGGCCTACATCTGGAATCTAGATCATGCGGAGGAACCGCTGGTGGCCCTAGCAGGACACACAGTGGAAGTTACCTGCGTGGCCTGGGGCTCCAGTCACGATTGTCCCATTGTCACCTGCAGCGATGATGCGCGACACAAGATCTGGCGCATTGGTCCCGATCTGGATGGTGTCAGTGAGGCGGAGCGCGCAGAGAAGTACCGAGGAACTGCCTCCTATGTAAGGGAATTTGGAAGGAAAACAGCTGGACCTGCTAGTGGTAATCACAAGTACAATCTGCGAGATCTAGAGTCCACGCCGAGGTCACTGAAGCGTCTAATGGATCACAACGAACGTACTCCAGGCTCTGTGGAAAAGACGACCACCAAACGCTCCTTTCTGGAAATGCTGGGCGTGGCTGGTGGAGAGACGGAAGCCACCGAGCAGCCCCAAAAGCGAGCCAAACCGCTGGAGTCCCGTGGCCGGCGGCTGTTTGGACCTTCTAGCCAGGAAACCACTTGCCGACACATACAACTTCAGCCCATAAACGAAGAAGAGACCTCCCCAAGAAAACGCCAAAAGGAGAACTCTGCGGCGGAGGATGGATCGCCTCTGCCCAAGATCCTGAGCACGCCGAGTCATTCTCCTTTGAGTGAGAATGTGAACCACATGTACACCTCCCCGCCAACCACTTCAGCGGCTGCTGCAGCGGCAGCAGAAGCAACCAATCCACCGCCCATCTCCGCCTTAATCTACTCGCCCACCTCCAACCTGCCCAACTACGTGGTGGATGGCGAGGCACCCCACCTGGGCATCATGTCGCCCAAGCGAAAGGCCAAGGAGAAGGTGGACTGGCTGACGAACATCCGGAAACAGAAGCTGATGAGTGGGCGGGCACATGTGACGCTCAGCGATAAGATCAGCGAGGAGCAGCAGGCGGATGTACTGGCATCGCCGCGACTCCAGAGTCTACGGCAATCAGAGTGCAGTCCGCGGTTACAGGCCACGCCCCGCAGGCGTATTTCCCACACGGATGCAGGCGGTGGCACACCCGCTGGCAACTCCTCCCATTCCCACACACAAACTCAGCCAAGAACCCCAACTTCTAGTAGGAGAAACAGCGAGACGACACTCCTGCGATTCTTTAGCATCCAGCGGAGCAGCAGTGTGCCGGCGGAAGAAGCCACGACGGCGACAGCGGCTCCAATTTCCCCAAATCCTCCCCCTGTGACTGCTCCCGCTGCCACGCCCCTAAGCCTGCGTACGCCCACAGCGGCGGTGGGCAGCGATTGACGCGGGGCCTTACGCTTCTTTTTCCATTCTAAAAGAAGGTCACAGCACCATTATTGCACTTGTAGTTTTAAGCGGACATTGTTTAAGTTATTTTATGTAGATACTAGGTTGCAAATATCGCGGGACGAGTTGGTAACCAACTCCCCGCCATTTGTACAGCACCCATACAAAAGACTAACGTACCCAAATAAAATTAAATCAATTTCAACTTGTCTGTTTGATTTAATGCTAATATATTCAAATGATTATGGTTTAAAACCCATGTCTCTATGGATGTCGATTTTAAAGATACCTTAAATGTCCTAAAATATCCTATATTTCAATAACAATAATTAGACTGTAAGGATTTTTAATACACTTTTTTTATTTGGCATAATCAAAACATTTTTAAGTGGCACTCGGTGGCTAGTATGTTCCTTCTACTGAAGCTTCTTCTGCTGCTCCTGTTGGTCCTTTTTTACCGCACTATTCAGTCGCATGGTCTGGATGAGTTGCTTGGCCACTCCCGCGAGCAATAGGATGTGGGTGAAGTGCAGGGCGGCACTGGATAGATTCGTGCTTGGATAGGTGTTCCAGCAGTACTCGATGAGGCCCAGGATGAGGCATCGCACTCCCAATGAGTACGGCGTGGACCAGGCCAAATAAGGTAGCGAATGGAAGTACCAAACATAGAACTGGTAGTGCAAGGATCGGGAGCAGGCCACGCCCACCAGGTTGCACAGGAAGAATGGGAGCAGGGCCAACTGGGTGCAGCGATCGAAGTGGATGCCATAGCGTTCCGGTTCCGACTGGGCGGGACCTGGGGTTGCCTTCGATCCGGATGCCTTCTGCAGGCTCTTTTCGAAGGCTTTCAGGAAGGATTGTTGTTCGGCCGTAAACTTCTTCTGATCCTTGTCTTTTTCCGCCTTTTTTAACTTTTTCTGAGCCTTCATCTCACGATTCTGCTGCGCTATTTGCGGCTGCAACTGATCCTCAACGCGGCGCAGGCGCACATAGCTCTGGAAAAAGGTCCAGGTGGGTTTGGCAAAGGCCAAAAGGAGCAGTAAATGCAGTCCCAATAGCGACAGGTGGAAGGAGCGATCCTCGAAGATCTCCCTGGTCAGAAACCGATAGTTAACCGTCCACTTGTGCTCGAAGATGCGGCCCAAATCGAAGCTTCCTCGGAGATATTCCACAGGATAGGTGAGCAGAAAAGGAGCTCCCAGCAGCACTTGTATCACTCCACAGATGGCCAGCTGGAGGATCGTTTTCACCAGACCCAAATTGGCCAGATAGAATAGGAAAAGGGCAGGAGCAAACAGCAGGATGTTCATCTTAACGCCCACCGCCAAGCTGAAGAAGGTGCTACCCAGGGTCCATCGCCGATCCAGGAAGAGATTGAGGGAGGCGTAGAGCAGGAGCACTGCCACGGGATCGTTGAAGAGTCGCAGCACGTAGATCGAGTGGATGCGGTACGAGGTGAAGGCACTGAGCACCAGCACGTACGGCGGAACCTTGCGGCTCTTCGAGTACAGTCGCAGCACCAGGGCCAGCTGGAGCAGGTAGATCCCGGCGAAGATGTACTGCGCCAGGCGCACATTCGTTCCGTGGGACGTCACAAAGTAGAGAGCCGAGTAGATGTAGACGAAGGCAGCCGGATACACAAGCGGACCGGTGTCACCTACGGAATTTAATGAATAGTATTGATGAATTTTTATGTTTATATTTATTCATTAACCATTTGATTTCTTTAAAATTATTTAACAAAAATCTAGGTCTTATTTTATATAGAAAATGAGAGGCATTGATATGAATTATTTTTATTAGTATGATTTCAAACTTAAATTGGAAAAGAAGTCTGTTACTTAAACAATTAGAATAATACTTTTAAATTAATAATTTTTAAAAGACTTTTGCACCGATCCGTTATTTCAGTAAATCAATTTGATCGAAATAATAATTTATGGTTTTATTATTCGCAATAATCTAATTTGTATTCTGGCTATTTAATTTTACAAAAGTGAAATCGTGTTTCTTCGTCATTCCATTAAGTAGGGGAAAGTCGTTTTAAATTTGTTAATAGCCCGCCAGTCCTGGCCGTTACGCATTAGATTCAAATGCAAAATCAGCTGTGCGAACGCGCTGCGAATGGCAAGCGGTGGGAACGGAACGGCTGACGTAACGGGCAGCGCGTCGGGGCGACTGTCAAAACGTCAACGGGAAAGGAACACCGAGCAAAGGTGCGAGCGAGAGAGAGCACATTCGTAGGGCAGCAGCATGGAGGTTACGGCATGTTAGCTGAAAAACTGATACTTTTATGGAAAAATGTTGATTTCGTGTAAAAATTTATTCGTATTCCGGCAACTGCCGGCGGTGCGCAGCTGTCTAGCGGCCGCCGCATGCTCCACGCCCAGTGCCACCGCCTACCGAAGCCTCTCCAGCGTTTGGCAACAGCCGCCGAGGAGCGGAAATCCGGCAAATTCGGAGCACCAAACCCGCCGCTTGCACACCACTCGCAATCTCCTTTCCAAGGACTACTACAAAACGCTTGGCGTGGCCAAGAACTCCAACGGCAAGGACATCAAGAAGGCCTACTACCAACTGGCCAAGAAGTACCATCCGGACACCAACAAGGAGGATCCGGATGCGGGCCGCAAGTTCCAGGAGGTCTCCGAGGCCTACGAGGTCCTCAGCGACGAGCAGAAGCGCCGTGAGTACGACACCTATGGCCAAACGGCGGAGAACATGGGCCGCCAGGGCGGAGGATTCCCTGGCGGTGGAGCCGGTGGCTTCGGACCCGAGGGCTTCTCGCAGAGTTGGCAATTCCGCTCCAGCATCGATCCGGAGGAGCTGTTCCGCAAGATCTTCGGCGAGGGCAACTTCCGATCGAACAGCTTCGACGACTTCGCCGACTCCAAGTTCGGTTTCGGGCAGGCGCAGGAGATGGTGATGGACCTGACCTTCGCCCAGGCGGCCCGCGGCGTCAACAAAGATGTCAACGTCAATGTGGTGGACCAGTGCCCCAAGTGTGCCGGCTCCAAGTGCGAGCCGGGCACGAAACCGGGTCGCTGTCAGTACTGCAACGGCACCGGATTCGAGACGGTCTCCACGGGCCCCTTCGTGATGCGCTCCACCTGCCGCTACTGCCAGGGCACGCGGCAGCACATCAAGTATCCGTGCAGCGAGTGCGAGGGCAAGGGCCGCACGGTCCAGCGGAGGAAGGTCACCGTTCCGGTGCCCGCCGGCATCGAAAACGGGCAGACGGTGCGCATGCAGGTGGGCAGCAAGGAGCTGTTCGTCACCTTCCGCGTGGAGCGGAGCGACTACTTCCGCCGTGAAGGCGCCGATGTGCACACGGACACGGCCATATCACTGGCTCAATCGGTGCTCGGTGGCACTGTTCGCGTTCAGGGCGTCTACGAGGATCAGTGGATCAACGTGGAGCCGGGCACCTCGTCGCATCACAAAATACTGCTGCGCGGGAAGGGACTGAAGCGGGTGAATGCCCACGGACACGGCGATCACTATGTGCACATCAAGATCGCGGTGCCGGATAGCCGGAAACTGAGCAAGGAGCGACGGGATCTGATTGAGGCGTACGCCGAGCTGGAGGAGGATACTCCGGGCCAGATCAACGGAATCACGCATCGCAAAGATGGCAGTAAGAAAGCAACGTAAATAATCTCCTGACCTACCAATGCAATCTCTAAATGTACCTTGGAGTTTGAATTCGTAGTTAAAATATACGTGCGTTTTATGTGCGAACTATGTTAAATTATGGTTTCTTTCTCTTTGTCCCCCAATCTCTCGTTGTAGCGCAGGAGCGAGTGAGAGAACAGGAGCCGGAAAAGCTGGCGGATCCAGCTCGGCTGGAGAATCAGGATCCTCCAAGTCAGGAGAAGGAACAGCAGACACAAAAGGCAAAGGCCAGCGGGCGGACCAAGAAGAAACCAAAGCGAAAGAAGGCGGCGGATTCGGATCCGGACAAGGCGACGGCGGAGGCTTCATAAACAAAATCAAGTCCATGTTCAACTGACAGTCGTTGGCAAATTGATGGCCGATTCTGTTTGTTAGTGTCTAAGTTACGCACGTTATTGTTGCTTAATCTAAGTTCGGGGCGGGAACCGATGGAGTGTGTATTCCAAATACAAGTCGGTTCGAGATGAATAAACCAAATTGACCGTCAATCGAACATCACAAGATAGTTTATTATGAATTCCTGTTTTTTTTTATGAAATGAACATATACATATATTCAAAGCTTATTTGAAGTTCAGTTTTTTTCTAAATTTCAATTTAGTTGACTTTAGGTTCTTAAATTCAGTTTATTTTATAACAAATATAGAAGATTAAAAAAGTTTTTTAAATGTTTTGTTCCCAAACATCTATTTACCATTTCCGCAATTTTAAATTGAGTTTTGAACTAGTATTCACGTTAGGTATCTTAGAGTGTCAATGTAAAAATAAAATAAAAATAAATTTGGATTGTATTTTGAATGTTCAAATTCATTAAAGAATATTATTCAAAACTAAAATTATCGAAATGTAAAATGTAACCATACTAGCAAAAGTTACCTAAGCCATAATAGTGGTAATCAGTTTTAAAAAAGATATTACTAAGAAGTTTTAATAATTAGATTTAAATGTTTAAAAAAAGTTCCTCAATTTGCAAGTAAATAAATGTTATTTGCGATAAATCAGCCGCATAAACGCGCGCAAGCGATAACAGGTGCATGAAAAGGGACCACGAAATGGGGTCACCTGTCGCCAAAAATAAACCCGGAACGGAAACTCACCGCGGAGCAGGGCGTAGTTGGTGGTGCCGT
Source organism: Drosophila kurseongensis (assembly GCA_018153305.1). NCBI lineage: Eukaryota > Metazoa > Arthropoda > Insecta > Diptera > Drosophilidae > Drosophila > Drosophila kurseongensis. Next base: position 14,731,195 of record JAECXX010000004.1, on the reverse strand, counting down.
TGAGGAAGCCCTCGCACTCCTGCATGTACGCCACCCAGTCGATCTCCGTGTAGGGAACCCTTTGGATGACCACCACGTTGATGACGGCCTCCGCAAGAAGCACAAAAAGTCCAACTATGGGCAAAGCGGCCGGCTCCAAGATGAGGTATTTGAAGAACCGCACATTGAGGTACTTGTCCAGGATGGAGTCCACGAAATTGCCGGACTTCTTGCGCCGCACCGCCGGACGGTGGCTGGCGGCCTTTGGCGGGGCCATTTCAGTGATAACCGGCGAAAATTAATTAAAATTCAACTCAAATCGAAACATCCACGCAACCAGGGCCGCACTATCAAAATCAGCTGTTGCGCTTCTTATCGATAGATGTCCAATTGGAAATTTGAATCTTATCGATTGCTTGGAAAATTTAAATTTATAGTACTAAAAACGAACACACAAGTAACTCGGCTTGGCGCCACTATTTCCGGTTACATTTCTTCCACTCTACAATAGAATAAATTAAAGTTTATGTATTTGGATTATCTTTGGTTTTCCAAAGTTAGAACGTCAGAAATTGAGGGATACATTGATATACAAAACGTAATAATTTACAAATTAGTTGACAGACCGCTAGAAAATTATCTGTTATAAAAAAAAATACAAAATACAAGATTCAAAACATATTGTGGTTTTTATAATATTTAAGTACCAAGTCAATACTTAATGCCAAATGATACCTAAAGTATTTAAAATATATATACAAATTCAAGACATGGTTCAAAAACTTATTTACTCGGAAAGTCCAAATATATAAATTTTAGGTACTTATAAATATAGTGTGGATTATTGAATAAATATTTCTGAATTTCACTCCCTTAAAAATGTCAGTTTTTTTAGTGAAATGCAATGCCACATATTTGATGATTAGCTGTAGCCGTACATCCCTGCTGTCATTTATTATTTAAGCTTATTTTGAATTAATGTTACAGACTTTGATGGACGTTGTTAGGCCCGTGGGCGGATTAAAACATAACATACAAACATGAAGTGATTAGCTGCACTCCAATGCATTGAAAGCTTTGATTCGATTGAAATCCCCGGGGCTGAGATACCTGATTTGCAGGTGGGAGTGCGCAACAGGTAAAAAACCAATCAGCTCGTGGACAATTTGCGAGGCAGATTAACGTCATCGTCATCGGAATAACAAATAGTGGGATGTGGTGCACAAAGTGGGTGGGCTTGGTGGCTCCAGCGGTTTAACGCATCGCTGAGATGTATTTGCTAAGGGCAAACGATGTAACCCAATCCAGGTGAAAGGGTCGCCTGTGTGTTCATGCGAACGCAGCTCGATTATCGGGTTACAACTGATATGGTCGCAGTCGCAACCACACTTAACCCACCACCGACTTCACATCCTTCCAGGACCCACTGGCCAATTAAATGTTAGCCCACGGATGCGATTTTTTTCCGGCCGTGTCATACGGTTTTTTTTCCCATGTTTTGTTAATTGTGTCCGCTGCACCGTGTTTGCTCGGAAAAGGAAAAAGTCGCCATGAATGCGATGCTGTCGCTTCTTCCTCGCAATTTACCTCTCCAATTAAACAGGTAAAACACAGTTTTTCCGAACAGGAAAAAAACTTAAAAGAAAAAAAAACAATTTACAGGAATTTAGCCCCGTGTACTGTGCGAATCGGAATTCAATAACGCATTTTTGCAAGCGACATTGTTTTTCAAAATACGAATACAAATAATTTCAATAAAACCGTAAGCTCCACTGCGAAATATCAAAATACAACTTATTAAGAAGTTGTCAGCCAGTGATAAACTCCCCTAATTGCAGAAATCAATATGCTAGTATAAAATAAACATATTTACATATCAACAAGGTATTGATGACTATCAATTATGCCAAAATTGATTGGACATACAAGCACATCTTTATTAACGAATTTGCTATAGTTGTTTATCTCAAAAAAAACTAAAGCTTATTTAATTGTTTGCTTTTTAAAGGAAGGGCTTAAGAAACCATTGCGATAGATTTTGTTGTTTTATTATTATAAAGTTCATTGAAAGATTTTTTGATATAGGAATATATTATTTCCATGACCGTTTAATGTTTTTAACAAGCAATAAGAAATTAAATGCTAATAATGTAAATATTAGGTTTACAATTTTAGCTATGTATATTTAAATTTGTGATAGATTTGACTCTAAAAGGGCCCTAAGTCAATAAGTTATTTTGCAAGTCACCCCCCACTTTGCTCTATTAAAATCATCTGTGTTACTTTTTTTTGGACCCCGGTACAAACACTAAGTATAAGTGTCAACATATGCCTTTCATGTTTGTCGCATCATCTTTGTGGGTCAATCGAGTCTGATGTTAGCTATCGCTTTATGAACTATAGAACTAAATCGGTCATTCCTTATCGGTCGCGTCGCCTTTTGCGGACACTCAACCATACAAAAATACAGCCTCTAGCTTTTAGTTATTTTCTGTGTGAGTGAGAAAATTGTTTATTAATCAATAATAATAATAATCTATAGGCACGCACACGGCCACAACGAATGTATTTCGGTATCAGCCCTGTTATCAGGCCGCTGCTGCTGTTGCTCCCATTACTGATAAGCATTTTTCCCTGCCCTAATGCAAATCCCCAGCATTCGGTCTATAATAGTGGCGAACAGTACTTTGCACTCGAGTGTTTATTAATTTCACTTCCCATCGCATTCATTGCTTTTGCATTTTATTGTCTCACGATTTAGCTATTAAATAAAAATGGGGACGGGCACTTTATTTATCGCCGCCACTTACTGAATTCGCATGATACTTTAAGAGAAATAATGGTGGATGGAGGAGGGCAAGGCATATACGGAGATTCGTAGAGCCGGAAAATGTCTCTATAGAGTAAACAAAGACAGGGCCATGTCTCTATTACATCTTTTGCCGAGCTTGATATACAGTAGATATTCTGGACTTTGAAATTTCAAGTTCTCCATTTCTATAATTTGTTTTAGCCCATAAAAATCAACCTATTTTGCAGCAAACTCGCGAAAAGTAGATGAAAAATTATTATATGTACCAAAGCATTTATTTTTTAATTTATTTGTAAATATTTATAAAGTACAAGTATTTCGAATACTAAAGCATTGATTTTAAATCTTTAAAAATGTCAATAGCCATAAGGTATTTCACATTCTATTTAACTGTTCTCAAATTTTTAAATCATATTTTATATTAAATTGACCTATAAACCTATAAATTGGGCTTATGCCGTAAGGTTTACAACTTAAAACATTTAAAGTCATCGTTTTTAAATCATTAATGATTTCGGTAAATCCTAATATTTTTATTCACAGGTTCTATAGAAAATATAAGAGGTTTAAATTCTAAGACGGAGTTATTATTTTTTATAGCATACTTTCAAACACCTTTACAAGAGATTTCAATCTTTTGGTGAGTTCAAGATACAGAATTAAGACTGTAGACTCTTTGCTTTTATTTGCTTTGTGTTGAATCGCTAGAAAAAGTGAGGGGGGTGGAATAGTGAAAGGGGGGCAGATAGGAGGGCGGGCGACTAAAAAGTGTTGATAACTGAGCATACATTTGCATCCACCAACACTGCCACGCTCGCACTCACACCCAGTTTTTATAGGCCTCAGCCATTTAAGAGTTCAATCATTTGAAGCGTCGTTGTTGTCGCTTCGTTGTCAATGGTTGTTATTGTTGCCTTTCCATGTGCTCTTTTCATATGTTGGACAAAAATATATATGAAAAGAAGAGACGGCAAACACAGAAAAACAACTGTACATTTTGATTAGGTCTATAACTTTTGAGGAGTACTCTACAAAGAGGAAACAGAGAAAACATATTAAATACTCTTTATAGGTACGTATACCATAAACAAAAAAATTACATTCGATATCAAAAAAATGTGTGCTTATAAGGATTTAAAGATAATCCAAAGGAGTCTTAAAGTAGGCTATGAGAAATGATGGTGATATTTCGGCATTTACACAACGACCTTCCGGGCTTAAAATGTAATGCAGCATACTGTAGGCATCTTTGTAAGTGATTTTAAATCTCTTCTCCATTTTATTTTCATTCAGTTTTTGAATTCTAATCCCTAAAAAACCAATTATTCAATCGACCGAAACCAACCACTCTACCTTCGCAGATCATGATTGATCATACTTTTTTGTAGGGTACTTTGCATGCAGGGTAACCCTTGACAACAGCAACAAAGTAGATGCAACAAAAGCTACGGAAAAAACAACAAAGCCTCAAAACAGAAGCAACAAAAAGTCAGGCAAATATCTCTCATGCGCCTAGTGAGCCACTCCCCCCGCCCCCGCCAGACAATTTAACTGGTGCTTGCCTGTTGCTGCTAAGTGTGTTCTCTCTGTCCCTCACATTTGCTCTCCCGCACTCTCTCCCTCTTGCTCGTTTGTTTGTAATAAGCTTATATAGAGAAAAACAATATTAAAAATAAGGCTATTGCTTTTTGTACAAATATCAAACAACATATTATGTTTTATTTGCCTACAAATATTTTTCCTGAAATCTACATATAAGCTTTAAAATCTTTTTGGCTTATTTAAAATATTTCTAAGCATACTATACTACAAATTGTTAGGTTATTTCAAAAGTCTAGATTTTCTGTGGCATCTCATCTCTGTTCGGGAAAAAATATGTTTAAATCAAAAGAATTAGTTTATTGAGTTTATTCCTCTTTTTTTCAGTGTGTCGTGCCGAGTGCTCTTTGGCTCTCTGTCGACGTCAGATGTTGTTGTTGCACTGGGGGCTGCGATACCAGCTGTATCGGCAGTGGATTTCGGTTGTTTCGTTTGGTTTCGTTTCAGTTGAAGTTTGTCGCTGGCCGCGTTCGGTTGTCCGGCTAGCTAGATTAGCTACCAAAAATAAACGATAATAAACAGCCGATATCCCCCTTCCACACCACACGCAGCGGAAGATCGCGGGAAATCAGAAAACTCCGAAAAACATCGGATAACCGTTTTTATTTTGTTTACCCTTTCGGTTCGTTCTTATTATTTAGTTAGTTCTGGTAATTTTCAACGTTACGTGTGTAAACACAAAGAAGAAATAAACAAGAAGCAAATGCAGGCGGCAAAGATAGCGCCAAAAATAAAAACTGACAAAAAGCGAAAATCATTGTTATTGCATGGAAAATTACTACAAAAATTTCTTGCAAAAGCAACTGCCAATAAAGAAAAAAAAAGCAACTGAATCCGAAAAAACAAACTAAAAAATCAAAACCAAAACTGAAACAACAACAAGGCAGAGCATAAATTAGATTGGCCTCATAGACGAATAACAACGAACTCGAGCCGCGTAAACAAATTAAACGATGTTGGCCATTGTTGTTGATGCTGCTGCGGTTCAAATTTAAATATAAACTATTATTGTTATCTGTGTTTGCTGTTGTCTATTTTTTCGCGCCAAATGCAATCGGTTTTTTCTGTTTTGGGAGGGAAATTTCGTTCAACTTACATAATTAATGAGTGGGCCAGAGCGTAAATCAAAAAATCGGACAAGAATTATTTATGAAAACGAGCGAAATCCCATGTCGCTTCACACCCGCGCAACTATTTCTTTCATTAGCTCTTCGTTTCGAAAGCGTTTTTTTGATCAAAACAATATTTCATCCACAGTTTTTCGTGTTTTATGTTTGGAACCCAACCCCTTCGCCGATTTCCAAGGGAAAACAGACTGCAATTAGTTACTATATGTTATGTGGTGATGTGTTATCAAAAAAAAAGGGAAAACGGAGAGTAAAAGAACTCGCTGTATCGGCGTTTTAAAGGACAAACTCAAAAAGAAAAGTAACGGTGTGCGCACTCCCTATAAGTCTCTTAATTAAATGAACCGAAATTTAAAGAGATTACAATTATCCCGTTTAAGTAAATGAAGAGAGTTTTAATACAGAAAGCAAAGGGTAAGTCATTCTTTCAAAATATCTCCGAATTTTTTAGTTGACATTTCTTTTGATTAGATTAAAACTTTTTGATAAGCCCTCTTCTATTTTTAAAATAATACCCATTTCTTAACTTTTTTTTCGAACTTTCATCATTGCGTTTCTCACAACCTTTTATAGGCTCTTCCTTTTCACATTGTTCATATAAATGTACTTTGAGGATTGGGATGCCAGTAAGAGGCTTTCAGGCCAAACGGGATGGTTCCATTAGAGCTGGAACAGGACCAACAATTTTAGCAAAAAAAGGAGACACAGAGAAAAATGCTATAGTTGGTCCAGCTTGTGGTTTTCATATGAAAATAATGTTTAAAGTATACAAAATGTACCTTTTTTGAGAATTTACATAATACAGATTTTTAAATTTTATAAAAATATATTTCAATCTTGAAGTTAAATTCAATCTGGTGAGGAACATAATGTTTACCACAGAAAAAAACTTGTCAGAGGAGAATAATTTATCATGAGTTTTCGCTTCTTACTTAGCGATTTAGCCTTGTCAACCTAGAAATTATTGTTAATTTAGTATACTACATAAATTAATGTTTATATTAAAATGTAACTAGCGTTCTAATTTTTTGCTGTGCAGAAATCCGGGACTGACTCGCAGTTTACTTGTCGATTCTGTTTCAATTTGCTGGCATTAGTTCGGAGTGCCGCATCTGAAAGTCCCCCGAAAGCATTGCCAGATGCCATATGTGATGTCTGCGGTTAGTTGGCCAGTATTTCTTCTCGTTTTTCAGCGAGGGGCAGAGACTTTTCTGATTGACTGGCTGTTAAGGCATCAACAGGTTGATGCGCAAAAAAAAATACGCTTTGGCGAGTCGAAAATTTAAGGAAAGGGAAGCAAATGGAATGACTGTCAATTGGGGTCGGGTGTTTCTCATTCAATTTTTACAGGCTTTGATTTGCTTTGGCCTCACAATTCGAGTTGAGGAAATTGGCACTTGACCTACCGCACGAGAATCTAAATTAAGCAGCATGTTCGGTGAGCGTTTCTCCCTCTCTTTTTGCTTCAGTCTTTTGCTTCATACAGCAGTTTTTGGTAAATTGCTAAAGGCATTTATTCACTTTGTTGCTTTCGATTGTTTAACGTCTCCATTATTCGTTTTTCTGGGCTTTAAAAATTAAGTAATCACACGAATAATTTAGCATCTTGTTAAACATTTGCTGATAAATACGTTATTTTGTTTGATCAATGAATGCTTATTAGTAGGATATTAATTTACATAATTTCATTTGACACCGTACATTGTGGTAGTACATTCGCGATTTTCGATTGTTATTATTACACAATTCCATCTGATGAAATATTTAATTACACCGACATTAACGTAATATGCAAAAAAAACAGAAATAAAAATAAATAAAATGGTGAGCTTTTAAATTAAAACCCATGTTCGGAAGTGAATTCTTTTTGATACCATCACGGCGTATACGTAATGCTTCGAGCCGAAAAGAATTGAGGAATGGTTGGCAGTTAATGCCAATTATGATAAACGGTTGCTATGTCGACGCGCTGACACACAGATACTACACACACGGCCACGCTGCACACAGATTCTTACGCACACAGTGCACTCGAGCAACTGTTGCTCGCGGGTCCGCTGATGTTGCTGTTGTTTCGCTGTTGCCAGGCGCATTAAGATTGCTGTTTGCCTGTGCTTGTTGGCCATTGTTGTGTGTGTGATGGGAAATCACTTGAACCGCCGGCAGAGAGGCCAATTGATATGTGTTCCCTCCCCCCCTCAATGTTGCTATTAATTTTAAGCGGCTTTCGAGCAGTACAATCAACTGAAACGTTCTGCGAATTCGCCCACAATCGTCATTTTAGATTAAATACAGGACCAAAGACCCTTTCAATGACCAGGATTCATGTTGTTAAATATGCTTTTCAATTCATTTAATAAAAAAAGTTTTAAAAAAAAGCGTCACGGAAAGAAAAATGGTCATTGTTTTAAAATTATTCAAAAGTGTAAAAAAGGTCAATTTACGTAACATATTATATTTAAATATATCAAATATGAACATTTTTAAAATATTTAATTTTATTCAAGTATGTAAAATATCAAAAGTTTTAAATTATCTTAAAATTTCTTAAACTTTGACCCGATATTTTGTCATTCTAAAATATTCCTGATTTGAAAGGTCTTAATAAATAATGTAATAAATAATAATCCGAAAATAAACGTTTAAGTGTTAATATTTATAAAATCACTGAATTGATTAAATAGTGATCTAGTTCAAAAATAGTAATACTTGTTTTCTGTGCACTACTTACACTACGACTGCTGCTTAAATTATAGTCACTTCTATGGGCGCAAAACGAGGTTACTGAACTTTCAACAGCGGCAACAACAGCAACACCAACACCAACACCAACAAGTGCAACAACAGCAGCAACAATACCAACTGCAACTCAGTCCGTCTTAGTTAGTTTGCCGTTTATTTTGTGCAATTTTCTACTTTTCCTTATTACAAGTAGTCACACACACACGCTGAGCAATTTCCATGTCGTTTTCCTACGATTCAAACCCAGGGGAATATTCGTTTGTTCTGCAGCCAAAGGTTATGTAATCCAAGCGGTAAACTTCATTTGCTCTTAATGATTTTTATCAACAGTTGTTGATGGTTGGTTTCATATTTTTTGCCGATTCTTGTATCTTTCCTTAACCATGTAATTGACATAACTTCAATTATATTTATGCAATGAAAAGGATTCCAATTTCAATCACTTAATTTGCTGACAATTCTTGGATTTTCCGAAAGGCACACAAACTACACCTAGTTTATTAGTATATCAGCAGACTTAATCAAAATTGATTGGATTGATTTAGAATGTAAATGTATGAAAAAATCTAATCTTAAAATATTGTTTATAGTGGCAGATGATAAGAACCGACGGTTGGAAGAAACCTAGCAACAGTTAACAATTGTGCAATTAACCTGATTTTCCGTGCATTGTCGCTGGTTTGCAAGCTTTTATCAACAGAATAATATTACAATGAAAATGTAATTTTGCGTGTGAAAATTTAATTTTCCATGCTGTAATCAGCAATGTTTGATTTATTTTGCAATGACATAATGGACTCAAATAAGGTTTAAATAAAACAAGAGAGAACGCTATAGTCGGGTGCCCCGACTATCAGATACCCGTTACTCAGGTAAAGGGAGTGCGAGGGAGATGGAGATAGAAACTTTGATCACGCATAACTTTTTAACGAATGGTCCGATTTGGAAAATTTCTTCTACATTTCGATAGGTATTGATAAACACAATAAAACTGCATTTTTACTTTTCCGAAATATTTAAATTTTTAAAATCGTATATTAGCGATTGTGGGCGTTAAAGGGGCGTGGCACCCTTTTGAAATAAACTTGCGCTGCGTAGGAACTCCTAGAATCTACATGCAAAATGCCAATCTTCTAGCTTTTATAGTTTCCGAGATCTCAGCGTTCATACGGACGGACAGACAGACGGACAGACAGACGGACAGACGGACAGACGGACAGACGGACATGGCTAGATCGACTCGGCTAGTGATCCTGAACAAGAATATATATACTTTATAGGGTCGGAAACGCTTCCTTCTACCTGTTACATACTTTTGCACGAATACAATATACCCTTTTACTCTACGAGTAACGGGTATAACTACGGCATGTTGGAAATGCTTTTGAAAAGTGAAGTTTCATTTAATTGAACTACAGAAATGGAATTAATGTAAATATAAAATGACAAGCTTACTGAATGGCTTGATTAGGTGGATTTTCAAAAACTACATGCTATATTGTGCCATTATAATTAGCATTTGTTTGCTGTGTCAGTTGATTGAGCATTGGACGCATTTCTCGCAGAATGGTCGGCATCTGCTTGCCATTTAAATTGCGTCAGCCGCAGATCAGAGCCCTGTTGACGATTAAATTGCCAAAACAACGGGCAGATGTTGCACCCAGCGGCAATTGAAATGCCAAAACTATGTATTTGCGTATCTTTGTATCTATGCAGATATGCATCTGTGAATCAGCTGGCACCGCAATTGTTGGCACTCTGATATTCACGCACAAATGCCCCGAATGCTTTTGATATTTAAAATTAAATCGTAATGTCAGTGCACTGAACTGGCCCACAGAGAGCCAGTCGATGGGTATAAAACGCGTTCAGAACTGGTGGCAAATTGCATACAGTTTTCCAACGCGTTTTCAATAACCACATCGCATCGGGTTTGGGTCAACGAACTGGCCGCGAATAACTCATTAGCGTAATGCCACAGGCCAAAAACATTGAGCGAGCCGCACTAATCTCAATCGGGGGAAATCGGTGCAAACCGGGGAAAATCTCGCTTTCTAGCCAGTGATCGCACAGCTAAAAGCTGAAAAAAAATAACAAAACGAGCAAACGTAAAATACAAATTGCGAGGCAAACAGCTCGTGGCTATCGCTGCCCCCCTATATATGCACTTATATCTGAGCAATCAGCGTCAATAAGCGAGCACAAACGTTGCTCGTCATCGCATTGCACCGCATCGCATCGCATCGCATCGCGTTGCCCGTTTGCTACTGCACCGCCACAATGGCAAATAATAAAATTAGCAACAATGACGAACAAAGAAGAAGTCACAGCGCAAGTTTGTGATTGTCGTTACAAAATAAGGCTAAACTGTGGCAACTTGGCTGAAAGGAATATACAGGTGTGCAATTTCCATTGTACTCGTAACTTCCTAGCTTGTTGACAAATTTAACAAGGTATCTGTTCACTATACTTTTACATCATTTTGTATGCATTTAGATTCCTTTGTTCTTAATATAAATAAACGAATAAACTAATATTATAAATGTTCTCGGTTTCATATTAAACTAAAATCAGCTTTAGAACTGAGTAAACCTATGTAATTTTGCAATATAAAATATTCTTTAAGCTCACCAAAACACGATAAATTTCGTTGATTTTCTTGAAACCTATATTTAGAGCTGGAACAGTTAGTTTTTAAAATGTGTAAAAAAGTTCCTAAAAAATTTTAAGAGCTTTTTTTTATATTTTGAATATAGTTCACACAGTTATGTGAATAAATTAAGGGATTTGCAGTGTGAAAAGTGTTGTTCTATGCACATCTTTAAAAATCCTTGCATTTCAACGAATACAATATACATACATACCTTAGACTCTACTAGTAAATTATACAAAATTTGAGTATTCCACTTTACCTCGACAAAGTAGGCGTTAGTCAATCCAATCATACAGTTTTTTGTTATTCTGCTTAGTTTGTTCAGCGGATAACTAGAAGCTACTCGTTTTACAAATTTCCTTAAAAGAACCCAACCAATCTACAGTAAAATGTGTGACGAAGAGGTTGCAGCTTTGGTGATCGACAACGGATCGGGGATGTGCAAAGCTGGTTTTGCTGGGGATGATGCACCGCGTGCCGTTTTCCCATCGATTGTGGGTCGTCCACGTCATCAGGGCGTGATGGTTGGAATGGGCCAGAAGGATTCCTATGTGGGTGATGAGGCACAGAGCAAGCGCGGCATCCTCACTTTGAAGTACCCCATCGAGCACGGGATCGTGACCAATTGGGACGACATGGAGAAGATCTGGCATCATACCTTTTACAATGAGCTGCGCGTCGCCCCCGAGGAGCACCCCGTCCTGCTGACCGAGGCTCCACTAAATCCCAAAGCCAATCGCGAGAAGATGACCCAAATCATGTTCGAGACGTTCAACACACCGGCCATGTATGTGGCCATCCAGGCTGTCCTTTCACTGTACGCCTCCGGCCGTACCACAGGCATTGTTTTGGACTCCGGTGACGGGGTCACCCACACAGTTCCCATCTACGAGGGCTATGCCCTGCCACACGCCATCTTGCGTCTGGATCTGGCCGGTCGCGACTTGACCGACTATCTGATGAAAATCTTGACGGAGCGCGGCTACTCCTTCACCACCACCGCAGAACGCGAAATCGTGCGCGATATTAAGGAGAAACTATGCTACGTTGGACTGGACTTCGAGCAGGAGATGGCCACGGCCGCATCCAGCTCGTCATTGGAGAAGTCGTACGAGCTCCCTGATGGACAGGTCATTACCATTGGCAACGAACGCTTCCGCTGCCCCGAGTCGCTCTTCCAGCCCTCCTTCCTGGGCATGGAGGCCTGCGGCATCCATGAGACTACTTACAATTCGATCATGAAGTGTGACGTCGACATCCGCAAGGATCTTTACTCCAACACTGTGCTGTCCGGCGGCACCACCATGTATCCGGGGATTGCTGACCGAATGCAGAAAGAGATCACCGCACTGGCTCCGTCCACCATGAAGATTAAGATTGTCGCTCCTCCAGAGCGCAAGTATTCGGTCTGGATCGGCGGCTCCATCCTGGCCTCGCTGTCCACCTTCCAGCAGATGTGGATTTCGAAGCAGGAGTATGATGAGTCCGGCCCGTCCATTGTCCACCGCAAGTGCTTCTAGACATTAACGTATTACACATTAACACCGGGAGCAAGCGCAGAACCCTACCGCATTTCCGGAAGAATACATTCCATCTACTTTTTTACACTATTGTACCCGTAAACCACAATGTGTTCTATTCCAAATTCCAGTTCATATGCACATTGGCCTCTATAAAATTGAATCACATTCGGCATTTCCATTACTCCAATGCATTCCTACACATTTAAACAAAGCAAATAACTGCTTCTGAAAAATAAAGCGAAACAAAAATGAAAAAGCTATTTTAAAAAAGGAATGGTAAAAAAAAAAAAACATGCCTAGTTTTGGGTAATATTTTGTGAAATTAAATGTGTTGCCCACAAGGCAACAAAGTAGTTCGGGTTTCATTCCTTGCTAATTGCCATAAAATGTATTTTACAGATGGCTAAAATTGTACATTTCTGCTGCGATCCAAGCACTTTGCGCTTTTTATTGCTGGCCATTTGGGCCGTCCATTAGACAGCTTGACACCGGGCGCACTCGCACCTCACATTTCCCATCTCGCACCCCCCTCCCCCAACACCGTAGTCACAACTCTTTCCTCTGATATTTGCGGCAACAGCTGCACCTGTCGCTATTTCCGCGTTGGCAACACACTTGCTGCAACAAAAAATACAAAAAAAAAAGAAAATAAGGCGGGGGCTTCAAGAAATCTATTTTTGGGACGGGACGAATCGATCGTCAGTGCTCTTGGTGCATATGGTACAAAAGACGACCGATCAAATCGGAACATGCCTGCACCCTAAGCGGTGGGACCTCCAAGGATACCTCCTCAATTTTGGACGTTCTTGAATCCGTTTCCTTATCAGGTTCCTCGACGGGCTTTTCGTTTGCCATCATACTGATTATTACAAAGGAGAATATCTTTATACCACCATGATGGGCGGCCAGAACTTCGGGCACCAAGGACATGCCCACGGCATCCACGTCCATAAATCGCAGGGCTCGCTCTTCGGCCAGAGTTTCGTAGACAGGACCTCCCAAGCAGGCGAAAACGCCACGATGCAGGAATTTGTCAATGCCAATCTCCTTGCCAATTCCGAGACCCAATTCCAACAAATCCTTATTGTAGGCATTGACCATCGAGAAGAATCGGCTGCCAAATCGCGGATCACTTGGTCCCTCCATCGAAGTCTGATACATCATGCCCACAATGTTGATGTGGTCATCGATCAGCATTATATCGCCCAGGCCGTATCTTGGATTGACAGCAGCTGCCGCGGAGGTCAGCATGATGGTCTTGACCCCGCACAACTGCATCACCCGGACGGGCAGAGCACAGGTGGCCTGATTGAAGCCATCGCAGGCTTGAAACCGATCGACCAGCGCTATTATGGGAGCACCCATAACATTGCCCACAACTAGGCTACCATTTGGTTCAATGCCGGCGGGAAAGTTGGGGATATCCTCGAAGGGTATGACCACCGGCTGCTCCACCAGTGAGATCATGGAGCCCAAGAAGCTGCCGCAAATTAAACCGTACTTCGGACGGATGTGGCTGATTTCAATGACATATTGGGCCATGGCCTCCACCACTTCGAATGGATAGAAGAGGCTCTGGGGCGTCGGGATCACCTTCTTGGGCTTCCTGCGCTCCTCTTCCTCCAATTGCAAAAGCCGGCGGGCCGCCATTCGCTTGCCAATTGGCGACCTGGATGCGCAGCAGTCTGTGTTACACATTATGGCAAGGTTGGGGTCACCAAATGGGCGAGAAACCTCGAGAAAATTTTCAAATTTTATAGTAACCACCAAAGAATTTTTAAAGAAAATAAACAAGATGACGTTAAACGCACAGAATGTTGGTGCCTTCAGTTAAATTGAATTTATGGCTTAAACAAATATTTACTATATCTAAATATGTTAAGTTTATGGAAAATTTAATTACATTAAATGATGTCTTTAACAAACCAAATTTAGAAAAACGCAGATGATTTCTTCTTCTGGTTATGAACATATTTTTGCACAATGCTTTTTTAAAACATACCACAATTAAACCTGCGAACAAGTGGGGGTGTAACTTGAATGATGCAAAAAGCAAAAAAGGTCTGAAATACAAAGGCACAAAGACACGCCATGACGTCTGAATAAAGCCTCGTGGATGCATTTCGAATTCCAGCTGTGCATTGTTGGATGAAGTAGGGTTGGCAAGGCTACTGCCAAAAGTTCGTTTTGTTTGATGAAATTAAGGATGAATGGGTTATAAATCGGGTTATCCCCATTTGCATTTGTTGAAGTGACAAGCGGTTTATTCTGTCATATACAAGTATCTGAGAGTTTCATTTTGCTTAGTGACAAGAATTCTTGAAATTTAATTAACTTAGCAAAAACATACATAAAAAAGATTTATTTTTATAAATTCATAGTTTTTTCTCGTTTAAATAATTTTGGAACTTTCTAAAACATGACTAGCCTTTAATTGGCTTCCGTTGTACCCAACAGTAATAAATGTTTTTTTTTTGTTAATTTGCATTTCCCAAAATTAAATCAGATTCTGTAAGCCCTTACAGACCATTGTAAGGTAGAATTTAATTATCAACGCACATGCAAAGAGTGTTTTCGGTTAGGCACGCCCATATAGCGCCCCCAAAAGGGCGGTAAAGATGTTGTTTACCGTGTTTACCATGCGTATACGTGATAATAACGCTCATACGCATGGCGACACATCGTCAACGCCCCGACTGTTGTGTATTGTGGCCGCCGCTCAATGTCACACCGCGCCAGAGTTCGTTTACAGCATCCATAGTATAATTCACGATGCGAGTGGTGTGAGTGGATAAATTAAATACGTCCATACAGAGCCGACGATAAACAAGACACTCAAGACTAGACTGAGATGAAGCGGAGAAACACGCAGAGAAAATCACTGAAATTCCAGTTACATAGCCCTTTCTCTGTTTTGGAATATAAATTGATTTATATAAAAAAAAAAATATGATATTTAACGATTTAATTGATATATGTTACAGAAAGAAATGTATAAGGAATAAGTGCTGTATCATGCAAACCCATAACTAGTTTAAAATAAGACATTTTCAATATGTTGTTTAAGACTAGTTCATTTGAAATATAATTATACAAAAACACCTATTTATAATTCTGTATATCGAATATATTAGAAAGTTGCCAATGAAAAGAATTTTGACAGTTTAAATTCGCTAAAAAAACACCTAATTACAATTACAATTACATGGCATTTTCTTACTGTGCATCGACTGTCTGGAGTGTGCTGGAATAGACTGGAGTAGGCCGAACTTATTTTCGATATTTTTGCTAATTAGTTGGGCAAATCAGTGAAAACGCGACACTTCGTCTCATACGTGTTTATATAGACGCATCTGTCAACAAATCCAGTGACCAGCTGTTGGTAGCCGATTTGTGTGCCTTTGATGGATTAGGAATCGGTGCAGCGTTTAGTATGCTCATGACGTTGTCGATAATAAAAATTATTAATAGGAAACTTTGTAACGTTGTTTATGTTATTTGAGTGCGCGCCAACTTGCTTGGGTTACAAAAGCGGCCTGTGTTAATTTGTTTTTTTTTTTTTTTTATTATTTGTTTGTTATTCCAGTGCAGCCACCTACAATGTCAGAGTCACGTTTATATAATTCGCTTTGATGACGATGTCTCGATTGCCTCGATGCGGGGCCAAAAACCGCAAAAGATTATCCAGGCTTGTAACTCTATCATCTGTTTTCCCAGCCCAATCCCCTATTTGTTTATAGTATTTTGCTGAATGCCTTGTTTCGGCTTGTTGTACCCCATTGTTAAGCTTATTTCTTTGTTGTTTTTCGTATTTCATTTTCATTTTCTTTTAGTATTTCTTTTTTTTTTGTTTGGTTTGCCGCTGCTGTTGCCGTGGCTATTTGTTTGTCACTTTGAATCTGCCTGCCAAAAATGCGCTGTTTGCAGTTGATATTAATTTCGGTTTCGCATTTACCTCGCTGCTCCATTATTGTTATTATTCTGTTTTTTGTTCGGACTCTCACCTTGCCCCAGGAAGAGGAGCAAACTCGTTTTGGCCATTCCCAGTTCCATTTCCTGCAGCCCTCCGCTGTTTGTTTACCAATTTTTTGCTGCGTTTTGCTTGAAACTCGATGTTTGCTTTTTATTTTTGGCATTGCGCGATTTTAACGCTGTCTGTGTAGGCTTGGTAAATACACAGAAAACGACAAAAAAAAAAAACAAAAAACAAAAATGAAAGCAACCAAAAACTGAATATTTTGACTGGCATTTGAATGCTAATTGAAGTCGGCAAAGAAGATTTGAGCTTTAAAACGAGTTGTTGCTGTAGGAAGCTATGATATGGTAATTAATAGACATCATTGGCTAACGACCTTTTCTCTCTCTCTCTCTTCCGCAGTTATCAAAATCATCAAACCAACTGAGATTCCGGAGGGAAAATTGCCAAGTGCAAAGTGAAAAGGTCATCAAGCCCAAAACCGACAAATGAAAACCAAAAATAAGATCAACATTAACAGCACCAACTGCCAATGCTTTTGTCACTCGAGTCAAGGAATCGCAATTGTTGATGAGAAGAACGTACTGAGGATACACAGCCATACGTACAAGTGCTTGAATCACAATCCTCGACCTCGGATACTTGGCTGATATTGGGAAGTGAAAGAAAGCGACTTAGCAGCCCACCGAAGATAGCTGATTTTCGCCCAAAAACCCACTTTAATTGCCCTGACAAAATCAAAAGCTGGAGACCCTGAACAGCCGCCAATAAGCCGTGAAGAGAAAATCTGGTTTGGCTTTAAACCGATCCGCGGACGAGCCTCCTCCTTTGGTGCATTTCCAGTTTGCTGGCACTGCGTTTCGTTGCTGCTGCTCCACTTTTCGTGGCTCCATAAACAAAGAGCCAACCGAAAACTGGTTATTTCTTTACCTCGATCGGAGCTGCAACGACTGACTGCGACCTCCGATTCCGATTCCACATCCATAACCAACTTGGGGACCCGTACTCCCTGCCGAACTCATGTACTACGCTGTCGATTACTACGCGGATATGGGACAAATCTCTCAAGATGTAAGTAAAGTCCATGCCACTGATAAGCTATTTCTTTTAGGCACTCGAAAGATCCGGAAACAAGTTCTAGATGTTGTAATTTCTATGAACTTATAAATTTGTATTCAATTTTGATTTCGGTATTTTTTTAGTCGGTTAGCGATATAAAATTCGTACTTTTCATTATAAATTTAATGGTCTAAGTTTGCAAAGAATGTGGGAAAAATATTTGTATTTAAAAGTTAAAAACTTTCTAAATTATGAAATATTTTTAACAGTTTAGAAAACGGTCCTTTCCAAGGTTAATCAAAATTTCTAATTCTTAAATTGCAATCTTTTCTTGTAGCTTAGAGATTTATTTATTCGAAATGTTTTTTTTTCTGCTGATTAGGCAGATCGCATGACACTTCAATGTGGCTGCCTTGGTTTTAATAACCCATAACTTTTATAAAGCCATCCGTTTTATTTGCTTGTTTACGCATTTAACACAAAGTAGGAAAACAAATGTGGTCACAACATGTTGCTGCACATTAACTAAGTTTCTGAAAGCATTTATTTAGTGATTTAATAAGCAGGTCCATGGGTAATTATATTACATATTGTAATATATATATTTTCCCAAAAAATATATAGTAGTTATATTTTTGGTAAGGGAAAATGTAATCCTCTTTTCGTTCTATCATTTTGTTTTATACCACTGCGATATTTACCAAAGCCGAAATGCAGATGAAATGCAAACAATTGTTTTCTCTTCTGTTTTTCAACGTTGAAATGTGATATACACATGAGCCTTAGCAATTATTTTCCAGAGCAACATAATTAACTTTGCTAGAACAAATAAACTTAAAACCGCACCGTAAATATGAATTGGTTCTGCGCCAGAAAATTTCTCGACAATGGAATGTTATACATTACAAAAAAATGTAAAGTTTTAGCCTTTTAATAACAACTTTTGTTAGAAGAATGTGGATGTAAATGAAAAAGCTTGATGCGGAAAAAAAACAATCAATAGCTCTGTTGAGTTTGTAAAAAATTATTAGTAGCATGGCAACCGAAGCAACTACCAACTTTTGAATAACTAATTTCTCGCAGTGAGTGTGAGGGAAAGGATTGTGGAATTTTTTTTAAACCTTTGATAAGACCAGCCAGCATGGAATGTTTGCTGTTCTCTTTTTCTGATATTTCTCCTTTGGCTAGATGTTGACCCAGCCAGAGTTATAAAATAGATAACACAAAGGCTGGCGACTATGGTATTTTATTTTTATTGCGAAAATGATTGCTAAACTGGGTCAGCTAATCAGCGAAATTGATGCAAATGTCGAGTAATTGCGACTTGAAATTAATTAAATTAGAGTACGAGTATAGTGAAAAAAGAATATAAAGTGAAGGATTAATTGATTAGGCGAAAAACAATGAGCGACAGATGTTGTTTTCTAATAGAATCAGCGACCATTGTTAAGTGGTTTCCAGATGTTCGAATTAATCTAATATATTAATTAACGTTGTTGTATGTGATATTCAACAATGTGGACAAAAATCAATACTAACTTTGTTGTTCTCTAAAATATATTATTTGATTTTTCTTTAGATACATTTAGATAGATTACAATAAGTTAATACAATTAGGAAGTCTTTAATAGCTATTAATTGTATAATCGTTTTCACAAAGGACGGTCCACAAGGTTGTATAGTATTATTTAATTAATAAAGAGGTTGTTGTTGTGCCATAAAGAGAAAAAGAAAGAAAGAAAATCCCCTTTTTTTCCAATCAATGGATATATTAGTCCATAATTTTATTATTAACAGAAATCAAAGGTGTACTTTTTATGTTTTTTTTTTTTTTAAATTAACTGGTAGAACTTATTGTAACAGGATATTAAAAAATAGAACTTCTCTTTCTGCAACTGCACTTTAATTTGTTTCTGCAGTTGAATCAAAGTGAAAAGTAATTTTAATTATCATTCGCCGATACTCAATGACAAAGAACATAAACAGCCAGGGGCCATCAGCTATCTGTGGCAGGCAAAGAATTTTATTTACGCAATGAAAATATAAATTGTATAAAAATACACAACTCGCGGAATCGAGGGAGGGGGGCAGGGAGGTGGTGTGGCATAGTGGGTGTTTTTTTGGGGCGGTGGGGGTGGTATGTGGATTGTGCTTGTGCCAGTCACCCAGTCAGTCACCGTGGCATGGGGGCAATATCAAAATAAACAGATGTGCGCCATTCCCACTCTGGCAGGAGTCCAAAAAGGCTTTCGCCTTTGGCTGAGTGATTGAGTGATTGAGGGACTGAGTAAATGGCGCGGATTGATTTAAATCAAAAGCACAAATGCAGAAATGCACTTTAATGACACCCAGCTCAGCAAGTGTCCATGATTTGTCTCAATTTTAATAGCGGAAGTCAGAGACGTTCAACTTTTATTGAAATTGCTTTAATTAATATCGCAACAATTTTATACTATTATACAAAGTCTGCAGCGAAAATTGCCATTCAAAAGGGTCCTTAAATAAATTTTAAAAGTATTTTGGTATAAAACTAATCTACAGTAAGACTATATGTAAATTGAGTGCCTTTATTATTTGTTTTTATCAAAAATATTTTTCTTTCTTTCCGCTTTTAAATATATTGCAATTTTTGCACACTACATTGTATTTCGTCTTATAAATGCGTAAAACGCGCAGTTAGAAAGGCTTTATAAATATAAAATAAATTTTATAGTTTGCCACACAATACTTTGTATGTACATAAATCTTTTGGCACAAGTTTATAAATGTCAACCAACAATTCGCTATAATAAAATATTTAAATTTAGGCCTTTGTGAATTCTAAGAATAGTGTTCGTGAGTTCATTAACCCATTTCTTGTGTATTAACTGCAGCATTTGTTATATTCTCGGTCCAACACTCTTACTTACAACACTCTGCGATTTGCATTGTTCGAAGAGGTCTCTTATCAGAGAGTGTTATCTTTCGAAGACAGTGTTCACTATATATAGAAGCTATATACACAAAGACACAATTAGCAGACACTTAATGCGTACACACGCGTGCATGTGGATATATACATATATATATTACAAACGTTGGTGTAGACCCAATAATTTGCCACACTTTGTCATGATTGTTTGCCATTTGCCAGTTGCCAGTTGTGTTGTTGCACTTTATCAGCAGACAAAGTGTCGCTTCGAGTGCCAGACAGCTTTTATTTAGGTATCCGAGGTTGGAAAAACACGTACCGCCACCCACACAAGCAAAGAAAAACACGCACACTCGCACGGTGATTTAAATACATATTAACGATTGTTGGAAAAACAAAAGAGATTTCGTAAAGGCAGAACGGTATTCGAGTTTATTCTTTAGTATCTATTCACAAGGTAAAGTGGCTCTATTAACGTAAGCTAATTATCTAGGTTAATTAATGTATTATTTAAATCTTCTAATAGTTCTCAACTGATGTCGTTAAATATTTAAAAAATGTTTATAAGAAAATAAACCAATTTACAACAAACTGTCCCATTTTAATTAAAATAATCAATGTAGAAACTAATATATAAAAACCAGATGATTTTGTTGATAGTTCTCCATCCATTTGTCGGATGAACTATAATTAAAAATTGAAAAAAACAACATTACACTTACGGCACGTTTAAATAGATTCAATTACACATATGCATATACGAAAGTATTCATACATTTTACGAACTATAGAAATAAATAGTTTATCGCGTCTAGACAAGTCTCTTTATCTACGCACACAGCCAAGCACTTTGTTTTTTACTCTTATTTTAATTTTTTTGTCGGCTGACTATATGAGTAAGTAGCCCTCGAGTCACTCACCACATAAATAAAGTGCTCAGGTGTATGGCAGTGATAAGCTATAGTCAGGCTATAGCCCGATCTTGTCGCCAAGGGGTATAGTATCATACATATGACCCATTTTGTGGAAAGTATCGTAAGGCATCCTATCTCGATTATTTGATTACAAATTGGTTTATTAAAGCACAAGCTATTTGTAGTCGTAAATAATCATAGCTAATCAAATTAGAAACGAGTTTATTTTATTTATATTTTACTTCACATTAATACTTTGAATTCATTTTTATAGATAGCTTGAACTCTCTTTATGAAGTAATTAACGAGTTATGCTAATTGAACATGGTAACCTTTTTATATTATAGCTATACTAAAATCATTATTCATAAAGTTATATAGTTTGTAATTTGTACGCTATCATAAAACGTATTATTTTTATTAGGCTATTAATTTGAATACATTTAATTATATTTGTTTGTATGAATTTTATTAAAATGTTATTTATTTTAAGATTTGGAAAATTGCTCATTATGTAATTAAAGCTAATATTTTCATTAAACAAACATATGTTTATACATAACATTTGTAATCATATATAAAAAATCAAATAACACTGATTTCCAGATTAATTTTGAAAACCTTAAGTTTTTATCGCTCTAACTTTATTGTTTTATTTAAAGTTTCGCATTTTCATAGATTTTGTTTGCTTTAGTTGTTTTTAGTTTGCATTTCTATAACACCTGACGTTTTTTCCACTTTACTTGTTTACTTGCTTATTGTTTTGATCTCCATGGCTCTCTCGCTCTCTCCCCCTTTCTCTGCAATGTAGCTATCTCGCTCGCAAGCATTCTACCATTTATGCTAATTTATTTGCCTGTTTACCAGCTTTTGTTTTAATCTGTTTGGGGGCCGTGTTGACACTCACCGCGTTTGTGAGCCACAGAAAGACAATGAATTTCCACAGTCATTTGGGGCGGAGTTGAAATTACAGTTAATTTATTATTATTCCCGCCACTAATTATGCTAATTTATTAATTTGGCTTACTTTGAGCTGGCGAAAAAAAGCAGAGGAAATCAAAATTAGCTTACAGCAATTAATTGCCAGCAATTAACATAAGCCGAAGAGCGTAAAGAGTTGCGTCGTTCGTGCATCCGGCAGATACAAATTGCTAGTCCCACCGTACGGTGAACACTTCGCACACCTCCGCCCCCGCCTCCCACTTCTCACGCCCCACTGCAAACATTAGCATTCAGCGGTTCTACATTATCTTTGATTTTAATCGCCACGCTCCATGATCTCGCACGTTAACAGTTGGCGCGGAAAGTCTTCGGTCGGCAGCAGATTGATTGCGGCCACTGGCCTCATCTTTGCGTTTCAATGGGTTAAATACACGCCTTTATCACTCACAGGAAATTTGAAAGCTCACAAATTCTTTTATTTTTTGTTTAACAATCAATTTGGCCTCTTTGCATTTCCGTCGAAATTTCTGTTTTTGTAAATGGATAAAATAATTTTATTTTCAAATGATTGACTAGGATGGGTATAAATATAGAATGTTTCATTAAATATAAATTCTAAATCTGAAATATACAACAAAATTGCTATATAAATAAATATGACACAGTTTTTTAAACTGATAAAAAAGAAGAACAATTTTGTTATAAACATATTTAACATAAAAACAATGATAAATTATTTTTTTTAAGGGGGCTTAGATTAGATACTTACAACTTGTTATTCATCTATAAAGGACGTATGGAACAGATAGTTCTTAGTAATATGTATATACAAATATTTATATAAATATCCAAAAGAAACATTTTAGACAAAAGACGGAAGCTAGAATCAATTAAAAGTGTTCAAAAATCATATTTCGTCTCGTCCTACACATAATTGCAAATGCAATGCAATCCAATGCAATTCTTAATACATCCAAATGTTGTTTTTAACAAGCTTTTTGTTGAACATTCAGGTTATCATATTTTGATAATAGGGGTTCAAATGAAATACGATATGTGCCCTGTAAACGAATTTATGGAATTATTTTCAGTTTCTAGAATTAAATCAAGAGCATGTCCAGGTCTTAAGGTCAGAGTGCTTCGATTAATACACCTAAAAGCTTACAAAGTGGGTGGTTTTTGGAAATGCACCCACAAGCATGGGTAGCACGATTCAATTATCACGTATACGCCATGGCAGACGAACAGGTTTGGCAAGCGAATGTGGCGTGGAGATAGAAAGGGGGGAATGGAAAGCCAGAAAACAGTGAAAAGCTTCGTGCCAATGTTACTTTGCCGGCACACACTAAAGCACAGTGAAACACAAAGTAGCCACACACACCTATACCTATGTGTTGTGTACCCATATGGAGGCTCAGAAATGGATATGCACTATAAGTGTACATGCCCATTAAACTTGGCCTAAGCACCGTTCAAAGCTGCTGCCCGGACTGGATTGGGTCGTCGTCGTGTGCTGTATGTCACAGAAACTAGTTTTTATTTTCCAAACGGGTTTCCCCATCTCTTTCTGCGCCCCCTGCGTGGGTGTGAGTGTGCCAATTTGTAAATTTATGGATTCCCAAAGAGAACCCATAATGATGAAAATGTCAACATGCCGCCATTTGCATATCACTGCCACTCAACCCTTTTAATTAGCAAGTGTAACGGGGCAGTTTTAATGTCGCCAGGAAGTTTTTGGGGTTTTAGTTTCTCAATCTGCATACGCATAAATCACATTGATTAATAGCGCTACTCTTGTTTATGCGTTGTTCGACATTTGTTATGTCCCAAAGTGGCAGCTACCAAAAGACACATCCCCCGGCATTCCAATTAATTAATTATGTGAAAGTGATGGCATTTAGTGGGGGAATTTCATGATTTACGTTCAGCGGTGTAAATCGTTCAGTTATCTGATTAAATATGAAATTAGCAAGCATATTTGGAGGCGTGGGTGCCTATATGCAACCCACTTGAAATTCAAGAGCTCATCGCTGCCCATAATTGGTGTTTTGTGAGTGGGTGGAGTCTAAGGTTAAAGCTAAAACTGATATTCATGATTAGCATTGAATATCGGGGCTGGGGCTGGGGCTGGGGCTGTTTACTGCGACTAGCCAACAACCTAACAGTTAATTATGCATATATATTAGGTTACCTTTTCAGTCCGTTTTTCTTGGCTCTCCATCGCACATTGTTGCCTTATCAAGCACAACGAGTATACATACGAACTCATTCTGTCCAGGAAAATCTACTGTTATCAGCAAATTAAAATCGCATACATATAGCTGGAAACTGAAACTATAAATACCAGTTATTATTTATTTCAGTTTTTCAGTCGCTCAGCTGGCATTTGATGAGTTTTTTCATACCTTTGTGGATCAAGTGCAATAATCAAAAGCCCTGCAATTAGTGGAAGGCCAAGAAAATCTGCTTTGGCAAGCTTAGGAGTTTATGAAGTGCTCTGCAAATTGTCCTGTGTACCTGGAGCTGCAGCTAGAGTATTTTCTGATTGCAAGTCAAATGGCTATTGAAAAGGGGTTGGCTGCTATGGTAACCAGCTATTGATGTACAACAATGAGTGTCGGAAATCCAGTGAAGCTTCAACATCACGCAATTTGCCTTCGGCCGTTTGTTAAAGTTTATTAAATTCCTCATTTCATTATGCGTACAATTGCCATTCTGCCTGTCTCTCTCACTCTGGATTCGCATTCCAGGCGTAATTAGAGGGAAAAATATGCAGAATCTATGTTCATGTCATCTGGACGTATACGTGCTGCCTGACAAAAACGGCTCCTCAAAATTTGTAATTTTCGGAAAATGGGAGCTCTGCAAGGGGCATAGAAGCCAAGTCATGCATACCGCTCTGATTCTCGTTCTCATAAACTCTGCCTCGAACAGTGAATTAGTTTTCAAAGTTTAGCGCACGGAATTTCATTAACACATGCCTCGCTTCATTCAGTTTTGGTAAATGGCATGGACCACATCTCGTATACGCAATGCGTTTGTGGGATTTCAACTGGCAAAAGTATTCATTACAAAAGAGGTGAAAAGTTCTAAACAAATTTAAATTTATTTTTCAATCTATTTGGTATAGAGTAGTCTTATTTTCACAGATAAAGTTATGAAAGCATTGGAATTCCTTTAAATATTAAACATTTAACCCGACTAACAAGTTTTGAATTTTTTAAAAATTAAAAAAATTTGTATAAACCACAAGAGCGAATTAAAAGCAGGAAAATATAAACATTTATTTTTTTGGAAAAAAAATTGTTTTTTTCTAAAATCATTAAACAATATTGTTAGTAAAAATCATTTGAATATTTGTTCTAAGCTTAAAGCATTAAGAAAAGAATTATATTTTGAGTATATAGAACATAAAGAACATAAATATTTAAGTATTATCGAGTTACTATAACATACATGGAGTAAAAATAAAATATTGTTTTATTTTCAGTGTTTCGCTGCAACGAAAACTGGAAAATTCGAACTAGACATGGATGAACTGGATGATTTGGATCAGGTCACCCAGGTGATTGGCTACCATCCCCAGTTCCACGATCACTTTCTGCGCACCCAGAATTTTATAATGAAGGGAGACGGACCGCTGCCTAATGACTACAGATACTATTTGGCCATAATTGTGAGTAATGTAATCAGTTCGAAATGAAAACCGGGAATAGAAACTCTTCTCTTCAATCCAATGAAATATTTTTGTTTTTCCCCTGTTTCTAAATTCACTATTCTGCCAAGCTGACATAGAACAATAGCCATTGATTGATCCAATAGAAAGCAATACCTGCTGTGAATAGAAAATCCAGTGGTGGTTGGGTGAATTTTGCATTGTTTAGGCTAAACTTTTGTTAGGAAATCTATTCACAACACGTACAATGAATCCTGTACGCAGAATCAGAGGTCTGAATGATGCATTTCGTCTGAAATCCAATCCCTCTTAACATGAATGCACCACCCACGTTTAGGGAGATACCAGACTTAGGCCAACCACGGGAATAAGGTGCATTGTGCAGCAACCCAATATCGTTTGCTACGGCTTATCAATTTCATGGCATGCATTTTGTGCCACTCCCTTGTTGTTGGTACATCTACATCATTAACTGATAAAGGAAGTCCAGAGTTATAAGCTCCCAACTGCAACAGAAACTGCACTAATTTATAATTGACATTCAGTAAACATTTAAAGTCGCACTCCATTACATATCATTACATTAGCTGAATTGGCTCGACCTTTTATCTTTGCTTTACGTTCTCATCCTTTAAATGTTGCTCCAAAGGACAAAATCAAAGTCCCCCAAGCTTTAAAGCCTGAATTGTCAGTATACTTTGTGTTGGGATTATACAGTTGAATGGAAATTCATAACAAAGATTTAATACTCAATGAATACATACAATATAACAACAGGAAAATCAATATAGGTAAA
Organism: Drosophila kurseongensis; assembly: GCA_018153305.1. Lineage (NCBI taxonomy): Eukaryota > Metazoa > Arthropoda > Insecta > Diptera > Drosophilidae > Drosophila > Drosophila kurseongensis. The sequence goes on along the minus strand of JAECXX010000004.1, from coordinate 14,704,486 downwards.
CAAACAAAAATTAACATTGTAACAATTTATAATTACACTACACCCTACATTGTGAAATGAATAAATAATTGAATTCATTTTGTGCCAAAGGTTGCTCTTACTTTATTTATTCAAAGAGATTTCAAACATCGCAGATGTAGAAATATAAAAATGTTAGAAATTAAATTTTCGGCTCCCAAATTTGGAACTCATACATAATAATAAAGAATACTGGTTCCCACGGAAAGATTATAAGATATTTACGGTTTGAGAGTGAACTCGATTGGCTTAAAAAGCAAGCAATTCCACAAAGCTGATGTCTATTCAATATTACCTTTTCCAAGATGCAATAGTAAAACAAAGCACTTGAATACCAATTCGCATTAATCAATTATTTCACAAGTTTTCTGTTTGTTGTTCTGGGTTATTTGGATCAGATTTTAGTTTACTTCTTGGCCCCTAAACATAATTTATGGCCTTTGTTGTGCGTGTGCAATAATCGTAAACCGAATAAAAACAAGAGAGAACGCTATAGTCGGGTGCCCCGACTATCAGATACCCGTTACTCAGGTAAAGGGAGTGCGAGGGAGATGGAGATAGAAACTTTGATCACGCATAACTTTTTAACGAATGGTCCGATTTGAAAAATTTCTTCTACATTTCGATAGGTATTGATAAACACAATAAAACTGCATTTTTACTTTTCCGAAATATTTAAATTTTTAAAATCGTTTATAAGCGATTGTGGGCGTCAGAGGGGGCGTGGCACCATTTTGAAACAAACTTGCGCTGCGTAGGAACTCCTAAAATCTACATGCAAAACGCCAATCTTCTAGCTTTTATAGTTTCCGAGATCTCAGCGTTCATACGGACAGACAGACGGACAGACGGACAGACGGACAGACAGACGGACAGACGGACATGGCTAGATCGACTCGGCTAGTGATCCTGAACAAGAATATATATACTTTATAGGGTCGGAAACGCTTCCTTCTACCTGTTACATACTTTTGCACGAATACAATATACCCTTTTACTCTACGAGTAACGGGTATAACTATATGTATTTGCTGTTTATAGTTGACATGTCGGTCGAGGGTCTTTGGCATTCCGCATTCGATGCGGTACATAATAAACATTGACTCATGCCAGCAAATTGAGATGCTTTTTGGGAAGGGTAGTGCGCCCAAGAGTCGTCTTCAGAACAGAGCAGATTCTCTCAACGCCTTTGTCTAGATTCGGGCCTAGGCGAATGTAAAATTATTTAAGATTTACGATGGCATGTCAGGGCATGCCTCGATGCCATGATTCTGACTGCCTGCCCAAGTCTCATTAATGACATACAACAAAATAATATAAAAAAAAACCATAGTCAAATCGCAAGACAAACAATGGGCCTTTTGCTCTGAATGCCCGAATATTTGTTGTTTTGGGTCACAAACATACCCACACATATGTATACACACACACACACGCACCGCAATCGAAATAAGTTTCCACATATTTTTAGCACACATTCAGGTGGTGGCATGGTGGAAGTCAATCTCTCCCAGGTCCCGCACCCTGGGAGATTTTCGATTGTGGGTCACCCGGTCTCAGACCGAAAAGTGCGGGGGCTGGAGGCCAAGGTTGGGCGAGAAGATCAAAACAAGTTACGTAATGCCTAAAAAAATGTTACCTGAATCCCGATCATCTTTCCTCACGGCACACAAAAAAGTTAAGCCAAATTGGTCATCGATTGGAAATATGTATAATTTAAATTATCTGGAAATTTCCATTCATTTTTCTTACAAAAACCTCTTTCCACAAATTGATAATAAAAAATTTCCCAACAAATTCTGATGTGATTTTTGATACAATGTGTAGGCGATTCAAATAAATTAACAAGGGATTAATTTATAAGTTATTTTATCTCCCAGAAAACACGGTTTTTAATATCAAAGCGAACGTTAGAGCCGCGTTATCCTTTTAACGACCTCTCGAATATAAATGTTACTATTAATCAAGCCACAGAGTTTGAGTAATGTGCGAAATTAGTTGGCAATAAGCTTTATTAGAACAGCTATCCAGTTTAAAAAACAAGTTGTTTAAGCGAAGAATTAACAAAGTTTTAAGAGAATTTAAAGAATTTAAACTTTTAGTTACAAACTTTTAATTACAAACGAAAATGGTTTCTGCTAAAAGGGGAAACCTATCTGGACAAAATGGGAGCAAAGCATTGACTAAGGAACGATTTTATCTGCCCGTTCTCATTCCGTCCTCTTTATTCCAATACCCTAGGCCGCTGCCCGGCATCAGTGTCCGTATCTGGTGAAGCGGTACGAGAAGGAGTTCATCAACCAGGGAGGAGATAGCGCCTGGCTGGACGGCCTGGACTTTATACCCGCCAAACTACGTGCCATATACGATATCAATAAAATATTAGCCCATCGTCCCTGGCTGCTGCGCAAGGAGCACATCGAGGTGGTTACATATTTCATTTTGGTAAACTGAATGGTGGAGCACTGAAAATTTGATGATTTTTCAGCGGCTCACAAAGGGGAAGAACAGCTGGTCGCTGTCGGAGGTGGTGCACGCCATGGTTCTGCTCTCGCATTTCCACTCGTTATCCTCCTTTGTGTTCTCCTGCGGCCTCACCCAAAAACTGGACGGGTTGTCTAGTCCCAAATTGAAGAGTCCGCCGGCAGTGGTGGCACCCCCCACCACCAACACGCCGTTGGACCCGCAGAAAACAGTACTGGCGGAGATCTCGCTCAACAATGCAAAGCCGGATTACAATAGCCAAACCGCAGCGAGCAACAATGGAGGAGCAGAACCCGGTTCTGGAAATGCGACCAGAGGTGGATGCGATGCAGCGGCCCTCAACGGATATTTGGGTAAGTGACTGGCTGGCATACAGTGGCACACTGAAAGAAGAAACCAATTTGGTTGGTTTTAAAATAGAAATTCCATTCATTATTTTTAAGGTTTGTTTTTGATGTTTTTTAACAGAAGAAATGGCAATTTGTTATGAAACAAATATTTTAGTATTCAAAAAAGTTTTTAGATTTAAATATAGATGATATTACCAAAAAAATTATTCTCATCAAAAGAAACGGACCTAAGAACTTTAAGAATTAACAAATTGAATGTAATTTTAGGATAATTGAATTACATTGAATTTACATTCATCAAAACTTAAAAATAAAAACAATGGCGTCTTAAATAGTGACAATTTGTATTGTATAATTTGAGACATCAATTTAAAGGAGATTCTTTTTAATTTCATTTGAAATTAAACTCTCAAGTGTCGAATCAGTCCAATCTTTTGGTGCTAAGGCTTAAATAGTTTGCCATTTTCGGCATAATTATTCTCGCCGTTTAACCTCTGTTTAATTTAATTTACAGCCACGGCCCAGCAACCGCCGCAGCAGCACGGAATCAGCGTGGAGGCGCTGATGGAACGCATGAAGGTTCTGTCCCAGAAACAGGACGAGTGCAGCGAGGCCGAGCTGAGTAGCCGCTTCCAGAAGGTAGAGCAGCAGACCGCCGAGCTGGCCGCCGTGACTCCGGAGGCGGCAGTTGCCGTGCCAACAAACCTATCGCACTACGTGGACGATGCCAATTTCATTTACCAGGACTTTGCCCGCCGCGGCACCGAAAACATCAACACTTTTCGCATTCAGGATTACTCCTGGGAGGATCATGGCTACTCGCTGGTGGATAGGTAAGTACAAGCTTTTCTTGATGGTAATTTCCACTAAAAAAAGGCTTTTCATTTTACTCTAGGCTGTACAACGATGTGGGCACATTTTTGGATGCCAAGTTTCGGGCCGCCTACAATCTAACCTACTGCACCATGGGCGGCATTAAGAATGTGGACACTTCCAAGTTTCGTCGGGCCATTTGGAACTACATCCAGTGCATCTATGGCATACGTCACGATGACTACGATTATGGTGAAGTGAATCAGGTAGGATTACTACTTTAATGATAATACTCAACTGAAAAATAGCCTACAGAACTGAAGTGTATATATATTGATAACAGGAGATCATTTTAAAAGGCTTGATTTAATCTTTTCTCATTTAAAAATGTTTTGGGATTTTTCAAAAACTGACCCTTTTTTTCAGCTCCTCGTGCGCCCTTTGAAAATGTTTATTAAGACAGCCTGTTGCTTTCCCGAGCGTATTACAACCAAGGATTACGATAGTGTGCTGGTCGAGCTGCAGGACAGTGAAAAGGTAAGTGGAATTTTTCCAACCATATATCCCCGTTGTTTGTACATAAATATCTATTAATCGTTATTATCTGATATCTGGCCAACAGGTTCATGTGAATCTAATGATAATGGAAGCCCGTAATCAGGCCGAGTTACTCTATGCTCTGCGCGAGATAATGCGCTATATGACTTGATCTCATTAAGTGAATAAACATACGTATATATTACACACCCACATAAAAAACCCAACAAAAAAACCACTCACCCACACACACATTACACATAAATGCATAAAACATTTTGTTATTTTGAGAGCGCATCAAAAATTCAGCGAAAGGAACGGAAATGGAAACAGGAGGATCTGAAAAGGCAGGAAGGACACACAAAAACCCCGAGATTAATACAATTTGTGCAATGAGAGAAATAAATGTTTGCTTTTCGATGTCAATACATGTGCTAAGCTGCAATTAATAGCCATTCAATTTTAGTGTCCATTAAATTTACTACTCAATTAACAATAGTCTGTGTCTATGGTTAGCCAACACGCAATTTAATCACTTATATGAACACAATGCAAAAATGATAAACATAATTGTTAAATTAAGCTGAACTCAAAAACAAAACTTTCTGTCTGTTTCCTTTTCGTGAATGTGCAAGCAATAATCACTGTACATATGTATTATGTTTTGTTTAATTATTTTAGCGAAATAAATAAAATTTTTATTTTAATTAATCGACTTTGTTTTTCTTTTGCTCTAAGTTGATCTCTGATTTCTGCATAAGTATGATTGCCTTTTCTTTACGTTTAGTTTCATTTTGAAAGACATAAAACGGTTATTTAAATTTTGAAGCTTTTGATCAGTGACTGTAATGTGTGTATCGCATCTAAAAAATGTACGGCATTCAATGTCTTTGAAACGAAAATCGATACCAATCTTGGGTGACTACACCTAGAAATCATACATATTTGAAATAAGTATACACAAAACTGAGCTTAGAAACTAATCAAAAATATGCGAATTTGAAAATATATTTACTCAGAGTAATGTTATTTTTAAACTAAGTGACAGCTATTCAAATTAGCCAAAGTCTAGAATGAAGCTTTACTACTCTATATCTTAAAGCTTTCTCGATCTTTCTTTGCTCATTTTCCACTTTGAAGATTTGTTGAGCAAAGGTACATATTTCATTTATGTAAACCAATGAAATGGCTTTCTAAAGTACCTCTTTGCATTTATGTAGATATATTTGACATTTTTGTCGAGATGCAGGTTTCGCACGGAATCCAAACGAAATATTTAAGTGAAAGTCTATACAGACAACTACTTTAATATTAAGCAAAATGTTCAATAAAATAACGACCTGACTTAATTTAAAAAACAAACTTTAACGGATAAAAAACTTAGTCAAAATCCGAATAGCTTCGTGCCGTTTAAAAGTTTTGACAATGTTTAGTAGGTTTATGCCAAACTGGTTTAATACTTCAATTAGCTTATGGTTGTACATTTTTTAAATTAAGTCAATAAGTGTAAAAGTTAAAATGAAAAGTTATCAACCGGTTTCTTTAAATCAAATACAATTAAGTACGATCTTAATGCTTCGTACAACCTCCAGTTGTTCACAGGCCAATCAAGCGAGTTAGGTCCAATTGTACATAAGACTAGCGAGCTGTGGCAATTCAAAGATGTGATTTTACCGAATATATATACAGGCACATGTATTCCTTTGCAAATAAATAAGTACATAGAACGAGTATATATATTTGGCTTAGGCATAATATTTCTGCTTTACGAATTTCACTTTACATGTTCTTGCATAAATGGAACGCCGAGTGCAACTTGTAGGTGAAAACTATTTAGATAAGAAATGCATATAATATAGTTAAAAAGCTCAAAAAAGGCTGTTTCAAAAGAGGAAAAATAAACGAATTTAAAATAGTCTGTTTGAGGACGGCAATGCAATTGCAAAGAAAAGTAAAAATACATTTTAAGTCATAAGACAAAAAATATTTGAAGAGCATTAGCTCCTTATAGAAATAAGCATATATTTATGAAAAAATCATAAACTTCATAAATTCGAATTGGGTTTTTAACAATTTATGTATATGCAACTTTTAATCAAAACATTTCCATATGGAAATTATTGTATCCGTCGATTTTTGATGTCTAACCTAACCATGATTAAATTACTGTTTGAATTCGATTCGTAATATAAGGAAATACGGTTAACTGCAATCAAGCAGAGAGCACCAGTCTAAAAATCCAAATGCATGACAAATAAAAAGTAAAATGACTTTACACGGTGAACAAATTTGCACCAGAATATTCCCATCTCAGAAAAAAACCATAATATTAACTTACTACTTACAAAAAATACTTGTTCTATGAGATAGATCAGGCTAACTGCGATACACAGAACTTTCTGACTGCTCTTTTGGAGAGCTTGATCTCCCGCTTTTTTAATATTGCTATATAAACATATACAATTATAAATGTTTTTAAACTCTTGGTGTTTGGTGTCTAATAAAAAAGCCAAAAAAGAAAACAGAATCCTTTATTTCTGGAAATAAGTCTAAAAATACCATCTTCCTGATTATATAGGTATATACACATTTTATTCAATTAGATATATAATTTATAATCGTACCATTTCAGTATTATTTCCATTACAATTAATTCTCATTTACTTAGATTGACTACACAATTTGTTGTTATTAATTAAGAAGATTGTTTGGTTAAACTTAAATTGAGTTGAATAATCTTTTTCGTTTATAAAGTATTATGGTTAAAATACAATAAGTTCACTTCTGATATGGCGACAAAGATATTAGGAAACCTCTAGAAAACTGCATTTATTAATTTCATTTGGATTTAATACACATTGGTCCAACGCAGAATTAATTTCAATTCCGTTTTTACAATCAATAGCAAAATAGTCTAAAAATCAATTAACAGATACATTTTGAATGATTGTTTGGCGCAGCTCTTAAGTCGTTTATCTCATAGAATTCCGCACAGATTCTCAGCGGGCAAAGCATTGTCTGAGAAGTGGGATTCGGTAAGATTGTTTCGCCAACGTTCGTCGGTTGTAATATAAAAAGATCCGAGCCGGAGGCGAGTTGTTAACAATTGGTAAATCATATATTATTGTTATTGCAATGTTCAACATCTAGGCACAAAATATATTGCTTCTCAATTGGGTAAGAAAGTTATTGCATAGTCGTTAGTGTGTTGAGAGCCCAGGTTGAAGCACCTCAACTATTAAAAAACAAAATAATAATACGTAATATGTCTGCACTTTGCTTGTTAGGAATCATTGTTCGAAGGTTGAAATGTTTATATGGGAGACACTCGCTTTGTGGGCGAGTTGCTCAGCAGGGCTGCCTCCTTGGCCCGCTCGTGCTCGTCCTGGAAGAAGATCTTGGTGATGACCACGTCGCCGGTGCTCAGCGTCTGTGATTCGGCGTCCACCAGCTTCACCACCCTCTTGTCAGTCGTTCGCAGAATGGGCGTCACACTGCGCTCGCCTTGGCAATTGCAGTTCTTAATGCTGTAAGATAAGATATATAATAGATAGATAATATCGATTAACTTTGAAAAATATTAATCACTCACTTTCTGGATTTTTCGCGTACAATTTGCAGATTCTCGGTGGTCGCAATGCTTGATCCCAATTGCTCTTGCATCGAATTTGAAGCTATAATCTATAGAAATACAAAAATGAATCTATATGCATTATAAGAAGCTTTGGATAACTAACTTGTTCACATGGCAGCGAGGTGGCAGTCGTCAGAATGGCCTCCAGCTTATCAATACGTGCTATGCGATCCATGGATTTGTTCTGGAGAATCTCCTCCAGCATTTGCATGGATTCAGTCAGACTTGGCGGCTCTGAACTGAAGCGTGGCGAAAAAGTGCCCGATAGCGAATTGTCTGAGGGCACCGAATCCAAGCTGGGAAATGTGTCATTTTCATTTGGCTCTGGCTCATCCTCTGAATCACTTTGGTCTCTGGGGAAGTAAATATAATTTTAAAATGGTTATATATTTTGTAATTGGATGAACCCACTTGCTGGGATTGCCGGCGGACTCCATTTTCTCCAGCTTCTTGGCCACCTTGTAATAGCCCTTCAGGCGCTCCTTCTCATCCTCTGTCAGGTCCATATAGCTATGGTTAAAACTTTTATTAGATATATGATTTAAATTTAAAGGTAATTTATTACTTACCGGAGCAGGCGTATCTCGCGATTGGATAGCACAATGCTCTTGCTGGTCTGGGCCAACTTTTGCTTGAGATCGGACACCTCGGTGCTGACCTTACGCTGCTTCTTGCGTATCTTCACCTCGTTGGGCTTGATCTGCATGAGTATTTGCTCGGTGCACAGCTCCGAGAAGAGTGCTCGATTCTCCGGTTTGATCTGCCGCGCCAGATTGCCAAACAACTGATCGTGTATCAGCACTAGGACATCTCCCGCCGCATAGAGCATCATTTCCCGCGTGAGGGGTCGCTTGGCCCAGAATTTCTGATCCCGTCGGTAGATCTGCTTTAGCTGATCCTTAATGGGATTGCAAGGGGCGTTGTACTGCTCGCACAGCGAGTTTAGCGATATGTACTTGGCCTTGTAGACCTGCTTTCCGCTCTCTTGATACTGCAAAATCGCATGTGCGGCCTGTGTGTCAAACACATTTCGCAGCAGTATGCCAAATTGCAGATACAAATTGGCAGCATCGTTGCGGCAGTCGTGTATCACCTTGATCACCTGGTCGTGCTCCAGCACAGTCTTCAGTCCACCATCCGTGACCATCGCCGGACAGGATTGCACATCGAACAAAAAGGCTTCGCCACGGGTTGTTCCAATCTCAATTAAAGTAATCTCCCCCTTTAGACCCAAATTGATGCCCTCGCAGTCTAGGGAGACCACTATGTTCTCATTCTTGGCCGCATATTTGAGTATGATGTCGGTCACAAACACCGATTGCTTGACATTCGCTATCACCGTGGTGTTCTGCAGGACCTTTATCTTCCAGGTGTCGCCGACAAAGTAGCTATGACTAGGTGAGTGGTTGGCATTGTTTAGATTCACATTCGAGTTGCTATTGGCGTTATTTGCAGCACTGGCATTTTGGTTAGAACTCGAATTGGCAATGGAATGCACGGGACTGGCGTGCGGGGAGGTTGGCCCGCCTTGCTGGTTGGCCAGCGATTGCTTATCCTTCTCCAGATTTTCGGCTAGAGTCCGTATAACTAAAGTGTTGATGCGTTGCTTGAGGGTTTGGTTAACACTATTCAACCGCTGCTCCGCTGGATTCTGTGTCGTCTGCTGCGGCTGCTGCGTCTGTTGTTGCTGTTGCTGCTGTGCTGAGTTATTAATGGGCCCGTAGCAAGTGTTCGCACTGGGATAGTTGTTCTCGCACAGATTCTCCAGCTTCAGCTCCGACATGGGCACATAGCTGTCGAAGCCAGAACTTGGCTCCGATTTGGGTTGCCCAAAGCCCTGACTCTGACCCATCACATTCGAAACGGGGGCATTCAGCTTGAAGTTCGGGCAGGCTATGCTATTGTTGTTATTATTGCTGCCATTGCTCCCATTATTGTTGTTCGTGTGACCATTACTCCGCAGAGCAGGCGATTGCAATCTCTGCTGCACTGAGCTGACACCACCAACTACTCCAGCTCCACCTCCGACACTCGATTCCTGCTTCCGAATGCTGGCATTGTTGTTATTATTCAGCGCATTGAATTGCTCCCGGGTTTGAGCCTGGGCCTGCTGGATGTGCGTATCGCTGAGCTTGGGTTTCTGCAGCAGGGTGACTAGATTGGCCTGTATGTGAAAGCAGTCCGCAAAAAGCTTGAGGAACGAGCTCAAATCCCCCGGCGTCTTGAACATGCGCAGCCACTGATCCTGCGGAAAGTTGGTGGTCAGCAGGTGGAACAGTTGGTCCACCAGCAGCGGTCCCTTGACCTCGATGCACTGGGCAAAGAAATCGAGCATCTGCTGCGTTCCGCGAGTATCGATGTTCGACTGCGGCAGGTGAAGGCGATCCCGCGCCGGCAGATCCGTCATGTTCTCGCAGCCCACCAGCATCACATAGTCGTCCGTCACCTTAAAGGTATCCGTGTGCTTCATCAAAAAGTCAGTGAACTCTTTGATGTGTTGACCTGTGGCGAAAAGAGACAAGATTAGATGGATTCTTCTGGAACATGTGTAAGTATAATCAAGGTGGCCACTTTTAATGTCTTTCTACATTCTAAGAAATGGGGCTACGTAATCTTTTACCATAAAACATTAGTGCACATTTGTAAGCCGGTTTAGTTTAATTTTAAATGTATTAGCTAAATGTTTAATCAGTTCTCTCTTCAAACGCTTACAATTCAAGTGCTTACATTTTTGAGAAGAGAAATAGTTTAAAACAGCCTCATCTTTAAATTTTCATTTGACATTAAATTCTAAATAAATACCAATTAAAATTGGCTGTTAATATATTTTTAGTTCTTTTTTTGAAGGGAACATAAAAGTGTATAAATAATTACTGATTTTATGATATTTTTCTAAGGTTGATATTTAAATTGGCTAATTTCATTTGACAGTGACAGACTAGAGGAAAATGTTTTAAATGTTTTCTGGCAGTAACCTAAAACGAAAATCATTTGTTTGGAAATTGGTCTGCCTAAAGTTGTTATCTTAATTTTTTCTAAAGGCAACCATGATCGTAAACATTTGTTTTAAAACTCACCCGATATGTGACGCACTTGGGGCGATGCCTGCGACCTGTGGCCGAGCAGACTGCGAACGGGCACCTCGGCAGCCGCTCCGTACTGCAGCATCTTGTTCTTGAAGTAGTCTTTAGCCTCTTGGATGTAGTCCCGCTTGCCCCCGCAGCCGCCGTCGTCCGCACTGGTGTGCTGATAGGCGTTCACCTGGACATAATCACCGTCGACCAGAAATATTGCTGGGTATTGGGCGAGAAATTTCTTCAGACCTGTCAAACGGTGGAGCAGAAGCCAAAAGCCGTCAATTATAATTAGGTGGACCATTAGTGGGTGCTCCGATGGATGCGAGTGAGTGGTTAATGCAGTAAAACTGTTGCAACAGCGCAAACCTAATTAATTTCCCCTTTGTCCGCCGTGCCTTCAATGTGTCAACTCTGAAATTACGCTAAGACGCGTAAGTACTTATTGTGGTTGATTAATTCCCGGGAATAACTGGCCCGTCTGATTGTGTGTCTCTATAGAAACATAAGTAGTTTCAACTCTTAACTTTAACAACTGGATTGTGAAAAGTTTTCTTTGCCTTGTGTATATCGGCGGTTAACATGTGCCTGGATTCCCATAATTAACAACATTGTTTAATCGCATAACCATCAAATGACGAGACTACATTCATCCGCATGTGCCTACATCTACATATGAATAATCATGTGAGTTTTGTGCTGCCTGTTTCAATGTTGTTGATTTGGTTTGTAAAGTTGGCAAAAGTTTCTGGATTCAAAGTTAGTTTACAATTACATGACTGAGGGAATGACTGCCGGAGATTTGACTTTGTATATGTGCACTGAGAGATTACATTTGTGTTTATCCAAAGTTCACTTTCGTTAAACGAAAAATGGACAAAAAGAGTGACATACTTCTACTGTAAAAAATCAATCGTTGTTATTTAAAATAAAATAAATTTGTATAACTTTGAATCCAATCAAATTTTGGCTCACATTCTTGTGAGTGATTAATATATGGAACAACCAGGGTTTCTCAAATAAATATTCAAAACTTTTTAAAGTCATAATGCGAACCAAATCAAAACCATAGTAAATCAATAAATATATTCCACTTTATTTTAAAATAAATAACTGTTGCAATAAATAGATAGACTTAAAAGTAGTTAATCCTGCCGTAAAGTCACATTTTAAAGCCTTTTCCGCTAAACTTCTTGACGTCTTTATGGCGGTAAGAATAAAGACGACATTTTTTCTGAGTGTAATGGTAAACGAATGAAAAGTGAATGCACTCAAGCCGTGCAAAGCGAGCTAGCGAACCATTTATTTGATAAATCAGGTCATAGTTGCTGACTGACTGCTGCCGTCGGCCCAAAACGGGACACCCGTCGCCGGTGCCCAACCCTCCACTTCCAGCTCATCATCCGCAATTGGTAGGAATGCGATGAGCACTCGACTCCATGTGTCCCATTGTATCGGTCCGCCCCTCGCCCACCACCCATCGCCCACATTTCCATCTGTTGTGTTCACTATTGTTTGGGTAATATGACGTGACAAGACAAACGCGTAGCGATGGATAGATCAGAGGTTTTTGGGGGAATTTCGGTGGGTGGTGAAGCGGTGAACGTTGCGTGTCACTGAGGTAGACACAAATTCAGCTTCATAATGCCAGACATAAATTAATTCAATTGCATTTGACATAACTCAGCTTTAAAGTCGCATAAGGAGAACGAACGTTGATTAATCAAATCGGACTGGCATTATGCAAGGCATTGCCAACGGATTTGGCAAGTCAATCCCAAAGTAATCCCTGAGTAAACATCTTGTTATCCCATTTCCCAGCTGCCAAATGAGCCACAAAACTGACAAATGGCTAGTAATTTCCACCGAGCACACAAAAAAAAAGAAGAAAAAGGTTAAGATGGCAAATCCTATCGAGCGTAATTCAATTTTATGTTTACTTAGAGAAATTGAAATTTGTGGAACAGGTCACAACTGACGCCGCAAATCGAAGTTCATAGCATTTCAATATTAATATTTATCGAAGGCGAACGCCAAACCCGAATATGTAATGTAATGTGCAAATATATATACAAGCCGAGCACTTGGCGGACCAATATTTGTCTGTGTGCTTGGCCGCAATTCTTGGCAAGCAAACATTTTTGGCTACACCTTCCGCCCACCGAGTGGAGCAGGTGTTGTGGGTTAAGAGGGTGGCGGCACTGCCACATTTTACGGCTCGACCCACTTGGACACAATTCTTTTTTTTCTGTTTTGCGGTGGCAATTTTCAAATGCACCGAGGACACTCGCCATAAATTTATGTATATTTATGCCTCTCCGCTTATTGAAGAAAACGAAAACATTTCCCCGGGATGTTGTGAATCGAAATGTAAGTGAACACACAGGTAAAGGGTTATGTCTGGCCGTAAACTCAAGATTTTATGACTCACCAAAGGGTTTGGGGGACTGGCAGCTATGAGGGGGCGAGGGTGAGCCAACTTCCTAGAGTCGTGACTTCATTATGAACTCATTAGTTCCACCTCATCTAAAAGTCCTGGCTGTCAAAACGGTTACCAATCAATTATAAACAAATGGCACAGAGTTCACAAATAATGAATAGCACATTCACTTTCAGCTTAAACAAAATGTTTCGCCTTTTGCAATTAATGTCAAAAATCAATGCGACTCCCCATTTGCCCCGAGAAAAGGAAAGTTAACTAAAGCATAAAAACCTTGGCTGCACACACGCAATGCCTGGAAATGTCGAGGGGGGATTTTCGTTGGGTGTTGGGGGTTAAGGACCACCGGCTGGCAGGCGTTAAAGGATTTCCTACAGCCGACATAAAATCGTTAAATTTACGACAATGTCAGAAATTGAAATGCTTAGCGTAAATGCAGAGGGTTCAAGTGAAATGAGTTTCTTTCCATGGACAGATCGATCAGCTAATCATTTTATATGTGCTCAGAAAAAAAAATTGTATAACTTGTTGATAACTTTTTTTAATTTTTGGAACTGATGTCTACCAATAAAAAGTGATCCTAAATGCTTAACGATATTATTAAACATATATTTTAAATGGAAAAATATTAAAATTCATGTAATCGAGTTGGGATTTAAAACAAGACATCCCTCTACCTCGCCTTTTAAATTGTATATTACCAAATATCTATCTAACCGGTAATTTTCGAATTGATTTTTGTGTAACCATTTATTTATTCCATTTGCTTTGACAATTTATGCCAGTTGCTTGTGTTTTTGCTTTGGCAATCGATTACGCAAAGCGAAAAAAATAAACACACACTGAAAAACAGTTGCGAACCTTCGCAAAAGGCTTGGCCTGTTTTGGTGTATGTTTATACCCGTTACTCGTAGAGTAAAAGGGTATATTGTATTCGTGCAAAAGTATGTAACAGGTAGAAGAAGGCGTTTCCGACCCTATAAAGTATATATATTCTTGTTCAGGATCACTAGCCGAGTCGATCTAGCCATGTCCGTCTGTCCGTCTGTCCGTCTGTCTGTCCGTCTGTCTGTCCGTCCGTATGAACGCTGAGATCTCGGAAACTATAAAAGCTAGAAGATTGGCATTTTGCATGCAGATTCTAGGAGTTCCTACGCAGCGCAAGTTTGTTTCAAAAAGGTGCCATGCCCCCTTTAACGCCCACAATCGCTTATATACTATTTTAAAAATTTAAATATTTCGGAAAAGTAAAAATGCAGTTTTATTGTGTTTATCAATACCTATCGAAATGTAGAAGAAATTTTTCAAATCGGACCATTCGTTAAAAAGTTATGCGTGATCAAAGTTTATATCTCCATCTCCCTCGCACTCCCTTTACCTGAGTAACGGGTATCTGATAGTCGGGGCACCCGACTATAGCGGTCTCTCTTGTTTTTTTTTACTTTTTTCTATTTTTCCTATTTTGTTTGTACAATTATTCAAAGCCGCTGGCAACTAAAAATGGCAAAACGATAAAGTAAGCTAAATGGTCGTGTTTGTTTGTTGTTGGACGTTAAATTAGCAACGAAATTTAAGTTTCCCATTAACGAGGGCACAGCTCAGCCAAGTCTTCAAGCTGTTTGTCTAACCCAATAGAAGTCTGAACAACGTTTAAATTTCTCCCCTGGTTAGAAAATTGCTTTTGACGTTAATTTCCCAAAAATGTTTTCTCAATGGTGGAGAACCCTCATCAATCGCTGGGGAATATGCATGGTAGCACACACCTCCATTTATTATTGAAGCAACAAATGGATTTGGAGCCCGGGCTCAAGTCTCTAGAATATCATGCAATTTTATTGAAATTCAATTGAACATTTTTGTCACGTAATCGACACTTTTCTATTACAAAGTTTCCGCCTTTCTCCCCCCCTGCCACTTCTGACCAAAAACCACATAATGGGTGACTTGGATGGGTCTATTGTGGGCGGCATTCGCAAGGGTATAACAGCTACCCCGGCGGTTTTAACGGCTTATAAGTTGGGCAAACAACACGTTGACAAAATTGAAGAGGCATAAAATATGTTTATAGGATTTTAGGTCAGTCCCAGTGGGTTGAATTCCGGGATTAGTGGGCGAAATTGGGTTCCCATTGACCAATGAACTCCTTATCACTTGTTTGATAGAGACTTGGAATATCTAACCAGTCACATCTGACGCTTTTCTATTTATAAACCAGACCTTGACATGACCCATAAATATTTTCCAAGCTCTGATTATTATATTTGAACAATCCCCCAACTGTGATTTGCGTGTTTGGCGCATATTTCCCTGAATTTTCCCTACTTTGTCTATTGCGTTCTTAGCCAAAACTAAAACGGGCTCTTTAAGTCATAGATTAAACTATTTTAGCGGAAAATGTTGCTCACCTGAGGTAAACACAATTTGTCTTGGCGGCAGAGTCACGCACATGTGTAAAAAATCATCAAATGCGATAAACATTTTGTTAAATGTTTATTTTCTTGTTGCAATTAGTGAAGCCAAAAAGTGTGAAACGCAAAAGTAGTAAATGCAACTATTGTCGGGGTGTGAGATGTGACAAATTGGTTGGGTTTCGGTAATAAAAACTTTATATAATTTGGTTTTAGAATAGGAAAACGTAAGGTATAAAAAAGGGGTATTTCTCACAAAATGCCCTTTAAATTTGAAGTTCAAATTTTTAACATTAACTAATTTACAATCAAAAGTTGCTTCAATTATTTGAATACAGTTTATTCCAGTGATCATTTTATTTCGAATCTTTTATGCATACTCTTATCTTTAAATATTCCCACATAAATTGCTCGTCACATCTCAAGATCATAATGATTCCCTGGGATTAAATGATTTGCTATTAAGCCGTGCGGAGCGGCGTAAACAAATGTTTGCCATTTCCTGTTCCCGCCTCTTTTTTTTAGCCCCTCTCCACATATGTGAGAACATCAAACAAATGTCTTCACATTTGT
This sequence comes from Drosophila kurseongensis, assembly GCA_018153305.1. Lineage (NCBI taxonomy): Eukaryota > Metazoa > Arthropoda > Insecta > Diptera > Drosophilidae > Drosophila > Drosophila kurseongensis. Next base: position 14,688,155 of record JAECXX010000004.1, on the reverse strand, counting down.
ATCTCTTGGGCACCGAAGGGAAAGTGCATTGCACCTTCTCAACTCCGCGCTAAGTGGTACCTATTTTTAAAAACCGAAAGTTGTTTGTTGTGTCTATTTTTAGTCGTTTGAGTTAACCGTGCATTTTGATAAGTAGCGTAGCATGAAGTTTTTCATGTGCCGAGTTGTCAATGGAAGTACAACACGTGTATGCGGAGATTCTGAAGTTATTTGTCCATGTTTTTCATAGACCAGTTGTAAAATAATACTCATAGCACTTGTACAAAACAAAGTGGGAGAGGGGGAAGCAAAAACCGACAACAACACGTGCATTATCGATTGCAGTTTGGGGTCTGCAATGAAAAGCTATAAACCCTTGGCATTTTTCTGTGGTTTTGGCATTGAGATCAACTGTGGGATGGAAAATGAGGCGGGACAAAAGGGGGGGTGCACAGACTCCCCTCTGGCAATGGCAATGGAAACGGCAATGACATGTGCACTTGGACGTCGGCCACTCGAAGGCAACAAGCATGCAACCAAGAGCAACAACACAATCATCGACTATGACAAACATCGACCCGCAGGTGCACAAATATGTTCGCATAACCGAACAAGAGTCCAGTATTGCTTTCCACCGCACACGTTTCCAATTTCCCAGGCTCAACTGGCGACATTTCAAATGAGAGGTGACTGAATGGGACTGTATTTACAACCCGCTTTCTCATTGCATTTTCTTATATCTAATTAACAAACTTTATACCACTTTGTCTCAAAAATTAAATATGTGGTAAATGACACTTTTGAACATAATTATCTCTTTAATTAAACTCGTTTTTTGTATCCCTAGTTTAAAAACATTTCCACCGATTGTTGGCTTCAAATGCAGTTACTTTCAAATGTGTACTAAAATAGTTTTTACTTGACTAAAAATTCATTCTGAAGAATGAAACTTTGTCGTGTTTTTCTTATTTTGTATTTTGACTATCTATGTTTTGTTTTGTTTTGTGTTTTGCTAATTTTTACAATTCCCTTTTGTGTCTAATGGAGGGAGTTTAAAAATGATTTGAGTTAAAGATCGAGTTATTGTTTTTAATAATGATTATTTGGAATATAGTCAAATCTTATAACTGTTGTATTTTTGTGCTTGAGAATATTAATGGGTTTTTATGTTTTTTTGTGTTAAGGGCTGAGTTTTTTTCGGACAATTTCTTCTGTATATGAAGGAATGAAATGGAGTTTAGTCATGTGTTTTTTTTTTTTTGGTTTTTGGACTTACCCGACTGACTGCCCCCGGCGATTTGTCGCATCTCCTTGGTGAACTCCTTGTTGCCAAACTGGCAGGACAAGTCGTGGACGGTGCGGGGCTCGCCCTTGTCCAGCAGCCGCTCCAAGAAGAAGAGCAGCGTCATGTTGCGTGCCATCTCGTACTCCATGGACTCCATTGTACCGTCCGTTCGACGATATCTGCTATATCTGCTATCTACTATCTCCTATCTGCCGGCTATTTGCTCAATTATTAATCCACACGAGTACGTCACGTCGAGTTGCTTATCTGCGGAAAGGGGAGAAAGGAGGGGGTAGAGAGTAAGTGAGGTGAAATGGCCAACACTTATGCAATGCGCCAAGAAAGCTGGCCAAAAGGCAGGGCACAAGCTAGTAAAACCGCAAACACATATTAGTCACACGGAAAGAAAAGCTGATACTTGAGTTTGTACTTTGAGTCAAAGTGTGTTATATAAATCGCGATGAACATATATTTCGGTAAGATGCTAAAAACAGATCGGGACTAAATTTACACCGCTGAGTTCATGAGGTTTAAGCCAATCAAATAACACTGTGGATTTTTTTTCAAATTGGAATATTGAATAAGATTATTATCCATTTTTCTCTCAGTGCAATTGAGTTTCATTTTGTTTCTTTATTTATTTAATACATTTGCACTTTGCCACTTGAGTGGCTGCTGTCGCTCTCTCTTTCTCACTTGCTCTCTATCTCGACACTTGTCTCGTGTTTATGCATTGTTTTTGTTGCTTGCCTTGCACTAGTTGAAAAAATAAGAAAGAAACAAAACAGCGGAAAAGTGGGCGGAGGAGTTGCAGAGCCGTAAACTTTGTTTTCCTTCGTGAATAATTGAAAAACTCAGACTCATGCGAAGGCTCACGTACGAAGGAGTTGTTTCTTAAGGTCTGCGGCTCCCGTATCCTTGCGACATATCCTTGCGCACCGCTCGAAAGTTTGAATTCAACTGGCAGACGATGCCTGCGCCCACAACATAAACACCGGCGAATTCGGTCAGCTGACTGCGCGGCGAGAGCAGCAGCACACGTCTCAGCGAATTCGCATCAGTGTTGCTAGCTAAGATTTTTAAAACAGCCAAATTCGGCGAGAGGAACTGGGAAAATCCGCCATAGCGAGCTTTTATTGAGATAATAAAATATAACTACAAAATTTCTTATAAATTCTAAACAAAAGACATAAAGTCTTCATTTTTTTTCGGAACCTTTTTCTAATGCTTTATCTTGGAAAAATACATTTTTTATACCGATTTTATTTATTTATTATCTATTTATCTACTTTAAATGAATTTTAAGTCATTCGGCACAAAACAATATTAATGTTTACTGAAGTCCAATAAAGCCAGCAAACATTTTTAAAAGTAAAACTAAAGTTCGTGAGTGTTTACTTAATGCTCTTTAGCTTAGAAATAAATGTATTGAAATATTTACAACATTTCGTTTCTAACCGAACATTTTTACTAATGGACATTATTTCAAACTACTATTGTATGTTCACTATACAGTAATCTCGCCGAAGGATTTTCCAGTTAAAGAGGATCGACTGTATGGGAACGCGCCAATTGGAATTTGCATGGGATTAGTACCAACAAGACTCTAAGCACAATGGGATTTTGTTGGACTTTTCGAATGGAATTCGGTGGGAATACGGCAATCAAAAGTTGGCACCTCGACGGGGCTATGGCTATATATAACATGTTTTAATTTGTTTGTTGTTGCTGCTGTTTCTGCTGCCGGTTGGCATGTGAAAAGTGCCAGCGCTGCAGAACAGGTGATTGACACAGAATATGGAAATGTGAAAACGTGTGGATACTGCAGCGGAAATGGATAATGCCAGCACCCAGGGGAGTGCTAAAAAACAGCTTCACTAATTTCCAACATTTAATTCCCTAAACAGAACTTTTCACTCATTATTATTATCCAACAGGAAGGCTAGAAAGGCCAATAAGAAATGCAGGTGTAGCTGTGTTGGTGTTGTTCTATTGATAAGCAAAAACCGTTGACAACAAATATGTATTGAGAACGGCAACAAAAACAACAACCGCGCACATTCCAATCAGTGTGTGTGAGTGCACAGGTTTGTGGCTTTGTATGGGTAGCTAAACAAGAAACTTCAGGCATACCAATAAAAAAAGAAGAGTCTTATTAGAAGAAAGAGAGGGCAAGTGCAAGATGCGATGACTAAAGAAAGGTAAAAACAATAAAAGGAAAATAAAATATCTGCAGAGAGAAAACGCGCAAAAACGACGAAAGAAAGGGGCTCTCAAAATATGCAAAAAGCAAAAAAGAGGGCGAAAAAAAGAGCAGTTATAATTACCTGCCAGTTAATCACTTGTTTTTCTTTTTTTTGTTTGTTTAAGTGCACTTGTAATCTATATTTATAAAAATGAATTGACACAAACGCGATACAGATCCTCGCGTTGGGGATTTCTCACCAGATCTACGATCAGATCAGATCTTTAGCTTTTCTATTTTCACTCGCGTAATTCAATTAGACGTCAATTAATTTTTTTCGCTTAACATTTTTTCGGCGCAATTAACCAATACACTTGCAGAAAAACTGCGACGAAAGCAGTTAGTTATTTTCGTTGTTGTTGTTTTTGTTGTTGTAACACACTCACATCCGCGCTCTGGTCAGGTAGGTTATTTAAATATGTGTGTGTGTGTGTATGTAAGGCACTTTAAAGGCTTGTAAAAATTGTAAAAACCACTTGTTGCACTGTTTTAAAGGCACTTTGCCGCTTTGTAGAAGCCGTAACGCCAATTTGAAACTCCGGGCGGTCGGCGGACGACGAAACACACGCTGGCCTGTTAAAAACGGATACAATTGGCACGGTTTTTTTGGAGCGGAGCGATGCGATTTGATGATGACAGCGCCAACGCGAACACACAAACACAAACAAATGTACGAATATACCATATTTGAATGTAACGAAAATATGAGTATTTATCGATAAGGTTTTCTAGCAGCTCTACGGTACTTTCATCGAAAAACCCCAAACGGAATTTGAAATTAAAGATAGCTAATTTCGTATATATTTTAGATGTACATAAGGTTCGTTATAGTTATTGCCAACCTAACTTTCTAAAATGTTTTCAAAACAAACTTTTAAGTTACAATAGTTTAAAAATTCGTATGTATGACTACGCTTAAAATTACCACACCTATTCAATATCCTGATTTCGTTAAAAAAATTTGTGCATATTTTTAACTCTTTTATCTCTGGATATTATTTCGAATTCGGTATGCAATTCAATTCATTTCGCGGATGTTGGATAACAGTGAGACCAGTGCATTGCAGCTTCGGAATTACCGACTAACGGTCTATTTGGTATTTTACGCACCAGGTGGCAGCGCTAGGCGGAATCACCGTTACGCAGTGCGACCGTTGATCTCATTAACTTTAGTTCAACCTAAACTAATTTTCAAATTGATGTTTAAAATAAGCGAAGTCGAAAATATCGTCATAAAGATGATCGCAATCTTTCCCTAATAACAAGGTTTTTTTTTTTTAATTATTATTATTCTTAAAAAGTTTTATTTTTCACGTTTTAACGTCGGAAAACATTTTTAAAATATTTAAAATATATACAATATTATTAATATTAATCTACTATTTGACGCTACAAAAAGCACCTAAAGGGTTGCTATTACATTTCACTGTTAACTAAAAATAATTACTTTTAAATTCATGTTGTCAATACCTATTGAAAATTTATTAAAATCTTGTCAGAAATGTTACCAAAATTAGACTGCAAAATACATATATTTAATAGAGTCAGGTTACATGCATTAAACAAACTTCTTTGTCTTACTCAAGAAGAATTTTAATTGAAACCCAATTTAAAATCCTTTAGAAGTAAAAGATCCAAATAACACGAAAACAATAACGAAATCATTTTGACTCGTTTTAATATTTAATTTCCTTTAATAAATTAAAATAACTCATACTATTTATTAATGTTTTTACTTAAATCGTAGTCAGATAAAAGGAAGACTTGATTACGAATCTATATTCAAAAATATTGATGCATTGTGTAAGCCAACATTCTTTGACATTACAATATTAAATAATTAGAAGTTACAGATACGTGTATGTATTTTAACCTTCTCAGTTGTCAAAACAAAAATAATTTTATTTCGATCAAAGAACTAAGATGGCAATGAAAACCTTCCTCGTGCTAGGCTTCGCTATTTTATTGGCAAACGTCTTCTCACTCATAAAGCAAAGTTGGCATCTGTTTTGTACGGTTATTTAAATAAGGTTAACTGGTGAAGCACCGGAAGATTAAGCGTGTTAAACAGTACATATTTGACGTTGGAGGTGTTTTTGTTTGCACTTGGGTTGTGTATAGACGAGCTTTTATTTAAATTCATTTAAAATTATGGGTACATTTTGATGCCCAAACTTACAACATAAGTTTCTCCTTCGAAATCTTTATTTTTATTTATCATCATGTTTACATAACAAAATCTGTTGTTTGTGTGATTGTTTTAACAAATTGGCTGCACCAAATCAAATAAATTCTAAAGTAGGTACTCTATTGTTACAGGCAGACTGGTCCAAATATACCCTTAACGCCGCGTGAGACATATGTTTATTTAGAATCAGCACAGATTTAGCAATTAGATAAATACCTATGTTGAATCCAGAGCAAGTATAGTATTTCGGTACAGTAAATTGCGATCCCAAATAGTCTTCGCCACAAGTCCTTCCAGTAGCTTGACTACACCTGCTTTCTCGACTTCACCATCAACACCAACTGCATCAACCAAGCCCATTTCAGTGCTAACGTCGAGGTTAAGTTACCGAAAAAAGACTTCTAAAAAAATATTTGGGAATTAAATGTTTCACCAAATATAATAAAATGATTCTATGAGAACGCAATAATAATTAGAAATATCGAGGGTCTGAAAGAGGGGCATCATGCGAAAAACATTACTTTGCATTTTTTCGATCATTTTAAAAAGATTTTTCTTTTATTAAAAAAAAAAACAGACAGCTTAATGTAATATCTACGTACACGCCAAATATGTATCTAGCTGTTTATAAGTAAAGGTTCGTAATAACATCATTTCAAGATATGATCTAATATTTTGGCAGTACAATCACGAACCTTAGATATTTTGACACAATTTATTGTACATATTTATAAGTTTATTTTATCTTTAATAAACTGAACAGCTTTTATTGGGTCAGAACTTTTTTTGGACTACATCTTATTTATTTTTTCTTGGTTATAGTTGTTTTACGATTCGAAAAAATGAACTAAAATGCATAAAACATTCATTGAAATCAACTTCGTATGTTTATTTTAAACCTATTGGCATAAGGACGAGTGTGAAAATTGTAAGTCGTTGATTTTAAATGTCATTACCGGTTGCGACAACATCCTTAAATAAAAATTAATAAAGAACGCTTTGATCGAGATACTGACCTGTTAACTAATTTGTAGCCTACATACAAGCGAAAATATTATTAAAATTTTTGAATGCTTTGTTTTATGCTTCTAAGATAAAAGCTTTCTTGGTGCTGAGAAAGTTATCTTCAGGTATTTAAATATTAATTACTGCTAAAACACTAGATGAATAGCTTTGCGAATAACAACAGCGCCATCCAAATCTATTGATTACACAGACGTTTATGTTTGCACAGTCGCCAAACACTACAATAAAACAAGCCAATTGTCTACTATTTAAGTAATAACACAAAGAAACTTGCCAGCTTTTAACTCTTCAAAAAAAGATCGTCCACCACGCTTTTTGGTCTTAAAACAACCTCGTGTCATCTTTTAACCCTGTATATAAAATATTTGTTCCATGAGCTATGACGACTTAGAGCAAACACAGATTCAGCAAACAGACTAGAATAAAAGAGATCGTCCCTATAAATACTCGAACTAAAACTGGAATATGTACAGTACTTCATTAGGTGAAAGACAGAGCTCAAGATGCGATCCCCGTTTATCCTAGTCTTCGGGCTTTCCGCCCTCGTTGCGGCTGCTTACGCCGCAGGAACAACAGCAGCAGGAGCAGACAGCCCTCCGGCTTCTTCTGGAGCGACTCCTCCGGCTTCTTCTGGATCGACCCCTCCGGCTTCTTCTGGAGCGACTCCTCCGGCTTCTTCTGGATCGACCCCTCCGGCTTCTTCTGGAACGACTCCTCCGGCTTCTTCTGGAACGACTCCCCCGGCTTCTTCTGGAACGACTCCCCCGGCTTCTTCTGGAACGACTCCCCCGGCTGCTCCTGGAACGACTCCAGCAGGTACACCTCCTACAACTCCTCCAGCGCCCACCCCAACTCCCGTTTCGCCCAGTGGCTCTTCGGACACGGACTCCGCGAACGCTGCGGAGGTGACTAGGTTGGAGAGCGTGGTTGAAAATTTAACACTTAAGGACAGGCGCCAACAAAATCGCATAAAGAGGCTTCAGGGAAAGCTTAACGGAAAGCGTAACGGAAGGCGTAACGGAAGACGTAACGGAAGGCGTCGTGGAGGAAGACGCCAACGTCGGGGCTAGGCTCTTCAAAAAGGCCTCTTGAAAAAAATGTATTTGGAAGTTTCGACATTCACAATCAAATGTTTAAACAAATCAAATAAAATGAATATATGAATAATGATTACAAATATCGAGATATATCAGACAGTCCATACACTCGGGGTGAAACTTTAAAACTTAGGTTTTCAGCATAAAACAAAATATATAGATATATTGTAAACAAGAAAGGAAAGCTAACTTCGGGCGGAGCCGAAGTTGATATACCCTTGCAGAATATTCTGTAAATTATATTCTCCAAAACTATTCATATGATGCATTTAATAGTCATAAAAAATCCCAACTTCCTAACTTTACAAAACACTAAAGTTATGGTATTTCCGATTGTTCAGTTATATGGCAGCTATAGGATAAAGTCGGCCGATCCTTATAAAATTTGGTAAGTCAGATTGATTGTTCTAAAATAAAACCCATAGAAAGTCCTTACTTTAAAAACACCACAGTTATGGCATTTCCGATCAATCAGTTATATGCCGGCTGTAGGATATAGTCGGCCGATCCCGGCCGTTCCGACTTATATACTGCTTGCAAAGTAAAGAAGGGTGTGTGCAATGTTTTAATTCGATATCTTTAAAACTGAGAGACTAGTTCGGACGGACAGACAGACGGACAGACGGACATGCTTATATCAACTCAGGAGGTGATCCTGATCAAGAATATATATACTTTATAGGGTCGGAGATGTCTCCTTCACTGCGTTGCACACTTTTGACCAAAATTATAATACCCTCAGCAATGGTATAACAATGAAGCTATGTGGATTTTGAGCTGCATTTTGTCTTCGCTTCTATAGCTGCTATTAAATCCGTAATTCCATAATATTTACACATTACCAAATCCCAAAGAACAAAAAAAAAATTAAAAACAAACAATAATTTTTTTGAATGGTTTTTTTTTCGATCAATCGAAGCTCCCATATATGACATAGTCGCCCGATCCAGCTCGCTCCGACTTACAACTGCTGCAATAGAAAGACATCTTTTGGGAAAGTTTCAATCAGATAGCTTTAAAACTGAGGGACTAGTTTGCTTTTTTATTGGCAAACGTCATTTTAATTCTTCAAATTCTCTTAGAAGCAAAGTTGCCATATGTTTTGATCGGTTATTTAAATAAGGATAACTCTTAAAGTTCTATGTTTCGTTACCGAAATATAGAAAATTAAAGAAAGAAATCTGCGAAAACCACTTTTTTCTCGCCGCTTCATCAAAATGTCATCCATGCAAAATAAGTGAACGCGAACGAAAATTAAGCATAAATCAAAGGAGAAAATTATAAATTTTTTTGCCTGTATACCAACTGAAAGAGTGCCATAATCGTTTGTGACCAACATTTTTAGAATCGGGTGTGTAATATTCTCCAAATGATCGATCGAAAGATTCTATTTTGGTTTGTGCTATCTCTATGACCACGGCTGTATCTGTTAAGTTTAGCAATAAATATATACATATAGTATTAAAAAAGTATGCTACAAAAAATTAAGACCTTTAAGTTCTTTGTTTAATACTGGTTTGATGAAAGCTTTCTTTGTGATTAGAAAAGCTTCAGTTATTTGCGGTTGTTCAAATAATTTCTAAAGCTATTGATATCTCAGGCTCCTGTGTTTGCACAGTCGCCATAACTACTATGAATCCAATTGTCTGCTGTTTAATTAGAACACAAAAAAAACTATTCAGCTTTTAGCTCTTTAAAAAAAGATGGTCTAATCTTTTAACTATTTACACGGCCTATACTCTGTAAACAAATGCTTATTTGTTCGATGGCATATGGCGATCTTTAGCAAATACAGATTCTGCAATTAGACCACAATGTGAGATCGTCCCTATAAATACTCGAACTAAGACTTGAATATGTACAGTTCTTCATTAGGTGAAAGACAGAGCTCAAGATGCGATCCCCGTTTATCCTCGTCTTCGGCCTTTCCGCCCTCGTAGCGGCTGCTTACGCCGTAGGAACAGCTCCTGGTACTCCACCGGCAGCAACGCCACCTGCGGCGACTCCTCCGGCGACTCCTCCAGGGACTCCTCCGGCGACTCCTCCAGGGACTCCTCCGGCGACTCCTCCTTCTTCCTCACCGCCCTCAGCCGCGCCGAGTACTCCAGCCAGCCCCTCGCCGGCCTCAACACCTGCTGCAGCTTCCCCCACCGCAACACCCAGTGAATCCCCCTCGACCACGTCCCCCGACACCCTCGAAGCGGAGTTGACCAGGCTGACACGCGATGTTGAGAGGCTGGAACGTCAAGACCGCCGGGAGCGGCGCTGGGAGCGGCGTCAAGAGACGCGTCGGGTAGGGCGTCGAGGAGGCCGTCGAGGAGAGCGTCGAGGAGGGCGTCGCGGAGGGCGCCAGGGAAGGCGTCGTGGAGGAAGACGCCAACGTCGGGGTTAAGCTCGCCAAAAAGGACTCTTCACAATTAAATGTTCAAAAAAATCAAATAAATAAATAATGTATGTGAAAGCGCGGATTACAATTTGTCTTTTCCCGATCTTAAAGACTCGGTCTAATATTACCGAGCCTAACGCAAACTTCCCCAAGCAGTCCACCACGCCCAATTTCCGCCTTCATGCACAAACTCCGACACCATCCGCAGGTTGAAGAGTCGGGAAAGATTTTGGAAATCTAGAAAATCCGTCAACGCCGGTTTCGCCAGTTCTAGGGAGTCGAATGTCCTTGGAAAACTTCCTCCCGGTATCAAAAAGCAAAATGAATAAAATAAACTACTCAAATTAAATCCAAACTATTGAATCGTCTATACACTCAATCAATACCCAAAAATTCGTGTTTCATCAAGTAAGAGAAGTGCCAAAAGAATGGTTAAATAAGAAAGGAAAGCTAACTTCGGGCGGAGCCAAGGTTGAAATACCCTTGTAGAATATTCTGTAAATTATATTGGTTGGCCATGAACAAAACCCATAAAATATCCCAACTTCCTAACTTTAACAAGAGAGAACGCTATAGTCGGGTGCCCAGACTATCAGATACCCGTTACTCAGGTAAAGGGAGTGCGAGGGAGATGGAGATAGAAACTTTGATCACGCATAACTTTTTAACGAATGGTCCGATTTGAAAAATTTCTTCTACATTTCGATAGGTATTGATAAACACAATAAAACTGCATTTTTACTTTTCCGAAATATTTAAATTTTTAAAATCGTATATTAGCGATTGTGGGCGTTAAAGGGGGCGTGGCACCTTTTTGAAACAAACTTGCGCTGCGTAGGAATTCCTAGAATCTGCATGCAAAATGCCAATCTTCTTGCTTTTATAGTTTCCGAGATCTCAGCGTTCATACGGACGGACAGACGGACATGGCTAGATCGACTCGGCTAGTGATCCTGAACAAGAATATATATACTTTATAGGGTCGGAAACGCTTCCTTCTACCTGTTACATACTTTTGCACGAATACAATATACCCTTTTACTCTACGAGTAACGGGTATAAAAACACCCAAGCAGCCATAAGATAAAGTCGGCCAAAAATAAAACCCAAAGAAAATCCCAACTTCCTAACTTTAAAAACACCAAAGTTATGGCATTTCCGATCAATCAGTTATATGGAAGCTATTGGATATAGTCGCTCCGACTTATATACTACCTGCAATAGAAAGACATCTTTTGGGAAAGTTTCAATCAGATAGCTTTAAAACTGAGGGACTAGTTTGCGTAGAAACGGACGGACGGACGGACAGACGGACGTTGAAAATTTTTGACTGAAATTATAATACCCTCTGCAAGGGTATACAAAAATGATCGTTTTAAAATGAAGGTGAAAACTTGGTCTTCAAACGCCATTTTAACAGTCTCAATATATGATTTGACTTAAGGTGAATAGTAAACATAGTAATTACTTAAATAATAGTAGCAAGTTTGAATAACAGACTGAGTAAAGAAACCAGAAACAAAAGAAAAAGTGGCTTCGAAATTCTGGAGATAGGCTGTTTTGTACGGTTATTTAAATAAGGCTAACTCTTAAAGCACTGGAGGAATAGATCAAGAGGGTTAAACAATACCTACAACTTTTGAGGTGTTTGCGTTTCCACACTTGTTGAGAATAAACTAGAGCAAATAAATCTACAACTTGTATATTGTTAAATTAGGCATAAATGCATATAAAGAAACTTTCCATAGCATCTTCAAAGTTGTCTCACTAGTACTACTAAATGCTCGGTTAGACGAAAACCTTTTTATATATTTCCCATTAGTACTTTAAGTCCAAATATGGCATATACAGTACTTCAGAACAGTAAGAGATCAACAGGGCTTAAGGATCTCGCTTATGCCTTATGTCCGGAACTACTGGATCAGCTGGAACGGATTTATCCTCGACAACCTCATCTATTTCTCTTCGACTTCGTCTTCAAGTTCCTCGACCTCACAAACGGTTGCGCAACCGTCAGGGTTAAAAATGAACTGGACGCTGGGAAATGTATAAGGAAATAATGTTCCAGACTAATGATAAAAACAACATTTGATATAATGTTTATTTAAAAGCACAAAATTTGTTTGTAAATTTTTGGAAAATTTGGTTTTGGAACACTTTTCTTTTGCTTCAATAACTAATAAGGATTTGAAAGAAAATTTATGTCGAGTATCTGTATGGGACGTCCTTATTAAAAGTAATCAAAATTGCAAATATGAAATTTAGATATTTTCAATAGACACATATTTCAACAAAGTGAACTCTAAAGGAAATTTGGTTGCTTTAGAGCTCTGCGATTTGAGAACGCAGAATGGATTTTGGCCAACCCAACAAAATATATCAAACCAAATTTCAGTGCCCGGAATCTCGACAAACTGACATTACTAAATCAACTCGACTTTTGAAATGATTAAAAACTCAATCAATAAAGCTTACCTACATTTCAAAACATTTCTCATGAGAGTGGTTCAAAAAAAGGTACTGAAAAAAACAAGGGATTTTTATTTTATCCACTTTTTTTAAATCGTTGATTGATTGATAGCTGCCGTTTTTTTAAACTATTTCCAATTGAAATTTATTAGGGTGAAAGATACTTTTATATGGATCTGAAACAAAACTTATAAATATTTATTTAAATATTTAAAATTCCCAACAAGCAACATTTGTATCTAAACATATCATTTTAAGATATGATCAAATGTTTTGCATATGCATAGGGACGATTGTGAAAATTTCAAGACTCTTATTCTTAAAGTCATTTCGCAATCGGCAATACATTTTTTACTAATTATACTAAAATGTTCAGGCGTACATGCAAATTAATAAAGAACCCTTTGATCGAGATACTAACCAGTTTGGTAATATGTAGCCTACCTACAAGCGAAAATATTATTAAAACTTTTGAATGCTTTGTTTTATGCTTATTTGATTTAAGCTTTCTCAGTGCTAAACAAAGCTTCAGTTATTTGCGGGTATTTAAATATTAATTACTGCTAAAACACTATATAAATAGCCTTGCGGATAACAAAAGCTACATCTATTTTTGCACAGGGGACCATTGATTGCACAGGGGACTGTGTTTGCTCAGTCGCTAACAATGCATTAAAACAAACAAAGGAACTTTCCATCACGATTTAGGTATTAAAAATAAAGATCGCCTCATCTTTTAAAATATAGCTTAAAATTGGTTTGTCTTGATAAACAAATCCTTATTTGTTTCGTGACATGTGGCGAAGTATAGCAAACACAGATTCTGCAATCAAGCCAAAAAATGAGATCTCTATAAATACTCGAACTAAGACTTGAATATGTACAGTTCTTTATTAGGTGAAAGACAGAGCTCAAGATGCGATCCCCTTTTATCCTCGTCTTCGGCCTTTCCGCCCTCGTAGCGGCTGCTTACGCTGTAGGAACAGCTCCTGGTACTCCACCGGCGGCCACGCCGCCTGGGGCGACTCCTCCGGCGACTCCTCCAGCGACTCCTCCGGCGACACCTCCAGCGACTCCTCCAGCGACTCCTCCTTCTTCTTCACCGCCCTCAGCGTCTCCTACCCCGGCTGCGGCCGCATCACCCACTGCATCCGCTTCCCCCACTGCCTCTTCGTCCACGACTTCCGACACCCTCAATCAGGAATTGGGCAGGCTGGAACGTGATATTGAAGTGCTGGAAGCTGAAAGAATGCTTGGAGGTATGCGTCGGGGAAGGCGGTGGATAAGGCGTCGAGGAAGGCTGCAGGGAAGGGGCCAGGGAAGGGGCCTGGGAAGGGGCCAGGGAAGGCGCGGTGGAGGCGTTGTAACTAGGCGTTATGGAGGAAGACGCCTACGTCGGGGTTGGGCTTAAAGGAAAAAGGACTCTTGGAAAAAACGTATTCGAAAGTCTCGAGAATGACAATTTAATGAAAAAAAAAACAAAAAAAAATAAATATATATAAGAACGTGCAGATTACAATTTGTCTTTTCCCGATATTTAAAAGGCTCAGTCTAATTTTAATAACCTACCACGCCCAATTTCCCCAGTGGGACCTCTTTATCCAAGAACTCCAACACCAGCATGGCGGATTTGGCCAGGCTAAAGCGCACAATCCGCTGGCTTAATTAGGATTCCGCCAGTTCTATTGGTCGATTGTCCTTGGAAATCTTACTCCCAGAATATGATATCCAAAGTATTTTCACGCCCATTGAAATAACTATTCACCCTACCAATTCCAAAAATTCGTTTTTTATCAAGTTAGAAATGTGTTAAAAGAATAATATACAAAATTGACAGTTCTAATTCTATGAGTCTACTTATGTACGATTTCTAAGTCCCACAAATTACGTTCTTGATTAATCATGCAAAAAATATATTCAATTAGGAAAGGATGGGGCGAAACCGTCAGGTGGTAAGAAAGTAAGCTATGCGTTCTTAAGACAAATATTTTATTTTAGACATGACCCATTTGCCAAGCATTAAAAAAAACACATCGAAAAACACAAAATGTTTGAACTTGGTATTTTACGCACTTTTATGGCCTTTGCCTTCCCCAACAAAAGTTCTGTAAATTTTAACAATTTTAAGACAAATACCATTTTTGGCATAACACCATTGTTTGTTGATTTCTTTCGAATGAAAATTTAATTTTACTTACTAAAACAAATTATCTATAAACGCCATTTTAAAAGTCTCAATATACAATTTGACTTAAGTAACAATTTGACTTAAGTAACCATAGTAATTATTAAATTGATAGTAACCCACTGAGCATAGAAACCACAAAACAAATGAAAAAGTGGCTTACTAATTCTAGAAAAAGGCGGTCTAAAACATGGATGTTGTGGAATTTCTCAGTCGCACCGACCGCCGGAACCTCAAATCCCAAATCGGATTCCAGGTGGCACGAAAGATGCGAGAATGGTACGAGGATGTGGACAATCGCCGCTGGAATTTGAGTCTCCTACTCCAAAACGAGGCTTTGCAGGCGGACGAGAAGATTGCAGAGATGCTCCAGGAGCAGGCAGATGAAGCAGATCGAAGGCGACACGAGTGGATCGAGATGGAGCGACTGAAAAGGGAGGAGGCCGAAAAGGAGCTGGTCAAAGTTAAGAAGCAGCAAAGGGAGATGTAGGAAGCCGTTATTTATTTATTATTTATTTTATTTATAATAATCCCATTTTTTCAGTGAAAACTCGGAGGCTCATCGTCATATGCAAACCAAAGAGATCCTTTTGGAATCCAAGCAAGCTCAACTCCATCAAATTGAGGAGAAAAAGGCTCTGAAGCGTAGACAAGCCTGTGTGGAGATCCTTTGGCAGCGGGTGTGGCAGCGATTGGACGAAAGTAAGTCTCAGCAGGAGCAATATGAGCTGAAACTGCGAAACTTAATAGAGGGCAGGTGCCAGGCCCAGAATCTGGAAAGAGATCGAGACCTGAAGGCTCAGTTCGCCAAGGAAGTTCTGGCAGAGCAACGAGAATGCTCCCAGGCGTAAGTACTTTAATCCTCATATATGGCATCTCACATAAAACTAGTTCAAAAATTAAGGATGTAAATAAAACGAAGCTCTGGAAAATCAAAAATCAATAATCACACTAAAAATTTAAATGTTAACCATTCTATTGAACTATTTGCCTATTTAACTATTGGCTAATCTTACAAATTTTTAGAAGAATATGAAGACCGGTATTATTTATATAGCCAAAACAATGTAAAATATAAAAGTACTAAGCTATTGTAAACATAGAGTGCATTGCACTGTGAAACATTTTTTTTGTCTTCGACTGCAACTGCAATGAGGTCTTCGGATTTTAAAAACCTATTTGGTTTATTTTGGCTTAGTTCGCATTGAATTTTTAAAAGCTGAAGCCAATTACAGTTAGAAACCAAAGTCAAAACTACAGTTAGATTTCTCGAGTTATTTCTTACTTTCAAATAAGGCTTAATTTTTAGCTTAATCACCCATCTTTTCTAGTCTTGAAATCGCTACCGAAATGGATGTCCTGAAGAAACAACATGAACTCAAGAAGGTTAAGGATAAACGCCGCCAGCAACTCACCGACTTGCAGGATCAGATCAAACAGAATCGAATGACCAGTGTCCAACAAATGCAGGCCAAGAACCGTGAGGATACGGGGCACAACATACTCGAAGATCGGCAAATTTATGAGGAGCTCATGGAAAAGCGATGCGCCAGGGTGAGATGAAATCATCGTTACTGCCTTTATTTTGTATAACCCCAACCGATGACTTTGTTTCAGACCCACAATCGCGATTGGCACCAGCGGTACATGACACACACGGCCGAGGAGCGTGCCGCTCGTAAGGAAGAGGATGATCGGCGGGAGCGGAACTACCTGGGCACTGGGTGTGTGCTCCGCCAGCAGCAGAAGCAACCATATGGCAGAGCAGTGCGTTAATACAAGTGAACGCATTATTGCCATCGATCGATCGCCGTCGCACTCATGTCACGCCTCTCATATTTGGATACCATATTGCAATTATATTTATGACTGATATAAATCAGGCAATGGCAGCGATAAGGAAAAGCGTATCACGCACGGGCGGCATAAAAACCGTGATAATGTCCACTATCAACGTCGCCGTGGAAACCAAACAGCTTGCCCAGACGCCAGCGGGCAAATATGCAAATGCAAATTGCCACTACAGTCAAGCCTTTGTAATTCGAACACTCATAATAAATTCAAATTTAGATGATTAAGACTTATAAATATATTCCATACAAATTATTTTAATGGTTTTACATTTATGTGTCACAAATATACAAAAGCTTATTGAATAATTGGTTTTTATTTATTTGCCAACAGAATATTTTAGGTACCAAGCTACGCATTTAATAAAAAATTATTTTTTGTAGAAAAAATATTTTCAAATATTTCAAATATTGGGACGCATTATTATGTATAACAATTATTTCTTATTTATTGAAAAATAAATTGTCTACTTTATAAACCTAAAACTTCCCATTTATATCAGAACAAACTTATTTATGAGTTTTTATCAACAAACCTTATAAACCTAAAACTTCCCATTTATATCAGAACAAACTTGTTTATAAATTTTTATAAACAATTTTTTTCTGGATCACTCATTGCATCGGTATAAATTATAATAAGACTAACAAATAAAATATTTAATATAATTTTTTGCATATTTATTATTAATAATAACAAAGATATGCCTTAAACTACCAGAAAATACATATTTTTGCAAACGAGCTTTGTCGGATTTCAAAAAAATAATATGCAAATTTGAGTTTATGAAGTTGGACTGTTCGATCGATAAAGCTTGTAAGTGTGGCTCGAGCAGCGACTTTGACAATATTTCTGACACTTGGACAGGACTTGGAACTTGGACCTGCCCCACCCCCCCCTCCGCCTTTCCCTTCCCCCCGGCTCCAGGGAGTATTTATAATTGACCGCTTCCGCCGTTCGCAGCGCATGTCTCTTCAACTGGTTGCCACTAATTAGAGTTGATCGGTGGCCATGTCGCCGGCAGCAGCTGCAATTGTTGCACGTAGCACGTTGCAACTGCTGCATAAGCACTTAAAATGTAAACACACTAACCGCCGTGTTTATTCAATTAAAAAGTGTGCGGGGCAGAGATTTTTGCGGGGAGCGTCTAGCAAATTGCTAAAGCAATTTCCATTGCAATGTACTTAGCCAAATGGCCAACAACGGGTCATTTGGCAGACGATTGCGCGTATGTTTGCCCACAGTTGATAAGCAATTTCACTGGGATTAGGCCCATCGAGGTAATCTGTGCTCATCCATTCCTGCCATACATGAAAAGTTTATTTACAATATGCCCAGGCTCGTGTTTACTGTGCAAACAATCAACTGAAGTACTTCGTAACTCAATAGAGCTGCACT
Source organism: Drosophila kurseongensis (assembly GCA_018153305.1). Classification (NCBI taxonomy): domain Eukaryota; kingdom Metazoa; phylum Arthropoda; class Insecta; order Diptera; family Drosophilidae; genus Drosophila; species Drosophila kurseongensis. The sequence continues at coordinate 14,670,046 of JAECXX010000004.1, read as the reverse complement.
GGGGAAAACGGATTAGCAACTCAAATACTAGTAAGGGTTTGGGTTTGATTTATTTTTTAATGTCTATTTACAGTTCAGTTTCAGGATTACCAATATTTTTTAAAGATCAAATCCAAAATGGATGGTTTCGCTCCATAAATTATATAAATGCCCTTTTGAAAAGTCTAATGGAAATGGCTTAGATTATATAGTAGGGAAACTTTTTGTAACGTCCATTTAATTTTGACATAAAATAAATAAATTCAAATCGATGGGTTTTTCACTATCAATAAAAATATTTTCACTATTTTCTCCTAAGTGACCACTATTTAAACGTCATCGTTTTTGAGTTCCCCTTCCCAAAGTTGTTCAATCTATAAATGTTTGCTGAATTGTTAATTAAAATCCATAATTTGGCAAACCCGTTGATAAAAAGAGAAAAAAACATGCATTCAATTCAATTAATCAATAAATAAGTGTCTAAATCTGAGATGATATCATATTTTTTAAAGATTGTTTTTTTTTAATATTTTGTAGTGATTTGTTAGTTATAAAACGTATTTATGGATATATAAAACAAGTTCTTCAAGACACATTTTTATACTCTTGCAGAGGGAACTTAGAAAGAAGTCCTATTTCTGTTGATCGGATCGGCCAACTATTCCATATAGCTTCCATAGAAAAAATCGGGAAAAAAGGCAAATATATACCCATATACTCAAAGGTAAGTTTACGAGCTTACTTTTACAAAAATCGGACGACTATATCATATAGCTGTCATAGGAACGATCGAAAAATGAGTCGGGCTAAGATCATTGTTATATAGCATCTTAATCTAAATAAGAATATTAAATTTGTCTAACAGCTGCAAGGGTATATAAACTTCGGCTTGCCGAGGTTTGTTTCCTTTCTTGTTTCTCACTGTTTTGAATGCATAGGTAAGTAGCCATCACCCAGCAACCCCCCTCCCTCCGGGCAGCATGTCCAGTTCAATAACACGATCCCATGCATCACGCAGTTTCGACTCCGACTCCAGCCAAGCCTGAGAACCAAGTGAACCGTAGGAAACGTGGAAAAGCCGGGCGGCGCATTTTCAAAGAGAGGTGTCAAAGTCGGCTCAGAATTGCCTTGGCCTGGTAGTGGTACTGGTACTCCTCCTGCTGGGATTCCGACTCCTCTCGGCATGTCATTAGGCACGAAAGGGGTGGCTGCCTGGGTTATTTATGTGACACTTACAATCGTGACAACATTCGCCAAATGCGCCAGGGGAAAATGCATTTAAATGGAAATATCTCAAGAACAATGCTGCAATGCAACATTAGTTAACAGGCATTGCAGTACAAAACACTCGTAATAGGTAGGAGTTACCCAGGTAACGAGTATTCTCTAATATCCGCATAAATCTGATTCATTTCGGTAACGCCTCCCGGCTAAACTTAACTCGATTTTTATCTAGGGATCTACAAGATTTATAGATCCTAGCTTGGGGCCTCGAAGCTCGACTTGAACTCATTAATAAGCGTTTAGAGCCAACGCTAATTGCCAACGCCTACAGAAGCAGGCTGGGAAAGGGGAAAATCCAAGACAGCAAGTTGGCCAAATAATTGTTTATGTGGGCGAACAGGACATGTCGGCCCAAGGCCCTCCTATTGTGAGGTTGCACACGTTGCACGCAGTTATACACATACAAGAACGCATCGAGAAATCGGGACAAAAGACTGCGGTCAAGCACTGATTGAAATGCCCACGCCTGCCCACGTCCTGCGATTGTAGAGACCTCCTGCCAACCGCCCCCTGCCACGCCCCCTTTTATCCCTGTCGTGCTGTACGTGCCGGACAATTTTAACGCCTAGGTTCCAGGTATGAATTGTGGCCTCTGCCCGCCGGCGGTGCAGCAAAATAATGTTGCACCAATGCAGCGTGCAGTCAGAACAAGTGGGATAAATATAATGGAGAATCGAGCCCATTCTTACCCTATTGTTACACATATATAGTGATTACAATGCGACACCCAAAATAATTGTCCTAACTTAGAGAAAACTTAAATGTATTATACATACATAGGTAATCTTTATGATTATTGAGTTATTATTTAAAATGATCAGTGACTTGAGTACTATGTCAAATAAAATTGACTGTAAAGGATAGGAGAAAATTACATTTTTTTAAATATTATAACTATTGGTAAAGTTCAATAAATTTATATTCCACATTTTTCTTAAATTTAGTTCTTATTAAACTCGCATGATTTACAAAGATGTCAGTTGTAGGTTTTTTTATGTGTCTTTTTTTAGAAGCCTAAAAATAAAGCTTATTGAAAACCTTGATAAAATTCAAAAATAATTATTAGTAAGGTTTAGTAAGGTTTAAAAAATTGCCTGTTGAGATTGGTAAGCAACGGAAAGGTAAGTATAAATATTAAACTGTTTAATCGGCGATTTTAAAGTACTGTCAGAAAACTCTTAATAAGGCATCTTCCGAGGGTATTAAACTGTGGTCCATGTAATAATTCTCAAACAAAAACCCCCTCCCTCCCATATAAGAAGGGGCGTTTTACCTTTTTGTTCCACGGTGTTGTTGCAATTTTCATGCCTTGAAATGAATTTCGCGCCTGAAATTTGCTGGGCAATTTTCATTATAGTCCCGACTGTCGAAAATTGGCAACCCGCTGGCAATTGTCATAGGCAAACGCCACGACTCACCCTTCCCCCTTTGTTGGCCGGTTTCAATTTTTGTACATCTGCTTTCTTCAGAATGGAAAGGGGAAAACTTTTCCTTTAGAGGTTTCGTCATAAACTTGAAGCCATTGACAGACACGCGTAGAACCGAAATATCTCCCTACAAAACCAGAAAAAAACTGAAATTGACAGCAGATGCGGGCAATTGAAAATTGGGGAAATTGGGGAATCGACTTGGGAGAAATGCAATTATGCGATAAAAGCGAAATAAAAAATTGTGTTAATTGTTGAAAAGGCTTGCATCGAAATTCGGTACGATCCACTCCACCGAACGACGATGTCTTGTTTGCCTTTCGATCTTTTACGGCCGCATCAATCTCTTTGGATTGTCCGAGTGGCCTGAGTGCTGATAGCCGAAATGGTGTTCACTGTACAGTAATAACAACTCCGCCGACGAAGTGAGTGAGTGGCACTTGGCTGTCTCTCCGCCTGATTGAGTGATGCATCATCCAGTGGCTCCTGGTTTTATACGATTCCTGCTCATCTTGCTGAGTGGCCAGGGCAATAAATTCGTTTAATATGCAAATCAAATGCAAATTGATATGGGGGGGGGAATCGGGATGAGAGAGGGGGCCAAGGAAGGTGCCACAGACTAATTAAAAAACACAAATTGGTCTGCTGACTTTGCGCCAATTGCTAATTAGCCATAGATCAGAGATCTCTCAACATGGCCCGTGTCCATAAGACAGGTTTCAATATCTGGCCAAGTCCCCTCCAAAAACTAATGGCTAACTGGTTACTACTCTTGGCCACAATAAAAAAACCAAAGCCAGTTGGTAACAGTTAGGGGTTATTAATCTCTGCTGTCAAGGACATTTCCTTGTGTAATTTAATTTAAATTGCTTGTTTTGCTCACATAATTTCGTCATTTCTTACACAGATCATATCAATTGATTTGTATTGGTACGATCGGCCAAAGCAAGCCATTAATCGCCGTGGTCACCGATTTCAACATTTGCAAGAAAACTTGATTCGGGGAGTGTCCTCTTATGAATAATATGGCATGCAGTTAAATAGTTGTAAAAATTGTGATTTGGAATGCCTACGATAAATGACCACAAATAAAAGTGGAGTTGCATGTGAATTTCCTGAAACCTGACTTAATAAATATAACACGATTCCGAAATTAGATTTTGTTTCGAATCAAATAGCCCAACAAATATAAGTACAACTAGTTAAGTTTAGGGTAAAACACATTAAACTGAAATTTATTAAGTAAAATCGTTCACACATAGATAAATAGATCCTACTTTGCAGACATGGTCAGAGTTAAAACTAAGATAAAACTGAAATTTCAGTAGACAAGACATCTAAAAGCGAAATGCAGCTCAGCGCGGTGGGGTTCGGGGTTTGCAACCCCCTTAAATAAGTCAAGGGTCCAGCCTACCACATTGTCGAGGTCTGCAAAGAATATATATTATAATATAGGACCTTCATAATTATAGGAAATATCCAAACTCACCACAACAACGGCATAGGTAAGACCTATGCCAGATCCCGCCAAAACATCGGACCAGTGGTGTTTGTAGTCGGAAACTCGACTGAGAGCCGTGTACCAGGCGAACATGAGCAGCAGGAATTGCAAAAGGTGGCGCAGCATTCGTATGCGGTTCCAGTGCATCCTGCGTTGTAAGAATATCTGGAAAATATTGGATTGAAGTTAGGTGTTCTACTATTTCTAGCTGTATTAAAACTTACCACCAAGTAGAGCATGGAATAACAGGCAAAGCTTGCATGCCCACTGGGAAATGAAAGACGCATATCCTTGAATTGCTTTGAAGTTATATCTACTGCCGCACAGGTGAACTCTTCGATATAACGTCCAGCATTTTTGGGATCACTGCAAGTACTGCCATCAGGCATAACAGGTTGACAGAGCTAAAAAAATTATTCTTATTTCAAATTGTTGCCTTATTGAAGGTAAATCTTTATGTTAATTATTCTTTTTTCTAAGCATATTCCTTTACTTACTGTGTAAAAGTGAGGCCTCAGTCTGCCAATAGAATACTTGGCTATATTTGTGGTTAGCTGTTCCACGCCCAAGCCGAAGATAAAGATTCCTATTCTGTGATAGCATTCCAGCAGCCAAGTGGGCAACTCCAAGTGGCAAAGATGATAGCCACTACCCATTCTGTGCTTCTCAAAGGAGACAGGCAAACGCTTATCCTGGGCCCTAAAGAACTCCACCAAGAGCATCTAATGGAGGTAAGCGATTAAGTTATAAAAAAGGTAATCTTAAGGCAGTGCCTAACTTACAACACAAAAAGGCAGTGCGCCACACATCAAGTAAAGTATCCAGCTGGGCATGGTGGACTCTTTATACGGATGTCTCAACGAAGAATCATTGCAGAAGAATCCACGCGTAAAGGCCTCGCCCCAAAGCGAAAACCCCAGCATCGGCAGACCCACTGAAAATGTAGCAAAATTAAAATCACTATCAAAGGTTTTCCAACTATGCCCCAGATGTTATCTTTTGCAACTCTAGAGCCGCTTTTTGGGTGGCCCAGAATCGCTATGGTGTCCAATTCATTTACAGGCAAGGTCTGCTGATCCAGCCTTAATTGGACTAGTATAAACACAACAATAACAATGACGTTGATGGTGGTTTTTGTGGGGAAATGAGCTCAGCACAATCAAATGATAAATTTTCCCCTAACAAAAAAGAACTTGCCACAAATTGAATAAAATAAATCAGTCCGAACTCGATGATGCGCAAATAAATATATTTTTGTGTAGTATCTCTTTTGGGGTACGCTCGGGTGAGAAGTGCTTGTTCATTATTGAAACATTGAAACGCACCACAAAAAAGCCACAAAGGAACTCAGTACATAAACACTGCTGAAAACATTTTGTAGCAATTTAGAAATGTTATTGTTTGAAAACACGGCGGCAAAGAGGCGCTTCCTCACCTACGTTTGAATAAAGCAGATATATGTTACTATATGATTATATGGTAGGGGGTCTTTTAGGTATGTATATAGATAGCAGAACCCTCTCTGAAGCACACGTTCAGTTCTGGGTGATGGATTCAAAAGTGGAATGAGTTCACGACTGGCAAAGTGCATGAGATCAATTGCTGCCACATGATAAGAGATCATAAAACGTGTGAAAGGCCGCCGGGAGAACGTGATAATACTTTTCTTAAACTTTAATATTGAGTTGGAGGAGCAATAAGCTTAAAGAAGTGCAGTTGATATAGAAACATGATTTATTTCATAGCATGATTAGAGGAGCTGTTCTTAACGGTTGAGTGCTGTGGAAATGGGAACATTTCCAAAAACATTTTCCAATTGTTTTGATTTTTCAAATGGGAACAAAAAGATCCCAATTCTTGGACATAAAATGTAAACATGCTATGATGCATTTTTTTTAGGCTCTGTATTATTATTATAGCAAGAAGCTGCAATATTTGTAAAATTCTAATTATACCCGTTACTCGTAGAGTAAAAGGGTATATTGTATTCGTGCAAAAGTATGTAACAGGTAGAAGGAAGCGTTTCCGACCCTATAAAGTATATATATTCTTGTTCAGGATCACTAGCCGAGTCGATCTAGCCATGTCCGTCTGTCCGTCTGTCCGTCTGTCCGTCCGTCCGTCTGTCCGTCTGTCTGTCTGTCCGTATGAACGCTGAGATCTCGGAAACTATAAAAGCTAGAAGATTGGCATTTTGCATGTAGATTCTAGGAGTTCCTACGCAGCGCAAGTTTATTTCAAAAGGGTGCCACGCCCCCTTTAACGCCCACAATCGCTTATATACGATTTTAAAAATTTAAATATTTCGGAAAAGTAAAAATGCAGTTTTATTGTGTTTATCAATACCTATCGAAATGTAGAAGATATTTTCCAAATCGGACCATTCGTTAAAAAGTTATGCGTGATCAAAATTTCTATCTCCATCTCCCTCGCACTCCCTTTACCTGAGTAACGGGTATCTGATAGTCGGGGCACCCGACTATAGCGTTCTCTCTTGTTTTTCTTTTGCTTTGATTTTTTAAATGGGAACGAAAAGATCCTAAATCTTGAACAAATTGGACCTTATATAAAAATCAATAAAAATTATAAGATTATAAATGTTATATTGGTTTCATTTTTTTTAATTGGGGATAATTGAACAAATATTTGGAAATTACTGTGTTGAGTCAAAAGTAATGTTGTCATCACTAGAATACAAATTTTTTAACTAAATATCTTTGCATGTTCTAAGAAACTAAGTTATCGGAACATTTTTTAGGCACTGAGTCGACGAATTGTAATTACACATTCATTAAGTGTATCAACTAAAGTGATTCACTTGAATTTCGCCCTAGTTCCTGGATATTATCTATTTAACATTAACATTACTCACCGCAGCTGAGCAAACAGAGATCCATGAGAATCCTTCCGAAGATTTGTCGGGGGCCACGCAATGTCGGCTTATTGTTGGGGACAATATATAATGTTCCATGATTTCCGGAATTTCCAACGAAAGTTGGCAGCTGTAGGTCCAGTTTTACATTATTGTTGTTATGGTTGGGGGTTTTGGTTGAAGATGCAGCAGCGGCGGCTATAATACTAGAAGCCGTCGGCGAAGAAGGTTCTTCGCCGCTGCTGCTCTGGCTTTCAAATCTCTGGAGCGGCGTGGTATCGCAAACACTTCCCGGACGAAGGGTACTCATCGTAGAGATTAGAGGGGTTTTCTACTTCTAAGGTTTATCTGATGGAGCTTGAAGGGCCTGGTCCGAACCTGGCCTCAATTTATGGCACTACTGCACCTGGACACCACACGGGTGGTCATCTTATCGGCGGGTCGAGACGCACACTCAAATATTTGAATATTCCTCGGGAGTGTTTTTTTTTTTTTTTTTTAGAATGTGCTAATGGGCGCTCCCTCTTGCGAGGCACTGTGATAAGGGCGCATGTAAATAATGCCAACAAATCGATACTGTTGTAGGAAACACACGGCGTCGGCGTTTTGTAGGCAGTACGAATTTGGGTAAGGTAAACGCTGTTGCGCAAGCGATAAGCGATGAGCGATCGCGATCGGCTAAGTCCGAGTCAAAATGTTGCTCAAATACTGCTGGCGGCGCACAAAGGTAAATAATACGTGGTAAAAATCTCTGCCATTATTTGGTCTGCATTTCTCCACTGCACTTAATTGTTCTTTGTTTTCTTTTATTTTTGTCACTTCGAAGGTATTACTTATCGCTCTTGCTCTAGTTCTTTTCGCACTCGGTTCTGCTTTTCTATTTGTTTCGCATGCGCAGCCTGCGAAAATGGTAAGTGAATGAGACCCCGAGTAGAACGAACCCAACCCGACGACAACCATCCGCACCGTTCGACACTGCACGAAGAAGTGAACGGCGAATTTAAGAGCAGAGGCAGCGCAGCGCTGTCCAAATAATATCCAGCAACGAATGGTAAACAGTTGCGCTCTCTCCTGCTTTCCAATTGAACTCTCCCTCACACTCTCTCTTCCACGATCTCTATTACAGGGTATCGGAACAACAAACTGGAATGGAACACGACTGTATCACAATTTTTGGAACAATATTTTAACTCAATATAAGTCATGTACTTTGGTATTGTAAGGATACGAGGCAAATAATATGTTCGATACAACTACCCAATAATAATAAATCAGCCCTGTTTTCAGTTTTTTGTTTCACTTGAATGTGATTTAAGTTTTGATCAGTTTTCTATGCCGTTCAGCTAACCTTTAAGTTTTTTTATATAGTTTGAAAGGTTTTCTATAAACTTTTATCTAGGGAATGTACAAACTTAATATTTACATTTTATTACTATTGAAAAAAACATTATTTTAATTTTTTTTGATTTAGTAAAATTAAAAAAATATGTACATATAAGAAAAAGATTGACTTAAAAAAATTACTTTCTTTTCTTACTCTCTATCGATTTTGTTGACTTCTGGTATACGCCAAAAAGATGACAATGCATTTAAGAATTTATGAAGTCGGTGTATTATTACATTAAACTCAATATTAGTTAAAAATTAAATTACGTTTTGTTCAAAAGAATTGGAAGGTAACCATCGACTTTTACTTAAATATTTGTTTGTTCACTTCAAAATAAACCAAATAAAACCATCCTTGTTCTTATAAAAGTTTTCCTTACACATTAAGCTTATTTTAAATTTTACCCCTAGGCGGTCCTTCTTGTATCCGGATCCCATAGTTCCCAATTGTTCCTAGATAACAGAGAGAACTACTCTCTGAATATATATGTTTTCGCTCTTTTCTGCCGACTGACACGAAAGCAACGGCAATCTTATCTCCTCAGTTGACTTTTTTCATTGGAAGCGGCAGGTTCGAGTTCTGAGTGTCGCTCGTTCAGTTAACCAAAACCAAGTGCGAGTGCGGGAATCGGGCGTATATATAACCCTTAATCGTTGTTGATACCAAACCGAATCGGAAAAAAGCATCTTTGCGTAATGGAAACAAAGCCATAACGATGACGGAGCAAACAAGGCTTGCTTAAAAAACTTTCGCTACGCCCGCTACATGGTAAAGGTAAATTAATTAAACAAAAAGACTGTGTTTATTTATACTAAGCTAGTGAGCCAATGGATATATATTTGCCATTTTATCGATTTGCTTGGCCGGCAAACAAAAAGTGTCTGTGGAGCCTCAAGAATTGATGGTCACATAAACAAATGCGAAAAGTCTGTGAGTGTAGTGTATGTGGGAAAATTCATAAATTATGCAGGTGGAAAGGGAAATTGCGTGGGTATATATTTTGTTTGGTTTAAAATCGATTTTTCCTCCCACAAATGGATTGTGTTCTACCATGGTCAAGGTTGTTGTTGTTGCTACAATTTATTTATTGTACTTATCCGCAAAATCAGACCATGGAGTTTCAGCGATAGCTTATCAATTATTGAAACGCAAAAGACCGCACATTTTGATGTGGCCATTCATCGGAAAAATGGCATTTGGCTTTTATGGTTGTTGAGCTTAATTGTTTGATCCCACTGTAATGCCTCACGTCCGATATTGCCATTAACGGTGAGAGTTTTCTGCCATTTAGATCTTATTCCAGAATTCTGGCATCTGGCCAAGTTACTAGCACTTACAAAATATTTCCGTTGCAGGCAAGTCGTATACATTTGCCGATTAAATACTTTGCATTGTTCCTGCCACATATAAAGTCCATCAATCAGATGCAAACTATTATTCATAGAATTCTCAGTGCTTTTGCCATATAATTTTGCACACTTCTTGGCGTAATTTGTAAATATTTATTGTGCGAATTTTGGTACTAGCTTTTCAAAAACGAACACTTTCAAAGATCTATAAACTTTTGATGGTAGAACGAGGGAATAAGAATTAAAACACTTATTGCAAACAAACTTTATTAGTTTGGTTTTCTTTTATGAATATTAATATTTAGAACAAATCTACCTTAAAGTTACACTTAAAAGTGCAATACAAAAAAAACTATGAATTTGTATATTACTTTTACCAAAGTGTTTAAGTGTTTAAGTTTTTACAGTCTGTACTTAACTTACCCACTTCGATACCCTCAACAATTTTTTGCCAATTCGTATTGGATTTCGTTGTCAAGCGCGTGTAAAATGTTGGCAAACTTCTGCTGATCTCAGCCGGAATACAAACGTATTCAATAGTAATCGTTAACAAAGCAAATAAACAAGCATTTTACATACACCAATGGGTTGGTTGAACTTGAGACCACGGGCAGCGTTTCAGGTGTCGATTTTCCTTCCTTTTCGACGACAAGTTGTCTGCAAGGTGGTCCCCTTGAAATCGAACCCCCATTTCATTATACGTTAACGAAATTGGCGCTCCTTTGCAAAATAATGTTTTTCGTGCCTGCTGAAAACTTCGACTTTCCATATTCAAAACCAAAATTCTTTGCGTGCACTTGTTGGATTTTTAATGATGCGGCCTGGCGCCTGTTGTTTATGTAAATTGTAAAACATTTCATTTACCAATATGCATTTTTTTTGAATTTTAAATTATTTTTCCATCTTGAATGACCTTATTTTGCGTTGAGATATTCCGAAAATGACATTCGATTGAAGGGGAGGGAGGGCTGCTCAGCTTGTGGTCGTTGCCCGACAAAAGTAAATCGTTCGACTCTCAAATTAAAGTGATGAGGAGGAGGATTTGGGGAGGGAAAGGGGGCATTCAGCTGCCTCAGAGTATCATGATTTTATAATTACTTGTAATGCAGGGTTAAACTGACACGTCCTGTGACATCAACTTTTTAAATTAATGGGTTTTTGGTGTTAAATTAAACGATGACTTCAAGATTACCATATAAGCTGAAAATACAGTTTTAAAGGAGATACAAAAGTTTAAAAATAATTTTATTATGCTTACATTTAGAATAACCATTACTTAAGATATAAATATCTCAGCAAGTTAAATTCTATTTATCATAAATAATTTTAAATTGAACGAAAATACAAACAAAATGTAGTTGTTCATGATACATTTTACAATAGACTTGGTTGCTATGGCTACATACATAAATAGATTGATCGTGTTTGTAAGAACCTATAATCAAAGAAATAGGAAATGTGTAAACATTTATTTATAACATTTTATTAAATCACACTTTGTTTATCGACATTTGTGTTATGACTTAATTATTTCTCAACCCAAAGTTACCCAACTCAATTAGTTAGTCATAAATTATTTTATTCAACTAATTGGGCCTAGCCAAAGATATTAGCCCTTGTCATCTACCAACAACCTTTTTTTATCGCAAATAAATGCCTTTGATAAGATAATGCAAGATTTGCAGCTATAAAAGCAAGATTAAGCGTTTATTAATGGGTCAACATGTTCGACGCCCCTGCAACAACATGCAGGCTATATTTAGCTTGAGTAATACGTTTTTTATTTCCGGGAGCTGACAATTAATATATAATATCAGACCAAACAATCTCAAGTGCGTGGAAGCACGCTCTTCAATCTTCATTCGATAATATCACCGTATTATTCTGTTCTCTTTTTTATATTTTAATTAAGACGCTGCCTGCTGTTTTGTCATTCGTTAAAAAGGGGGTTTGAGGAGGGGAAAGAAAAGAGGTAAAAACATTCATCAGGAGAATCTGAATCTCGAGACTGTAGAGTCAAGACCCAGGCATGCATTAAATAGCAACGGAGGAGTCGAGGATCGCCTGCTATCTATAAATAGTCGAGGCCCAATCGACTGCATTGGCCCGGTTGCCTTGGCCTGGCCATAATGGAAGCTCACAACTGCAATTCCTCCTTATTTTCTGGTCGAGAAGTTCTTTGCTCCTTAAGTTTCATCGCTGGTAAAAATAAATGGCTGAAGTACTGACTGACGTTTGCCACTTCTCGAGTTGTGGTTTTGTCAAATTAAGGCCTTGTTGAGCCCCAAGAAGGCCTATACTTGGTCATTATAACGCCCAGTTGATGGGCAAGTTGATTGCACAAAATTATAGAAATTCAACAGGCTCAAGATGGAGAAACGGGAATGGAAAGAATTTATGCAGGGTTAGATCAACAGTGGAACTGCTTTAGCTAAAACTTCCTCAGTGACTAGTGCATTATAACATTGAATTTATATTGTAGCTGAAGAAAACTTATTTTGGGACATTAATAAGTAACAATGATAATTAATATATTTCTATGTTTTTAAGTTTCTATGTTCTGCATATTTAATAGAAATCGACATTCAAGTATAAAAATACGCTAACCAGAATTCCATTCAGATTTGTCAAAGTTTTGCATTAAAAATTAGTGAAAGCGTTTCAATATTATACAAAATTCAGAGACAATAACAAACAAATATCTGGTTTCCTGTTTCTCATGTATGTATTTAAATATGCAATCTTTTATAACTTAAGCAATATGAATGCTATCTATTTTGTTCTTCCTTTTGTATATTATTTTTTCAGTTATTATTCAATATATATCTTCTCAAGCTAGTGTACCGAAATGTTGTAGTTAAGACTAAAGAAGTTCGACTGTAGGCGTCAGAGTTCATTTAAATGCCATTGAAGGGTAAAAAGTAGAAAGTTTATTGTTCATTTGAAAGGACGTCACTTAACCCGTTTGAGTGTCATCTATTCAGTGCCACTTGAGGGCTAATAAATCATGAAATTCTTCAATCAGCCATTTACGCAGCTGAAAGAATCAGGAAAAGGGGAAGGGGAGGGGAGAGGAAGGTCAGTAGACAGAAACACGTCACAACCTCTGTCTGTCGTTATCGGCAGGGAATCCTTAACTTATTACTCATCCCGAAGCATTATTCAACAATTTCTTTTATTAATGTATCTCCCTTAATGTATCTTCTCCCATCCGCAGAAGAAGGGGCTCCAGCTGAGAGTTACTATGACGTAGAGGAATGGAATACTTATGAGCAGATTTGCACCTACCACTACTCCCAACAACTACTCGCTCTTAGGCTCAAGTTCACTGCCAAGCACCTAAGAGAGAGAAAGCAAGAGAGAGCGAGCGAAAGCTTGAGATTGAGCTTGGGAGCTTTTGCAACGGCACCTAAAAAACGCGAGACGTAAAATTAAAAATGAGTAACGAAACCTCATCCAGCGAGACAACACCGCTCCGGCGGCCGGAGACCCAAACACCCAATAACGTGGCCCAAAGCAACCGACAAACGACAGCGAACGTTGTTAACAACACCCACAGTAATAACAACAATAATTACGGTGATTCGGTGGAAGTGCGCTTGCAAGAGGGAGATAGCACGCAACAACAACAGACTACCACCATGGATACCAACAAACGTATTCTTTGCCGCGTTGGCTTGGATATTTTAATATTGCTCTGCGGTAAGTAAAAATTCCGACTGCCCCCTCGAATTATACACCTGTTCACCTCCAAGCTCAATGCGAAATTTTAATCGCATCAAGTAATTTAGCCTAAACCGCGTGTTGTGTTTATTTTCTGTCGCAATGTTTATTATTTCTTTTGTGTTCTTCCGTCTCATTTACTCACACCCCTGATTTTTATGTAATCGTTGCTCTCTCGCTCTTTTCGCTCTCTTTAGACTCTCTCTTTAAAATAATCTTTTTTTTGCTTATTATACCCTTTCAGAGGGTGTTATAATTTCAGTCAAAAGTTTGCAACGCAGTGAAGGAGACATTTCCGACCCTATAAAGTATATATATTCACCAGGAGAGTCGATCTAGCCATGTCCGTCTGTCCGTCCGTCTGTCCGTTTCTACGCAAACTAGTCCCTCAGTTTTAAAGCTATCTGCTTAAAACTTTCCCAAAAGTTGTCTTTCTATTGCAGGTAGTATATAAGTCGGATCGAGCCGGATCGGTCGACTATATCCTATAGCTGCCATATAAACGAACGATCGATGTAAAGTTAGGAAGTTGGGATTTTCTATGGGTTTTATTTTTGGCCAATCAATACGACCTATCAAATTTCATAAGGATCGGCCGACTATATCCTATAGCTGCCATATAACTGAACGATTAAAAATGCCATAACGTTCGTGTTTTTAAAGTTGGTATTTTTTAGAATGCATCATATGAATAATTTTGGAGAATATAATTTACAGAATATTCTGCAAGGGTTATCAACTTCGGCTCCACCCGAAGTTAGCTTTCCTTTCTTGTTATCAATAATTTTAGATTATTAGCAATGCAAAAAAAAAACGATTGTCTGATTGAAGTCATTATTTAACTATTTTTCGGTTGGGCAATAAATATTTTATGTTTACGATTTGTCATCGTAAAGATAAATTTATGCAGAGAAAGAAATAATACTAATTTTGTAGATATACATTTAATGTGTGCTTAAAAATTATTTATTTAAAAGTTTAAAGAAAGAGTCACTTCCGATAATCAGGAAATATTTCGTGCAATCTCACATCCGTTTACTCGTGGTCCGATTTTAATCGGAATTTAATTATGCGGTTTAAAGCATAATCTTAGCTTATCATGAAGATGAGAAAAAGTGAATCAGTCTTTGTTTTCCCTTTCCCTTTTATCGTGCTATTAACAAAAATGTTTTTGCGATATAAACAAATTTTCAAATAGGCAAAACCAAATATTTCTCTGTGTGAGGTTTTTCAGTTTCCTGCTCGCCTTACCTTTATTTTTATTTGCTGTGCAAACAAAAGCAGAGACAGTTAAATTGTGTCAGGTAAAGGTGGACAACCTGCAGTGGCTGACTGTTGCATTCGATTGGGGGAGTTACACAATTCACATAATCAGCAGTTTATTCATTCCCGTTGAACTTTATCAGTATTTCTCTTCGCAACTACCATACAGTTGAGAAACCAATAACTGAAACTGGCACCACCTAAATTTTGAAAAAGTTAAGAAAGTTTCAATAGTGTTGTAGTAGCAAAGATACAAAATCTCATACAAAATATAATCTTTGGTATAATATTATTCGACCTTCAACATAACTATAGTATATATATATAACTAAAAACAAATACCATTTTTACTAAAATATAGAAATTCTTTCTTGGATTTAGGGCGAGTTAAGTTTATGGCGACAATTTCAACATTTGAGAAACACTTTCTTGTTTTAAGAAAAGTTTTCTTGTTTTGAGAAAAAAATTCCTTGAAAATAGAAATCTTTTCTTGGATTTAGAAAAAATAAAGTTTTAAGGCGAATTTATAAAATTTAGGGTTAATTTTGCTATGAGTGTACCAACTATTGTTGTTTATTTTAAGAACTTATCCCTGATAGTAAAGCTATTTTTCCAGTTTTTGTGAAGGAATTCCTGGCTTGAGAACCTTTATATGAATGTTTCCCATTGAGAATTCAAAGTCCCCGTCAATAGCTTGCATTGTAGCTGAACCGGTTTGCATGAGAATGTACGATCATTTTAGCTTTGCTGATTAGCTTTACCTGGCTGACTCATAAAGCACCGCCTTATTGTATCAGTAGCATTTTGTGGATTTTTGCAATTGGCACTACTGGAAAAACAATATTGAGACGCCTTATTTGAGCAACTGATATGGGTTGCTACCGTAAGTAGTTGATCGTTTAGTTTCGCCAATCAGCCGAAGACCTCGCACCGAATTTACGGCCATATTGTTTGTATATATTGGTGCCATTTTCTCCAGGTGCGAATTCAACGGGATATTTACCTTTTCTTAGCATAAAAGCATGACACATGATATTGGCCAGTTAACTTTCGTGTTGACTCACTTAAAGCGCCTTTGGAAATCCAGGCAGTAAACCAAATTCATAAATGAATCATCCTTTATTAATTATTATAAAAATCAGTAAAAACGAAAAAAATAGATTAGCTCACCGAAAAGACTTCATATATTAAAAGATAAGAGACAATAATAAATTTTTGATGGGAGTATCCTAATCTAAAACTCGTGCCGTGTGCACATGGTACATTCCCATAATCCAAAAAATTTTCTATCGATTTGTCAACAAAATGTGCTGAGGGGAGGACCCTTAAAAGTTCTTTGAATATATTAAAAATCACAGAGAAAATATCGATCTGTTTTCCAAATAAATTCCAATTAGTTAAATCTGTTACAAAATGTCTTCGGACTGTATCTGACAAAAGTATCTATGTTAGAGCGCATTCTATGGGCCATTTAAAATTCTTGTTTTTAGTGGGTCGAGATTAGTTAACGCTGCTGTATCTATCGGATGCATCTGATGGACTTTCCGCCGTGAGCGCTCCTCTGTCGTCAACTAATTTTTGGGTGTAAATTACTTTTGACGCTAGACAAACGCTGATAAAGTGATTTTGGGGGCAGGGGGCTGACGAGAGTGTCAGTGGCACTTAACCAAACAAATTCCTCTACATCCGAAGAAACCACAACTTCAGACTGAAACTCCGTTTGACGTTAATTGAATGCGAACGAGCTGCGGCACAGACTTCTTCTCCACTTCTTTCACCTTTCTCCTTGAGGTGGAGTCATTAAACCCATAAAATATATACAGAAATGCATATTGGGGGTCGTCTACCAGATATTTCTTCTACCGCCACCACTCCTGCACTTCCATAATTTATCGAGCGTGATTGCGTGAGCGTGTTTGCTTTTGGGGGGGAAAGAAATTCTTCTATTCAGTTTGACCAAAACTAAGTAGAAAGAACAATATTTAGGCAATGCATTTTGGGCATGAGGCAATTGTTGGCTCATTGTTGTTGTTTACCTTCCACCCAACAACAAACAGAGTCGAAGAGATACAGATGCAGATGGAAACGAAGATGCATGGAAGATACATGGCCTGCCAAGATAGATGTTGATTTTTCTTGTGTTTTTTGCGCTACAATTCCTGGGACAAAAGTAATGAACATTTAATTGCCAGCAGCTCATGACTCATGACCTGTCAAAGGAAAGGTTGTTCGAATCGGATTGGGAATCGAAATCTTTACCTGTGTGACACCTTTTTTTTTGGAGAAATCTAGATGCGGGTGACCTGTGAGAATTCCTGGTAATAATTTTCGATTTCTTGGCAGCCATGAAATTGCCAAAACCCACATCAATAATCTTGATTTTTTAACGGACTGTGTCGAAATGTGTTTGCCTTTGTCCTTCGTCGATCAAATCAATTGAAGAGGTTGAAAGTTTGCCATGGTCAGTCAGCCTTAATCTGCCCGAATGGCGGAGTTGTCTTTTAGTTCATTTCTTGGCACTAATTGCCTTTAATTTGACTTCCGTCATGTCTAATTAATGCGGCAAGTGCAAGTCAGACGCTTTTAATTAGATGCTGTACCGTATTTGAGGTCAGATTTGAGTAGAGACTCTTCTTTTCTTGCAACTCGGCAAATAGATACTTGGATAACAAGGGATAACTTGCTAAGAGCAAACATTTGGTAACTTGAAAGGCCGCCGGGCCGCACTTGCAGCATCCGAAAGATACAAAGATACAAATGCAGCGTAGGCCGGTGGCTTTGAGTTGGGGAAATGGTTAAAGAAAGCGGCGGCCAAGTGGTGATCTTTTGAAGAAATCTGATTGTGCAGAGTTGAGGGGTGAAGTGGGCGCGTTTACCTCTTTGTTTAACAAACAATCTGTTTATGTTGCCCTGTTTGCTGTTGGTTCAATTAGATGACAGCTTTGGAGCAGGCGGCGTCTTTATTATTAAAACGAACTTGACACCAAATGGTCGGTGTTTCTGTTTGCTTTGCAAGTGCGGCCTAGGTGCGTAACAATTCGTTTGAATGCAGTCCCCCTTCAAAATATTAAATTAAACATTTCCGCTGAACCTACAGCCACCGTTTAATAATTTTTAAACTGCTTATGTCACCCTCATAAAAATCACAGAAACACGCACAAAAACATCAACCAAATCGTTCTGTTTTTTTTCTGCCATTTAACACAGTTTTTCCCTTTTCATTTTTCCCATTTTCCCATTTCACTTTATTAACGTGAAGTTCGAACTAGTTAATCTCTTGCTTATGTAGATCAGGGAATATCTTTCTATGGCCGACAGACACTTTCGTTTTTCCTGCCACAAAGTCATAAAAACATTTTAGTGCTACCGGGTGGTTTGCTGAGGATTAGGGATTGAAAAAAGAGAGGACTCCTACGGCCAACAATGGGCCACTTGCTGTTTGTAATATGACGCTAATCTCTGCCAGAATTTCATCTCTATAACTTTCCCAGCATCATCAAAAGCCGTCGGCGATCGTTAAACATCTCCAGACAAAGCCACTGATCTAGATTTTGAGACCTGCAGCAGCTGCAGGCTAAAGAAAGAAATAAATAGGTTTTGGGATCGCAGGATGCGGCATTGTGTCACCCACCTTTGTGGGACCCAACAGATCACCCTATTCACCCTGGCAAAAAAAAAAGTAATTAAGCAAGAGAGACAAGTCGCCATCGAGTGCAGGCTATGCACTTCACTTCCATGAACAACATATTCCTAGTCAAATAAGCACTTTAGAACTCAAAACTCTCACAATTTTCAACGCCTCGCTGACTTGGACTAGTTCATCGACATCCAGAGTTCATTTCCGCATGCAGGTAGTATGGCTCATTGCAGAGGAGGGCAATTAGGCATACTGGAGCGATGGAGCCAGAGCTAATGCAGTTTTAATTAGCCCCTGGATAAATGTTCGGTACACTAAAACAAATAAAGAAGCCGAAGAATGTTGAGACAGACAATCAATCAGCCTGCACGCTTCACAATTTCTATGGGTTATTATTAATGGCAGCGAATTTTTAATTAGACAGGCAAAGAAGTCGCTGACAGATTTCCCCTGCCGGAATCATTTCATGAGCCCCAATTGAAACCCCGCACACGTTCGCTTGTCACTGGGAATCTTATCGCTGGCTTAGACATATCATAAGTCAATAGGGTCTCTGTCACTCCCCCCAAAGATAATGCCGCAGCACTTAGTCCGTGATGACCTACTAAGATGAGGGGGGAATATATATTGATAAATGAGTAGTTTTTTCATAATTTATTTTTCTAATTTTTTTTCACTTTTCAGCCGGTTTTCCCATTCTGCTGTTTTTCCTGCTTGGCGAACCCTACAAAAGGGGCTTCTTCTGCGATGACGAGTCGTTAAAGCATCCATTCCACGATTCCACGGTCCGCAATTGGATGCTATACTTTATTGGAGCGGTGATACCAGTTGGCGTGGTAAGTGAATGGGGTGGGTGGTTTGATGGACAGCCAGAAATTGTGTCAAGCAGCTGTTAGATACTCGAGCGAAGATTGCGCAACAGCCTCAAGTTCAGTTGTCGGCACTATGGAGCTATGGAGCTATGTATGATGCAAGATAACATACCACATGCATGTTCCACTGTCCACATGTCAGCAATTAAAACTAGAGCAACATGTGTCTGACCCTAATGGGCCTAGAAAAATGATATTCGGCCCATTTCTTATACTCTAAATATTTGCATGCGGGCCTTAATGACTTCCAGAGAAAAGGGTTTAACGAGCCGCGAACTCAAGGAACTCACTCCCATTCCGTTTCTTTTCCCATCCCGCAGATACTCATTGTGGAGGTGATAATTTCACAGAACAAGGCCAAACAGGATAATGGCAATGCCACCAGCCGGAGATATGTTTTTATGAACTACGATGTGCCCGACTGGCTGATCGAGTGCTACAAGAAGGTTGGCATCTATGCATTTGGCGCAGTGCTCAGCCAGCTTACCACGGACATAGCGAAATATTCCATCGGCCGGCTGCGTCCCCATTTCATCGCGGTAAGTACATATCTGCGTGTTCGTGGTTGGCAATTTCACAGCGGTATCCCCGTTCTGACATTGCCAATTAATTTTAATCTGCAACATGTGCAGCAAGACAGGCGACAGTGACAGCGACAACGAAGACAAATCCAATGTCGAAGTAGGAGACGGACTTGCGCAGGGGATTTGGAGACAATGTCAAAATCTCACACGATGTGGGGAAAGGTTATTAATAGTATTGGGCTAAAAGGGGAATAATGGCAGTTGGTTGAAAGGCGTTGAATAGAATACACTATCAAAGAAGTAATAGTCCGGAAAGTAATATGATTTTTTTTTTTTTTTTTTTTTACCTAAATTTACTAATGGTAATCAATAAATATTTATTTTTAAATCCCGGCCTCACTTTAAAATCAAATATGAGCCTTAAATATAAAGAATGGTTTTATTCAAATGGATAACCAATTATTAATGGGTATACTTAATCATAACTTATCTTACTTAATTATAATTTGCTATTTTCTTTACTAAATTGAATTAAGGAGTTATATGATTTTAAAACAGAAGCTTAGGAAATTTAAAATTCCAACCAAGGGACTATGATTTGTTTACTTACAGCTTGTCAGGGTATTTCTGATTCCAAACAATTCCCAAACAATATCCCGAATTCCCAGACCAGTTGCCTTGTTTATTTATGATATTTTGACTGGATGTCAGACAATTTCATAAATATTCGCGGCGGCAAGTGGCTTGTTAGCTTGTTATTGTGCTGATCATTTGGGGAGATGGAATAGGGATTGCTTGCTATAGGGATCACTTTAGAAGGGGAGCCGCCGCACAGAGCCGCCCTATTGTTTAGTGAAGTGCGGCAACCGGGCAGAAGATGCAATGCAACTGCAGCTGTTGCCTCATTTCCAGCAGCAACTCCTCTAATTTGCGGCACATGTGGCGACGATCCCCGGGGAAGCTCCACAAATAAGCCCTAAGCAGCTTAAGTCCAAGTCATCGTCTTACTCATGCTACCAATACCTTCTTTCCTGCCGCCCACAGGTGTGCCAGCCGCAGATGACCGACGGCACCACCTGCAACGATGCCAGCAATGTGGGGAAGTACATCCAGGATTTCACGTGCAAGGGAGTCGACTCGTCGGCGCGCATGCTCAAAGAGATGCGCCTCTCCTTCCCCAGCGGCCACTCCAGCTTCACCTTCTTCGCCATGGTCTATCTGGCGGTAAGTCCATTGTTATGGTCACACGATCCCTGGGCCTCATTGTTTCGCCCTGTTTCCATTTCCATTTGCAGCTGTACCTGCAGGCACGCATGACCTGGCGGGGCTCCAAGCTGCTGCGTCACCTTCTCCAGTTCGTGTTCATCATGGTGGCCTGGTACACGGCTCTGAGCCGCGTCTCGGACTACAAACACCATTGGTCCGATGTGCTCGCAGGATCGCTCATTGGCTCTATATGCGCTTTAGTTGTGGTAAGTAATGGTCTTAACAATACCTCATTACAATCACCCAGTTTTTAATTTGAATTCCTTAAACATAAAAAAGTTTTAAGTCAAGGAATTAAATTTCATTTCCAATCGAACAAATACTTTAGGTCCCTCAATTTAAAATGTTATTTATTTTTTATAATTATATTATATACTAAAACTTCATCCGATAAAATTGTTCAATGTGTTTAAAATATTAAAATATTATAAAATGTCACCGATAAAAAGTAATTTATGTCCAAGTTAGGAACTAAGTTCTTTTAATTTATTGTTTTTGCATGCTAATCACTAGTTCACCCAATTCTTGGTATTGGTTTATATAATCATGATTTCAAAGACATTCACAACACTTCCATCATTTTTTTAGAGCTACGGTTCGCCCAAGAGTTGGTTCAATTTTCAAACAGTTTGGCCCGCCAAAAGCAAGGCTAAGTGAGAGAGGAGCACAGAGACAGGATCAGTATATGACATTGTAAAGAAGATTAGCAATTAAAGCATCACAAATTCTGCATACCCCGACTATTCATTATTAACCCGGTGGTGGCCATTAGCCTTAATTGAACTGCGGGATACGTTCTCCAAATTGGCAGAACTCAACACCTAGATAAGGTGCCTGTGCCGTCGCGTGTGGTTGCGGATGCCAATCAATGCCATCCGCAGCACGAAACCTCTTTTACAGGCCGGGTTGACTCTTTCCACCCAGCTGGCCATGCAGCTGTCCAGTTGTAATTTCACGCTTGACCAGGGATCGGGGGTATTCCTAAGGGGGAGACCCATCATATTCCAAGGCGATTCAATTAGAAAGATATGAGGGGAGTGAGGAAACACCAACGCATACTTTTAGGAGCAGCTGTATAATGTTGCAAGGTTGGAATTGTATTCGAGGTCGAGTTTTATGATTAAAACTGCAATTCTGAGCCGGGAAAAGGCACTTTGAAGTTCGTTTTAAATTATCCATTCTGATTATTAGCATTGTATACACTTTTTTTGTTGTTATAAAAACCATGATAATCCTACTCGACAAGTACCGGATGTTTGAAAGATTATGTTTTTAAAGCAATGCAAAAAAAATCTAAATATAACGTAACTGTCTACACATAAACCACTTAGCAAATGTAATTTTCTATGAAAACAACGCAATCCCGGCCCTATCGTTCTAAACTTGGAGGGTAATTCACAAAAAAAAGCTGATAAAATTCCTGGTAAAGCTGATAAAGAATATATATACTTTACTGCGTTATCAACGTCTGAACAAAATTATAAGGCCCTTTGCATAGTTTGAAATATAGAACAAAGTATAACTTAAAAACAGGAAATGAAAATAGAAATAAAAAAGATAAATTATTAATATAATGTAAAAAAAACCAGGAAACGGAGAAAAGAAAATAAAAATAAAAATGATAAATTATTAATATATTTTATACTATTCTTACATTTTCATAATTGCTTCACGTGTATTAAATCAAGTTTACTTCCATTTCTACTTTCAGGCCAACTATGTCTCCGACTTATTTCAAAAGCCCAACACCAAGCCTTATTTGGCGCGTACAGTGCAAGACATGAATGCACAGCCCCCACAGGGAATTACGATTACTTCAAATTAACCAGCGGAAAGAGTGCATCATAGTTATTACAAATTCCACGAATTGTAGCCGAAGCTGGGATCTTTAGTTCTACATTGTTTTGGATTATATTTATCGGGACAGTGAAGCCAAGCTTTGCGTAACTCCTATTTAGTTTATTCCTGTACTAGCATTTTATAAGCTCTATGTGAGTGTATGAGAGTGTGTGTGTTAGTTGCAAGTGCACTTAAGTGTCTTCATACATTTTTAAGCTAGGGCAATTGAAAGATATCTTGTACTATACTAAACAATTTTAAACTGACGCAACTATTTCCACAAAACAAGTGACCTTCAAAACAGAGCTGCACAAAAAATAAATGGAAGCAATAAGTATTATGTAATTTAAGAGATAAGTTTTGGATACGAAAAGATATTTAAATAATTTCTAAGATAATCATTAAATATACATAAATTATAATTTTAGCAAACACGTATGTTACTTTTAAAGCTGAACATTTTCAATGCAAATAAAGTTAAAATAACTTATAAAAATTGAACTCCTTTTTTTATTATTTATCAATAATAATAAAACTGAGCACGTTATGTTAGCTAAAATATAAACGCGAAAAACAATACAGTATTGTAACTTTTTTAACCCATGTCCAATAAATATATTTGAGTGGAATAAACAATATCCGAAACAAATTGATTTTAATGATTCAAAGTTGGCGGGCAAAAATCAAACGATATCTTTTTAAAAAATGGATCTGGATTTGTGTCTAGTATTTTTATGGTATTTCCAAATCAAGGTAGTCGGAGCCCTGTGGTATGCTTTACTTGTCTACGTACGGTCACGCTAAAATATTTGTACACAATAAAAACCGGCTCGTTTTTTCGCTAAAAAAGGTAAATTACTTGAATTAAATTAGAGAAATAAAATAATTTCGGTATATAAATGATAAAGGGGGAGCTTATACTTCGCCTTTCACTTATTTCAAAGCGGAAAAACCAGAATAAACCAGGTTTCCGCCCCGCACCCATGACGTGTCACTCGCGCACTTGCTTCTAATCAATTAATTTGTTTTCACAGAACTTTTGACATAATGATCACCGACGTGCAATTGGCCATTTTCTCCAACGTCCTGGGCGTATTCCTATTCCTGCTGGTGGTTGCCTATCATTATATTAATGCCAATACCGGAAAGTAAGTAATCCGTGGCAGAAGAAGAAGAGACACAACCCGGCATCAACAATAAAAAAACGCAATTTTATTTTCAGGCCCAGCGCCAAGGCAAAATGATCTTCAATGTTTCCCTTAACAGAATAATGTAGTTGTACCAGGATAATGATAATGCTGCTTCATTCGCAAAAAAATAAATAGTTGTGTAAATCTAATCCAGGATATCGTTGATAGCATCCTTCATGGTCTGGACGTCATCGAGTGTTTCGCCGGCTTTGTGATCCTTGCGGGTGTAGAATGTCCTGTGCGTTTGGTGGCCAAAACTGAAGGCCTTGATATAGGGAAAACTTTTGGTTTCTGCGGGCTGCTCGTCCACTTCCATGGAATTGGGCTTGTGTTTGGGATGACGCTTTTCCTTGGGCTTTTCATTGCCCTGATCGAACCGGTAATTGGCCGGAAACTTGTGCACTATAATACAGTGATCCTTGCGCTGACGGGGAGTGTGGAACTTGGTGGTGCACTCCTCCAGGAAGCAGGAGAACATGGGCTTATCCCCGCGATCCACGCTGGCGGCAAAATAGAAGTCATGCTGCTCGGTGATGTGCAAGTCTAGTAAGTGCGCCGTGGGCAGCATCCTTCGACATTCTGCGCAGCTGTAGGATTGATCCTTATCCCTGCTGTCACTGGATTTCGCCGGCTTGTCCTGGAATCCCACGATTTCATCAATTTCAACCAGAACTCCCAGTTTCTTGAAGGGCGGCAGAATTGGCAAAGGGGGATCGGTGGCCTTTATGAATCCCGCTGGCGTTTCGCTTAGAATATTAAGGATTTGTTCTGTGGACAGAAACACCGATGGCGCAGCTTCCGAATCCATTTTGTTTGTGTCCCCAAAACCAAAGTGGTTTGTTTTGTTTTGGTTCCTACGTGTCTTTTAAACTGTTCCCACTACCTTGCGTCTTGTTAGCGAAATCGGGGTTTTAGTTTTAAAACTTGTATAATCAAATTTAGTAGTAAATATTTATTATTAATTTTTTTGGAAATATATTATTTGTTTTTTAACTAAAAAGTTTACAATTCCTTTAAAAATAAATACAAGAATACTATCCTTCTGCAGCCCTAAATCTACGACTACAACTTACGAACATTACAATTTCACGAACTATATTTTATAAAACTAACCGATTATATTGTTGATAACCACAATGTTTTTTCGCTGAAATTTTACCCAAAGTGAAATTTTACCGAGGAAAAAGTTTTATAATATTTAATAGTTATGTTATTACCTTTGTTACTTGCCTATTTTTAAAGTATTAAAGTGGGAACACCTTAGTTGCGAGCGAAGTGCTGCCACATCATCAGAAATAGTTAATTGGTGGCAACGTTGTCAAGCACATGTGTACCTGAACTGGTTCCGCCAAAGAATCGGTTCTTTTTGGAATACGAAGCTGACACCGCGTGGTGTTTTTGCTGTCGATTCCCCATTTATTTTCCTTTCTACTCGTGGAAAATAAACAAATCCTGCCAAGATGAGTCTGTACAACTTCAAGAAGATCATGGTGGTTCCGCCAGCCAAGGTAAGTTCGCCCTGGAGCCCCCGTCCAGCGCAGCACCCCTTGGAGCCCCGACATAACCTCACCACAGGCGTTGACCAAATGCGTAGTATGTTTGTAAATAATGTTGGATTTCATCATCCTCTCCCTGCAGGATTTCATCGACATTATGCTGTCGAAGACACAGCGTAAGACCCCGACAGTGGTCCACAAGGGCTACAAGATATCCAGAATTCGGGCGTTCTACACTCGCAAAGTGAAGTACACGCAGCAGAACTTCCACGATCGTTTGTCGCAGATTATCCAGGATTTCCCCAAGCTGGACGACGTGCATCCTTTCTATGCCGATTTGATGAATGTGCTGTACGACAAGGATCATTACAAACTGGCGCTGGGTCAGCTGAACACAGCCAGACATTTGGTAGATAAGTGAGTTCCGCTGATCGACTCAAAAATGTTATTCCCTTATTAACAATAATACCTTTTTTATTACCTAGTGTGGCTAAGGACTATGTGCGCTTGCTGAAGTATGGCGATTCCCTGTACCGCTGCAAACAGCTGAAGAAAGCTGCCCTGGGTCGCATGGCCACCATCATGAAGCGACAGGCCTCCAACCTCACGTATCTGGAGCAAGTGCGTCAGCATCTTTCGCGTCTGCCCACCATCGATCCCTACTCGCGTACCATCATCATCTGCGGCTTCCCTAACGTGGGCAAGTCCTCGTTCATCAACAAGATCACCCGTGCCGATGTGGAAGTGCAGCCCTATGCCTTTACCACCAAATCCCTGTATGTGGGCCACACAGACTACAAATACCTGCGCTGGCAGGTGATTGACACACCCGGCATCCTCGATCATCCTTTGGAAGAGCGTAATGTAATCGAAATGCAGGCCATCACTGCCTTGGCTCATCTGCGCGCCTGTGTCTTGTACTTCATGGACATCTCCGAGCAGTGCGGTCACTCCTTGGAGGACCAGGTCAAGCTGTTCGAGAGCATCAAGCCTTTGTTTACCAACAAACCCCTGATCCTGGCAATCAACAAAATCGACATCCTAACACCTGAGGATTTGCCAGAGGAGCGAAGGGAGATCATCACCAAGCTGCAGGAGGACAAAAACATTCCCGTAATGCTCATGTCCACCGTACAAGAAACCGGTGTGATGGAGGTGAAAACCGAGGCCTGCGAGCGCTTGCTCTCCTACCGTGTGGACCAGAAGATGCGCACCAAGAAGGTGGACAACATCTTGAACCGCCTGCATGTGGCCATGCCAGCGCCTCGAGATGAGAAACAGCGTGCTCCCTGCATCCCAGAAAAGGCTTCAGCCCGCCTGCAACAGAATGCCGAGAAGGCTGAGCGCAAACGCAAGCTGGAGAAGGAGATCGAGGAGGAGGAGGGCGACGATTACACGCTGGACCTCAAGAAGAACTACAGCGAAATCCCCGAGGACGAGCGCTACGATGTGATTCCCGAGTTCTGGCAGGGTCACAACATTGCCGATTATATCGACGCCGATATATTCGACAAGTTGGAGGAGCTGGAGCGCGCAGAGGGACTGCGGGAGGAGAGCGGCATCTACACAGTGCCCGATATGTCCATGGACGAGACCCTCAAGGAGATCCGCGAGATGGCCAAGCAAATCCGAGGCAAGCGCTTCGAGTTGCGCGACGAGAAGCGACTGTCGTCGCGAAAGAACAAGCCGATCATCCCACGAAACAAGCAGCCCAAGGTGCGTGACCGTTCCGTGCAGAAGCTGGTGTCGACGATGGAGGGTCTGGGTGTGGATATGTCTGGCAGCGAGAACGCCAACTTCACCAAGTCCGTGGTGGATCTGCGTCGTGGCCAGGTGGCCGTTGGATCCAAGAAGGTGCCCATGCAGCCGTTGCTCGACAAGGAGTCCTCGGCGGTGGTCAGAAAGACTGGTCAGCCGCTGAAGAGGGCGCCATCGCGCGACTCTCTGGGCATCAAGAACCTGGCCATCCGCAAGAAGGCGCAGATTATGGCCAAGCGGGATATTGCGAAGAAGGTCACAAGCAGAGGTCTCAAGGGCGAGGCGGATCGCTTCATCGGCACCAAGATGCCCAAGCATTTGTATTCCGGCAAGCGTGGCAATGGTAAGACGGACCGTCGTTAAGTGCCGCAGCCTTGGCTGGTTAAGTGATTCTACCTGGTGGGTCCGCCCGCTCCTCTGTATAAACTAAGCGATGTATCTTTATCCCCTATAACAATTTGAAATACAAGATTGTATTTTTACAAAACATTTTGGTGCCTTCTTTTTTGGGTTAATTCAGGAACATTAGTCCTGTTCACCTATAGAATTAGTTCAGAGCAGTAATTTAAGTAAACTGACCTATCTCGGCTAGAAAATTAAATAAAAGATCAAATTTAAACAATTTACATTGATGTTTTCCTTTGGGTAATAAATGCTACAATTGTATTTTTTATATTAATAATATTATATGTTACTGCAACAGTAGTAATTCATTCTTCATTGATCCCTTTAAATAAAACAATTTAAATGATTATAAACTATTAAAAACTACTAAGTTTCACAGCTATTTTTTATGTACCTACGTAAACCAAATGTTTCTATTTTTTACGTATTTGATAAATCTTCAAACTAATCGATATAAAAAATTGCCTAACTTTTACGAAAGTTTATATAAAAGGGTGATTACCTCAAAAGGATGTTCCGAATTTCATGGTGTTCAGCAAAAACAAAGTTTACCTCTATTGATATTTGTTCCTTCCTTACTTCACCTTGGCAACGAAGAAGTTTGTTTAGTTTTCACAAATTTTCTTGCCCATTTGGGTAAAAGTTTTTCGATGCAGCAGCATGTCCAAAGCAACCACAATTAAGGAGGCACTGAAGCGCTGGGAGGAGCGGGAGCAGCAAAATTCCTTGACTGCCAAGAACATTGATCTGCAATTCCAGTGGCCGCCCATCGAGAAAATGGACAGCACTTTGGGCACGCTGGTGCAGTGCGAGTGAGTTTAAAAGTTTTTAATTCTTTCGGCAAGATTTTGCGATTCATTTTGGTTTTCTCTTCAGGAGAATCAGTATGTCCACTAATATGATTGAAAAGATTTTCGGCTTATCGGGCATGAAGTGCCTGAAAGTATTGTCTTTATCACGAAACTACATCAAGCAGATTTCGGGATTGGTAAAATGGAGCTTGGGAAAATGTGTTCAAATTTATATTTTACGTATATTTAGGAGGCCGTAGCTGAAACGCTGGAGGAGTTATGGCTCAGCTATAATCTCATAGAGAAAATCAAAGGATTGACAGGACTTAAATGCCTGAAGGTGCTCTACATCAGCAATAATTTAATCAAGGACTGGTCAGAGTTTAATCGCCTGGCCGAGATTGAGTCCCTCGAAGATCTCGTGGTGGTGGGGAATCCCCTATCCGAAGGATTGGACGAACCCTCCTGGCGGGCAGAGTGCATCAAGAGGTTGCCCACTATCCGTAAACTGGACGGAGAACCAGTCGTTCTCAATGAGGAGCCACAGCTATAAATGCATTCTATATTGAATTTTAATTTAAAATTCAACATCATTTAAGCTCTTATTACTAAAGTAAAAAAAATTATGTATTTATTGACCATATTACACTACTTATTTATGCCTATACTTCATGCACACATCAAATATTTGGAACTACAATATCAGAAACAATATTGTTAAATTATATGAAGAATTATCATTTTATTTATTTTTTAAAATATCCTTAAAAATGTTACCCATGTAACCTGTGAATAATTTGTTCATCTTAAACAAGTAAACTATTTTTAATTGGCAGAATCAAAATGTCTATATTTTTGTGAATAATTTGATAAATTAATTTTTAATACTGATTAATAATTACTAGATAAAATCCTACTAACTTACCTGAGTGTTGATGGACGTGTGAATATTTAACAGCGAAGTTGGCCGAGAGCTGCGTCAAAAGCCAGGTGATGTGTTCTGGCCACTGCAGTGTAACTGACCTATTGGCCAACTTTTGGATCCGCCGCTGTTACCGTTCTGTTAGCCGGGCTCTCAAGGCTTCTGGCTTTCTTGCTGCCGCATTGCTGTTGCCTGTTGGTGTTGAAATTAAATGTTAAATTCCCCGCCCACTCACTTTCGATTTCAGTCGCTGTTCGGGGCTCAAAGCGTTCGCAGCTGTTGCGGTGAGATTGCTGAAAATCGGCGCATATTAATAACGTGCTAGTCGGGCATCAAATTTAATTTGGCTTAGGTCGTCTCGATTGCGGAGCCCCCAAAACAAGTAATATGCCAAATTAAATGGCGCGTGCTCTCGAACGAGAAAACAAATACATGAGTATTTAGGTACAATGTAAATGTAGATGTATTCCCAGGGAACTTTAGGCCCGCCATTAGCCAACTGATGTGTATATATGTGTATTTGTTTTTACGCACACTGCAAAACCAACAACAACAGCAATTTGGAGGCTGCGCGGGGCGGCCATTTTTGGTAGGCTTCCATTTTTTTGGATCTCATTTTTCGGCAACATGTGTTTCTTTCTTTGAGTGTGTATTTAATATAAAATATCCCTCTAGTTTTTGCTTTAAAATAAACGCATAAAATCAGGATAGAAGAGCTGAAAGAAGAATGCTCGTCTATAATAACACACCGAAACGCTTAGCATAAAGTAAGAGTTTTCCGCTTGGGCGGCGGAAGTAAAACCATAAAATGTGCTCTCCATAAACAAAACACACACAGCACAGAGGAAAAACAAAACCTCTTAGTTGTGGCAAAAAATTAAAAAAAAAAATCATCTTAATAATTTGTCTAAAAGTATGCTACACTATTATGTTATTGCAGAAGTCCTTAAAAAAAATGCCAAAAGACAATGCCCTATTTATAGACACCAATAAGGTTCTTATAAAGCCTTTAGAGATTTTCTTTCATCTTCGAATGTAACAAATTTTTTAATCATTTTGCTGCTGTTAATACAATTTTAAAAATTACTACAACTTCACATTTTATCTGAAAAATTACTCATCCGCCATGTAGGCTACCAAGTTTTTGTGTTATACACTATTAAAATCTTATTTGGGTGATATTTTTTCAGCGTGTACGTAGCAAAAACTACAGACTACTTAGCAGCATGGCTCGTAAACAGTGTGCGCCCGACCACCCACACCACCCACACACATGCGTAAAGCAGCAACAAAGTTGCGATAGAAAACAGATGCTTGAAATATGCAACAGCGTATAAATAACAGAATAAGGCTAGCCAGATTGGCCAAGTGCGATGCAGGTGTCTCTGTTATTAGCACTGACCTATAGCGTTTTCATTACATACTGCAAAGCCGCTGTTAACGCTGGCAGCGATGTCGACCGCGGCAGCGACGCGGGCAGAGGCAGAGGGCAGAACTGATGCCAAGGGTAATTCAGTGTTGGGCGAGATTTCCATCTGTGGACACGTCGGTCGGTCAGCGGAGCATTTTCCGAGCGATACCACAAAAAAAGAAGAGAAATATCCAACGTGAAAAAAGACAATTGTGTTGGTGTAAGTGCGTGTTTGTGTTGGTGAGCTCATAAAAGATTCAACAGCCTGCCGAGCTAAAAAATAAATAAAAAGATAACAACGTGGGTTTGGCAAAAAAAAAATTATACACAAATAGCCACAAAGAAACAGCGAAAAAATAATGAAAATAAGTGTTAAATAAAACAGCTACAAGGTGAGAGGCCAGAGCATTAATAAAAAAGAAAATGAAGCAAGCTAAAATTAAATAAAAACAATCAAATTTCGGATGAAACGAAAATTAACAACATAAAATTCGGGAAGAGCAGTAAAAAGGAGCCTTTCTGCCCATCTCTTTCTCTTCCGCTTTCTTTCCTTGGAGTAGTCCCCGAATGTAACGGTAATAAGCAAGCGTGTTTCGAGCAGCATCCTTGTGTGCGTGTGGAGTTCTGTGGCTCCTTTTTGCGCTCTCTCTTCTTTCTTCCCCTTAGCCCCCTTTGGTGCCTCATCTTTTTCGTTTGTTTTCTGCGAGACATTTATTTGCTCTTTAACGTTTCAGCAGGACCAGGCCTTTTTCGTTCCGGTATTCTTTCTTTCGTTCTTGGCCTCCTCTCATTTCAATCCCCCCATTTCACTCCTCTCCGCGCCTTTTCTGCCCCCATTTCCTACCCACCCCCATCCCCCCCTCTCAGTGCGTCCTGCTCGCTCTTTTCGGCTCTGGCATGCCGCAAAACAGTTAGTCCAACACTCGAGTCTCCCCGACCGTGTGTCTGCATGCCTGTGTTGGTGCTTGTATGTAGAGCGAATAAAAAAAAGTTACAGGACAACTTCTAAAGCTTGAACACTGAATTCGGGTTCCAAGATACGTGGGAATTTTGTGTAAGACTCAGTTGTTATTGAGTATTAATTATTGAAAGTCTTTTTTAAAATCTTGATACTAGTGGTCGGCCCATACATCGCGGTCATAGAAAAGGCATCTGCGGACACACGCACATTGTAAAACAGCG
This sequence comes from Drosophila kurseongensis, assembly GCA_018153305.1. Lineage (NCBI taxonomy): Eukaryota > Metazoa > Arthropoda > Insecta > Diptera > Drosophilidae > Drosophila > Drosophila kurseongensis. Next base: position 14,637,968 of record JAECXX010000004.1, on the reverse strand, counting down.
GATGGCTAATCACTCACCCAAATGGAATGTACGATCAATTCTTTAAATTGAGAACAATTTATTAGACACCTTCATCTATTAACACTCAAATAACGTTGTATACATATAAAGAAATAAATTAAGTTTTGTTTATTAAATAAAAATAAATAAATTTAAAGGAATTAATTAATTTACATTTCTTTAAAACTGATCAAATGTGTTTGTCCAAAAATGGTTATCTAAATATTTTTTGGCATATCGTGCAAAGTTAATATGACAACAAATTGTGCATATTTGAATTTGATTTATTTTCCACTGCAAACGTACGGCTTTCTTAAGCTGACTGATGGAAAATCCTTATGCTTATTGACATTAACTGTTTTGTCCCAAAATACATGATAATCGGATGTTCATAGAGTAGGGTTTTTTATTATTAAAGTTTTTTGTTATAAAACTGTTAGCAAAAGCATTTGAAAAGGTAAAGATTGAGGATGCTGTACTGTAATACAAATTCGCCCACACAGACTGAGAATGTACATGTACATTCAACAATTTGCTGGCTCCCTACGGCTGGTGATTTTATTTTTTTCGTCCCCTCACGCCACCCACTGGCCGTGGTGCTGTGATGCTGGGAGCCAACGTCAACAAGTTGAAGTCGTTGCCGCTGCCCAGCTAGCCTCGTTAGTACGAGTGGACGTGGCTGTGTGTGTTGCCCCGAAGTGTGCCGCAGATAAGGATAAATCATAAGCTGTGCGAGCCTGCTAAGTTCATTTTGATGTCGCAAAGTGACTAGAATCGATTCCAGTGTCATTTGCTAATTGAAAAATTTCTTGCCTGACACGTTAACCCTTTCATTGGTCATTTATCTTAGCTGGTTTTGGATCTTAATTAAAATGAATGCACAATTAATTGTCTGACAACAGACTAAAGCTATAAACAAAGCCATGTGTGCGTACATTTATATTCGAGCCATATATAAACAGAGTTTTGTAAGCAGCATAAACAGCAGAAATTGTTAGTCTTTGAAGTGAAATTTGATTAAGGTGTTTATACAAGAGAGGAAAATACGAATTCAAAGGTAGAGAACGAGAGAGAGAGGGAAGAGAATGGGGCCAAGAAATATATTTACCCATCGATTCATATTCGACCGAGTTGCCTTGCGATTTTGGCTCCAGTTTTGTCCCCTGACTGACCAAAAATATACTATATATGTAAGAAAAAAAGTCAGCTTAAAGGGAATTAGGGGATAAAAATAAATAAAGGAACCCGGGAAATGGAAAATTTATTTTTCCCTTTGTGGGTGCCATTTCACACATTTTTAATTCGCTTATTGAACCAACTTAAGCGAGTTAAGAGGGCGGCACTTTATAAAAACTGACCAACCCCTTTAAACTTTGTCTCAACATATCGCTATCTGAAGCTGACACATCATTAAAACTTTTAGAAGCAGATGCTAGGGTGTAGATTAACGAAAATACACAATCCCAGTATATAGGAATAATTTAACATATCTTCGGGGCATACCCTTTTCCAACTTCGCTACATTTTTTTTTGGCATATGCTGCGTAACATCAATCTCTCGGATAGAAAGTGATTGGGAGCCAACATGTCGTATGGGCAATATGGCAAAAAAACTTGAAACTCTTGGCGATGATGCCTAAGCTTTCTGCTCGTTCATTATAAGCTGTTTTCTGTTCTCTCCGTTATCCATTTTTTTGTCGTTCCTGTTGAATTTTCCTGCTGAATTTTTCTTTTTACTGAGTGTGTGTGCGTGAGGAGTGTGTGATGTGTATGCATGTGACATGTCTGACGTCTCATTTTCTGCCATATAAACCCGATTCTGGATTTTGCCTTAATTTGGCATTTGGGCGTTTCAATGGAAACTCATTTGAAACATTCTTTCGCAAATCTGTGCATAGGCTTCCTGTGCACCCAACAAAAAAAAATACAAAAAAAAACGTAATATTTATATGCGGATACTCGTGCGATTGTGTGTGTGTTTCTGCGCCTGACCGAGCACTGCCTCAATATTATTTTTTTTCGGCCTGGCTCTGTATGAGAATCCGGCAGATGTTTGCCCAGGCTGGAGAAATACATATATACGAATGAATTTGGGGTATGTACTCGGCAGCACGCTGTTATGTTGGCAGTATAAATAATACATATAAATCAGTATATGGCTTACGCGTATTGGCCAAACTTCTTTTACGCAGGAACAATGGCGCACGGACTCCTTAATCATCGATATAATGGTATGTCGCGGCGTCGTATATCAAATGTTTTCAAGCCTTTGGGCCATATTAAACATGCCAACCTTGCACAACTCCCAGCTGACCGATTTTTGAACAATAAATCGACATTGACATTTTGATCCACATTTTACATACGCACTTGTCGTGGCTAATTGATGAGCTCGGTGGATACCTTATGCAGGATATACTGGCCATAAATCATAAGCAAATCATTGCATATTCAATGCAAATTGCGGCAGGCTAATAAATCGCATGACCTTCATTGATCTTTACCCCCAGTAAAATGTAAAAATAAAAAAAAGGATAAAAACTAGTCAGAAATGAACAGTAAATTGTGCCGTATTGAATTAGCCAACAATTCTGTGGCTTGAATGCGGTTTTGCGGGTTGGCCTTGCCAGCTGGCTGCCTCTTGTCTTCGGCAACTATTTTCCGTAATTCCATTTGCTCCGAGCAGGTTGGCAGACAAAATGCAATTAGCATTAACAAGGAAGGCTGCTACAGCTACGAAACCCTTGAAGCCAACGGCTTGCAGCTGCACAAAAAGGGCAAAACCATTTTTGCCACAATTTAAGCAAACGTTTACTCAAACAGAACACCGCAACGAATACCATTGAAATGCTCAAACTAACACTATTTAAATTTCACTTTAAAGTGCGCTCGATGTTTGAACAACCCGTTAGGGGAAATTCCAATTAAACTAAATCAACATCAGCATTTACATTTGAAGTCAAAGTCAATTACAAACGGAATAAAACGACGTAAATACTTTAATATCTATTTTATTTAGAGTATAATACGAAAGTTTTTGGGTGTTTAAGTTTGGCCTAGTTCAATCAACATAACAAGTTTGTGGTGAAACAGTTATTGGATATGAATAAATGTCTAATAAATTCAATTAATCAAAAATTGGTAGTTGGTAAAGTTTTGGATAACTTATTCAAGAAAGCCAAAATTGATTAAGTTTTTAGTTGAAGTTGATTTACATGCAGTTGAATTGTTTTCCCAGCGTTCAATGGAAATAATTAATGGATTAAATAAGTGAGAAAGTTTGTGATACAATAAGAAAGTAGAACAAAATTATTTAAAACTAAAGTTTAAGAAATTGTTAAAGTTTGGACTAGCTTAATAAATGTGTTCTCTCTTGGCTTAACTGGGATATTCTATGGATAAGGTCTGGCTCTGTTTAGTTTTCTCTGCTGAAATTAAAATGAACTTTTCTGGCTTGACCCAATTTCAGCAGGTTTATCTCAAACATTCAGTCTGCCAACTAAAGCCTCAGCAAAGGCGAATAAGTCAACTGACAGAATTTCGGCATTAAAGATTCACAATGGTGGGCAAAAGAATTCTTCCCACAAGATGGGGAAAAGGTGTTTGACAGGTCACAGCATTTCAGACAGCTGGGAAATGCAACTGTTGCACAAGCGGACCTGTGAAGTAATTGCCGAGCACCTGTAAGTGCCTGCAGCATATGCATATTTGTATGTACAACTGGCCCTCCAAGGGCCCCACAAATGTTGCTCATACGCCGCGTGGTACGGGCAACAATTTCCCATGCCAGCTAGGCCAAGAGACAACAAGCCACAAATTGACATAGCTGTGATAATGTGTGTGAAGGGATGAGCCGGGCAATATAGGCATACACTGCAAAAAATAGGAAAAAGATAAAATTGTAAAATACAATATGTCCTATAAACATAAAAACGTTCAGATGCAGGTATATTCCATTGCCTTCAAAATTATATTGATATCTTCAATTGTTGTTATCTTTTAAAAAGATCTTTTAAAAATAAGAAGACCTTAAATCATTCTACATTTAAAAATGATTTCCTTTTTTTGATCTCTTCCATTTACAACTTAAGTACTTCTACGACACATATAAAATACATTTGTACTTGTAAGTGATTTCAAAAAAATTTAATTGCCTTCTTTTAGGCAAAAAGTTATTTTAAGTCACTTGAGATGTCCGTGGATAACATTTAAATAATAATCTTAATAATTAAACTTCTTTGCACTAGAAAGGTTGGAGTCTGTATTGTTAAAGTGCAAATTTTGGTTCGGTGTGCTTGTTTGCCGTGTTTCAAATCGTGGGGCAACATGACATTGACTAGCGTGCAACGTGACAGCAGGAACTTATACACGCACACACACACTTTCACGCCCAAGCACGCAGACACATGCAGGCCAACAATTTGTGGCGGTGAAATTCAACACGAACAATTTAATTTCAATAAAAACGCACACAGCCAGCGCAACAACAATAACAAAGCGAACGCAAAGACAAAAGGATTGCTCATACGACACGTGTTCTGTCTGTCGGTGAGTGTTTGCGTGTGAGTGTGTTTGTGTGTGTGTGGCTATGTGGTGTGGCTGTGTGTGTGGGTGGACAACATGCATAAATGCAATTTAATTTAATTGCTCGAACTTTTTCCACCTGGGGATTCTGATGTTGATTTGCCGCCATGCGCTAATCTGTGGCACGTAATTCAGGATTAAAGGGCCACATAAACTATTCCATTTCCCCCCCCACTTTTGTTAGTCTAACACATTTTTTCCCATCAATGCAATTGACTGAAAATTTGTACGAAGAGGGGCGTGGCAGGACGAGGGCGGTGGAATTCCTTTGGTGGAAACGCGTGCTGCAAGGTTACGGCTGTGTGTGTGTGTGTGTTTGCCTTTTGTGCACGTGTCTGCGTGTGTGTTTGTGCTTATGTGAGAGCTATGCATACGCCCGAGTTGCTTAAATGTCAGTTTATATCTCAAGGATAAGCTGTTTCGCCCCATGGCTTGGTTTGTTGGGTAACTGATGCCGACTTCTCCTTCTCATTCTCCCACCATTTTTGCCTGCAACAAGACGCACATAAACATAAACATATGGGCAAACATGGCACACAGATACAGCTGCATGCTGCTTAGATCGCATTCACACAACGTATCCTTACGCCGAGCTCTCGTATTTTTGTGGCTCACAGGGTGTTGGCCTTAATAAATGCCACTTTAAGCTAGCAGCAAGTGCGAGGCTAAAGCGAAATGCTAAAATTGGATTTCAACTGTAGACTGAGTGGCCCAGTCCCGCCCATATCACAATCGATTTGAGATTGATGTTTCGATTGCCAGCAACTTTTCTGTTTCAAAATCAAGATATGTTTAATTTATATAGATAGAGTAAAAAAAGTAAAGAGAAGAATGGTTCACAAAATCATTTATTTGGGGGTGCTACAAAAATCACTACAATCATAAAATTTTGTACTCTGGAATTCAAAAATATATTTTAAGTCCAGATCCTGTGGATTCTTTGAAGTTGAAGTTATTTTTGTCACTACATGCTTTTGGACACCTTTATAAGGCATTTAACAACCATGGTATTTTCATATTCCAAATTTGTCTTTACTTAATAATTTATATAATATTTGTTTATCACCTTACAACATTTTGAATACCCATTTTCACTATGAACAGTTAAGTCAAGTTTTTATAAAAGGGTAAAAATGTTATAGACTTTTAGTTAGTTGTAAGATAGTTGTAACTTTTCTTACTTTTAAGGTTGGTAAGCTTTTTGAGAAAACGTTGTTCAATATTTATTTGCTTGCTAAATAGTTAAAAATGTTGAATCTTGCTTGCTTTTTTGATTATTTTACTTTTTCCTGTCTATAAAAATTTAAAAACTATCCATTATTTATGACTGCCGATTAAGTATTTAATACAAATCCAATTAAGATACTCAGATTTAAATATAGCAAAAGATGAAACACTCATTGATGGCAGCATATGAATATTTTATATTTTAATAACATTTGATGCCTAGCAATGATTTGCCTATCAAAGATAACAAACGGGAAAAGCACACTTTTGTCAATTGAAAATCAAATTAGCCTCTTTATGCCATCACCAAATCAAAACCTGCCACTTAATGAATGGCGAAAATTGCAATTCATAATTGCCAATGCAATTTGCTCCGTCCGTGGGAGGGAGTTTTCCCCCAACATTGACGCAATTACTGCAATGGTAGCCTTGCCATAATTTGCATTGCGTTGAATCGTGGCGTTAAATTGTTGTTTACTTGCCGGAATCGCTGAATATTTTTGCGCTCAGTCAACAGGATATCAGTGGCTGTTGTGGGGGAAGTCACAGATTCCATCAGCCATCATCCATCAGGCATCATCCATCCATTCACCCATTTATCCCGACCGGGGTCGTAACGAGCGTCCGTTAGCAGGAAGACGAGATAAACTTGTTGCAGCGATAAAAAGCTATAAATTTCGCCAGACTCGCGGCGAGTGTGTGTGTGTGTGTGTGTATCTGTGTATGTGAGCGTTCTAATTAATAGCTTAACGGAGGGAAAGCACCCGAATACCCACACACCTCACCCCCTCCCCCCTTTCCAAGGACCGCTAAATGCCAGCAATTAAATAGTACTAAAAATGCGTGAGAAAGTTTCCATGGCAGATGTTGCCAACGCCTAATTCTTCTGTTTTTCCGTTCGCGGGGCCAAGTCGAAAATGTTGTTTCATAGCCGGGGCCATTAAATTTACAAGTGTTTGGGCATTACCCGCAAGTAAAACATGGGAAAATGCCATGAAAAACAACGGAAAAGCGGGCAAACTTTTCTGGGACACAAGGGCAAAAAGGGAAACTTTCCGTGGACTCCACTCGAAGTGCGGGCCAAGGTCCGACCAGTCCGGCCACAACAACCAATCCTGGCCAGGCCAATTGTGTAATGCATATTTGATTTGTATTTACGCTCTTTGCGTTCGCAAATCGATTGTCATTTGAGTGCCGCCCAAACCCCACCAGTTTTCCCCTGTTTCCTGTTTGGTTTGGAAGCGTGAACAAATGTGGCGCCATTACCAACACCAATGGCACAATAACAGCTAAAGCAGCACCACCAACAACAGCAACCAATTTTAAAACAACAATATAAATACTGCAGCGCTACTTTTTCCTCGAACCGAAAGTATCTTGCTCTCGCACAGTCAATAAAATTGATTGCCCCATATATTTGGGTTTATAGAGAGTGGCAGGGTTAACTTGAATGTTGTGAGCATGGAACTAGGATTATATTAAAGGTCTTTGGATATTTACAGATCAGTTGCATAATGATAAATCATTGTGATAAATGGGTTTTCCATCTCTGACAATTTCTTTTTTACTAGTCTTCTTGCCACACTCCAGTTGCACTTAAATCCTTTAAGTGCAATATCCATTTTATGTTGTATTTTATAACGTCTCAAATCGAGCTGTAACTATACATTATGTGTATACATTACAAATAATAGTTTATTATCAATCCTTTACGAATTTATTTTTAAATATTTATATTTAAATAAGACTAATACTTTTACACACTCAGTTTAACTCTAATGGGCAAACCAACCATGTACATTTTTTATAGAAATATTAATATAATAAACATTGTTAATAATCCATAGTTTATTAGGCGTTTAGTAATTTTAATACGAACATTAATGAAATGATGTGTGCAAAATAATTTTACTGACTCTATTATACTTATGTTGAGTTCAGTACGAGTTTAATGAGATATCAACTCAAATATATGGTTATAAAGACTTAAAGCATACAAAACTGATTTACTACTGATTGTATGCTTCCAGTTAATATTATTGTAAACGCCAAGCGAACAAAGCTTTTTTTTATTTGTCTGAGAAATTCAATACGTTTTAATGGACCCAAAATACATTATAGGGCATTGGCAATCAAAGGTACTCATGACTTTCAGAGGAAATTAATGGAATGCGAGTTTCATTATTTTCTGTTTTTCCTACGCTGACCTTTCTGTTTCATTGGACAAGGGCACCAGTTCTGGTCGTCCAATTATGTGGGCTTTCATGCGTATACGCAATTTCGCCCATTTCCCTTTTAATCTGGTTGTATTTGCTGCGTACATCTTGTACGACAGCGGGTAAATTAAACAGAAAAATTAACCGGAAAAGTTGAAGGTATATATTTAATTGCTTTCGCTCGTTCGCCTTGTTGTTGGCTAGACAATGGAATTTGCCGGGGAGTCCGGAGCCGTGGGCCATTCATAAAAATGCCAAACGCACAATGTCGAAACCAATCGAACTGAAACCGGACGGAGTCGAGTAAAGCGGAACGGAATACAAAGGAAAAGCGGTCGAGGGAGAAGAAGGCGGGACGGCATGCAAACACCGAATGAAAACACCCAACGACGTGTAAATATTTAGTTAGAATCGTGTGTTTATATCAACCCCGACAGCGAAAAACAAAAATCTCCATTTGATAGTTTGATTTGTGTGATATCGATATAAAAGGAAGAAAAAGGCCGAATCACAGTCCAGTTGATGTGGCTGATGTATTTTTGAAAGGTCTATAAATACGAGCTGCCCGCCCTGTCTTCGATAAATAAACAAGACGCGACGCATTCCGATGCCAGAATTCCCCACTGGGAAAACAATTACTCATACGCCATGTGAGCCCCCTTTGGAGTTGAGGCTGCGGTTCAAGGTCGGGTCAGGAAACCCGATATCCCTCCAGCAGTTTGGGGAATATGCGAACTAGAGCTGATGCAGCAAATGAGAAGGGAGATCGTGTCCACAGTTGTCACAGTTTCCTTGCAACAGTAACCACTGCAGCAACACACATACCAGGGTGCCGCATATGCATACACACGAGCCTGTGTGTCATAAAACTGTCAACCTGCATTTCAGACGTTCCACAAAAGGCAAAGTTACACCATGGGATCAAGGCTGCGAATAATTGCAGCACATTCTTCCAATTATTTATTTTTCTGCATTTAAATTACTTCATTTGAGGGGGGAATCATGTGAGAGACATGCAGACTGGCGGAGGTCTCTATTGCATTTACTTTAGGTATATGTAGACAAATTTAAGGCTCGGCTATTATTCTGTCCGGAAAATATAGAAAGGATAATATAGATTCTTTGAGTGGTGTAGTATTTTCAGCTACAATAAATAAACAGGAAATTTTTTAAATATAAAAGAAAATTTTTAAATAAAATAAGAATCAAGAATAGTTTAAAAGTATTTATACTGCTGTACTTAAATAAAGGTACTCTAAGACAAAAATTTAGTTTTGTTTGCAGTTTAGTTTATAGGCTAACATATTTTATAAGTAAAACTCTTAAGGTATACAAATTAGATAGAGCATTTAAGAAACAGGAAAAAAGTGTTGTCCAACCTTGATAGATTCCGCAGAATGTTTGTTGGGCCTGAAAATAGATGACAAAGTATCTTCCAATTTCTTTGATTCTTTAAATAAGGAATGCAGTTTCAAATATTAACTTACAGGAAAAAAAAGATAAAATAATTTTAAATACTTTAAAAACTCACAATTTTTATCTTGGGTTGCCAATTTACCCCAAACCAAACACATGTCACCCATGGTGCTGGGCTTCGGTTCACTCTGCACAGAGTAGATGTTCAGAATTTCAGCTGTTGCCATTGCCAGGGCCGTGGACATGCACGTGGACATGGATGTAGCTGCCTCTGAATATACACGTTGGATGCTGATGTCGGACCGTTGGACTGGGCGACAGACCGACATTTCTTCACAGACAGTTTTCACTAATTATCTGACACGCTGATGGCTGCTGGGCCATGGCAGTTGCACTTGATGCAACGGGGGGGTTGGAAAATGGGGTGGTGGCGGGTCTTTTTGCTGCAGCTCGTTGCGGCCAAGGACTCATTTGAATGTGTGTTGTTCTTGTCCTCACACTCACACTCACACGGACACGCCAACTTTACGTACACATCTCAGAACTCTAATTTCAAAGGTCGTGCCTGTGAAAAGTGAGATGGCGAGGGGTGAACGGTATTTTCGGCTTTATTTTCTTGTCCATTTTTTTTGTGTTTTTTTTTTATTTGGCTTGTCCGACGTCTCTCGTTTCGGTGTCATGTGTTTTAAGCCATGTGCATGTTTTATTTGGCGAACAGCTTTTTTCGTTTTGTGTGTTTTGTTATGTTTGGGCTGCATCGGTTGGTAAACCGAAAAATGTGCGAAGGACAACGGCGAAAAGGGGCGTCAATAATTGAACGCCCCCAGTCGAGAGTTTTTGGGGTATCAGCAGCTGTATCCAGTATCCCGTTTCCACTTTCCACCATCGGGCAGCTAAAAGTTGATTAAATTTAAGTATTCGCCAGCTCCGGCTTTTGGTTATGCCCTCTCGCCATCCGGCTGCAACTCCGGCCATTTGCATTTGCTATTCCATTCTTGATTTGAGCGCGGGTAATTGTGCTGCGAAATTATTAACGATTACGTATTTATGCGGCAGTTGGTGGGCGTGGAATTTGGGGCATCCGATGGAGGGTGTTGGCCAACGTGGCAAATGCGAAATGCCCTTGATTATCACGTATACGACACGGATACGTGCGAGATTTATTTTTATCATTAAGCTGGAGTGTGCAGTTGAATGGAATTAATTTGAATATTTGCTATTTAGCTAATATTGAACATAAATATTTACTTATCATTTGAGGGTAAGCCTTGAAATTATTCTATATACCAATTCAATAGATACAATACATTGCCCTGTCAGCTAGCATCTGAAGTTACATATGTATAGAAATGTAGTTGATTTTGTATATTGTCTTTGCTTTGACCTACTACCAAATAAGTTGTACAATGTAAATAAATGATTTATAACCCCTATTAGTGCAGCTCATTCTTTATTAAAAGTATCTTACATTCATGAGTACATACCGACTTACTTTAAATACTAATGTATTTAATTAATAAACTCATTCAAAGCAAACTAAAAACCAACTTGTAAATCCCTATTATACCCAGGATATGCCACAAAAATCACACAACTGCAGTTTATAAATTATTCTGTCATTAAGTTAGTGGTTCTTTCTATCTTTTCCCGGGTAGTTATTTTTCGAGTGCTCCGCCATTAAATAAACCCATTCAACGCAAACTGAAGCCACTCACAACCAGGCAATGTATGTCGCCAATTAAGCATTTGTTCGGCTTGTCATTGACACCAAACTTGCCAGCCCTGAAAGTTAGTCCGGCGAGCGCAAACTACCGAATACAATCACATAAATCTAATGGAAAAAAAACTGTCAACTACTTGGCTAAAAAGTTCAGATGTCCCATTATAAACACACAGGAGCAAATATTCCTTGAATATTCAGAGGCAGCAACAAGCCAAAGTTGTTAACAGGGGCGCAAACATTGGTATGCTTCAAATTGGCTAACAGTTGCGGCAGCTGCGCAGAGAGAGACAGCGGAGAAGGGACTCTCTCACTCTCTCTCTTTTTGGGCCCATTTTCCTCTGCTTCTGCACAACTGTTGAATTTTCCTCTGCCGCGGCCCACAACAGATGTTGCCGCTGTTAACTGTTATTTACTTTTGCGGCAGTGGCAGCAACAGTTATAATTTTTGCCTGGCTTCGTTTTATGTCCTCGGATGATTTATTTTTGTACCGCCTGAGACGGAGGAGGCAGTAGTACCATTGGCCCTGGCCATAAGGCATGTGGTCTTTGTTTGGATTTATGCGTGTGTGTTTGCCATGCCGTTCCCCTTTATCTCCATACACCACCCACCCCCTCCCCAGTATATATTTTCATCTCTTTCCCGGCACTTCATCCCTCCCTTTCATTTGCCTAGATTGTTTGCACGCCTGGCTGGTTGGATATTGTGTTTGGGCCAGAGATAAGACGCTTAGGCTGTGCACTCACAAAAATTGTTATTGTTGTCGTTTTTTTTTCTTTGAGGATTGAATTCATTGAAATTGTTCTGTGGTCAGTGAATGGCTTTAAGCCAATTTTCAGGCAAATCCCAAAGGGATCAAGGTGAATTTCTGTGTGTGACTGGCTTTAGTTATCATTTGGCAGTTGAGGTAATTCGATTTTGAGTTCAAGTTTGCTTTGCACAAATTTCATTGAGGTCGTAGATGAACTTTGGTTATTGGGCTCATGTTGTTTTGTGGTATATTAATGATGTTGAGAATTTAAAAACAAATTGGGGCGGAAAGAAAATAGGGAAGTTAGTGGTATTTATCAGGTTAACATCAAATTTAATTATAGAAAGTAGTTGAATTTTAGTTATAAGGTTGGGTCATTCTTTAAATTGAGAATTACGAAAAAATAATGCCTCAATAAAAATCGCAAAGAGATGCTTAGATCCCTCCTTATTTTATTTTATTTTATCGAATATTCTTTCAGTGTGTAAATGTGTGCGTCCGGGGCAAGTATTTGATCCTTTTAAGTGAAATTTATGCAAACTGGCGGCTTCAACTTTTTCTATTACCCAACCATATCGTTTAATTAGCGATTGCCTCACGGTTTTCAGTGCCACGACATGCAAGATTCAGGAGTCAGGGTCTGCTCCGCCCTTTGCATGTTGTGTGCGAGCATTGTTGTGCATTATTTTCTTCTACTTTGCATTTAATCATTTTTTAGATGATGGGACTGCTGCTGTTGATGGCGCCCATTGTGGCGACCCTTTTGTGTGCCATTTGCATCACAGCTGGCGTCGACATTCACGAGCATGCGACTGCGATTACAACAACGACTATGCACTGCGGAAATGAAAACAATATCCATTTCCATTGTAGGTTTTTATTCGGTATATATACATACATATACATACGGAATAAAGGGCCGCAGAAAGCGCAATGGAGGCCATAAGGGAGTCCTGTCGCTGCCATTTTCCCATGGGCCTACGGCCCAGAGCTCCCATATGTACATATAAACTCACACATTTCACTCGGCGACTGAGAGCCCGGCTTTAACTGTTACTCACACTCCCACTTACCTGTCATAGCTCGATATGGTCTCGATTCACTTGTCCTGTTTCAGTGATGACCACTTTTCTTTGCAATTTTTTCGTTCGAACGGAAATTAAAATTGGATTGTTGGAGGTGTTATTCAAAAAGGATATGTGGGGTAAAAATTTAATTGAAAAGGCATATTTTTATTATATGCTAACGTTCATAATAAGTATAATGGAGTTAGAAGGGCATTGCCAAACTTATAATTTACTGCTAAAAGCTTTTATTTAACATTTTAGCTTTTTACCAAAAATAACTAAGTAAAATTGTTTTATTTGAATTTAAAAAAAACTTAAAATAAGCTGGTAATATTCAAGATCTTTTGTGTAAAGCATTAAAATGAGTAATATAGTTTTTATTAAATTGTGTGTTTGCTCTTATTCTAAAGATTATAAATTAATATATAATATACAAACATATTTGGATTAAGCTTTGATTTAAAACAAAAAGGAAACGATGTAGTGTGGTTTAAAATATTTTTTCATTTAATTAACATATTTTTGAGACCTGCGAATGCAACTAAGTGTTTTCCGAGATAGTTTCCATACTTTCCCGAACAATTCTGGGCAGAATATGGCCAAAGAATGTGGTTCATCACTGACCACTCGACATGGTCTACTACAGTGTGTACTGGGGTGCTGTTCGCTTGAGTGTATATATTTGTGTGGGAGGGTGTGCGTGCAACAAGTTGAAATCTGCTACATTCATGCATAATGGAGGCAGACGCGAATCCGAGCCAGAAAAGTGAGCAAAACTATTGGCAAGCTGTCCTCGTTGGCTGGATGCTCCCCCCTCTGACTGCTCCATCTTTTGTGAGTCCTTGAATGGGGGCGGGAAAAAGCGGGCAGGATATTGGGCGATGATTGTCTATTGAATCGAGTGGGAGAGCCATTCTAATGTTTTGTTGCTCTTGTTGTTGCAGGTGCAGTCGTCGCCTTTAAGCGCCACTTGATGCCATCGTGACACACAAAGGCTCATCCATTGAAAAGGCAATTGACGAGAAGGAGAGCGAGAACGAGATCGAAAACGAGGTAACCAGGGGGCGGCGGCGATGACACTGACGCATCCAAAGACGTCGCCACCCAGATGACGGGCAGGCATCAGCAGGAGGAGCCGAATTAGGTGCACCACCACAGCCCCGAGGACAAAACAAACCGATCAACGTGTCAACGTTTCAACGCGTCGAGGAGAATGCAAATAGGCGCCAAGAACAGCAGCAAGAGCAGCAACAACCGCCTCCAACCACCAGAGCCTCAGCCTGAGCCTGAGCCACCCAGCAACCATCTAGGCCAACATGGCGGATGCGGACGATAGCAAGAGTGGGAGCGGAGGCAGTGGTGGCAGTGGGAGTGGCGCGGAATCCCTGCAGCTGCTGACCAAACTGGACAAGGCCGTCTCCACCAACGATGTGCTGCTGGATCTCCAAAGAGCGCTCACCTACGAGGCTGTGTTCAGCACTCTGGTGGAGCACAAGATGCAGGCCCTCAAGCGGGACTACGAGGAGCACAAGAAGGCGAAGCGGCGCAAGCGGAAGTCCATCGGTCGCATCTTTCTGCCGCGGAAGCTCTTCGGCAGCGGCAGTCGTCGTTCCAGCAGGGAGGATACCCCGCCACCAGAGGAGCCCCAAGTGCATAAATCACCACCAACCACAAGTAGCAGCAAGACAAAGGCCAAGACAAAAGCCAGAACCAGGACCGATGACATCGAGGAGGCCAGTGGTTCGGTGGCCAGTTTGCAGCGATCTCATCCCAAGCGGCCGGAGAACTTGGAGGACAGCCTGGCCAGCACGGTGAGCAATTCCTCGGGTGCCCAGCGGCAGCACAGGCATAGCCACAGTTTACTGGTCCGCGCCCAAACCCACACGCCTGCACACCAGGTTGAGATGGATGCGGAGCGGAGATCCATCAGCTCGGAGGCCCAGCTCCCCGCCAAACATTCCACAACGATCAACGGCGAGTCGGAACTACTGCCCCCGATCTCCGGACACGACAATACCTCGACGACTGCCACAGCAACTGCCACAGTGACCGCCACGGGAGGAGGCACCACTTCCGGAGGAGGTGGAGGAGGAGTGCTCCACAGCTCCACACTGGCGGACGACAGCCTGACCGCCTCGCTTCGCGGCAGCCTCGAAAGCCTCTCGTACAGCAGTTCCCGCTGCACCGTCAGCTTTGGCGGAGCGGAGGTGATTGCCGCTTCTGGGACGGAGGCGGAGTCCAGGGAGCGGGCGCGACTGGCCAAGAGACTGAGGATCCTGGAGGCCAAGTCGATCAGCGCCCAGTGCAGCCCCATCTTCCCCAGGCACGTGGTCCGCTCGTTTCCGCTGCAGTCGCCCCAACAAGCGGTGAGTTTGTGCCTAAAAAGGCTGGTATTTTTCATAAAGTCCTCTGGATTCGAGGGCCTACCCCAAGCCACCCACCTGTGAATACTTAATCTCATTTAAAATACTAATCAATTAACGCAGGTAATATTATTTAAAATTTAATTAAATCAAACAATTATATTTGTTACAATTTTTGGTCTAGATTTTTGAATTTAGAAACAAAGAAACTTTAGAAATTACCAGTTATTTCATAAAGGTTTTTGTATTTTCTTGATTCTTGAATTTAAAAAGAAATAAAACGTAGAAATTACCAATAATTGCTAAAATAAAAAAGAAAATACATTTACCAACACACTTATGATTACCATGATTATTCAAACTATTTACGAAATGTTAAATACTCAAAGGATTACCATTTAATTTGCATATCTGCTAAAATTATATAGTCAATAATCAAAGAATATATTCAAAATGTTATCTAACGTTCAAATATTATTTGTTCAGTGAATTTGCATATTTGCTAAAATTTATTCTTCTATTCTCAGCGTCTGCACATCAATGTTCCCTCCAGTTTGGCCAAGCCTCAGTCGCAGTTGCAGCAGCAGCAGCAGCAACCCCACGTGGCCTTGGAGATTGAAACGCTGCCAGCTCCCCTTCCCCAGCGAAGGCGTCTGCTGCCCAAACAAATATCCTACACGGAAAGTGGAGCAGCTGGGGATTTCGGAGTGGGAGCGGGAGGAACAGAGGCCTTCACCCGATACTTCTCCCGCCAGAACACCTCGGAGGATAGCGCCAATGTGACGGTGAGCACGGTGTTGGCCCAAAGCGACTCCCAGTCGCTCCATGCCACGCCCAGCTATGCAAATACGCCCCCAGCAACGGGCGGCAGGAATCAGGAGCGCCGCAAGTCCCGCAGCACTGGACTGTTGGCCGTGCGTCCGCCATTTGGCGTGGATCCCAGTGCCGTGGTGATTCACATGGAGGGACGTGGCGAGGAGAGGGCCAGGACGAGGACTCTGCTGCCCGAGAAGCTGCACCGGATGACATCAACGTCGACGGGCTCCAGTGTGGCCGCCACCGGTTGCTGCAGTGCGGCAAAGCCGAAGGAAAAGCCCAGTGAAGGCTTCAGGCCCGCCGCGATGCCCTCCTCGGCAGCAATGACAACGGCCCAGAGCACGGGCAGCGACGATGAGTACCGCCGGCGGAAGCGGAAGTACAGTAAGTGACTGTGAGCTCAAGTGGAGGATTCCTTAATCATTCAGAGTTTCTTTTGCACCCCCCATTCCAATCTCCCCCAGAGCGCCATCATCGCTGTTCGGATCCCGCTTTGGTCTATCCCACGCCCAGTGGTCTCCAGCATTATGTGCACGTGCTCGGCATCAATCCGGACACTCAGAAGCCCATGTAAGTCCTGTCGGAGGAAGAAAATGAGCTCCTGCTTTAAATTTTATTGCATAGAATTCCTGAGAGATGCAGTCTAAGGTCTTTAATCTTTAAAACTAAATGGTTTTATAGTACTCTCAATGGCTCAGATTCTCTTCAAATGTAATATTGTACATATAATCTAGTAAAATATAAGTATAAATTACCTTAGTCATATTTGTACGAAAATAATTCATTAAACCCTTTAACAATTGACATGAACTAGGATTAAAGAATTTTAGAATTTAAAAATTTAAATATTTAAATAACAATATTTAAGCTTTCACTACTTTAGTTTTTAAAAAACACTGGAAAACTAACAGAATTTGTATTTTTTAAATTTAATTGACAATTTATAAGCTTGGTTTTAGGAGAAATAAATATATTATTAAATTAACCTTAATTAAACTGTATACTAAATGTGTTTAGTAGATAGTTTACAGAAACCTCAACAGTTTTTTGGCAAGAAAAATTATTTATTTTATGAAAGTAGACAAAGGAAGTTTTCCTTGATTTAAAAATTAAAGCCTTACTTAAAAGCATAACGATAGCACGTTCAAATATCAAAGGTCCTGTCCGCTAATGTAATTTATTATCCGCAGACAATGCCCGTACGGTGAGGACTCGCCCTGCGACCTGCAGCTCGACATGGACATGGACATGGACTTGGATCTGGATAACGACAAAATGGACGACCTTGAGCAGATGGTCCCCAGTGGTCATCAACGGCATCGCCGAAAGCATCGGTGAGTGGGCATCGAAAGTTCACAATGTACCCACCCCGTTAGAAATCCAAGAAAATCCTTTCAGCCAGCAAGATACATTGGCCTTGCTGGCCAGGCCAAAATCGGCTTGAGTTGAGAAATGATCGGAAAGCACATAAATAATAGCGTATTTCAGGGGCCAGCTGATGGATGAATGTTGGCTCTGTTGGGCAGCTAGGACAGCATTTGGACAGGTGCAGCACAACAAAGGACTGGCCGTGGCCTTGGGCTGCACTAATAAATGTCCTGCCGATTGGCGGTGCGATGGCGATTGTGATTGTGATTGTGATTGCCAAATATGCCCTAATGCGTTGCCCTCCTTTTTTGGCTCCGCCACCATCATTTTTCCCTTGGGAGGCTCGGGTGACGTTGAGCAGGCAACAATTGATTTGTGCGACTATTTGGCGGAGGGACGGGAAGGGGAAGGGGACTTAGGTGATTCAGTGGGTGGCACAATGGCATTGACTGTCAGCAGCCCAGATGTCTGATGTTGTTTATACCGCTGCTCTCCTTTTTTTCCGCCCATTGCCAGGAGCAACTTCCGTTGCAAAAATCGAGCCATGTTGTGTTTGTAGCAAGCGGTGGCTGGTGGGGCTGCGGTGTAGGGGAAATTGCGGCAGCTTTGTAATGCGGAAGTTTTGCAAAACCCAAACGGAAATAGAGCAAATATGTTTAAGCTCCCGTTGCAGGTAGCAGCTCACATATGTGGCTAAGAAGGGAGGAAGAGGAGGGTTTCTCAGGCACACAAGCTAAACAGATTAATGTGCCAAATTTCTGCCAGAAATAATCATCAAATGGCATTAGAAGCAATGCCATGTAACTGAAACTTTATTTCCTCTTACAAGCACTTAATCAATTTATGGTTTTCCAAACCAACAAGTAATTTCCTTGAAATAACCTCTAGAATCAATTTAAGTTTCATTGGACTTTCAACGTGCAGATAGTCCTTTGAAAATGTTTACTTTACATTAAACTTCTAATGGAATAATTATATTAAAACAACAATCAACTTTGCCTTAAGCTTTATACTTAGGAAATTATGTTACTAAAATATATATATTTTTATTTTTATCTCTCAACTCACAGACATCGCCACAAAAAGCGACATCGGCACAAAAAACCCAAGATTCTGGTGCAGGACTTGGACACAGAGGTTGTTAAGGTGAGTGATATCCTAAAATTAAATCCTCAAAGTTGTAATCCGAGTAATTATATCCTGTCAGGTGATTGATCCTCATGATCTGTCGCAGCGTGCCCGCTGGACAATAATTGCCACCGCCTGTTTATTGTTGCTCATGTGCCTCATGTTAATAGGGGTTACTTTGCGGATGGCACCGATCATCGATGATATGGGTAAGTCCATGATACAGACACACATAAAGTTTGTTGCCCGAAAACCAAAATGCTTTATCCCGAATATGTTATAGTATTTGGTGTACCCTTCTTGCATTGCAGTCCTCTTAGTGCTTAAGCGAATGTAACTCTAATGGAACAAGTGTTAAGGCCTAGTATAAGATATTAAAAACATAAAATGCGCCTCGTTATTATCCTAAATTCGTTGCAGTACAGACATTGTAAATATGCATATGTAGGCACGAATTGATATTATATATGTTCATTGATTCTATACCAATAGTGCCTTAAGACCCAATAGATAAAGATGATGATCACATATCTAATGCCATGTGTATTGTGTTTTGTTTCGTTATATTTCAAATTTAGAATACCTAACGAAATGTAAGTACAAGAACATAAACCGAAAACCGAGAGTTAGTACCTAAAACTTCGGTCTATCGAAGTTTGTATAGAGTTCCCGAATTCGGCAGGATTGTTGCCAAAGATAGTCCTGGTAAATTCAGTTACTTACTTTTGTGGAGTTATCGAAAATGTTTTTAAATGGTATTTATTGTTAATTGGAACTCCCCCTAAAAGGGACCTCCATGCGTTGCTGTTAGAAAAAGCTTTAATGTTATGTTTGAGAGCTGTAAAAAAGGCTTTGAGAAAAGCTGTCGTAGCCTGTAAGCTTGTGTTATATTTGCAGGATATAGCTTTAAGCTCAGGACATCTGACTGTTTTTAAGCTTGAGTTTATTTTGCTGAAACTTGAGCCAGCTTTTTGAGTGTTTTTTGTATTTTTTTTTGCTTAAGCTTTTAGAATGCCGCTCAATCTTAATGCCTTTGCAACGCCCGAAGTGGGCACCCCCTGCTGCGTTTATGTGTGCCATTGTGTTGCATAACAACGCAGTAACGGACGCGGAACTAGGACAGTGTATCACATGTTGCATCTCACACAAACACAAATACAAACAGAACCAACACCAGTACAGCACAGTTCACATCCATGCAGCCTGGCATTTGTATTAGTTTCTGTGTTTTTGGCATAGATTTGCGAGCTGCTTGATTTGTGTTGCCGTTGATGTTTGATGTGGATGGGTCGTAACGGAACGGCCCCTCCTCCCTAATTATCAATCATCAATCATGCATGCCTTGGCTCACCTTCATTAGAGTGGAGAGCGATATAATTAGATGTTGATTAGAAGACGTTTCCCCCCTTTTCACGCCCCTTCCCTTGACAATTATCCAGGACTCCCTGCTGCGATGGCAGTGCAAACTTTTGGCTGAAAGGCAATGAAATGTCAACAGGCAGCAGCTGCGACTCCTGCTTCTAGTTCTAGTTATATAGTACATTTGGGTCCTGCAGTCCTGGCCCTTTTCCAAGGCGACGCACTTAATCGGCAGCCACGACGGTGGCAGCACAATGGGGCTCACCGCAGCGTGACAGGGGCTGCTTTAAACTAATTTGCGTGGTGGCCCGCTTAGGCACAGTGGATAAAAGCAGTCGAACTATAACCTCTAACCTCCTTTTCAAGAAATTTTAATTTACCTAAGTACATTATTCTTTATACAATTATAATCAACGGAATTTCACACCACTAGAATTTATTCCAGCACCATTTTCGGATTATTCATAGTCTGCTGTGCAAAGCACATACATTGCAGTTTCCTAAAATTCGAAATAATTTATTTATATTTCTAATGCATTTCCATTGGATAAAATCGATTATTTGATTGATTTAATAAAGGACAAGCCCAATTGGGACGAATTGGCATTAGTTCCGTTGCCCTTAATATGAAAATATCAAACGAGTGGTTCGTAAACTGAAACATTTAAATGATTTACAAATCCAACCTAAAGCTGATATAGTGGGTTTCAGCATTTAAGTGATTTATAAGTCAACCCCAAGCCTGAGTGCTACTATTTTCGTTTTAAAATTTTCTAAGAATCCTTTAGCAAACCCCCATAATCAGATTAAGAAACCGTTTGTAAAGAAAGGGGTGATAATGGCTTCTAGGTAACTGCAACTCGCAGTAAAATCTAAAAATGGCAGAGTTGACCTCCAGAAGAAAACAGAGATAGAAATAAAATACACTATTAGAAAGGGGAATCAGCGACCTTGGCTAACGAAACGCTAAGGTAAGTTTAAACTCATTTCCCAAGTCAGATACATTTTCCAGAGAACTTTGAATCGAAAGACATACCATTAGGTGGATAATAGGTAGAGCATCGGGTATCAAAGGTGTGAACCACAGTCCGTTGGAAGGCGCTAACTGCTGCATGCACGAGCGCACTCCCTGGCCAAAATGGCGGCCGGGCGCTGCTTCCTGAACCGACATCCACATCCTCATCCTCCTCCACATCCACATACCCCCACCCCAGGTCGCCCATTTTCCTTCGCTTTTCCTGCTGGTGCGTTCATTGTGAGCGCCGAGTGGAAAATGTGGAATGCTGCTATGCATTTCTTAAACCAAATCAGCGGCCATGACAAAGCAGCCCGTGAGTTGGAGTCCGTATCTGTGTGTGTGTGTGTGTGTGTGTTCTGCCCTGTTGTTTGTCTTTGCTTTGTGCTGGCACTCAAAATAGGCGAAAAGAAAACACCACCCCGTAGTCAGCGACCCCCGTTCCAAAACTACCAGCTGATGACGTTGAAGCCGCTCTTGACTTCGACCCGGCGAAAAAGTTTTTCCACTATGCACGCAATTTCCTCGGGAGGAACTGTAGTTTGTTGCTCCGTCGCTGGTTTTTCTTTCAGCTTTGATGCACAGAGACAAAAGCATAATGACTCCATTTTGGTATTGCCTTTTGAATATTTCACTGCTGTTCTTTGTTCATGAATATTCGTTATTCGGTACTTTTTTATTTCATAAATATTTATACACTTATCGTAGCGTTTTTCTAAAGTCAAAAGAGGGTTGAACCCATTTTTTAGTGTCCGTAGGTAAGCTATAAAATAGGTAAAGATGTAACTGAAAATCAAAATTGTATGTTTATAGATATTTGCATACCTTTCATTTATATTTTATAATATTCACATTATTATTGACTTAAGGATGTTTTTTAAAGTTCAGAAAATAACGTTATGTAGCTGAAGGCACTAGCTCAATTACTTTATTTATATTAAATGCAAAAAAGGTTTAGTTTTTTATTAAGATTTCAAAAAAAAGCAATAAGTTTCTGTTGAACAGAATATAAATGATTAAAATTTCTGTATTTTGCTATTGTTTTTTTTCCAATATATTAAAATTAAAGTTTTGGATACATTTTAAGGCGTAAATGTATTTTGTTTATTAGGAAAACAACAATCAGTTAATCACCAATTAAGGTGGAATTTTTTTCTCAGCGTTTTATTTTTGTATTATTATTGTTGTGTTGTTGTTCTGTTGCGAACTGCTGGTTGCTTCAGTGCTGGTTGCTGTTGTTGTACCGCCCGAAGGCAGCGGTCGCGTTGTCATTTTTGGGACTGCGCGTGGATGCTCTTGCTGTTGTTTCATTACTTTGGTGCATAAAACAAATGCGCATAGTTGCCGTCAGTTATTATCCACTTGCAGCGGCACTTTGTGGCAGCCACCATGTCACCATTTTACAGGGAATACGAAGAGAATCATGGCAACAATGCGCCCCCTTGGCCAGAACGCGTTTTCTTTTCGCTTTGGCTTTTGGTAGCTGGCTTAATCAACACGACGACGTTACTGTGAGCCACAAAAGGCATTCCAATTGCCCAGGCTCATGCTGAAGCTCAGTTCCAGGATCCAGCCAAAGGACCGGCCAGGTCCACGCCCCATTCCCCCTTTCCCTCACCGCCTAACCGCCGCCCCCCTGTGCCCCCTACTCGGCCGCAAGTATTTCTGGGACCAAATTATTTTCATAGCTTTAGCTTAAAAGCTGAAAATGCCGCTGCCCCTCTGGCGCTGGCAAAGAATTAAAAATATTTACAGTATTTCCAAGTGAGCCGCACAGAACAACAAACAGTATGTTTAAATAAAAAAAAAAATGAAAAGGAACGCAGGAAACTTGGACGAGCATGAGACAAAGGAAATGTCATCCATCCTTGTGTGTGAAGGAACCTGTGTGTGTGTGTTTTTGGTTACCACAAGGGTCGAAAAAATGCAAAGCATTCCAAACAAATATGATAAACCATAATTCCGCTTGCCATTGAGATAGCTAGCTGGCAAAGACGAGTAGAGAACTTTTGTCATTTTCATTTTCACCAATTTGCACAAAAACCACAAGCAAATATCGACAGCTCTACAAAGGCTTACGCCATGGCCAGGGATTAGGACCGTCCGAACTTTTCATGATTAATGATGCCTTGCAAAGTTCGCCTTTAACTTTGCCTTTTTCCCATGCCACTTTTCCCTTTTTCCAAATTTCTCGGTGTTCGTTTGATTCAGTCAACTGTCGGCAGTTGGCAGTCATCACATCATTTCAAAGCGATTTCCTTAATGATTGCCCATGGTTGTGGGTGGGTTTTACACCAAACACATAAATTCACCCATTCCCTTCCCCATTTTCCCCAGCTGCATAACTGATTTAATCAGACTCAAGCTGCATTCAAAAGTATTTTAACAGCATTTAGAGCAATGCGCTTTTTAATAGACCAAAACCCTCTTGACTCTTTGGGCCTGACTTAATTGCTTGGCCGGGCCAAAAGTGAAATGCGAAACAGCAAGTACCATGCTGATTTTGGCAAGCTGCCCTGTCTGCGTTCAGAAATTAAATTGGCCATGTTTAAACAGCAAATTTGGACAAAATTAGACGGGCTTTTATAGTTATCCAAGGGCCGTTTGGGGGGGCCACACAAAGGCAGTGGCCTACCAGAAATTTATGCAATATCCAGCTTGCCAGTCAAATGAAGCAAAGCCACAGCCGCAGCTATTTGAGGTGGGCCCATGACTACCTAATACCCTGTAATAACCACTAGCTAAAAGTGGATCCCACAAAGCATATACCCCAAAAACCCCGAATATGCGGATGAATGCCCGCCCAGTCTATCAGTCTGAATTCGTAATGAGATGAGTGCACCACGAACAACTTACGCAAATATTTGGCAATTATCTAGTTTCGGTTTCGTTTCGGCCGAAATCCTGAGTACGGAAAACTGGACTCGTACCCTCGCCACGAAACATCCACACCGGCATTATTATAATGACTGAACATTGCTGCAAATTAGGCAAAACAAAAAAGTTGGTGGTGCGAATGAAAGTGCGCAAAAAAACAGAAAAGTAAACTCATGGGAGTTGAACGAATGTGAAATTACACTATTTACAAATTGGTATATACTCAGTTATAAGGGCTAAGATAATAAAAATATCTAGAAAATCATATATAGAAAAGTAAACATTTTTAATTGGTTTTTTATATTTCTTTAATTTCTTGGAGTTCTGTTTATTATGTCTTAACAAGAAAACTTGATTAAAAACATACTTCTTTGTAAAAAAAGTATTTAAAACTATTTTCTTATAAATAAAGTGTAAGCGTTAAGATAATGCCCACAAAATTTGGAAATAATAATTTAAAATCTAATATTTAATCGTATTTTTGGTATGGTATAAACCAATACCTATACCAAAATACTTATTTGCTAGACTTATTTCTAAATTAAAACTACTTCAATACAAGTAACAAGTAAAAATTATTAATATTGTCATTGCTTAAAATTTTTTTTTTATAATCCCAAATTTCTTATAAAAACATAATATTGTGTTTTTATTTAAAATTTTTTAAATTAGCAAGCTCTTGCCTTTGGCTTTCGATAGGGACCCCATCGTAGGATATCAGCTATGAATGTCGGCTGTCACATCCTGGTCCTGCCATCCCGGACTGTTTTATGATAAGAGGGCTTCTGGGGGCGGCGGAGGGGGCGTGGTCACGAAAAGTTGAGTGGGCATCGGGCGTGTCAAAAGACAAACACCAAAACTGCTCGCTGCGGGTCTCTTTGTGTGTGTGTGTGTGTGTGTGTCCTGTCTCTGTTTGTCCAAATGCGAGTGTCTTTTAAATACTCATTACAAAATTAATTTGGGGAAAAGTTTTGATAAAAATCCTATTATAAACATAAATAAATAGGCTGGCCCTTGCGATGTGAAGAGAATGCGGGGGTCAAAGGACAAAGCAGTGACTGAGCAAACATTTGTGAGTAAGCAAACTGGAAAAGAGGGCGTTACCGCGGGTGGGGGGGTGATCCTTGGAAGTGAAAGGTAGTGGCAAAGTCAAAGTCAAACAATGAGGCAGCCAGCTGTAAAGGACGAGAGCTGAGACTTCATTAGTGCTCATCCACAATGTATGCTGGTGTCGTCTTGGTCTTGGAATTTCGGCTGTTCAGTCTTACGGTCCTTTATATGGCTACCCCATATCCTTTTCTTCCTTCACAGTCCTGAAATGGGTACAAATAAGGCATTATGGTACCGCCACTCACTTGCGGTTTATTCTGCGGCTCAGTCCGCGACTATAGGCATATTCAATATTCATATTTTGGCGCGGCAAAGGCATTTATTACCCCAAAACCCTCACACAAGTACACAGAGAAAAGTTTTTATTCAAAAAATATGAAAGGTATTCCATTATGAGCCATTTTATATAAATATATTGAGTTACTAATATTGTGAGAATATCATTAAAAATGTAACCAGTATAAAAATAAATTTTGAAGTTTATTATTTATTAAATAAATAAATGAAGTTTATCTTGCCGTATCTTAGAAAAACCTGAAGGATCAACTAAGTAAGATCAAAAAGTAACTCAATCAAATATAAATATTAAAATAAAAACATTAATTTTTTTCTGTCTACACACATTGATATGGCTACGCCTGAAAGGTGAAAAAGAGGGCGGGACCCACCTCTCTTTGCCAAACTAGAAAGTCTTGTTTCTGTTTGGCCAACGTTTGGCAAAATTTAATCTCAAACTGAAACCGAAGACATTTTGCCAGTCAACGCTCGAAAATGCTGAGCGAAATTGCTTTGCCCGACCATGCCCCCAAGGTGATTTGCATACCGCAGATGATGGGCAAGGGGCAAGGTGCAAGGGGCATGGGGCAAGGGGCAAGTGGATGGGTGAGCCGATGGTTTGCTATACAAAACGGGTACTGTCAGTCAAAGAATGGTAGCATATGTACCGGTGTGTTGGTGTGCCGGCATGTTTGTGGCATACGCTCAAATTAAAAGACCGAATAAAAATAGAAAATCTAGTTTGAATAATAAATAGTTTACTCTGCCTAGACAAGCTTTATGAAAATATAATAATGTCAAAGTTAATTGATTTCGAGAGCTTTATTGAGTGTGACTATGCGAATGAGTAAAGGCCAATTTTATTATCATTGGGTAAAATCTTGATAGAATCAATTATGACACAACATAAGACAATAGTTAGGTATCAAGATAAGAAGTAAAACCTTAAAACACTTAATTAGTAATATCAATTTTTATGTAATTCTAAAAAAAAGGGAAGTTCATAGTCAAAAATAATATGCTTAGATAGTTCCATTCAATTAAATGAAAAAATATGAAACTAATTGGAATAAAGTAATCAAAATATACATTTTGCACCACTCAAGTGACATTCGCAACTTTATTAAACTTGTTATTTTCCAATTTATTTATTATTTGTTCAAAATAGTTGTAATCAGACGTTTCACACGCAATTAAGACATTAAAAATCAGATTAAAGCGCCCACAAATAATATAAGATTTAATTACTAAACTACAAAACGATTTTACAAATTGTACCCAAGCGAGGGCATTAATTACATAAGATCATAATCTTTCGGTTCCAGCAATAGGGTTGCAGTCGCTATATAAGCCAAAAGGTAATGGCAATATGTCAGTTTCAAATTCAACATGAAGCAGTTCGCATTATTCAGCATTTTCCTCCTAATTCTGGTTGTGGGATTGGTAAGAGTTGAAGGGTTTTCAATCAGCCGCTTGGCCTAACCAGAGGTTTTCCAGGCCCAGATGCCCCAGCAGGTTTCTGCCCAGGGCCAAAATGGACAGCCACAGGGCCAGCCGCCGAAGCCGCCAAATGGCAATGGAAATGGCAACCAGCAGGGTGGACAAGGACAAAATGGGCAGAACGGGCAGAACAACTAGAACTAGAATGTTTCTGGGGTGGACACACCTCCTGGGCCATTTCCCGGTCACTTAAATAAACACTTTCTTCTGCAAACTAAAAACTTCCTTTCTTGAACTTCTTAAGCGTTTCAAAGGCAAACAAAATACTTGTAAAAATAAAAAAATGCGAGTATTTAAATAAAGAGTTTTAAAAAAATATTAAAATCGGGGAAAACTAAAATATGCTAAAATTAATACAATATACACTCCCTTAAATATATTCACATCAATGAAAAAAAGAAAGAAAGCTAACTTCGACAAATAAAAAATTTAATATTCTATATTTAGATTTCGATGCTTAACAGCAATAAAGCTAGGTAGATTTTCCAATAAATTATTCAAACTTTCCATTGGAAGCTATATGATATAGACGTCCGACTTTTATAAAAGTAAAATTGTAATTCTGTTAGGGCGTATTCACCCGCAGTTAAGTATATGTGACTTAAAAAAGTGCTATGTTTTACACAAGTTCTTAGAGCTTTATTGTTTTAAAATTGTTGTACAATTTTTATATTCATCTCTACCCCGGCTTTGTGTATTTCCACTCTGTCTGGGCCAAGCCGAGTTGGCAAACTTTATTAATAAAGTGCACAAATTATGAGCATGAAACTCATGCCACGCGAACATGGCCGTAGGTCCGTTCCTGCTGATGGATGAGGGGGCTACAAGGGGAGAAAGGGACGCTGGGAATCTACAAAGCGGCAACTTCTTCAGCGACTTGTGTCCTACATTTTGTGAAAATGCAAATGCTTATTACTCGTACCAAAGGAGATGTGCCGCCAGGCAATGCATAATTGCATTATGGCGGCCGGAGTCTGGATGCAGCTAACCTTCTGTTCAAACACTCCGCAACCCGTTTACCTCGCTTCA
The DNA here is from genome assembly GCA_018153305.1 of Drosophila kurseongensis. NCBI lineage: Eukaryota > Metazoa > Arthropoda > Insecta > Diptera > Drosophilidae > Drosophila > Drosophila kurseongensis. The sequence goes on along the minus strand of JAECXX010000004.1, from coordinate 14,610,145 downwards.
TCCCCGGAAAACACCGTCTAAGCCTTCTTCTAACTTCAGAAACTGCAATGCAGCCATGTGTGAATGCACCTCGGAGAATAACCGAAAAAGTTATGCTATCGCTATCAGTCAAGAAGTGTATAGTAGTTGGTAGAATGGCAGTTGGTTGCTCAGGGAAAGGTAACACTGAAATTGATCATAAATAATGGTTTATTTAAATTTATAAATATGCTTTTGTGACTCACCAAATATATTTAGATTTCGATTTTTACATTACATAAGGTATAATCCCTTTTCAATTATAATTATATCTTGAAATGGAGCTTTTTAAAATGAGCATTTGTGCATTTAGCTCATTAACTGTTTATTTGTTCATTGTTTTATTTGTGACTTTTAAATAACTAATTACAATTCTCCTTTAATATTAGAAGTCTTAAATAACGATTATATTTCGTCATTTGACTTAACGATAACAATCGCTTTAAAAGAATATGTAATAATACAAAATATGGATTTTAAGACAGGTTGAAATTCTAAGAGCATAATTTTTTATAGTTATTAAGATTAAAATTGTTTTGCTCGGTGTGCAAAAAGAAACAAGCCCGTTACCAAATGCTGATGAAAACGCACAGCTAAGCTAAGCGGAGTAAAGCGAGGCGCATTCCCTTTGTTCGATGGCAGAGTAATACATATCTCGTCATATATAATTTCCGCTGCGAAGGATATCCAATGTTCGGGAACGAGGACGCACCTCATCATCGTCATCGGGATGGAAGCTTGCCAGGCGTATGGCGGTGTATCGGTAGTGGAGCCCGAGAGACCCACTCATTGGGCGTAGGCGAGGAAAACAAATGCAGCTTTCACTCCAAGCTCCGTCTCAATGCCAGCGAAAGCAACACGTGACGACACAGGACGAGTGAGTTGCACTCGGATTTTGAGATTTTCGAGGGCCAACAGGAGCCAAGGATGTGTCCAACATGTTGCTTCCCGAGCACAGGACACGAAAGCGAGCACGAACCTCCACTCACGAAGCACCAAATGCGAATCCTGCGTGCCGAAGCCGAAGGACGAGAATTGCCGAGCCGAACTGATTGCTGGCCGAGCGATTTTAGCCACGAGCTGATAAAGCCGCAGCTTCTCTGCTGGTCTACAGGCTAGCCACTCGGTCAGTTGAACATTTTCCATGCTGTGATCAAGTTGTCTTTTCCTCTGAGCGCCGAGCGCTGTGCACGCCTTGGACTTGGAACGTTTCGAAATCGGGCTAAAGAAATATTCAAAAAAAATATTCAACATAATATTCGCAAAATCGAAAAAAGAAAAATCAAAAAAATATATATAAATGTAGAAAATATAGAAACCCCAACTTAAGCTATCAAGTTTAGTGTATATTCTCAAGCAGCAAGTGCGTGAATTTGGGTGTGGGAGCCAAGTGCAAGTGGTTAGCGCAATTTTCGTGGCGAAATAGGCGTGGCAGTTCGGTGGGTGCGGCTGTCCTCAGCATGCACTTGTTGTTCCTGTTCCCCATCTGCAACATGAGCAACATTCATTGCATCCCCAGTGCAATCCGCCACTTGCCCAACTGCTAGCTGCAACAACTTCGCACGATAATTGCTTTTCAATTACTTGCCACGGGCTGACTGCCAGAATATTTGTGCTGCAAATATCGAGTTGCGAACTTAAGTGCTCATGGTTGTATTACATTGCAGGAAAACAAACAAAATATACAAGACATAAAAAAAATGTTGAAACGACGGACTGACTTACATGCATTTTATTAGTAAATAACAAATACAACCAAAAAGAATAATTAAAAAAAAAAACCGAATATCAATTCAATTGAAAACACCAACGGAAAAAACAGCAGAAAACATTTTTGTAAAACAAATTATTAACGAAAAAAAAAAGGTTTCGCCAGCAAAGAAAAGCAAACAAGAGCGTGGAATGTTAAAAATCGCCCGAAAAATGCATTAAATAAATAAACTATGGTCAAAAGAATTTAATTAAAAAACAAAGGCAAACCAAATGAGGCGAAATAATTAAAACAGTAAGCAAACACAGAGAACGGAAAGCAAAACAACAGCCATATTCGACCGCAAAAATTGAAAATATTCTGTAAATCGAGGAGGCGGATAGGAAAGAGAAAGGGCGTTGCGAAAAGAAAGAGAAGGAGACACAGTACTCGGAAAAATGAAGTCGACGAAGGCAAACCCTAAGCCCGGAGTGGATCCCAAAATTGTAATGTACACGAGAGAAAAAAGAAAGATTTACAAAATAATTGAATTCACAATACACACTTTCAAGTCCACTGCCAATAAGAAAAACACACACAAAGAAATCACAAACTCATGCGACATTGCAACAAGAAAATAGCAGACTCATTCGCATTCCTCAACCGAGCCAAATCATTATAGAAGAAAAGTCATTTTTCAAATATTTCCTCGCCCATTGCTCTGCGCTTTTCTTGTCGCGTGTTGCTTCTAAACAATTTCACATTGTCTGACTTTCTGCACAAACAATGGCATTTGTAATTTCCATATCATCTACTTTTCACTCTGCAATCCTCCCCAAACTCTCCGTCTTAATGTAGTATAATCACAATACCATTTTTATCTGTGCATCTCTTAAGTCAGGATCCGCCAGGATTCACCGAATTGAGTCGAGTCAAGACCCCATATCGAAATTTGCTTTTAATAACATACATACCTCACAAATGTGTATTAACAAATGGGTGTAGCCACCCATAAAGTCATATATTTTAAGCTTATTGATTTACTCTCATTTGATTGTGAATCGAAAAGGTTTTTCATGGGTAATATTTAATGACTGTAATTTAGACGCGTCCCGGGCCCTTGGCTCATGTCTAATGAATTATAATTTAATTATGCATAAGGTAATTGCAATTTGGGTGGGCTTCACCGCAGCATTAATTATTGTAAATATGATTGGCCAGGCAAATAATGATAATTATGTGGTGATTATTTAATGGCATATCAGTAAGATGATGAAACACATTTTTGGTTTTTAATTACCATTTGCTCGAGTTCTTCTCTTGCAAAATTCCACTTTGAAATACTTTTGAGTGCAGACATTTCTTTAAAGTGTGCAAATATGTTGATTGATTTTATCTGCAGTTTTTACTCTACCGCAATATGTGATATTTTTATTTTTAACCAATGAATTCCTTCCATTTATGCGCTTATTAATGTGTATTTAACATGTTTGGCTTTCACTCTTAATGATGCTTAAGTGTTTATAAAAATCCGTATATATCCACTGTATAGTATCAGTTTACAGTATCTCTTTCATTTCACCAAAGCCATTTACTTAATTTAGTGTTTTCGTTTAAGCTTTATTTGTCAGACAATTTAAACAAAAATAAAAAATGAACAGGTTAATTTATATTAAACTCTGTTGTTATATACACTTTCAAGAAAACATTTAAAACCGAAACTGATAAATTTGTTGTTCAAGGTAATAATATTAGGGGTTTTAATATTAAACAAAACATTTTCAGTAGGGTTTTGAGAGTTACAGAACATATTTTGTTTCGTTTTTATTTGGCTAAATACAAAACTGTACTGTTCAAAATTTGTTATTCGCTTTAACTCGCCAAACCACTCATTGAAATTCGTTATACACTTTTATGTTTTATTTTAATTTTGCTTTATGCGAAACTTGCTACTGCAAAACCCCTTCGAAATTCCGACAAATAAAGTGGAATCCTCTGCCCGCACATAAGTACGCCGTATAATACATATAATTTGCATAAGTGCTTGTCATGCATGTGGCATCGGCGCAAGGGACCGCTGCAAGCCGAATGTTCAAATGGGTCACACAAAGTCCCATAAAAATGGGTTAGGACCGGGTGGCGTAAATCAAAGTTAGCAAACTGAGCTGAGGAGACGAAAATAGCGACAGACATAACCGATGGGGGAATAACCAATTCAAGAGTTTCGTCTCGGGGGGAAAACAAGTCGATTTGGACCATGTCCAAATCGCTGGCAATTATGTGGGGAAAAACAGTCAATAAAACAATGTAATCACCGATGCTGCTTTGGTCCATGTACATGTCAATTTTCGTCTGCAATTCGCTACACTTTAGTCCGCAATTAAATATGGATTTAACCAAATAAACAACAAATTAAGTAGCAGTATTTTAATTAGCCAAATCCCCGTTTAGGATCGGAGTTGGCAGATAGCATCCACTGTTGGCGCACATTCGTTGTTAGTTCCAGTCACGTTTCATTGTTTACTTGCTGTATGTGTGCCAGGCCGTATTAATTAATGCATAGAAATGTGTATTTAAGCATATTTTAAAAATTAATTAATGTAATTTCTATTAAAACTGGCTATCTCCGTCCCCTCAACTACCCTTTTTCTGCTATAAACCTTTCAACAAGCCGCACAATTTTAATTAGAAAAGTTTCAGCACGGCCCTGCACAGCCGCCTTGTATGCTTAACCGAAAAATATGTTATATATACAGATGGAAATATAGCTTTGGCAAACACAGGCCCGATTAAAGCGGGACACTTTTTTGTTGCCTATTTTCCGTGGCCCAAAGAAGGCGAATCACTGGAAAAGCGGTTGAATTTGTGCATTTAATTTGAATTAGCATTTGTATTTCGAATTTCCATTCAGCTGCGTTAAATAAATGTTTGCCTATACTTTCGCTTTAAGAATTTTAATGAGTGTAAATTAAATTAAAATTTGAGTCTAAATATTGAACTTCTTTTTTAAAAACTAGATTGAGTAAATGAAGAGCTTTGTAACTATTTTTTTTAGATTTGACTACCAACTATTGAGTTTTCGAAGTTAAGAAGATTATTAACAATACGCCCTGGAAAAGTAGTTTTTTGTTGCCTACTGCAGGGGGCAAAATGGCGGAGTTACTTTAAATGCGGATGATTTTTTCAGTTTTCATTTGAATAGGAAATTGAGTTTGGAATGTCAATATAATTTGAATAAATTATTGTGAAACTTTATGCAGTTATACGATTTTTTTGGTCGATTATTAGCCAAACACCCAGGGGTAATGCTTACGGAAATTGTTAGTTGCCTATACGTTAGAGTGAATTTCAAAATTTTATTGTCATATGAATTTCAATTTATTTTGAATAAATGTTTGCCAACTGCTCGACAGCTTTAAGGACTTTTTTGTTCGATTATTAACCATTCGCCCTGTGGTACTGACCACACAATACACGACAGCAGCGGCAAAAAAAAAGCTGTGCAGCAAAAGTGCTGCCAGCACTTTTATCTCTCGCCCCCTTTCCCCCGCCTCCCTGTAGCCACGCCCACTTTTCCTGCTGCTGCTGATGGAATTATTGTGTGCTCAACGAACCGCAAACAAAATCTGTGCTCCGCTCCTGGTCGTTTTTGTTCCCATTTTTAATACACATAAAATGCTGTTTTTTCGCCACTACTTTCAACTTGTGCTTGGCCCTCTTATCTCGGCCACAATTTGCTGTAAAGTTATATACCCCCCACCCCCCCTTTTGCGATGGCTATTCCAGGTTGATGCTCGATTTTCGTGGCTTTTGCCGCAGGTGCGTAGTCGCCACCAGCGATTCCCGTTTATTAATCGTTGCTCATTTGTTTTTCGTAGCCAAGCCAAAGATGCTGACCAACGCAGACCAATAAATCAAATGTCAGAGACAAAAATTAATTATGCCCGCAATAGCGTTGGTGTAATTTGTAACATAATCCAAGGTGCCTGCTTCCACGCCCGCACAATTCGTCATAGTATTTATATTTGAAGCGAGTCCATTGGCTGTGTCAGAATACCCAGTTGCAAAATTTAATAAAACAAATTCCGTTCAAGCGACTTAGCCTCCAACTGAATTCAAATCTCGGCAGTAGCAAGCCCAAAATTCCGTAACAGGCAACATTCCGCAATCCACAGGGGCTGAAGGATAAGGGCTGGATGGGCATGGGCTTTAAGACCACATTCCACCTGATCTCCGGAACCCCCGAAACTAACTCAAGAACCGGCTGAGTCGGAAAAGGGCCCGGGGCCATTGGCTGGCAAACAGAATGGTGCACATAGTTCGAGTAGCTATTTTTCCAGCAACTTGTTCTCCACCTGAACGATGCTGCCATGGCTGTTGCATACTTTCAGTTAACAAATTCCGACTCCGGCTACCTGGCGTATACATATATCAACTATATTTATACCCTCCCCCCTGCCCACACACATGGTTCTGGTGTTCAGCTTGTTCTGCTGCCTTTGTGGAATTCGCTCATGAATTTCATATTCTCCGCCTGCAGTGGCATCGGCCTGTGGCAAGTGTGTATGTGCTTACTGCATTCGGCAAAATATTCCCCGGGCGTTTAGCTGAAGCCCCTGTCCAAAACATATACACGGATTCTGCAGAAATCAAATGCCAACTAATTAGGGTTTTGGTCTCGAGGCACAAAATGTTTACCAGCTCCAAGAATATGCAACCTTTTGTCGTTTTCTCTTAAAAGAAGTTTGGAATTCTATCCAAATTATTGTTTATAAATAAGGCGTGTACACAAAAACCTAGTGCTTAAAGTTAGGTCATCCCAATATTTTCACTACTTTTGAATTTTATATTTAAAATGTAGGCAAAACGATAATATATATCTAAAACTAAGCAGGAGAACGCTCGAAAGTCCTTAGCATTGCCAAAAATGAGCCTGCGGTTTTGATGACCTGTGAGATATAATGATTGAATAAATATTATACAGTCAAAGTAGGAAACTCACCCAAAGTAGCAGTGGCAGATCCACATCAAACATGTAGCCAAAAATCTTTGCCGGTCGCTGAGCCCTCATGATCATCATTTGCCAAAGTCTTCGTTGTTTAGGCTCCATTTCTGGCCAATTGCTATTATCATAGACCACCTGTGCTATTCCCAAACTTTGCTGCTTGAGATATTCCCCACCATAGCAATACGAACTGAGTTGGATGATGATGGCCACCAGAAAAGTGGCTCTAAATGGCACTTGGGCACTCCAGCCACTTCGGCTAAAACGAAAGGCCAACATGCAGAGTTGCAGATAACTTAGCATGTACTTCACGAAAACGATCTCGGCAAAAATCGAACTTAATTCCTTTGCTAATTCAAGAGCCAATCGATGGCGATGGATGCTTTGGGTCAGGTGAACATCTCCATGAGTTTGATCCTTCTTTTTGAGATGCAACTCTAGGAGCTGAAACTGAACCACCACATTGTGAATCAGCCAGGAGAATAGAGTGTCCGTTGCAATGGCCAACCAGGCAGCCGCTGCCACGCCCAAAACGCCCCAAACGTAGATGGGCCAATAAAATTTGGGGTTACGTTCATCAAGCCAGAAATTGAATTCCATGGGTGTGGTTGGTGTGAACATACCCGTTCTTATATAGCCCAGCAGGCCAATCAACATGGGAGCTATAGCTGAGGCCCATATCACTCCGTAGGCAGCATTTCTGAAGGATCTGGAGACATACCTGTCCAGTTGGTTTTCCCTCTCCAGTTTTTCCCTTTGATTGGTCGTGGCAGTGGCCTCGTGATTAAGCTTATGTAATCGGTGAATCAAAGAGCCAATACGCCTTCGTTTCACCACAATGGCCAGGAACTTGAAGGTGCTCAGCGATCCCTGCATAAACACGGCAAAGTTGTCCGTGAGACGGGTTAAGTCCGATAGATCCTGCAGAGCATACACCGCCATGGGCCAGTTGTGGGAAACCAGAGAGAGAACGAGTATCCCCGCCCAAATGGGATGTTTCAGCCTCAGTTGTGGAGAATTGGGATCGAATCCGACGATTTCCAGAGCTCTCCTCTGAACGGCAAAGTAGCTGGAGTCCATGATGTGTTTTCAACCAGGTTCGATTTCCGCTCCAATTTATATACAGGAGCCACTCGAAAAGAAATAGAGGAACAAGGGTCACGATAAGTGGATGCCGTTCCCGCCCCCGAAATTGTGCCTGAAATATTTATTTCTTCCGTTAACACAGTACGTGATACGGTTACCACTAACACTGGCAATGTTGTTTTGATTGGAAATTTTCCCATTTCCATTTAAGGGGGCGTAAATATCGTATTAACAAATCAATACCCAAAACAAGAAATGCCCTCGGGCCAAAAGCGAAAGGGTGGAGTTTGACATGGCAGTTACCACTTTGCTTACTAGTTATTTTGTTAAATAGTTATTTGTTTTCAATTTCACATTTAAACGCTTAATCGGACATACATATGTACATATGTTCTTATACCGCAGGCTTATGAATATGCACGAGCTGTGATGGATGTGTTTTATGTTCCTTGACATCTGCCCCAAAACATGATGCTAAAAACCAAACTTAATATTCCAGAATGGCATGCTCCACAAAAATCTATTAAATTGCTTTTTAATTTGTGTATTTAGTCCCAAAAAGTTGGGTAAAAAAAAATTCCAGTAAATACACCCGAATGAAATTAATTTTTGGCTCCAAATCCTTTTTTTCCCAAATTTGTTTGCCCTTTGGGTGGAAAATGTCGAAACCCATTTCGTGCGCACTTTATTTCGCGGGTAATTCAATTACAGTGGAAATCAACAAGTAAATCTGCTTTCCAATTTTATCGCTGGACTAGGCCAAATCGAGTGAAATAGACTTTTCCAGTGGATATTGCTTACAGCGATTGTTTTTTTTTTTTTTATTTACTTTTGGGTCTTTTATTTTTGGGTCCAGCTTAATGTCACCTTAAATGCTCTCAATTAATCTCAAGGGGGTGGGGCGAATAAGGACCTTTTCCTGGAATTTTAATAACAGTCATTTGCATTTCCCCCACCCAAAGGAAGGATATTCGTATCTGACAGCTCAACACTGACTTGTGCCAAGTTGCTGCCACAAAAAGTTATGCAACATTATTTTGAACAAGCTAGCCCTCGGCAGATTTATAAAGAAAGACAGAGATAGAGGCAGGGAAGACATATTGTATAATTTATAAAGTTTGCACTTGCAGCTTTTTATTTAAATTTCATTAAGTTGAAGTCGTCATTGCAGTCGCACGTTTTCATATGTTTGCACGTTTGCATGTGAAATTGATATTTTATGCAAAATATTTACCAAAAAGCCACACAAGCAATAATGCCAGCGGCTGTGTGAGAGAGAAAGAGAAAGAAATATATTAAGTGAAAGAGAGAGGGAGATAGTGGGAAAGAAAGAAGGAGAATGGGGGAAAGGAGAAGAACACACCTGCTGCTCGATAATTTTGACAGCGGTCCAGCTTTTGGTTTCTCCAACAATTTGCTTACCACCCTTCTCATTCTTTCAATATATATCCCCCTCTTTCACCCATCGTATACCCCTCTCCCTCGCTCCGCTGAGGTTTGTAAGTCTTTCTGCGGCTTTGTTTATTTCATTGCCATCGTGTGTCTGAGTGTGAGTGCAGGTGTGTCTGCCTGTGTGTGGGTGTGCGGCTCCTTTGTGTGTCACCCATTTTGGAGGTTTTTTATGTGCTTGTGGCAAACCGTAAAAAAAAAAAAAAAACGTCTTCCAAATGGAGTGGCATACCAGGCTTAACCAGCTTGCCGTCCTCCCATCTCCTCTTCTTTTGTTCAGTTTAAGGAACTAGCAGAATGTTTCACATCATGTTGCTCATTTGTTGCCCCATCAGCGGGAGTTTAGTATAGGTATAGCATGGGTATATGGAATTAAGGGATTACCAAAGATACTACTGGCGAAAAACTCTAAGGAATTGCCGAAATCTTATGAAACCTTCAGATCCATTGGGTTGTTTGCCTTGTTATTAAATTTGTTTTGTAGCTAACCCAAAATGAAATAGGCTACCTTTTAAGTCGATGTATTAGAAATATTTTGTCATAGTAAACTTATTTTGTAGCATGTTTCATACTTTTAAATGTCGTAGCTGTTTTACTTTAAATGTGAACTTTTGGAATTTCTTTTCTTGTAAATTTTATTTCCAAGGGTATCGTTGACTCGACTGCATTTAATCGCTATCCCTTCAACTGAGATGCGTTCTAAGTACTGGCAATTTTTCAGCCACTTTACACGGCTCCTCGTGTCCGGCTAAAAATAGAGGAAGCAACTAAGGTAGAACGAGAGGGTGGGATGCAGTTAGAAAGAGATGGATAGAGGGCCATCGAGTTTGTGTGCGTGTGTGTTCCACATGAGCGGCGAAGGAATTGAATAAAGTTAGCATGTCGCCGCAGGGAATGTGCCATCTTTAGCCCCAGCTCCATCCTGCGTGGAAGTATGCTGGGTGGGAAAAAAAAGCATCATTCAATAAAAAATTAATAGGGAAACATTCAATGAACGGGGCACAAAGGCGCCAAAGGGCCACCAGCAGACAGATATCCCAATCGCTTCGTGCTCGACTGCAACGCTGCTGATGAACAAGCCATCCTGTGGGTGTGTGTGTGTGTGTGCTTGTGTGTTCGGAAATCACGGGTAATGTGGTTTTACGAGCACCGCGAGACAGGTGAATCCTCACAAAACCCCACCCACCGAAACATCCCCTTATCCCTTTTCCAACTGATAAATGCAGCCCCAACTTGGTCGTGAGCATGACAGCATACCGGGCATACAAAGCATGCTAATAAAAACATATACTACGTCATCTACATGTTCATTGGGGAGGGGGAAGGGGGGTGTGTGTGTGTGTTATGTAAGCGGATGTGCAACACTTTTTTTTGTTGTATAGCCCGGCAGCCAGCGAACCGTTGATTATACTAAACTTGTTTACTTATCCCGCTGGTATGTGTGTGTTTCAGTGCATGTGTGTGTGTTCTCGGAAAAGTGCAAATTTCAGCATAACCAAGCACACTCAACCGCTCAGCTCGCTGTGCCTGTGTAAATTTCAGCTTAGCCACGCGGGCGCTAAGCAGCAGCAAGAGCAAAGCAAGTATAGAAGGTCCAAAGAAGGGGTAAGAAGGGGCTGGAATGGATAAATAAGGGGCAAAGAGTGGGGGAAGAACCGGTAAAGAAGGATGAAGCAGGGGCTAAACCCTGGTAAAAAACGACTAAAAAGTGGGTGCAACGGGGCACTGCTATTGCCAAGTGCAAAGTGTGGCTCAGTGTGATGAATGACGCCAAAAAAATTTGATGGTTCACGATTAACATAATGATTTGCATACGTTTAGCTTGTCCTTGATGCAAGAAGATATCGCAAAGTGTCACAAAAAGGAAAAGTTTTACTAACGAAGAGTATCATCTTGATTGATGCGGAAAACGGTTGAGGAGAGTGTCAATGTTGCAATCGAAGCAGATGCAGCAAATTTTCACATTTTGCCTTAAATTGTCAAGGAGGTTTTTTAAGTTTAATCTTTAATAATTTCAATATTTTCAAATACAACATTTCATACAACTGAAATAGGTAAATTTCTCTCTAGCATTTACAATGAAAGATGATAGGCTGCAGAAAAATAAAATTGTTTAGTCTTTTTAAGAGATACTCATATAATTTGTTGCTTAAAAAGAGTAGGTCTCAGGAAAGTCTATAAGAATTGGAATTACAAGCTAGGCATTCAAACAAAAATGTTATTTTTTCTCTGCACGATGTGAATGCTTACAATTTTTAGAATTTCTGTATTGCAGCCATGGCAATTCTAGCTTTTGTTAAAGTGGTTTCGCATGTAACATGTGCAGGCACTGCCACACATCCTATAATGTTGCATACATGAACAGCTATGCACTCTTTCAGCAATGCTGAAATTAATTTGAAGCGTGGAAAGCGTAAACAGGGGCGAACACAAAGCTATTACCTTTGGAGGGGAGAATTGAGCGGATTTTGCAGCAAGCAGTATAAATAAATAAACGAACGAAAATCGAACATGCTGCGCGAGTTTTTCAACTGTAAGAGCAACATCAAAAGTTCTAAAAAAAAAAAAGTTGCAATTGAATAGGCGAAAACTTCCCAGACGAATGCAGAGTCACTAGAAGTGATTGCTATTTGCTTAAATCTGTAGCTGCAGCGGGACAAATCTGCAGCCCCATGGGAATCTTATTAATTATAGACAAATATGTGGTAATTGACTATGGCAAGATACACACAGCCCCAAACTGAGATATATGCACATATATAAACGCACACAATAGAGTCTGAATCTGAGCTTGAACTGAACGTTATCCGGCGCACAATGAGCTAATTTTAAGCTAATATTTATGCAGCAATTAAAACGCTTCAGTTGAGTTGGGTTCGAGCCACGATGACGCCATCTCCGTGCATCTGTGCCCCCGTTCAACCACCCACTCAAGACCCGTTGAAACTCCACCACAACATTTGCTGAGCAAACAAAGTCAGGGAAGAAAGTCTCACTGCAGAAACATGAATGATAAATGAACGGAAACTGCAAAAAAGCACTCCCGCTAAAACTATTCCAGATCATGAATAATATTTGATATATTTTCATAATAGAAGTAGCGGATGAAAGCGATAGAGATTCAAGTATTCGAATCTTATCTTGAAGTCCTAGGGGAAATTTCAGGAAATCCGTTTTAATATCTAGAAATATTTGTTCAATATTCATGTCATATGTTTTTTCTTGATAGGATTTAAAAACATATTTTCTTTTCATAAAAAAGGTTTGCTCTATAAATAGCAGATGTCTTAATGTTATTTTAAGTTTTTAGCTTTTAATCTGTGAGAGAATGTAAACTTTCTATCGTTCGGAAACACAAATTTGCTTTCTCAAAGTGATGATATTTTTCTAACGAAAAATCTTTAAAGGGTTGTTGCAAGAAACGAACTGAAATTAAAACGACTAAGACTGAAACAGAAAAGTAGGGTAACTATTCTCCGTAGTTTTAATTTTAACAACCAATTAATATTAACTGCAAACTTAATAGTTTTCAATCTGATAAAATATAGCACGAAACACAATTATAGTTCTGTTCTTCTAATAAATAATATTTTTTTTATTTAAACTCTGGAAGAGATGCGTCATTTAAGCCATTTAATTCCAGTGCGAATTATAAGTGCATTATAAGAAGACAAGTCTGATTGCCCCAAAGAGAACTGAATAGCTGCTCTTATCGCCCATTCCTCTGCACCATGGATATATTGAAAAGTTGTGCACTAAGCCCCTGAAACTCATCTCTAGCCTGGGATCAGCAACATCAGCTTAGTCAGAACTTGAGGCCAATAAGGCGTCCTCATCCGGCCATGTGAAGTGTCAGATGTCTCTGACTTTTGCCTTTGACTTGGCCAGCACTTTTATATCGGGCAACATACACTCACACTCACACTCAAACACTCACACACTCTTACGCCCACATTCATATGGCCACTCATCTGCCTAATTGAATTCCTTAACGCTTTCCCCCCTGTTGTTCGAAGGAAATCTGGGGGAATGTTTCCTTTTCCGTTTTGAGTGCCGGAGGCATGCCATCTCGACATCGACAAGGGCCGTGGCACCCTGCTGTTGGCCACTTTGCACGCCTGTCAGCCAAGTTAGCACCCTTGCACCCGCCCCCGCTCCTCCAATAACCCAATCCTCCGCTCCGCCTGTCAAACTATGCGCCTAAGTATGTCGATGGCCATGTCGTTGCCCGCATGCCAGAATGCCAATTCTACATGTCGTTTTTAATAACTGTGTCAATCGTGTGTTCCACCCCCCAGATTTCCACTCCTCCCACACTTTTTCACTCATGGAAGAGCCAGCAGCTTAGGACCGCTCAAAGAGGTCACTCATCGGTTGCCATTATGACATCAAAGCGAATGTTCGAGGGCGGAGAGATCGCAATTAGTGGTTCCAGATTGGCCAAATATCGACCAGTCCTCGGTCCTCAGTCCTCAGCTCGTGCATATGCACTGGACGTTTACATTTACATTTGGATTAATTAATTGCAATGTCCGCAATTGTCAATAACCAGACTAATTGGCCTAATCGACTTGCGGCCATGGTGTCCGTTTTGACCCGTCAACCCTCTGGCCTGCTCATTAATAATAAATGTTTTGTGTGTAATAATTGGCCATATGCTGTTGGACGGCAGGAGCAAATTAGAGACCAAGTGTGTCAAATTGCACTGGACGAAATAAGACTACATTTATATTAATCTATCCAATAATTTCAAATTAGGTATTCCAAATGTAAAAAATTATATTTTACTTTACATACTTTTATTTTGTTAACATTATTTAATTCTCTGTAAATTTTGGAAAAGTTTAATTTAAGCTTGGTGGTTTTCTGAAATTCCTCCATAAAACAAATACTGGTTTTTAAGATTTTTATGCATATTGGAAAATAGAGAATAAGATTCATTGGTATAAAGTTTTAAAATAGTACTTTTTTTATAAAAGTAAAGTTTAATCAATCTTTGGAGAAAATAAAATTCAAACAGTTTAAGATAGTTATTAATTATCTCCAGGAATATTTGATTGTGAATTTACACTTAAATAAATTTTTGCCAGTGTCCTATTGGAGCAAAGAACTCGGTATTGGCTTCATTAAAGCCTGATTAGATGCCTTGCCAGTTAAGCAGTGTTTACCTGAGTGCATTTTCCGAACGATTCTGCAATTGAATTTAATACACTCTATTTGGAAAGCGTCTAATTGGTCCGCCCCCCGTTTGCTTATCTTCAAATTGATTTCCCAACTGCCAGTTGCTGGTTTTGCTCGCTCTCATGTTGGCTTAATCGCTTGTCAAATGGCTGACAGTTGACCACCCACTCGGCTGTTTTCCACCGCTTTGCCACCGCTTTCCCCTGGACCGGCGGTTGGCATGCCAAACGGTTTTTCTCATTACCATGCCTCGATTGGCGCTTGACAAGCGCGTTATTTGATGTTTTATTCAAGGCCTTTGATCTTTTATGCGCTTTATCTATGAGAAATGCTGAAAAAATAAGCAACGCTGTGTGGGAGAATACAAAAATTGCGTTGACAATGGGAGCGGAAAAAAAATATGCGGACGACCTTGATGCCAACGATTATTATGGGCGCAGCAACAAAGGCGAGCAGACCCAAACAATGGCTGCATTAATCCTTAATAATGGCGGCTAATCTGGCCGGTCGAAAGTTGATTAAACAAAACTGATTATGCGCGGCAACAAAACACGAGGGAAAGCGGTGGAAAATCAACAACAGCTGGCGCGGACCGGGTGTCAGCTGCAGGCTCACGTGGCGTATGCGCAATGCCATCAGCATCAGGCGGCGTTTTGATGTAAGCCCTATTCTG
Organism: Drosophila kurseongensis; assembly: GCA_018153305.1. Classification (NCBI taxonomy): domain Eukaryota; kingdom Metazoa; phylum Arthropoda; class Insecta; order Diptera; family Drosophilidae; genus Drosophila; species Drosophila kurseongensis. The sequence goes on along the minus strand of JAECXX010000004.1, from coordinate 14,595,043 downwards.
CAGCTGACGGAGGTGGGGGGCGGGGCGATAGGATGGCATGGAGTAGTAAAACGGGTGGAAAAACTGGTGGGTGGTGGAAAATCCAGCCCTTGCCGGCGAGCAACACTCAGCGTTTTTCTTTTCGAATAGTTTGGCCTGGCTAAGTGGAGGCTTAATTAACATAAGCGAGCAAACGAGTGCATTTCGCTGAAATGGGATTCCAGATTTCCCCCTTTTCCTCGCCTGCGTGTGTGCTTGAAAGCTTTTACCACACACACACCATGACACAGATCAGTAGCTGGCCTGGCCGAAAAGGGAAAAGCGAAAACTGTCAAAAAGCGCTTGAGCTGGGCGAAAAAAGAAAAACCCCCCACACATTTTCAAGTGCAAAATTTGTCAAGTGCTGCAAATGCAAAAGTTGCTGGCCATTTTTATTTTGTTTTGTTTTTCTGTGTATTTCGACAGACATCAATATGCAACAAGGAATGCGAACAAAGCGATGTGATTAAAAAGGCAGCAGAAACAAAAGACGAAACACAAAAAATAGTTATTTATGTGCATTTATTTTGTCTTCATGTATATATATATATATATATAGCGCAAAATGGGCACAATGTCCTGAGGGGGGAGGGTGTATGTCCTTTGTAAGTGGGCCAGTCCATTTCCTTGACCGAAACGCAACCGAAGGCTATCGTTATCCGCACTCCTTAATATTTACAGCCACCATTGTCCAACTACTTGAGTGTGTGTTTGTATGAACTAAAAATAAATGCACTTGTGTTTGTGTGGGTGCTAGTCGGTCTGTGACGTCAGTTGATTCTTATCGAGGCGGACCAGAAAATCAATCTTCCTTCAGCCTCGATTGAGAATCGAACTTGTCTCGAGTGCAAATTTGCACAAATTTGCAACTAAAATGAGTTTCAGCCAAAGGCAAGAACAAGGAACAATTTCCGATTACATGCAGGAGTAAGTTTCTAGCATTCGATAGGGATCAGCATTTAAAGTCTCAAAAAGGGTCACTGGGGTAAAAAGGATAAAGATAGAGTCCAGAAAGAGTTTATGTAAGAACAAAAGAAGGGCTTACGGCTGTCCTTCGACTAACAAAACATTTTACGATGAATATTTAGCACCTTCTCCGAATAATAACTCTAACTCATCTTCTGCCGGTATCAAAGTTGCATTATAAATCCCACAAAAACAGAGTATGCAAAGCAACCAAAACTTTTGCAGTGAGCTCGGATTGAAGACGTGGCCAAAAAAGGGGGGCCAACGGCGTGGCAAGCTGGCAAACAATCAACTCCCGTTAAGCCTTTGTTTCTTTTGTTGCATTTGTTGACAGACGAAAGCGCGATATGCGCGCAGGAAATTGAGTGTGCAACATCCTGGAGCCAGAAAGCCGCCCAAGCACCCACACGCCCACTCACCCGTCATCCTGCTTTTCCAGCCTCCCCAGCCTCTTCATCCTTCCTTCATCTTTCATTCCCCAGAGACCACAGGGTACACGGAATTGCATGGCCAGGTGGATTATCTCGACCTTGGTGGTTTCATGTGGCAGGCAGAAAACTGAAACTGCACTGAAAAGTTTTTATACGTGTTCTAAATCTATCTAAGTGTTCTTAATTAATAAATGTTCTTCCTTTTAACACTTACAAATATAAAATACAATAAAATCGTTTACATTATTATATATATATTAGAGGTCTTAGTCAGAAAATTCCAAAAATAAGTATATGTACATTTATTTTAAAATATGAAAAGCCAACATTGATGTAGTTTTAAATCTGAAATTATGGAGTAATAATGTACAAAATTTTCGATTTCAAGTTCAATAACAAAACGAAACAATTTTTTTTTTATTTATATTTTAATGTAAGAAATAAAACTTGTGCAATATTAAGTAGATAATTATTATTATTTTTATATTTTTTCTGTGCAGCCAGGCAGCCGCATCGTCTTCAATCAACTGCCCACTTGGGCAGCCACTTTCGCCACACTTGAACCTTTTGTTTATGCAAATCAAAAACTGTTGCCCATGGCCCACATTTCTTGGGAAGCCTCTCCTCCTTTCCACAGCCACTTTTTCATTTTCGTTCATTGTCAGTTTCGCCTTGGCTCGCTTCCGCCTTCGCGAGTTATATGCATCAGGCATTCTTTTCAGTTTCCCCGCCATTTGGGCCAAAAAGCTGTACATTCTTCAAGGCAAGGGCCCAATTTGTTGCAGCCTCTTCTGCTGATGCAGCTGCTCGTAATGGCCACTAACTTGTCCCACAGCAAATGTGTGTTAGTCAGTGTGTGTGTGTGTGTGGGGCGGGGGGTAATTAAGCCTTTGTCTCCGCGAACTGAGCAAAGGGTCTTCTTACCCAGCGACCGAACCAAACTGAACCCCCCCCTTTTTAATGTCTTTCGCGAACTTGACCAGGCCAGGACTCAGCTGGAAAGTCGCAGGACCTGACACGCCAGGACAATGCGTCAGTCAAGTTGTTTTTAATTAACCAGCCGAGTGGAAGGGCAACTTTTCCACTTACTTACGAGCATTGTCTATTTTCGCATGCAATATTTAAGCGTAGAGTCAAGACAAGCAATTTAAGTCAAACAATGCGAATTTGAGTCAGAAAGTCAGCTTCAAGTGCCAAAGCAGTCAGGAAAGTTGTACACATCCCCCATCGGCCCGTGCCAACCTGTTCTCAACTTTCGGAACTGTTTAACTCAATAAGAGCAGTATAAATACGAGTACAAGAGGATTGTACATGGCATCTTCAAACGGAAACTTTCCAGTTCGCCATTGTAATCGGGCCATGGCTGAGAAACTTTTCGGCAGCCAACGGACCGAGAAAGGCTAATAAAAAGAATAATTTTAATATGCAGAAATCGCAACTTGAGCGCCGACTTCAAAGGCGGACACATGGAGCAGGACGTGGAGCTCACGCATCCGGCTCAGCTGTCCTTCAAGTCCTAGTATACTTGGGTGTCCGGCGGAAATCCGGAATGCTGCTGACACCAAACTGACGGAATCTCCTCGGCCAAGTCAAACCTTTCGCGAACCTTTGTCCCTCTGGACGTCAGCTTGGGATCGACCGGGCCACATCCATTTGTGGTCATCATTGACATTCACTTCGGCATCAGCATCGGCATCGGCCCCAACATTTCCGCCAAAGGACACAAGGTTCTAGCCCTCATTTTTAGCTGGCGATGACAGGCCATCTAATCGGCTCCTGAAATAGAATTCCCCTTGCACAAATCTGTCATCGGTTTGAACAGACAGTCCACCGTTTGTACTTCACCCTTCAATCCATATCCATCTCCCAATGCTGGCAAAAATAGGAAATGCATTTTACCACCATTTTCCAGAGCTCCTGCCACAGGCGATCAATTTTCTCCATCACGCTGTGACACCAGTGGGTTGCAAAAATCGCTACCCGTGGCGGAAAATTTCGCACAATCGAGGTGGTTTGACCATCCCAAATTGCGTATACGCCGCGTGCCACCAGAGCTACAAGCATCTGGCCATCGTCTATTTGCTCAAATTAGCTGGCGCATTTCTACCAGAATTTGTCCAGGGGTAACAATGTGTACATACTTCTTATACGGGTAGATGAATCTCTGGTATAGTCCTGTATAATTGTTAAATTAGAGTTTTTACGTTGTTTTCTAACTGATTTTTCAAATGTTCTCAAAACACTTTTTATCCAATTATTATATTGATATGTTCTTTCCCATTAACAGTTCCAAATTTGCAATCTTTTTATTACATGTTCCATATTTCCAATTGTTTAATTTATTAAATAAATTAAGTTTTCTTTCCGAATTTATTTATTTGAATAATTCAAATAATTCTACATTCACTATTTGCCAAATTGTTAAATAATTATTAGTTAAAGATAATTAAACAGACTAGTGTACAAAATTTGGATTGCAATTTATGGGAAATATTAAGGGCCAAAATCTAATTGCCAATAAAAAAAATGTTCACTATTTAAAATAATCTTGCTAAGCTGCAGGTGTTAGTCCATTGATATATTGTTCGATTTGTGAAAACACATGTTATAATCCATTAAAATAATATGAATTTTAAATGACTCGTGTGTTTATTATCTTTTTAAACGATTATTCCTCCGTATAATATAAAACATATTAGGGAAATATTTTCGTGCTTATTGAACACGCTGATAAGCTTTATTTTCGTTGAAATGCCAAAAGTTGAAAAGTCAAAGGTAAATATAATTTTACACAAAAAGTTAATCCGGAACCATCTTTAAGTTTAATTTTCCTTTGGGAGGTGAAACGTATGATTTCGTAAACTTAATCCTGCAGAGAGCTCTTTCCCTCTCTCCCTTTCTCCAGCTTTTCATATTTTTTCTTACTTTCATTTACTTTACCGTCGAAAATCTTAAGATTTCCGACACGAACACTTAAAAAACGATTCAGGACCTCCGCCACCGCCACCGAGTTTCCTTGATGCGCTCCATCGACGCGACCTAAACGTGCCAGAAGTTATGCTACATGGCCTAATGTCATTTGCATATTTCGTCCGCCATTTTGCACTCAGACATATAAACACAAAGGCACACGCACACACATGTGGAGCTGCCCCAGCCCACTTATCCTTTTTTTTCATTTTTTTGCTCTGCCAGGATTTCATTTCATTGTTGAGCGCAGGCAAATATTGAAATTAGAATACAAATTAAAAAGCTTTTAATGTAAACAGGCAAAAGGTTTCGGCTCCGGTCCTCGGTCAAAGTTATCGTCTGGTTTTGGTTTCTGGGAATCTCTTGTTGTTTATGGCTGAAAATGCCACGCCCTTTTAAAAGGGCTGCAGGCTGCCGCTGTTGACTTTGGCATTGGTGCCCCACAGGCAGGGCGGCAAAAATTTATTTCCCTCTATATATTTGGCGAATTTGATTTGCGATTTGTTGATTTTACAACAAAAACACAGGGGCCGACCACAGCGATTTTTGATTTAGCAGTCGTAAATTGATTTTAACATAAGCTGGTGCAGCACAAAATTTTAACAACCATTTGAGTAAACGAAACTGAATAATAACGCACTTGGGCATGGAATGTTTTATGAACAGAAAGAAATTATTTTCAATGTTATAATAAAAAGTTTATATAGATATTTTGATTTTTTAGAAAACACTAAATAAATAATTAGTTCAATACCAAATTAATTCTCAATTAAAAATAGTTGGCAAAAGTTTAACAGACACAAAATTATTATTTTATTTAATTTGCAAGGGTATTAATTATAATCAAACAACATAAATGAGTGATTTATAAAACATAAACACTTAATCCAACATTATAAGATGACTAAAAATCCATTATAAATTAAATATATTTTTAAAAAGTATATCAAAATTGTGTTCTGTGTAGGACTATTTTTAGCTTACAAAAAAGCAACTGTGAAGTGCCACAAAAACTGTCAGTTGATGGACAAAACCATTTGAGCCGTGACCAATAGCCAAAATGTTATGCTTTAATACTGAATTTTTAGATTTTTTTTTCTTTATTTATCCGATGTCGCCCAACCGCACACCCACTATATCCTTCTATATCCCCGCCGCCTTTTGCAGTTTCTATCGCTGTTCCTTTTCCTGTTCGACCGAAAGCAAACAGTAAACCAAACTGGGCCTCGACAACGACTGAATAAACAGGGAAAAGCAAACAAACAAAAAAACAATTTTACGTTTCACTTTGCAGTGGGGCGAGGGGGAGGGGGGGTTAGATTGGGTCTGCTGTAGTAGCAACAAAAAACACAAAAGTATTGACCTGCTTTTGTACACATGATGCTAAATGCGCCGCATAAGTATGTGTGCTTGGGTGGGTGTGTGTGAGTGTGTTTGTGTGTGTGTGCAAGTGCTTTCTACATGTCCAATATTTTGACAATCCTTAGTGCGACATATGGAATGGCCCTACATTGATGGCCCCGAGTGCTGCGGGTTGTTCGCTGCGGTTATTGCAAAAAAGCACCAGAAGCAGCAGACGCACAAAAAAGTGTAAGGAAAAGGGGGTGTTGAGGGGTGGGGAAAATGGGTGGGAAAATCCAACAGCTGGCCGGCGATAACAGTTTAGTTCTTGCTGTATCTATAGGCCCGCAGCAGTTTCTTTGTTCGACTATCCATTCCCGCACTCGAACCCTTTTGTATAATTACCGCAACATAAATAATCCATCAACACGACCATGTGCGCCGGATAATGGATTGTGTTTTCAATTTTTTTTTTGCTGTCCTCTTTCGCCTTCTTTATCATTGCACACAGTTGCATAATTGAATATTAATTATTCAGAAATTGTTAAATTGCCAATCCTCGCTTAATGAGTCGACCAAATGTTTGCGCTTTACCCCGCGGGGCAATAAATCAAGAGGCTGGGCATTTCCTTACTGCAATGATATATATATATAGGTATAAATATATATATATTATAGAGCCTTGAACAGACTTACATTTGGCCAAGGCTGACTGACTATGGAAATCACTCGTTGAAAAGGAACTGTTGCAAGTTGATTGATTAATCCAATAATGCACTGATAGACCCATAGACTGCACTCACTCTGTTGCCTTTTCCTTTTTGCATTTGATCAAACACCAGCCAGCAAGGGCAAACAAAATGAGATGAATATCCATTTTATAGATTGCCTTTGAAAGGGGAAAAATGAGCGGGGAACTCACCTTTGATGATTAGAGTAATGCACTATGGGAATAAAAATATTGCTTTCTGGTGCTGCAAAGCGTAGCCGTAAAGTGCATCAAATATTAACAGAAAAAGTCCATTTCGAGTACCAGTTTTCAGTTTTTCATTGCCAGGTGACAGCAAATGAAAAAGAAAATGAAATGAAAAGGCAGCGCGAAGCTGTCAATATGTCGCAAGAAGCTGAACAAGAAACAAAAAACCGAAACAATAATCCCACCTCAGCAGGCCGATTTTTGCACACTCTTTTATTTATCTCAAAGACTGGGTTTTTCTCTTTAAAAGTAAAAAAAAAATATGTATTGCATAAATTATTTTAATATAAGTCTATCTAATTCAATGGAATCTTTCTTTTAGACTTATAATATATACAACATTTTATGGGCCTGTTAAGCATTAATAATTATTATAATTATAGTTTAACCGATATCTTAGTGTATTTATCCAAAACATGTTTTTAGTTAACATTTGTGAAATTTAAAGAAATCAAAATAAAATACCACACTTTTAACAAATTTAATAAACGTAAAGAACCCATTACCAACCAACTAATTTCTATCTTAAGAAGTCTTTCAAAACCTTTGTCCGTATACTAAGACTTTCTAATTTATATTGGAAGTCAATATTGATTATGTATTATAAGTGTGCAAAGTTATATCTAAATAATTAGTAGTTGTGAAATAAAAGGGAACTTATTCCGAACCAGTTTTAAATCACTGCAGAATGTGTGGCCTCCAAGACACTCTTATATACTTCTTTTCTGATCTGATAAAAGTTATAATACCCTCTGAAAGGAAACAAAAGGAAGGGAAGGACACGTCTTTAATTTAGCCTTGCTCCACGGCGGAACTTTGTTGGTAGGAAGTCGATTTCAATACCCATAACGGTAAACGGGACTACGGAAGAGACAAACAGCGAAACGGGACTATGAAAGAGACAAACAGCGAAATGTGCCAGCGGAATTGATGCAAATGAAAAATGTCAACTATTTGCGAAATATGAACAGCGACTGTGTGACAGGGAAGGATATTGAGAGGAGGTGAGAAGGTAACATGTAGGACACACACACACACACTCGTTGGCATTCGCAGGACTTGTTTATTGTATGTGTGTGCGTTGGCACGATCCCATGTTTATTTATTCATTGCAAGTAATAAGCCAACTTCACCCTCCAGAGCTCTATACAGCTGTCCTAGACATCCGAGCGTAATGTAATATTTTTACAAATTTATATTCATTCCATTTGGCAATGTGAATTTTTAAAACAAACTTTGAACACATCCAAGAGGGAAGTGGTCTCATATCATGCAGCTACATGAGAACTGTTTGGAGGGGGGTTTTGGGGTGGTGGGTCAAGATGCGGAAAGCGGGGCGTGGCCGGTTTCAGGTGGCTGGCAGCACTTGTAATTACGCAAAGAGCATAAGCAATTTGCAGTCTGACCAAGCTCCGAAAACCTGAAAAGCTGAAAAGCGGGAGCAGGCGGATAAGCCCTTAAGCTGCTTGGTTTTTGGCCAGCTCCCATTAACCGAGTTGGTTACATGTGCACGAATGGTAAATTAAAAGGCAGCAATGCTCTGGGAAATTTTAAATCTCATTGAAATTAGAAATAAAGAAGATTTATATTTCTAAAATTTTCTAGCAGCCTTCATACGATGTATTGAATGTTAAATTTGTTGACATTTTTATGTTAAAAGTACAAATTTGTAATAATATTGCCTGCAGAGGTTGCCTAGAAATATTAAAACTAATTTTCATTTCATTATTATTTTTAGATTTGGTATCTAACTTTGAAAAGTCTGCTTGATAGTCATCTCAAAGTAAATTAAACCAATTATTTAAGTTATTTATATTGTTTAATAGCATCTACACCTTACCCTTCACAGTATATTTCCCAAGTCGACTAATGTAATTACAAATTAAAACCAAACTTTTATTGAACGTTTTAATTCAAACAGCTTAACAATCAATCAAGAAAGACATATTTTATTTTTGAGAAATCCATTATTTAACGTCTGTCACTCCAGAAATAAATGTAAATTTGGAATTTTAAACTGTATATACATAAACGATTTTATGTAGTTCTTGACACAATTTAAATCCCAATAAGAAACGCAAACCTAAAAGCTTAACAATCAATCAAGCTTGTAATTTTTCCCAGACATCCTGGATTAAATGTTAATATTTGTTGCTCGTGAAGGATACGTTATGGCAGAATGAATCTGAATTCAAGGTATTGTTTGATATTTACTGTGAGCCATAGAACAAAGACAGCCTGGACACTGAACCCCCAACTGGCCCGCTGCTGCATAAATTGCCAGCGTGTACGCCTGGTTGAGCATACGCACTGTGTGCCCAAGCGTGATAAGGTCGGGAGGCAGTCTTTGGTATTCATAAATTAGCATGAAAAACATTGCAAATGCAGAGACAGCAGGACATCGCAAAAATGAAAGCAGAAAATGCATAAACTTTATTGGTTATTGATGTTTTGCATTTGCACTTTCGTAGAACAGAAAATAAAATAATAATAGCGCAATTGACCGCCTCATTTCAGCATTGTCAATGGGTGGACTTGTACTTGATGCTACAATTTGCATTTCGGACAAAACAACACAAATTGTCTTTGTGTTAATTACATGCAATTATTGTTTATGGCGGCAAATGGAAATGATGTAATTAAATTGCCAGGCCAACAGGTGACCGACTTCTGTGGCAGGTGTCGAATGGGCAGCCTTTGATTGGACCTCCGCAAGCGTTTCCCATTTCTCTCTTCCCTTTTGTTTTTTCATCCAGCAAAATAATCATGACAGAGGGGAGAACAAACCTTGGCCACGACCTCGCCACCCTGCTCCCTACTCCCTACTCCCTGCTCCCTGCCGTAAATTGAATGTAAACAGCTCCGGTGCGTGTGCACAGAGGAATTCATGAATTTTCAAATTTTCCGACCTGCAGCAGACGTAAACGAGTTTCCAGCCCAGCTGGATGGCAACTTGATTCCCCGGCAAACCAGGACAATGTGGCTGAACACATTAATATGCTGCTGCAACATTCCACTAGACAAGCAGACTGGACACACACTCGGACACAGATTGACAACTGTGCTAATTCCACACTCAAATGTAATTTGTGCTCAAATTACATTTTCAACTTGACGCCGAGATGGAGATTGGATGGATGTGACTGTGATGTGATGGTAGTGGCGGGGATTAGATTTATACTACCAATTCTAATTTATTTCCCACTTAACTGTTGCCAATTTTAATGGAAATGACTGACTGTGGGTGGATCCCTGCGTATGACATGCATTGCGAAACTCGTTATGGCAAAACACTTTAGCCACTCCACTCGAGCATTCTTTGACCCAAACTGCAGTTGCCTTTTCACTGACTCTCTGGCGAACTTTTCCAAATGGCCAACATTTTCGATTGGGGACTTCCTCTTGCCTTTGTCCGACCATTAATGGATCGCATTTGGCTCAATCAAAGTGCTCTAAAAGGGGCCAAGTTGATGAGTGCAGGTTTCGATTTGGATTCTTTCATGGCTCTCTTTGTGTCTCATTGACCATCTTTTAAACCGATAAAATTTCGGCTTCAAAATGACAAGCATTCTGAAAAGTTCAAAGAGTAGTGTGGATAATTGGCAATTATTGGCATTCATGTTTAAATTGAAAATTCGTAAATATAAATATTTCTTAAGCAATTAAAGCCTTTTTCAATTATAGGTGTCCAAATTGGAAAATAAACGACCATAACTAAGTCCTTTCCGCATGAAATTCAATTAAAATCAATTCATAATATTAAACATTTCCTTTTGTCCAACCGACTGAAAAACAAAATACTATAAATGGATTTATTCTTCGATGACTGCATCGCAAATTGTATCTGTAATATTTTTTGTTGGCCATCGGAAAATATTGACTTTCCATCTCCCCCAATAATTTCTTGTCAAGCCCACGCACACATTGGCTTTTCCCTTAGCTACGCTAATCTTTCAATGGGAAAAATAAAGCAGACGATATCCTTGAATCATAATCAGCTTATACGTGCTATGTAAAAATGCTCGAATGGAGATGCTGAAAAATAGTTAGAAGCTTTATCAGAAATGCACAAAAAAAATAATACGTATACGCCGTGTGTTACTGTATCCCATACATATTCTCTCCGTTGTTGTTGGATTGATAGGGGAAATACATAAAAAACTTGTGCGAACGGTAAAGTATTTTCCTATTCATAATTTCTGTAGGAATCGGAGTCAACCATATGAATTTCTGTTCCCAAATGCACAGACAAAAAATACTGAGTTTTTTTTTAGGTCAGAAGGGAAAATTAATCTTAACCAGGGAGATAAAAGAAAAATTAAGTATAGTTTAAGTTGGACCAATCATGGATAGGATATAAAACAATTTGTTTATGACAATTTTACAAATTGATTTTCCCAAAAGGCTCTCTCTTTAAATAAGTTAAAATATAAATTAGAATACATTATATTTTCATAAAATTTTAAGGTAAATAAAGTAAAACTTAATACAAATTTGTAACTTTACTTAAAGTGTGCAACAAATTATCGCAAGCCAAAAAAATCTAACAATATTAAAAGATATAAAACTATAAAGGTAAAACAAAGGGTTAGAATGCAACAAATATTGCCATAAAATAATTAAGTTTTAGTTTATTTTGAGAAAAACTTTTTGAATTTAAGCAAAATGCGTTTAAAGTAAGCAATTAATATTTTATTCATATTTTTCAAATTGAAAATGTTTTTTTCTTGTATTTGTGTAAGATAGTTTTCTCTCTGTGCATGGCGTGTATCCTAGTCAGTAAAATGGACACTATCAGTCTATTTTTTGTTACTTTTGCTGGAGTTTCATGAGATTTATGCGATTTAGTTCGGTGCCATTTCTATGCAACTGTCGTTGACAAACTGCAAGCTCGCGAACGGGGGCTCCAGGTGAGATGAGATGAGGCGGGTCGGGGCAAGTGGAGTTGGGAGCAACAAATGTAGGTGGGGCGGCAACAAATGAACATGCCCGTATGATGGAGCACCTGAATGGCAGTGACGACACTGGAAATTGTTTTGCGTGCTATTCCGGCCAGAGACATTCGTCAGAAGCGGAGACCCATCTTCTGGAGACATTCATCACGTCATTCGTGTCAAGCATCAGTGTCAGCGTTTAGAATGCGCTTACTTTAAGTGCGTGTTGCTCGTGTTGAATGTGCTTCACATAACCATATATACACACACAAGCTCGTCATATCGCTAACCCAGCTGGGAAATGATGTTGAGAGCTGTTTCGAAAATTCCCAGCCCAAATGCCAAAATAAGATTAATTAGCCGGGGAGCTGTTTAGACGCGAGCAGCTGGCAGAGGCAGTTGCAGAGGCGGAGACAGAGGAAAATGGAAACGGGGCAAAGCAGGAAAAGCGGGAAAACGAGAGGCAGCAACAAAGGCCAGAGCAAACACCTGAGATTTCCGCTTCCGCTGGGGAAACGTTCTCTGTTCTCCGTTTCGCTTCTGTTTGCCTTTGTTTCATTTTCAGTTTCAGCTCCTGCGTCTGCCTTTGTTTCTATTTCTGCCTTTGCCGCTGTCGTTTCCTGTTGCCATGCCAATATCCGTCCTCCCTGCTGTCGTTATACTGCCTGGCCTAATTTATTTATGTTTGTCAAATTACACAACATAAACGAATCAATATGGTCCAAGGAACGAACCCAGGTCACGTTTTCCCACGTTTTTTTTCACTGCCACTGCGGTTGCAGCCTTCAAAATTTTCCAATTTCGACTGCAGCAGCTGCTTTCTGAGCTGCATCTGAGTTATTGCGAAAAATTGTGCAACAATGGGTGGGGCATGCGTGATGATAATGCTACGGGATGAAATTACACATGGAGAAAAGATTTTAATGGTTCATATTTGACATATCTTAGCTTAGAAATCTAAAAAAGTGTTTAAAAAGTGGCCTAAAAGTAGGCAACAATTTTATTTGGTACCCAAAAATTAATTTCTTGAATCTCTTCAAATCTCAAAATCATAATTACGATATAACTATGAACATACAAATATCTAAAATTCGACAAAAGAACTGTGAATAAAAAAATAATTTTACTTTCTTTCTATTTTCTATACGTTTTTAAATATAATATTCTATATAACCTATAATTTCCAATTTTAAAAACTAAATCCAATATGTAAAATTGAAAGGCAATGCTTTTGGGCACCGAATTTATTATTTGTGACGATTGCTGTTTCTAAAAAGACATGTTTTATATTAGATTAGATCTAAGTGAAAAACAATACATTTTCGCCAGTGCACCGTTCGTTTCTATAAACATTTCTTTTCCTCTGCCGCTGGCAGCATAAATCAATTAATTTCATCTGTCACGTTACATTGTAAGCACAAACAACGGAAAAGTTTTTCAGGCGACAAGAGCTGCGCCATAAGAGTTCCACAAATCGAACTTGGATACGCGGCACGCATACGTTCTCATGTATTTTTGTATATTTTTGGCCATGACAGCCATTTGTTTGCGTTCCTTATTTATGCGCTGTCATTTAATGAAGTCCTACGACCTGCCCTGCCCGACTTTCAATACGCCATCGGGTAGATTATCTACTTTGGCAAAGCCAGTTTGACTGAATTTATAATACATCCGAGAGAGCTTCATATTGTACTTTCGAGTGAAAGTCTCTGACAAAGCCGTTGGAAAGTTTTTAAATCCTTTTCCCAGGCAAACAGTATTAATTTAGACATTTTGGGTTTTTATCTTACCTCAAGGTTGAAGTAAGTCCTTTCTGCTGCCAGCTTTTCGTGAAAAGTTATGAGTGTGTTTTAGAGAAACAATTACACAACGAATAGACAACACATATTAAACAACAATTTACCGAGCAGAAAGAGTCCGTGCGAATTTATGAATCAGACGAAAGAAAATAAAAGCAAGGCAAAACACATACGAGTGCCGTAAACAAGAATTTCCGTAAGTCCAATACAGGAGCCAAAAGAAGCTAACAGCCTTCGGGCCAGGCCAGAACATTTTGTTTGTTTTCCGTTTTCCTTTCAGTTGCGCAGGGTTTTCCTTTCCTTTCCTTTCCTATCCGACTGCTACTGTTTTTGTTTGGCCAGCATACTACTGATATCTGCTTAAATGAAACTTTATGCCCGGGCCTTCATTACGGATTGGTTCGTGCGGTGCCCAAAAGCGATAAGTGAAATAAAATGATGCCACCATCCATCCCAAGGTTGGTGAATCTCAGCTAGCCGCTCTGTGGTCACTGCAAACTCATTTCAAGCCGGCCACATGCTTCAATCTGAGTGGATAAAGTTTTTTGGCCACAGTTTTTAGCTCATTCCGGGCCACTTATATATTTTCTGGTCAACAATTCATCACAACTGGCTTAGATGGCCGTGGATGTCGCTGTGGAGCTCGAATCTTGGACCTCACTTTCGGTAGCAACTTTGCGGAATGTTTTTGCGGCGACAGAATGTGTATAAATTTTGTCAAAAGTGTAGCAAGGCATTCAAGAATTTGTTGAATTGTGTTTTGCGAAAGTTTTCTGTGCAGTTATTTAATTGAATTTGCCACCGAAGGCGCTGGGGCAGCTACAATTGCACTGAGAAAAATTTGCAAGTCGAAGCCCTTTAGGGAATTGATAAGTAATCTTCACCTTACTAACAGGCTTACAGAAAAACAAAGAATAAAGTGTAAAGAGCTTTAATGTACTTAATTATAAATATTCATATTTTAACAACTTAACTCAATGTATTTTATATTCGTATAATATAGCATTTATTGAAATTAAAAACGAAAGAATTTAACCTCTAAAAAAAGTTTTCATACTAATTAAATTCTTATATAAGTAAAGGTGTAAATAAGCCAAAATTTTGATTTATTCTTCAAGAAATATTTATTTAAATATTATTGGATGGTTATCCAGGACTCCACAGAAGTCTTTAGCGATTTGATATCTTTTATTTACATACCCATACAATATTTTGAGTCTCATTTCACATTATTTCTTTCTTTGAATAAAATAAATCATTGGAAACTTTTAATCTGCCTAATAGCTGCTATCAAATCCTCCGAGACTTCTATTGTATTTTTCTCTCTGTATGGCCCGTCAAAAAAGTTGTGTTCTTAAACTCTGTGTGTGCTAGTTCGTAATTTCTCGTTTAGATTTGCCCTCAGTGTTCGGTGAGGGATAAGCGGAAATAATGTGGCTGGAATACAGGACTGTTGGCTGCACTCGCCAGTGTTTCGAAAGTTTTTACGATTGTTTATTAAGGAACTAAGCGCACTTAATAAGATTATGGACAGGGCGTGGTCATACTCGGGCTCTTAGTAGCACTAAAAATGCTTGCCCTCCGCAAACAATTCAAATTAAACTGGAAGTCCAAAACGCTCAACTGACAGACATTCCGTTCGAGTTTGGCTTTTGCATTTGCCGCTGACAGCAGCCACCGGGAAATGTTGGAAGCTAAAAAAACAACAAGAAAAAACACACAAGAAAAGGGAGTGTGCTGCATTGTGAAAGTGGAATTTGCTTTAAAATAATATTGCATAACTGCAGGCGCTGCTTTCACTCAAAACGCAAGGATCTGCGCTGAGTTGGTAAAATCATGGGCAGTGGTAGTTTGCAGAAACATTAAACCGATTTATGGTTATGGATCGCAAATATGAAGCATACAGTTCCAAACAAAAATGCTATATTAAACTTTGAGCTGAAATGGCGTAAAAAGTTGTGGTAAAAAGCTGTTATCGAAGAAAAAGAAAAAACTCTGTGGGCGGAAAACTCACATTTCACGTGAGCCTGAGTTTCAGACTCTGAAAAATAGGTACCAAAAAAAAATGAAAGGCACAGACAGGTAATTTTAGTAGGAAATAAATCAATATCACACTAAAAGCAGCTTGTGTGGGCTTTTCAAACGAAGCAACTGCATTTGCAAATGGCCAAACGGTATTCCTATTTAATCATCTTATGGCTATTTCGGGCACTCGGAATGTTAATGGTGCCTAAATGCAATGCACTTAAACAGCTCGAGAGATCCAGAATATCTTAGTCCGGGGCAATCTCTTAAAACACTTCTCAATGTGATGAAATCTAAGGAGATTACGATTAGAGCATCCTTCTCGGCGGCAAATCATCCTTATCCCCGTGTGACTATCGAAAGGATGAGATAAACATTTTCAATGGCCTGCTGTGAAATAAAATGAAATCAGCAAAAGCAAAAGCAAAATCTCGCCGTTCAGTGTGTGAGGGAATTTTAATTGTGCGGAAGGATGGGGAGGCGAAGGATTTCAGCTCCTTCATCGCTTTCGAGGACGTAGCTTTGCCGACGAAGAATGCATTCCCTTGCATAATTTTCGTCATTTAATCGGATTACGGCGACGTCACAGCAGGAAACACACATAGCACACATACTCGTTAACTCATACCAAATGGCACGTTAAGGCGTCCTTGTGTAAATACATTTATGGCCAAAAAAGATTTAAGGCAAACATGGTGCACAGATTTAATAATATTAAGTGACATCTGTTGTCTTGGCTGGCGGCAATCGCGTCGGTTGTTTACGACAACCGTAGCCACCAGAAACTGGAGAAATTAATTGGTCGCACTTGCTGCCACGCCCCCTTTGGCCGCTGTTAATGCCAACCAGATATATCCAACCAGATTCTGACCAAGTGCGTGGGCGTGCGTTTAATGCCACTTTGATTTTCACACTACCACGGCCAGAAGCCCCCCAGCCTTAATGCCTCCACACAATCACCACCTTCCCGCCCCCACCCCCTCTCCATTTACCCACTTGGAGCTATAGTAGCAACCCCAAGTGGGCGTGGCACGCCAAGGGCGGTCTTAATTACGCACGTATGGCTGTTTAAATTGGGTTTGCCATCGGGTCGGGAATGTTAGTTTTATGTTAATTAAGTATTGTTTATGTCAATTAGAGCGAGCGGAATCGTGAAGGGGAAATGGGATACAAATTGTATTAACTTGAGCGAAAGAAACGGGAAATTAATAGGGCTCCACGAGGTGGCAACAGACATCTTAATAGGTTCATATACATCGGAAAAGGGTGAGCTGGTATTAAATATACAATTAAGATAAGCTTCATATTGGCCAAGAAAAAGGGAAGTAATCAGATGGGGTTGCCCATAAGATTACATAGACTTGATAATAAAGGATTATATTTGGTTACGAAATAACCACAGATTGTCCTTAGAATAATAACAAATTTATTTTTGAATGAGGAAGTAAAGTAAAGTTGCATTTACAATAAGGGACAATAATAACCACCTTTCTCCAAATATGGTAACTAAATTCTTACCCCCAGATATTAAGTATTAATTTGCTAATGCATAAGATTCACAACCTAATACATTTTACCAAGAACATCTGTTAATTTCTAGGCAATGAGATTGATGTTAAGCAGGGGCTCACAGTAAATCATCTTTCACCTTTCACCCAACATGCCAGCATTAGTAAGAACCTGTTCGGGATTACATAGCATATCAGAGTTGAGCCTCTGACCCGAACACGATTTTGAAATTAAATCCAGGCCCAGCCAAAGGAATCCATCTCACAAAAATGTGTCACAAAAGCGCTCCAAAGAGAAATGTGGCAAGTGTCGCCACACAAAGCGAGCGACTAAGACACTCGATAGGCTGGTTCCCACCCAGTCCAAGACTTTGCCAACTTGCTACAAAATGCCAGTAACAGACGTTGCCATTGACAATGGCATATGGTTACAGAAACATCAGCCGACATCGGTGCCTGCTTTCGTATGCCACACATTAATCACACACGTATATTTCTTGGTACTTTTCATTCCACTTAAGCTGCGTTAAACATATTTAAAGTACGTGATGTTAAGTGTCTCCCGGGCATTTGGGGGCCACTCTACCTTTTTGCTTGAGCAAATTTTAATATGTTTAACTCGTTTTGGTTGCCAGTGCTGCTGCGAAGGAGGTTGGCAGAATGGCCAACCCAAGCCGATGGCGTTAATTTTTAACGGGCTGGTGGCCCGGCATCATTTGTGCAAGTCTAGGCCGGCATCGTACATAAATGTCAACCGACGGGCTCATCCATCAATGAACTCTGAAAAATTAACACTCTGAGTGACAGTGGCAAAGGACTTTCGCTCCACGGAGCCTTTTTTTGCGAATGGCACTGAACTGGCAGTGGAAGTGGCTGGCTGTGGCCTGTCGCTTTAAATTATGCAAAACGTTACAATTCCTCGGCTCGTGGCCTGCCAAAGGTATAGCTGAATGATGAATTGTGTTGGCCAAAGAGTTGGTCGGTATAAATGTGGGGGAGGGGGGATGGAGGTAGGACTTTTGCTGGTCCGAATTGGGAATTTGCGGCTACGAGGGCAGTTTCATAGATTAAATTTGATTATGCTACATTACCCGACAACGAGTCCGCTACGTGATCGACTTACAGCCAGCAATCGCAAAAGGCCATAAAGCCATTCTGAAGCGGGGGCAAAAAACTAAAGGGATTATCATTTTAAAAATGTATGAGCAAGTTTCGGTGAAGCTCTGGGGGCGATTAAGAGAATGTCCCAAATGGCAGGACCTAACTGAATTAATTATCTGTTCTGAAATGCATTAAAACTATGTCAAACAGAAATCGTACGCTTAACAAAAGTTTACTAATTGTTTGCTTTTTAAACAACATACTTTTCGAACTTTACTCATGTCAAAATACACATAACTTAACAAACTTTCTTTTTTAATTTTAAACTAATTCATTATTTATCTTTATCTAATATTAGTCATGTAGTTGCTATATTTTTAATTTTTAGGGGGATGAATTTTACAATTAAAATTCGTTTGTTGGGTATAAGCTTACTCGTATTTTTCGTAGTTCAACAATAAATTAAAAAACCGTACCTCAATGGTTTTAATTTTATCAATGATGGCTTATGGAACTTAAAAAATTATACAGACCTAACATCGCTAAGCATAAAAGTTGGTGCTCAACTTTTACTTCTAAAAAGAATGCTTTAATTGAAATCAAGTTTTACGAAACCAAAAAGAACACTCAAGCTCAGTGGACCATTCCCAATGACTCATTAATTAGAGCTTGACTCGGCTCAATTAGGAAAATCCGTGGTGTTTTTTTCTTTTTTTGATTTTCTTCCATTTTAGCTTTTATTCAATTCGCTCCTCAGTCTCCTTCTACTTATGCTCGTCTACACATTCTGAGGCTGTTTTCCATCACTTACTCTGCACATGGCACAAACACCACAGGACATTACCAACAAAACATCCTCCACCATCCCCCCACAAACCACCCCCCTCACAGCCCCCGGCCCAGCTTGCTAATGTGTTTTTTACGAATTTCTCTCTTCTCTACTTCTAGTTGTGCTTTTGTATTTGCCAATTTTAATGAGTGTAGCAAGCAAACCAAGCAAAAAAAAACAAAAACCAAATCCAAATCCAAAAAACAGAAACAGAAACCAAAAACTTTAGCAAACGACAACAAAAAACACAACAACAACAGAGCATTTTGTACAACAAACACAAGAACCAGCTAGCAGGTCCCATCATAATCACCATCAAGCCAAAACAACAACAACAACAACTACTCATTTGAATTGCAATAAATAAAACAACAAGAACAACAAGCACGTACACAATGTGACAATAAAACAGTGAGCGCAGTAGCAGCTAGAAAGCTAAAAAGGAATTTAATTGCACGCACTAGACGAGAAGTAGCCATAAATGAAGCAGAAACAACAGCAAAAACAGCAAAGACATCCAAAATACCAAAAATAAACAGCAAAAACAGTGATAAAGCCAAAAAAGACGCACAAGCAGAGAGAAATCCGCAAAGCGGCCGCAGAAATTATACAAAAAAAACCAAAGCAAAACCAAACTTTCCCTGTCTTGTCGAATGTCCTTGCACCTTTAAGCTCTAGCTGTGTGTGTGTACCTCCCGTTCACATATGTGTGTGTGTGTATCCCCAGCCACCTCCCCCCCACTCACAAGCGTACCACGATCGGTGACCGTGTTTGTCGTGTAGCACCGCGTAGAGCAATCCAGCACCACCAAACCAATTAAAATATAATAGAAAAGCACCCTCAGCAATCACAATATCTTACCACCTGCAATACCTGCAATACCTGCAACACTTGCAACAGCAATCGCAATCGCAATAGTAATCGACACTGCGGTGCAGCCACCTTAAGAGCCAGCTGAACCACCGATCTCTGGGGCTGACAGGTCAGAGTGAATAACCCTAGCCAACCCATAGCCTCCTGGTAGCTCCCGATAGCTCCCCCGATTGATCCACTCCACCTAACCACATACCAGCACCACAATTGCACATTACTACCATAGATATCCCCGGCAGTACTACTACCGCATGGAGCGCGGCAGCAGCGGTGGTCAGCAGTCATCGCAGCACCACCAGCAGCAGCAGCAGCAATCATCATCGCACCACCAGCAGCAGTCGTCGCACCATCAGCAACAGTCGCACCACCAACAGCAGCGACACCACCAACATGTGGTGGCCGTGCACAGCTTTGATCCGTATCTGACCGCCGGAGGGGCGGACGAGGAGCATACGTCGGGCACCTCGTCCTTTGACAATCCCGCCACCAAAAAGAAACCGCCCAAGCTGAAGCCCATCCATCGATCCCTGTCCATGGCCATCGATAATTATGCACCGTCTTCCGGAGATCTCGACATGGATTTGGATATGGAAATGGGCATGGAGATGGGCATGGACATGGACCTGGATATGGAGATGGATATGGAGGGCGAGGGCATTGTCATCAGTGAGAAGCCGCTGATCCACCGCTCGGCCTCGCCCCTGCCCCATTCCCGATCCGGCGCCCTACCCCCGCAGACCCTAGCAATCCCAGCACAACAGCAACAGCAACAACATATTATATCCCATCCTAGCCAGCGTGGCATCGGTGGTGGTGGTGGCTCCGGCAGTGGTGCCGTTTCGCCAGCCCTATCTGCCCGCCAGCAACACCATCACCTCCTCCAACAACAACAACAACAACACCATCAGCAACAACAACAACACCAGCAACACCAACAACAACAGCAACATCAGTTGCATTTGCACACTTTCCAGCAACTTGCTGCACAGGCAGCTGCTGCCCGGCATCAAACAACCCACCAGCAGCATTCACTATCGCACCGCCAACATCCGCAACATACGCAACATACGCATCCACATCAGCTTCAACATCCGCATCCGCATCCGCATCAGCATGCGCACTCGAAGAGCTCACCAACCTCACACGCGGTTAGCCCGGTGCTGGGCCAGCAGCACCGCCAGCAGCCGGACATTTACCTGGTCAGCAGCAGCAGCAGCCTGGGCGATGGTGTCGGCGTGGGCAGCTTGGGTGTGGGCGGCATGGGCTTGGGCGTGGCCATGGGCATGGGGCGATCGTTGGGCGGGAGCACATCGCCCATTCAGTTTATTGACATGGACGATATGCCCAATCCGACAATTGCCCCCGCCCAACGTCCAATGCACACGCATCCGCTGAAGAAGAACCTATTCCGGCGATCCGACACCATTGACGTCCATCCGTCTACCAATTTTCAGATGAAGAAAACGCATTCCTTCCACGCGCAACAGGATCCCGCCGCCCTGGACCAAATACAGCTGGCCGTTGCAGCCGGTTCGGCGGCCTCAAGTCGACGCACCAGCTCGGTGAGGGGCAACTTCCTAATGCCCGGTCCACCTGCGGGCGCCAAAGAAATATCCCGTTCGCCGTCGCCCAGCCGAAGGGGCTGTCGTTCGCATCGATCGTTCAATGATCCGGGTCGCAGGCCCAGCGTTAAGCCGGATTCGGTGGTGGAGTCGCAGATACGACATCCATCGCTAAACGATGACCTGATGGAGCCGATGAACGGACGCAATCTGTTCGCGGCACCCACCAATCTGTCGCTGGAGAATGAACTGTTCGTGGATACGCGTTCGCGCAGCAACAGTCACACCAAGATGGAGGAGCTGGGCCTGGCGGAGATCACCGCCGCTGCCGTGGCAGTGCAGCGATTGCGCAAGAGCTCCGGAGCGGGATCCTTTGAGGATGCAGCCGCCGGCCATAGTGCCACCCACCCGCCTTCAGCTGCGAATAGCGTTAAGCAGAAGCGGGAATCACACCACCCGCACACCCGCCAAGTGAGTACCCACAGCTTGGAGCTGGACGGACGTCCATCGACCTCGGCGGCAGCAGCAGCAGCGGCCGCTGCAGCGGGCGGCCATGGCCTGCAGCTCCATACAGCGGCGGCGGCGGCCAGTGCGGCGTACCACTTCAAGCGGGGCGCCCAGCTCGGTCGCTCGCTCTACCTGTCGCCCAGTAATCTGGAGGAGCTGACCGTCCACCGGCCAGGTGTTCTAGCGGCGGCAGCCGCCTTCCAGGGCACCAATGCCAGTGCCAGTGTCAAGCAGGCCAAGGCGCTGCACAGTGCCAGCGTACGGCTGCGCAGCTATCGGGAGACATTGAGTGCCTCCAAGAAGTCCAAGAGCTTTATCGGGGACGCCAGTGTTGGCAGCGGTCCGCAGGCGGGCGACGACTTCGAGCTAAGCTCACCCCACCGACGCAACAGTCGCCCGCTATCCACAGTTGTGCCTGGATCCAGCATCGAGGAGATCAAGCGGAGTCCACGACCCATTTCCGCTTCGGCGGCGGCGGCCGCCTTTCTGGAGGAGAAGCGGCCGAGCTTCGAGAGGAAATCGTCACTGACGTACGACCACGAGTTAAGCGATGCCGCCTTTGCGGCCCAGGTGCTGAGGCCATTCCATCATAAGTTGGCCGCCGGAAGGAAGGGCTCCGTGACCGGAGGCTCCCACAAACTGAAGAAGAAGTCGCTGAGCGATGACACCGACGAGGAGGAGGCGGCGGATCGCAAGCGCAAGCGGATCGTCTGCATTGTCCTATCCACGGTCCTGCTGTGCCTGGTCTGCGCCAGCGTGTTCGTACTGACCATCACGCTGACCTCCAGCTCTGGCCAGGGCGGAAAGAAGGCGCATTCGTTCAGCAGGGACACTCCCGTCCACTGGACGGGCATGCGGCCCTCATGAACTCCAACGCAGAGGCTGTGCTTTGGGCAACTCACCTACCTGCCAGCTGGTTATCCCCTGACTTTGGACTCGATTTCGTTAACGTTTGCGTTTTCGCTTCCGCTTCGATTTCGTGCTGTCGTTCCGCTCTACGTTTTGTTTCCTCTGTGTCTCCGGGTCTCTGGTTGCGCCGGGTTGCCCAACTGACGTTCAACGACTGAGGGAGAGGAGCAAATAGAGGAGGAGGTGCAGCAGCAACTATCGCAGAGTCTGTAAGTAGGCAAGGCCTTGGGTATGAGTTTCTAAAAATAGAGATGGATGCTGCTCGATTTGTAAATATCACAAAATGCACGAAGCTTCGATTGTTGGTAATTGAATTATTACCTTTAACTTGTGAAAAGTAAAATAACGCATTTACACAAAGAAAAAAACCCAACATTGGGCGCCAATTGGTTAGAGTATAAACTTTTAACAAGTAAAATGACCCAATTCCATTCTTAAAAGCATGCCTTTCATGAAATACTATTTCTATTCGGCAGACATCAGCAATCGAAGTTTCCTGCTGTCTGTTTCTTTTTATTGTACTTACTCTGAAATCCAAATTATTTTCATACATAAAAATCATGGCATTTCCTTATTGAAATTCTTTAAACTGCATTCCATCTCTGCCACATCGATGCGAATCAATGAACGAGGTCAGCTTGGTTTCATTATCGGGCTTAAAGCACCACAGTCAGGGTGGCCATACTGCCATATGTCCTTACAGACCATAAAACTGTGCAAATACAAATATGTATATCAGCTCTTCCTTCTGTCCACCAACCAACCGTTCCCCCTCCTTAAACACCGCCCCACACAAAGAAAACAAACAAACACACAACGCAGTAGCTGGTAAGGAATTTTCAAATATTGAGCTGGCAAAAGCTCAGCAAAATCTGGAGCATTACATAACCGACTAGCTGACTAACTGACTAACCTGCCTGGCAAACACGCACACGACCATAAAAAATGATGTTGTACTTACTTACCATGACTTTAATGACTTTGACTGCATCAGGAGCCGCAGCATCTTCATGCCGCAAAGCCAAACTAATCAGCACGTGTGTGCGTGTGTGCGTGTGTGCGTAAGGGTGTGTGGGTGTGTGGCTGTGCGTGTGGTTGTGTCGGTGAGAGTGTGTGCGAGTGTAAGTGTTATTTAGCAGAGCACAAACAATGCTTAACCGACTCTCAGTGGGTGGCAGTGGGTGACTAACTGACCGACAGAAAGACAGTCAGACAGACTAGCAGGCTGAGCAGCCAAGGCCTGCGGAGACCTTTCCCTTGGTTATCCTGCTCTTTTTTTATACTCTCGCTTAATAGTTTTGTTTGTTAACGTGTGTGTGTGTGTGTGTGTGAGTGTACGTGTGTGGGTGTGCAGCATCATTACGGCACGGTACGCTTGGTTTCCTTTTTATTATGTGTGCGTGTGCCCACAGACAGGAGGCACGCTCACACTCATAGCCTTAATTTCACGTTGACGACATGGAAACTAGGTTACTTTTTCAACTGCGCCTCAGTGAGCGCCAGAAAGGGAAAGTGCAACAAAAACAACAACAAGAGCGATAACAACGGCAGCAAAAAATAAACTAACAACAATTGTTTATTATAAGGCGAGCAGCAACAGAAAAAGCAACTCATGCTAGTGACATTGCCCGCCCAGTTGGCCCAGATGGCCTTGCCAAAGCCAAGAATCCCGTGTGACCGCTAAAGTCCCCAAATTGCCAAGCTCACTAGCAAGTTGCAGAGCACACATATAAAAAATGAGACAAATTGACAGTTCGCACAAGAAACTTTGAGGTCAGAAAAAATGTTAGCAACAAGAAAGTTATTTTCCCTTATCGAAAAGTTCAACTGCAAACTCTAAAGGCAACCACTTGATCAAACTGCAGAAGGTGCAAACTTATTGGCGATAGGATATATCTTATGGGTCCATTTCTCAGTAGTCCGATTAACTTGTATCCTAAGCTCTAATCGAAAAGTTTTTCGACGTAAACTTCAAAAGGAATGAGAAGTGCAAACACATTGTTGATAAGTATATAAGTATACAAATAGAGGCCATGCGTTGGGCGCCATTTTGTTTGTACAGAGCCACTCATTTATGCAACACTTCTCAATGCAATCTCATCTCGCTTAGTTATTATTTACACTTGACGTGCTTTCTATTGTGATATTCATAATTGAAAGCAATAATGGACGAGTTGTTTCAACAAGCCTTCCATTACCAAGGCAAATCTGTTGCATGTTCCATCTGCTTCATGCTCTAGTTAAATCACAAAAGGGAGAAAAAAAGCTAATGCCACTGGCATAACCAGACAGCGGAGGCAACAAAAGTGCATCAATAAATTCAATTTGAAGGTACAATGGATGCAAAACAATCCCTGGAGCCCAGTTCCATTCCCAGTCTGCTAATTAGGCGTCGGTTGCCATCCGTCAGGCAAACTGGCATGTCGGCCTGGCCACAGAATCTCAGGGAGTGGTGGCACAGGGGCCTTTTGCTTTCAACGCCACATTTATAATTAAACAACATGAAAGACAAAGCGCCGGGCAGACAGAGAAGGCAACTGAACGGAATGCGGGGGTGTCGGTACGAGGGACGAGGCACAAAGAAGAAGGGCGGGCGTGAGGCTCAAAGTTACCCGGCAGCATTTATGAGCGCCCATAATGGCTGTTAACAATTTAACTTGTTTACCGGTGGGAAAGTTATATGTTAATTGGTCTCGAATAGCCTCGCGCACACACAGGCCCACGCGAACCGAAGCTCCAGAAACTGGGCACGCACATAGCTCAACCACGTCCTTGAGGACAGGTGAATGATCAACTAGGCTATGTCCTGTAACCGAGGATATTTTATATAAAAAGCAATACAATGGTGGTTTACAAAGGACCAGTTTGAAAAACTTTTACAACGTTACCTAAACTAAGAACAAAGTAAAGTCCTTTAAAAATGCTTAGTACATCAAAAAACACTTTTTTATAGTCTGCTTTTAGGCAATTTAAATTTTGTTTTAACATTTCTGGACATTTAAGGATCTTTTGAAAATTTCGTTTTAACTAGGGCCGTTGAAGATTTAAATTTAAGCTCTAACTTACAGAAAAATCAGATAATATAGTGTAAGATTTAAATTTTAGGCTTAACTTACAGGAAAATCAACTAACAAACTGATAAGTACTAAATGAACCAGGACATTGTGTTGTTTTTGGCTTCACTATAAATCCTAGTGTTTCTCCAAGTATTCCTGAGGGTCACATAAACCCTGTGTACACAGAAGATTATTAATCTACTAATAAATAATACCAGTACAACAGCCAAATCCAGTCATCCACGTATGGGCCCAACTTCAGGCCCCAAAGCAGGCCAAACAGAGGAGGCATTGTTCTGAGTAGCTTCTACTTGCCAGAGCGCCAACAAAGCCGGCAGCACACAGCACTTGGCCAAGTGAATAATGGCAGGCATCGTCACCTGTTCTCAGGCCCCCACTTTGGCATTAACACGTTGCGATTACGCCTCATAGCCCATGCAAAGGCACGAGCTGGGGGAATGGAGGTGGAGCCTAGCCAGCAAACCTGGACACATCCTGGCCTAGCGGTTGGAAACCACCATGTGGCCTTTGGCCCATATATGCATATGAATTTGATGACGACAGCAGCAACAGCAAAAGCAGCAACAGCGGCAACATCAGCAACGATGTGTGATGTTGCATCGTGGTTGCACTTCCACTCGTTAAAGTCGCTGGCTGCGGGTGGAAATGGGATAACTAATTTTTGCAATTAAATGAGAGCGTAAAAAGGGTGAAATTACTTAAATTTTTGCACTAGCCATGCAACAGAGTGTGTGTGCGTACGTGTACGCTTGTGTTTTTGTTTGCGTTGGTCGTTGGTGGCCATTTGGGGCAAGAATTTTTTAATTAAATTTCAGCCGGGCGCATACTCTGTGCAATGGCAAATATATATATTGCACCAGATAGGAACTCTCTGAATTAGCAGCTTTTCCGGCAAATCAATCAAATTACCACACACACAAACACTTACACATACCATAGCGGACTTTAACATACAAAACAAAGGACTTAAACTATTTGGGGGTTTTCAAGAGTTTCACATGGGAATAAACAACCAAACTGGGAGTGAAACGGCAACTGTGACTTGTCTGTGTGTCCGCGTGTATGTTTGTGATTGATTGGCAAACAAATTTTGACACTTTACACAACACCCACGGGCAGGTAACCAATGTTTGTCCAACCGATTCCTACCCCTGCTCCACCGATTCCCATTCCCATTCCCATTCCCATCGCCAGTTTGTTGAGCGTTAATTAAAACTGCTGTAAAATGCACAAAAGCGTTGAGCAAACAGCAACCGCGACGACAATCGCAGGGGGTCATGTCAAGGGGGTTTTTTGGGGGTGTAAAAAAACGAAACGAAACGAAACGAGTACCGTGTGTGAAATGGGGGGATATGTACTTGATATGTGTACACATATGCGAACGTGATAACCCAAAGCGGAAACGGAAATGAAAACAGCGGGAAGATGAAAAAATGTTGGACTGTGTTTAAAGTAAATAGTCTGGATTGATGAAAGTTGTATTCGAGAATTCATCAACAGGCATTTACTTCAACTGCAGTTCGAACGAAATGCAACAGGATAATAACGAGTGCGCAGTGAATGTTTACTTATATTCTAGTATATTTATGTATCTAAGAACTTGTTCCATTAGAGTTATAAACTGGTGAAAAATAGAGACCAAAGACTTAAGATGATTTTTCACACAATAATCTAACTTACCAAAAGACTAGCTTAAAAATAATAACTAAATTTTTATTTATTCTAGTTGTTTGTTAGTTAAAATCTTTATAAAAATTTTTTTGGAACACATTTTTTAAGCTATGAAGACAATTTGGTAAATGAGGCATATAAAAACAACAGAACCCTTTTAAGTAAATATGCTATAAAATTAAAAAGTACTTACAAAGAATTAAACGTATTCTTTAAATGTAGTTTTTATCTTTTTAAAACCGCTTTCCTGCAGGGCAATCAAACTGAATATTTACACAAATGATTTTCATTTCCCCTGATGCAATTCAAGATCATTTACACCGATTTCTATCGTTGACAGTGCGACAGGAGAACGAGCGGAGCTACCGCGAGAATCTGGAGCGCACCTTGATGATGAAGAACCGCACCGAGCTGAATCTGCAGCGCCACCAGATGGAGATGCAGATGCAGATGCACGTCGTTCCATGAGCGTTCCGAGCGGAAGGAAGGAAGTGACACCGCTGCACCAGATGCGACCGGATGAGATGTCAGCGGGAGCTGCTGGAAATGTCAGCGGTTCGCAACAAGTTTGTGGCAGGAAGCCGGAGGACCCTTCTTGGCCCGTCCTCTTCGCCAACCTCCCCCCCACACCACAACCACACCCCCAACTCCCTTTTTGCCCAGCCCTAATCAAAGTTATGCGCACAAATGCTACAAAGAATAACAAAGAATACAAGAAATCAAAACAAAAGAAAATTGTTAACTAAAATATAAATGAGGATGGAGCACTCCGAAGTGCTCGACTAAAGCTAAAAATAATGCTAATTGTAGTTAAGTCTGCCCACGCGGAAATCACTTGTTTTGTATCTAACTGAAAGGTAGACTCCACTTAGAGCAAACAAAAAATAAATCAAATAGAATGGTCGAAAAAAATTTAAAAGTGATGCAGTTTAGTCGATAGTTAAAAACGTTGTTTATAGAGTTACTTCGATGGCATTTTAAATGTTAGGTCAGGGACGTTCTGGTGTTTAATTATTTTCTAGTGACTTTTTACCACCTGGAAATGTTTTAAAAAGTATGCAAGCGTAGTTTTTTCTCCAAAAACCCTTATGTACAAAAATAGTTTGTACTTTTGTTCACTGCATAATTTTGCGTACACTTTTAAGTGGTTTCAAATCACTATTGGATTTAATTTTTTAAGTTGTTTAAGTACTTGTAAAAGTTATAAATTCACAAACAAAATTACTGCAATCCAGTTGTTCGACTTGTTTCCGATGGAATTGTTTACCAGAACGGACTCGATTGTCCTGTAATTATTGTGCTTAGGATATGATCTAGTTGAGGCTGCAGGACGACGCCAACTGGAAGGAGCAATTAAGCGAAAGGTTTCGATTGTTCAGTTGATTAGCCAAATGGTTTCAATTTTTTCTTTAGCAAAGCTTGCCTCCTTTGGTTATCCCACCCGAAAACTCCCCCCAAGAATGGCGTCGACTGGGCAGCTGGCGAGAGGAAAAAAGTTGGTCAATAGTTATGTCTGAAACTAAGTTGTTAACTGAAAAGTACTCCTAAGTAAATGTTAATAGCCATAAACAACAGAAAAGTTTTTGTATCTCTTAGACGACGTTAAAGAAGAGGTGGTGAAAAAGCGCAACCAAAAGTATCCAGTATTCCAAGATACATTTTGAGTAAAAATACGATTTTCATAGGTTAACAATAATTGTAAAAACAAAAAAAAAGCAGCAAAGGAACATTCAATAGATTTACTCGTAATTGGAACACACAACTTGTGCCAATGAAAACTTAAGGAATCCTAATGAGAACCTGCAAAATAAGTGGCATAGCGTAATTTAATAAACAATTGAAAATAATAACAAGGAAAAGTTAGATAATTAGCGGATCGATGTGAAACTGTTACTTAAGTGCAAAACGAGCTTGTTGTCGAATTAATTTTTAAATGGATTTAAACTAAGTGAAACTAAGCTAAATGTTAAATGTTTTTTTAGGTGTTCAATGTTATAATTAATTTGTGGTCGAGCAGCCGAATTGAGGTAGAATTGATTGCCCAGCCTTTACCAAATGAATAATTTTACGAACCTGTGCTAACTCAGTTGCAAAGTTTAACGACAAAATTTAGCTTGAAGCAAACTTCTATCGGTTTCAGCCAACTGAGCGTTGAAAGCTTGAATACAAAGTGGTGAACGAACTTCCCTGACCGCCCAACTCCCTGCCCAATTAACAATTATCCGGAATTGTATTTTCAAGCGCAAATGTTTCTTAATATTCACCCGGATGCGCAAAGGCAATTTAATAGGTTTTTGGATTCTGGCGTGAAATTAATTTGAGATCCACAGATAAGAAAATTACTTTGTTTCCACAAAGCTTGCACGTGTATATACGTACCGGCATAGATAAATACAAAGAGAAATATAACAAACTGCTGATACTTTGATCAAAAATTGAATTTCCAAATATTTACTTAAAACGAATTTTAACCCCTCATAAAAACAGCTTAAATTAATGTCTTGCAGAGGAAATCAATTATTATTGAATTGAATAAAACGACGGATAATTTCGAAGTAAAACATTTCATAAAGATAAAAAACTTTTATCGGGCATCTCTGCCCTTTTATTCTGCAACAACCTAATCATTTAGAAAACTAATTTCTTGCTTACAACTTTAAAATTCCCACTTTTCTCGGTATACAAATTTCTTGGGTCAGATGGCAAGCAGGGAAGCAGAAGTTCAACGATGGGCAGGACGAAAACAAATGGAAAGCTTTAGATTAGCTCAATAAATTGTAAACTTAAACATTTAATCTACTTAGAGCGGATCGTTGTTAAATGCAATGCAAGTACGTCGAAGTCAGAGACTCACACACCTCATTCAGATTTGTAAGATTTGCATTTCGGTCTAGGAATCAATTTCATATTTGACCTGACACAGAGGCTAAACAAATTCAAATTTACGCAAGGCAACCGCAAAGGATACTTAATATAAACAATCAAGAAAAACATTGTACTTAGTAATTGCATTTAACAAGTGGGAAAGAGAATATTTACTAGGTTCGCATAATTGATTTAACTGCATGCTTAAACTAACGAAAGTAAACGAGATATTAACTGAATGGAGGTAAAATAAAAACCTAATTAAAACAATACAAATAATGTCTGTAATTATGGCTAGCTAAGTGTAAAAATGTAAGCTGAATTATTATACAACCAACTACAATCGAAGCAAGTAAATTGATGTAATTGAAATACTCGTAACGTTTTAGGGCAAAATACCAATGAATAATGACACAGGTTAAACACAAACACGCAGCAAGAATAAATTAATGAATAACGAAATTATTTCTCGAGAAAAAATCAAACTTTTTAGCCTTTGAACGAGAGACTTTTGGTGCCCAATCCAGTTTGAGCAATTATTTACAAGTGAAAAAAAATAACGAAACACAAAGAAAGACACACACAACAGAAATACACACACACATGCAGATGTATTGTAAATAGAACAGCAAACAAAATGAATAAATACCAAGTAGGTACATAAATAAATAAATAATGAGAAGGCTTATCCAAGTAAATCAACATTAAATAAATTAACAACGGAAATCAAAGAAAAACAGGTAATACTTCAACTTGTGTGCAAGGAATCAACTTTTACTGTTAATTGTTGCTGGCAATGCAAAACGCAGAGCCAACCGAAAAACGAAAAAAAAATTACAAAAATAAACCATGAAAAATGCAAAACAAATATATTTAAAAATACATTTGAACGCCTTCAGCGTTTTATTCATCAAGCAAGAAATGTTGAATCGAAAGAAAAAGTCAAACAAAAGCCATACAAGCGATAAATCAATTTGTGTCACCTGTGTAGTAAGTATATCTCAGTATTTGTAACTGAAAATGAAAACGCGTTGAAGTGCAGGCATCAACCACAACAACAACAACAAAGAAAAATCAAATGAAAATAAACTGAATTTACAAGTGGACTTTGACTATTATTTACGAGTAAGGTCGCAAATCATTTTGCTTTTTGGGAGAAATATTTCATCAATTACGAAGTAAGTACCTGTCGAAATTTAAAATTCCCGTAAGTATGCTCAGCCAAAAAAAAATGGATGGAAAAAAAGGTTATCATTTCACTTTGACTATCGACCCGTATTTCAGTCGCCCAAAAATGAGAATCCCCAGGGTATTAGTTACCCAACAGAGTTCAGAAATGTATTCCGAATATTTAAACATAATATCGATTTGGCAATTTAGTAAATTTATAAACATTTATTGAAAAAGAATGAAAAAGAATGAAAAAGAAAGAAAGAAGAATCGTGTATTATTGAAGGGCGATGTTACCTTTTGCAAACACATCATTACATACATAATGGAAGTCCAAATTTGTGTTAAAATTGTAAGGCCCTACCTTCAACAGAATACCAGATATTTTTCTGACAAAGGTGGTTTTGTGTCTGCGTATTTGTTTTAAATTTTATCACTCATACGTACTGTTGCCTGAAATTAAATAATTTATTTTTATCGAAATAGCTTAGACTTGGTTTTCTTTTAAGTCATATTTTGTCCCTTACTTGAACAAGATCAAAAAGTTGGCGAGGTACGATTTATTTGCATGCAACTGTGAATGGCTTACGTTTCGTATGAGTAATTTTTATGGAAAGTAAGACTGAGACTTTAAATAAGTTTATTTGCAGGGCATTCTTAACGTTTTTTTATTTTTGTCTGAATAAAAATCTCATGAGATTATTAGTCACTTGGTGTTTTTAAGTACGCTCTTTGACAAATAAGGTACTCCAACGTTAATGTTTACACAGCATTTATTTATACCCATTTTAAAGTGATTTCAAATTAGTTGATTCCGGCAAGTAATGGCAACCTGTTTTGGAGCGCCATCTTTAGAAAGCTTTCAGAACGAAAGGTGAAAGTCTCAGTTTTCCAGTGTGCCCCAATGCGGAAAAATACCGGAGCCTCAACTGGCTCCAAAAAATACCAAGCCCCCAACCGATAACTTCCCCAAAAAGCTCCTCTCGTCAGCTTTCGCCCATCGATCGCCATGAGCTTATCGGACTCGCGATCTGATCCGAAAAGTTGAAAAACAAAGTGAAGATAAATTAATTAGCAATTAGCCAGTGTAAATAGAGTGTTGTCAGCCGACTAGCCGCAGCAGCTGAGCTGATAGTTCCGCTTCTGCCCCGCGTGGCACCGAAATAAGCAACAAGCAAGTGAAAGAGGGAGAGCAGGTGGAGAAAGGGGAGGTGGAGGAGGAGGAGCGGACAACGAGGCAGAAACAAAAGCACAAAACGGCGGACAGAACCAGTCGAAACAAAACAACAAACCGGAGCGGTCGCACTCGAAAAGCGAATAAAATTTATTTCTGTGCTTAGTGTGAGCCTGTATGAGTGGCGTGTGTGTATGTGTGCTGTGTATATTTAAACAATATTTAAAAATCATTCGCCAGACGACGAAAAGCGAAGATCTCCGCTATAGCAAAGCGGAGCAGACAGATAAATAAAAACAGACTCCGAGACAAAAACAACGAGACTGTGACGCAGCAAGGTGCTGGAGGTCACTCGGCCCATTTCGCGTAGCACCATATAGCACCATATAGATGCCACCACCCCCCGCGTAATCAACCCCGTAACCAGTTCCAGTTCCATCCGCCCGCAAACAACACGCGCGATCTGAAAACTCTAAAAAAATACAACAACAAAAATAAAAGTAATACAAAAAAAAAACAACAAAAATAACAATAGCAAACTCACGCGCTTTGTCGTTTTATAACCCGCCCTCTTGACTGATAAACGTCAGTTGATAAATATATATCGCATCACACCAAAAACAAACACACCAGCAAACAAACACCAATTATTCCAATAAAGCCAGCGCCAAGTGCGAATGCGCCCTCGATTTGTATGCCATCAGCAGCACTCGGTTGCCCATTCCCACTTCCATCCCCATTCCCATACCCATTCCCACTACCATCGCCATCCCAATCCACATCCACATCCCCCCCATCATTCCCACCACATTTACGGCCCCACTGACGTCAGTTATCGGCGTTATCGCACCGCTAACATGGTGGTGGCCGAGGGAGTTATGGACTCCGGATCGGGGATCGGTGAGGGAATGGGCCACTTCAACGAGACCCCATTATCCGAACTGGGCGTCGAGACCCGCACCCAGCTGTCCCGCATGCTGAACCGCAAGAAGGTGCTGCACTCGGAGGAGGGTTACCAGCGGGACTGGCGAGGCATCTCCCAGTTGGCCAGGCAGAAGGGATTCGTCGACGACAACGCCAACAATCCGATGGATCTGCTGCTAATTAGCTGGAGCCAGCGGAGTCCCAAGACCGCCGTGGTGGGAAATCTCGAAAAGTACCTCGGGATCATCGATCGATGGGACGTCTGCGACGATATCCAAGAGAATCTAGGTGAGCATTATCTTATGACCATAGTAGTAGTTTATCATTAACCAGTATTGGAAATATCACACTTGAGTTTGGAATACTATAAGTTTGAGGTATTATTAAAATAATATTTATTTTACTCATCTAAAGTTTTAATATTTATCAGTAAAATAAAAATTTAACTAAGTGTAGTAGTACAATTTATAATTATAATCAAAAATTCGTAAATAAAATTATTGCTCCAATTCAAAGGAGACTCTCTTAAGGCATAATATCAAACTTATCAGCAGTAGGTTTAATATTATTATATTAGATTATTTATAAGGCCCAATTATCGTTATCTTTAAAAATAAATAGGTTAATAAAAATTTGAGCCCAAATAATTATACTTGCAAATAACAATTGTCAACAATTTTTGATTAAATGATTGTATTTGTAAAAATGATTGTGATGATGATTGTGACGATATCGACTGCATGCGTTACTTATCTACTTATCTATACACAAATTTATCTAACTCAAACAATGGTTATCATTAAATAAATAATAAATTATGTTATGATGAACATTTTTGAATGATTAATAGGGAATTGTTAATATTACCGAAGAAAACAATTCGGATTTGTTAAAATTTTTATTATCATCCTCACAAAAACACTAGTCTCATAAACAAAAATCTCCAAGCAGTAATTTGTAGTAACCGTAAACATTAGATCATAAACAATTCAAGCTAGAAAAAAAATGTCAATCATTTAAGAACGAAGTATTTTTGTTTATTTGCACAAAGGGGATTCACCTGACAAAAATTAGTTGTCATTAATAGAAAAAACCTCGACACAGCGATTTTTGTTTGGGAGCATATTTTTGTATAGGATTGTTAATATGAATTTTGTATACAGTATATCATAGAAAAATTAGAAGATAGGAAGGTCAAAGTTTGATGTACAATAATAAAATTTATTTTAAATTTGTCTTGAATTTTTTATAGAAGAAGAAGGCAGTTTCTACTTTCCTTTGAGCATTAATATTTATATATTTTAATAAATATTACCTTATCTTAAATTATTTTCTACGGATAAAAAAATAAAATATTAATAATATTTGTTGATTTCAAAATAACATACTGCTGAAATGAAATATATATAGGTATTTTGTTTGTCATTTTAAAAGCACATTAATTGTTCTAGAAATACCTATGTTCTGATACGGCCTACGTTTCCACTGACATCAATTTTGTTTAATATTTAATATTCGACATGCAGCCAAGGACACCCAACGCTATATCATAAAACAGGAGCAGCGACAGAACTCTCTGATCAAGGCGTGTCCTTCGCCCCCCAGCGACGGTTTGGAGACCAACAACAACTACAGCGACAACATCACAATGGGCCAAAGTGTTCAAATCCTGAGCAAAGAAGATCAGAGATGTGTGGAAATGGGCCAACCGCTGCCCAGATATCATGCCTGCGTTTTATATGCAGAGGCAGACATCGATCATGCCACAGAAATCATTAATATTCTAGAGTCTGAGCGATACAATCTCAGGGTGAGTGGAGATCACTTGGGTCTTGTGTGTTTGGGGAAATAACTATGGCATATTTACGCACAGCTCTTCCTGCGCAATCGCATGCTTTTGGGCGTTCCCTTCGAGCATGTCCAACTCTCCCACTTTCTGGCCACCCGCTGTAATAAACTGATCGTCGTGCTCACAGAGGACTTTCTTCGGTGTCCGGAGAACGCATTCTTCGTGAACTTCACCCAGAAGTTACAAATCGGTAAGTGGCTGTGGTTCAGTTTTTTTGCCTGGGCTAAAGTGTTATTTAACTTTCCTTGTTCTGCTTATTCGTAGAGGATCACAGTCGCAGGATCATACCGATTCTGTACAAGCCAGACATGCACATCCCACTGACCCTGGGAATCTATACGCACATCAAGTACACCGGAGACAGCAAGTTGTTCAACTTCTGGGACAAGTTGGCGTATTCGCTGCACGATATGGACACCTCTCATACCCACTCCACGCCACAGGCTCAGACGTAAGTTTGCCTACTTATTTTCCGTGGGCGGCTTAATTCATAGGGTTGCAGAACAAGTAATAAAAAATTCTAGGGTGGAAAGAAATCGTTAGATAATTATATCAAGGTTGACCTTCACAAAAGATAAAAATGGTTTATAAACTCTTTGTATGAATAGAAGTAAATTAAAGTGAATATCCAAATCAAGTTCTTATAATTAACTTTTGGTGTGCAATTATACATTTGTCTACTGCTGGTTTTAGGGGCTGCGAATTCGCTTTATGGTATCTCATAAAATTCTCAAATGTATACCAGCTGCTTGTAAACAAAATGTATAAGCAAAAGCCAAATAGCGTGTGAGCTATCAACCTTAGAAATGACTAGAAAGAATTTTTAGTTGATTTTATGCATTAGAAGAATATACTTTTGTTTCAAGAGGATGAAGGAAACCTTTTCTTAATTAAGTACTTGTAAAGGAAATGCCAAACTGAAATTAAGTTCACAAAGCTATGCTTTAAATATTAAATTAAAACAACAATAGCATGAAATATTTAAGGGAAAACAAAGATTAATTGCCGCCCCTTACTTAATGTATTTCGCTAAGGCAGATTGACTCACCCTAATGAGCCCCCTTAGTCATCAGTAATGCTAAACATTATCTTCACACAGACCCTCGCCAGTGGAGGAGTCGGCTCCCCAGCGGGTGACCACACCCTGCATCCGGATACAGATCAACGATAAGGATGTCACTGATATGCCCAGCTACAACAGCGACAAAGTTCCGGAAGCAGAGACCACGATGTTGACCATTTCCGGCGATACAAGTTCACCATTACCCGAACACAAGCCGAAGAACAGTTTCCTGCGAAAGATCACACATAGCTTTGGGAAGACGCCACGAAACGAGGGGGCCAGTGCAAAGTCCCTGCGACACGCCCACTCCGTCAGCACCATCAATGTGACGGCACGGGAAAGAACGCTGAGTGCCAGCAGCTCCAATATCTCCACCACGTCGGAGAGCAAGAAGAGCTCCATGAAATGGCAGCCGAATATCCTGAAGAAGGTCCTATTCTCCCGGTCCAGCAGCAAGCTGCAGACGCCTGGTTGAGATCGTAATGTTTAAGGATAGCCATTCATTCGATTTCCTTGATTCCTTGTCCAGTCTAGTTACGGCGGTAGAGTCGCCAACGTCGTCACCCTACATGCTTAGTGATAATCCGTAGCCTAATCCTTATTAAAGTCAAACTAACTTAATATACTTAGACGCACTTGTTAACTTATATAAGACAACAACGAATAAAGACAATACCACATATCTGCACAAATGTATCACAAAGCACACCGACGACCAAATACGTTACGATATACTATAAAATGTATGCATACGACCGTAGATTTGATAAACAGACAAATTGGCAATTGTGTTGAGTGAGGTTAAATGCGCGACACACTGCTAATCGAAGCTCTCAATTAACTGTTAGTCACGCGTTCGATAAGTGACTTACTTAATTAAATTATCTCTGTGGCACTGTACCCGCAACTCAGAGCTCAGCCCAATGAGTGCCCCATCTCGGATGAGTAATGACCATATATAAAGTATACGTATTATTGCAATGTGCGAGCAGCAGTGCTTTATCGCTCTGTAAATTGCTAAAGCACTTCTAACCGATTGCTGGCAATAAGTAATTGTTTGTTTTGGGTACCGCCTTGGGCAGGTTCTCCCTAGTGATTAGCCTTAGCTGTTACCGATTGTTACTGATTGCTGTGAATGCGTGTCTATATATAGTATGCCCGATGTACACACACTTACAACAAAGTAAAGCCAAGATTTGAAATTCTCTAGAAAAGGTAAAGCTATAAAACTAAATATGATGAATTACAGTTCTTTGCTTTAAGTATGTATACCTATAAACTATAAAAGGTCGTCAACCATATTATGTTAAACCATAAAACGAAAACGCCTCAATGTCGGACATCGATCGCTAGAGTTTCGACCTTCGTTTATGCTTATGAAACGCACCGTAACCGTATCGGAAATGAGCAAGCTTCAGTTGAGCGGCAATAAACTGTTCAATGTTTGGCTCAATAATTTATTGTTGAATGTAGACAACCTTTAGTTCGTTTATGTTTAATAAACATTGCAGTTGATGTGTGAATCCCCAGTATGTTTACATACAGTTTTTCGCATAAATATTGAGTGAAATTGTTTATCGACCAGTTCCGGTTAATCTAGAAGACATTTTGAATCGGTTTAAATTTTTGTATTTTTTTGTTTTATTTATTTTCTGTTTTTTATTGTTTAAATCGTTTAATGTTTTAATAATAGCTCCTCGCTCACATTTCTCACATCATCTCTTTCTGCGTTTAATTTCGCTCTCTGTGTGTTACAATTTACACTGTGAACAAATTTGTTTTTTTTTAGCCTTACTGCTCCTTGCAACTCGAGCTTGTTCTTTAAACTTTGTTTTGTTTTTTTTTTGTTTTTGTTACTTTTTTAATTGAATTTATGTTATGTTTTGTTTGGTTGTTTCTCTGCTCAATGTTGGTTTTATGTGAGTGTGTGTATTTATATATCGATTTATATATGTTATTAATTTTAATCTGTCGTTTGTTATCCGCTTAGCTTTGTTTTCCTTTGTTAGAGTTATTTTAATGATTTCATTATCGTTTAACAAAATTAATAAAAACAGTTTGTAATTTGTTTGCTCTTTGTTGTATGTATATGTTAATTGATCAATTTATTCGTAATTCGCAATATTAAAACAATGTAACGCATGATGTTGCATCTTCTGCCTCGACTCGCGCTCTATGAGTATTATTTGCAAATTGTTTCGTAGCTTAATTAATGCCTTTCTTTTGGGGATGTCTTACATTCGTTTCGACTTGTTATTCATCTTATAAATCTAACTGATTGCATTTACACAGAGTGTGTGACGACGAGTCTGAGTGGAGGGGCAGGGCAGGGCCTTGAACTGGAAATGGAAATGGAACTGGAAATTGGATTGGTCTTGGACTCAATTTGGGATCGGGATCGAACAGAAGGTAACTAACTCAACTGGAACTAAGGTTCGTGTAAGTGTCTGTTTGTTCTTTTAAAGCGTTATCCTCTATAGTTAAGTGTTAACAATGATTATGATTATGGAAGTCAGCTGAAGAAGTCTGTATCGGTTTGGAAGTTGAGTTATCATCGTATTGCGAGTTCCCGTCTTATAACTATGTAATGCTTTTTGAGTACTCATAGGTATTTCCGTATTACCTTCCTCAATCTCTATAACTCGACTCCCCTCCCTCGTACTCCGTCCTTTAATCATACATACATACACATGGAGATATATTCATCGTCGTGTTTTGGGTCGCTTGCAGTTCTCGACTTACTAATAAATTAAAACAACACTAATGAATTTGTTTTTCGCCTCGCTAATTGTGAATTCTCGTTTAACGTTCTTCTTCATCGCTTTGCTCCTCTCTTTTTTAACTTTTCGTTTATTATCGTTATCAATCAATTATCAATTTCAATTTTCATTTATACATACTAGGTTTTCATTAAATTTTCTCGCTTCAATGCTTAGATTTGTGCCTTGGACAAACGCTTGTTAAAAATCGCTTTCTTTTTATCGCTTTTCTTTTCCGTATTACATTTAACTTAGTTTTTTTCTAGAGCGGAATTTTGTTGTGGTTAATCTCGGCATTTTGTAAGTTTTAGACCATTTCGATTGCTACTCGAGGTGCCTTAAAATCTGATGGAGCAGCAGAAGTTTCTATTCAAATGACGAGCAAGTAGACCAGCTACAGTTGCTTTTAAAGCCCTTAACAAAAGTGTATTTTAAATTAAGAATTAAATTAATTAATTCTTGAATGAAAAAACAATCAATCTCAAATTTAGAACACAATTATTAAACAACTTTTTTGAAATTACCAGGTTTGAAGTGTTTGTTTTTTAATGTTGAGTTTTAGATTTTACAAATCTGTTCAATTCTTTTTAAATATTGTTATTATATGCATAATCATAAAATAAAAAACTATTAGTTTTCCTATCTTAAACCAGTTTTAAAAACCTTTAAATAAATGTAGTTCTGCTCTTAAAATAAGCCATATTCTAATAATTTTTGAAAAGCATTTTGAATATTTTGGAAGATCAATCGTTTTAAAATTCTGTGTCCTTGCCAAGAATCCTTCAACCTCCTGCTCTCTCAATTTACCCCGTTTTTTTATACCCGTATTGAACAGTCAAAGTTCTGGAAGTTGAAAGCCTAACCCAACGGATGCAGATGCAGATGCGAATGCTAATGGCGATGTTGGCAGTGTTTTCGCTTTTACGCATTATTTCAATTTCAATTACAATTTCGATTGCGAACGTGTGATGTCTTCTGATAGATACTCCCAATGGATCTACGGCTGATTTTGGAGGCCATGCGGGGGCGATCTATGTATATCTACTACACATATTTTTTAGTCTGTTCGTCAGGCATTTTGCGAGCATCGAGCATCTTGCTTATTGTTTCTATTCTCTGTGTTTAATTTTAACATTGTGCGCGATTTTGTTGAACGTTTGACAACACTACAAATAACGGCAGTTTTACATGCTGATGCGGATGATTTGTGGAATTCTTTTTTATAAGGGGAGAAATGCAACAACATTAACAAATAATAGGCCTCAAACAGAGTGTTACGCTGTCCAGGAACTATACAAATATTGGGGGATTTGGGGTCGAAAAGCAAACTGAGGAACTCACTACATAGGAAACGAGAGACCGACTGAATTACAGTTAGACCCCGTCATCTTTTGCTTTGTGGCAACAACAATTTATAGTCTCTGTTATCTATATCTCTTTCACAACTTATAGTCTTTGGGTTTAGATTAGATTTCCTGACTCGAGTGGCAGTCTGTGTATGGGGTTATCCAACTAAATAAGGCTATTTTGGCACACAATCACAACGGAACACGAAACATCTATTGTACAACAACGATAACAACACAGGGATGGGTGGTAATGAGGTTTTGCGGGGGCTTGCAACTGATTTGGGTGTGAATTTTGGGGAGTTTGAATTCAAATTTGATATTCGTTAAGATCATTGTGAACGGTGCAGCGGCTGCATGTGTGGAATTTATATATGATCGATGTGAAATGGTATTAATTATTCATTCGTACATATACTGCACTCCAACCGCTGCAGCGTTTACAACCAGCTTTACTCCTTCTTTTAATGTCGGTCCCCGTCTATGAGAATTCTGGCTAAATGCTACAAAAAACTGCGTTAACATGATTCGCGCTTGTTGCTGTTGTTTTGGGCGTGGGTGTGTGTTTCTGGGTGTGTGGCTGCTTTGCTTTCGCCTTTTTTATAATTCACGTTTATGCTTACTTCACTATTGTACAATGTGCGACTTGCATTATTATATTCTCGTAATTATTTTATATAAGTATATATGTATATATGTATGCATGTTGGTGTGTGTGAGAGTGTGTTCGTGTGTTGAGCTGCTGGGCTACTCCTATTTTTGGTTTTTCCATTTTTTTCGTTTTTCGTTTCTGTAAAATGCGCTAGTTTATTGATACCTTCCGTGGCGCCCAACGTGGGACATTCGTGAACCTGTGGGTTTTGCCCGTCTGCCCGCCATTGGCACTTTAAATTCTGTCCTCCTCGTCCTCCTCCTCCTCTTCCTCGACCTCCTCGCCATTCTCCTCCAGCTCCTCCTTGTAGCCGGGATGCTCGGAGATGGCATAGTAGTTGCCATTGTAGATGACGCCCAGTTCGCGCAGCGCATCGCCACGTATTGTCGCCTTTATCGTCCAGTTGTAGCAATCGTCCGATTCGGACTCGCGATCCAATCGCTCCACGTCGAGAATCTTGGAATTGAGGCGCTCCAGTATGATGCCGATGTCCTTGATGCTGAGGTGGCGCTTCTGGTCCACCGACAGCTGGTCGATCAGCAGCAGAAACTTCTCCGTCGTCGTCTTGTCGTCCTCCATCACCGTGTTCTCCGTTTCACTCTCGGAACTATCCCGCTCCGGGGCAATGTCCAGGAACCGCACATGGCCCTTGGCGCCCGATGAGCGGCGCTGCATGCTGCCGCTTCCGCCGCCGCCGCTGCCACTGCCGCCCAGCATAGGATCCATAACCGATGGTGCCGACTGCGGCTGGGGACTGCTGCTCCCGTCCTGGATGGGCGACGTGGCCACGCTCTTGTGCACGGCG
Organism: Drosophila kurseongensis; assembly: GCA_018153305.1. Classification (NCBI taxonomy): domain Eukaryota; kingdom Metazoa; phylum Arthropoda; class Insecta; order Diptera; family Drosophilidae; genus Drosophila; species Drosophila kurseongensis. The sequence goes on along the minus strand of JAECXX010000004.1, from coordinate 14,552,938 downwards.
ATTTTGCGCCCCTCCTCGTGCAGCGCACAGCAGTGGAAGTCGCACTCCGTGGTGCTGGGACTGCCCGCCCTGCTGGGCGTGTGGGCGTGGTGGGCGCACTCGGGCGTGTGAACATGGACCGCTCCGACGCCCACGCCAACGGTGCTTTCGAAGGAGCTGCCCTGCTTGGAGAGCCGCCTGCTGCCGCCGGGTATCACAACTCCTGGCGGCAGGACAACGCCACCGGGATGGTATATGCTCGCCGGTCCGTCGTCGCTGATCACCGTTATTTGGGGGCTGGCATAGCGCGGCTGGGAGGACTGCGACGACACCGACTTGTTGTCCAGCGAACTCTGCGCGGAGAGGCCCTTCTTCGAGGGCGAGTACTTGTCGGACGACAGCAGCCCATTGCTACTGCCCAGGCCGGAGCACATGCTCCCCACTCCGCCGCCGGCGCCACCGCTGCTACCTCCACCGCCGCTTCCTCCACCCTGCCGCTGATCCCAGTGCAGAACGACCGTGACACGCCCTTTGTTGTCCATGATCTTCCACGACGGTGTCTCATCGTGCAACTCCAGTGCATGGATCGTCTCACAGACGATTTTCGGTATAGCTGATATGGCTGTAAAAGAGATGCATTTTAGTACGGACAGATCATTAAGTTCAGAAAAAATACTCAGTTAAACTTTGAAGTGATAACATATTTAATCTTTATAATATAAGCATTCCTAATCAGCTTCCTGTTGCGAAACTCAAGCAAAATATTTTAAGCTTAATCAAAATCGGAAAAGTAAATCATTTAAAGTGTATTTGGCTGTCATTTAAACGTCGGAAAGTGCTTATTCGAATTGATTTAATTTTGTTTACCTATAAAGACTTTTCTTTGCAATTAAATGTATACAATGAAAACTTGTATAGCATTTGGAAAGGAACATTGAAGAACACTGCAATTAGTTGTTTTCAAGATCTAATTTTGGAAAAGGTGAAAATGTGTTTTAAATCTAAGGTAAAAATCGAAGTCCGTTGTTTAAATTTCCGTTGTTTTAAAATTGAATGATATCTACAAACTATGAAGACTTTAAACAAATTAGTTTACGATTGGCCTTGAAATATAATGTTTAAACACGCTTGATTCAAATGTTTGTTAGAGTCGAAGCTGATTAATAAACATTTGGCTTTACTACAATTTCCTAAAGCTAAAATTCAAATAAAAACTTTGAATTTATAATGTGGAATTGATAAATACGTCCAAAATATATTGGGAATTGATAAATATGTCCTAAATGCAGCACTTATCATTCGAATTTTAAATGCGAAACTCATTAATTACACATTATTTAAATACATTCTTTTTCACAAAAAAAACCCAAAAGGAACCATAAATTTAGCTGGTTACAATGCAAAATAAATATGGTATTTAAATTGAATTCATAACACAGAGAAAATTCTTAGCTAGCTGATAGATATTTCCCGTAGGAAGTACAAATCTTAAGATGGACAGAGTAAAGTTAGACCCACCAGCCTTTATGACATCGACGCCAGTGGGATACCAGCGCTCGCCCTGCCTCAACAGCAACAGCACCGTATTGTTGGCCAGGGTGCGAAAGTATTCGCCATCCTCGATTTGGGTTCCATCACACTCCAGAACAACGCGCACCGGTTCTGAAGCAGGAACCCCCAGCTTATCCTTGCCGCGGACCAAGAGCTCCTCGAAAGTCCCAACTACGACGCCCTTGCGCACATTCCGCCAGCTGTCCCAGATTTTCAGTGGTCTCTTGCCGCGAGACTCCTGCGAAGAGAAATTTGGATTAGTTGGGTATTACGAATTACAACTCTAACTGCTGGCAAACGGGGAAAGTGAAAGGTGAGGTGTGAAAGTGGGATGCAGGATGCAGGATGGGCGTGACACCTGTGAAACGCTGCGCACGGAAAACTGACAAGTGGGTGTGGCAGCAGGCCCGGGCTGTGTCATAATTTCCTCAGTCCGCTAATTGGCTTGGTTAAAAAGGGCGCAAATGTCAAGGCCACAACGGCTGCAGCTCAAAATAATTGTAGAAAATTTAAAACAAAATATGTATAGCCCTACCAACAGCTCGTAATGTAAAATAAAAGAAACAAAAGTTAGTATTTTTGAAATAAAAAAAAACTTCAAAAAGACCCAAAGAAAAGTGAAAACGAATCCATTTTGGTTAACAGCGCTCACAGCTGTTGGCTAACAGTTGCAGGCAACAACAACGGTTATCCGAGCAGGACGAAAGCTGCAATGTTTAATGTATTGCAAGGACATGAGTGTGGCGCTCCAGTGACCCAGTAACGAGTGCAGCACACGAGCCAAATACAAATATCTCTCTTCGGAAAAGCATCGCCCCCCATTTCCCCACTCACCCGCCCCCGCCCCCGCCCCCGTTCATCCAAAATAAAATGTTTGAAAAATTACAAAAAATTCATGTTGACATTTTGCTTATTCCTCCACACCGAAAACAAGCAGAAAACTTTTCATAAAAATATTTCATTTCTTTCGCTCTGTTTTGTGTGCTCCCCTCCACGCTCTCGTTTTTTTTTTTCTTTGGGATAGGTCAGTTGCTGCGCCCCAGCGCCATATGGCATTCGAGGGGGACAGAGGGGAGGGGGTTTGGTTGGCTACTATAAATTCTGAAATTAATAAATGTATAAACAGCTAACGAAAATATTGCTTAGCTATGAAAATACTATTATCAATAACATTAACTTAAAGCTTTAGACAATTGGAAAGAAACGTAAATTACTCTTCTATCTGACATTATTTAATTTTCCTTTAAGTAGCTTTATGTAAAATTCGGATCAGGAAAGTAAGATATATTGTAATTTAGAAGAAAAAGGTTTTTAGGTGTTTAAATCGACATACAAATCTAAAAATATTTTAATTATTTCATATTTTTACGACAGATCAACTATTGAAAGTTATTGTAAATCAACTAACCTATAAACTGTTATAAAAGAAGTTCCCAATTTTTACCGAAAGACCAGAATATAGCTTAGAACAAAAATCATGAATCGAAATTTAGGGAACCTTTAAGTTTTGTATAGTGAAATTGTTGAAATACATATTGAGAAATACATATTCTTAGTTATCCCCAAATAAACTAATAATTAAGTGTAGTTCTTGGATAGAGGTGGGTAGTTCTCTCCCTAGTTCTAATAGGATTATGCCACCCAAAAGCTAAGTGAACACCGATTGACTGGGTGCATGATGTTACTCATCCCTTACAAAGCGGGACTATTACCATTGTGGACAGTCCGCCGTTTGTGGCCGAGGAGGGTCCTGTTGTGATGGCCCCACCACCCACTCCGCCCCCACCCGCAGCTGCGGCAGAGGCAGCAACGCCCTGCGTGGCCTGGGCCGCCGCCGCAGCTGCGGCTGCCACTTGTCTGATGCTCAGACAGTTGCAGAGCGGCTTCGTCACGCCCAGCGTGCACAGGGCGTTGGACCACATGGTGGTGCTGGTGGTGCTGTTGGTGGTGCTGCTGCTGCCAGCCACTTTTAGGCCGAATCTGCGCTGCTGACTTGCAATTGTGGGCTCTGTCGCTCCCAAGGTCGTCTTACACTTGGAGCTCCAAGCACCAGTAATCCATGTCCGCTAAAAAATCCGTTATATAAACCTGTACCGCTGTACACTTTATAAAATCCGTTTTCGGACACTTTTACTAAAAGTTCTACAAAAATTAAAGCTTATTGCTTATTGTTTGAGTGTTAAATGCCTTGCGTTCAGGGGGGAAAATTCGTTATTACAAAAATTCTTAGGGAGTCACGAAAAAAAACGCACTTTGCACTAAATGTTGTTTCTGGTAAAAAGGATTTTTCCGTTCACTTAAATTTGCTTTCTTAAGTTTGTTGTAAAAACTTGCAGAGCAGATGTGCCTCAAATTTCGCTTTTCACTGCTCGTATTTCGTATTTCGCATTCGTATTCGTATTTTTGGGGCAGGTCAGGGCGGGTTGACCTTCGCACTTTCACTTTACGGATACTACGCGCCTGCAGCAGCTCCCCTTTAGCCCGTGAAACCGCCGAGTTCTCGTTTTCATTTGACACTGCCTTACACACTGTCTAAGACTTAGAATAATATATTATTTTTGAAAAAGTTATATTGTAGAAAAACGCTTGATTTGTTTAGTCCACACCCAGTTGAAGCGTGGTGTTACCACGGGCCAAAGCGTAAAGTGGCAGCAGCCTTTTCTTTCGCTGCCTGTGTGCCTGGCAGCCTGGCAAAGCAAACTGTGAGTTTTTCCCGATGAGATGCTGCATCGGATTTCACTACGGCTGCTGCTGCTGCTTCTTCGACTTTTTGGGGCTGGGTGCGTTTTTGCAGCGCTTTAACAGCGTTTGAAATGAGCACGAGGCATAAACTCGAGAGAAGTGCAGTGAAAACGAGGTGAAATGCAGCGCAAAGCTTCATGGGAGCGACAGAGATAGGAAGAGTGGGGAAAATACCCGTTACTATAATCTAGCTTATTTAAAGCCACACTTAAGCATTTAATTCCTTACTGATATTATATTCATTTTTTTATCTCTCACTTTATCTCGTTTATTTAAAACCCACTTCCCTTTAGTTTTCTCTATTTTTAAAGTCAACATTATTTGGCCGTGCTTTGGCCTACATTTGCATCAATGTGATATAATCAGGGCGCTAAGGCGCGCGCACCTTCTCCCGCGAAACACTCCACAAGTATTCCCAGGATCCCAAGCGTTTGATTTTGTAAATATTTACACCCAATCAAAGCCGATCAATTAACAGTTACTTTTGGATTGTTTAACTTTGGAAAATAGAGAGCTTTTTTGGGGGCATAACCCGTGTTACATTTAAACTGTAACATTAAGCATTCAGGTCTTTTAATAAAAAAAAGAAAGGAGAGATGCAATTTTATATGCAGCTCTCTCTCTCTCTCTGTCTCTCAAAAGCACTGCCAGTTGAAAATGTTAAAAGGATAACAGAGCTGGAAAATAACTGTAACTGCTGTTGGCCGAGATTTTTAATTGCAGGAAGAAGAAGAGATAATTCCGTTTTGTTTATGCTAAATAATGCCAGATCAACTGCCAACTAAAAGCAATCTCGGTTGCATTTTTACCAGATTTTTACGGAATTTCTAAGCTTGGGGAATTTGCAACCAAATTTTGGAGACAAGCAGCTTTCAAAGCAACAATTTTGGAAAAGCCACAGAGAAAAATGTCTTTCAGAGGGGGGTGGTGATGGGAGGAAAAGAAGAGGAAGAAGAACAACAACAGTTGCAGCTGCACGTGAGATGAAGGTTGGTGTGGGAAAGAAGGGCGTTGGGGGAGTGGCACATCTGTGAGGCGTAAGTATTACCTCAGTTATTTGGGTCAAAGCTATTCACTCACCCGCAAAGCAAAACGAAACGAAGGAACTGCATAAAACATGCACAAACACACACACACACACTGCAGAGCAGGAGCTTGGGGGACACGCACACAAAGAGACTAATGCGGGCCACAGGCTTAATAGGTTCCTCTAGCGGATGCGGACGCGAATGCGGAGTATCCGCAGCGATACGCCCTGCTAGATACACTCACAAAAGATTGTCTTATGAAATATTCAAATAGATACTGCAGAGCTCCCATAGTTTCGTAGCTCTACAGTTTCTCATTAAATTTACAATGGACCCTTCAAAGTTTGGATAATATGAATTTTTAAATTGTATTACATATTGACATTTAACTAGCAAATTTCATAGTTCTCAGGTCTGTCAAAATTATATTTTAGTACACTTTTTAAGCTGATTTGATAAATACAAAATAATATGTTAAATGTATGTATATATTTCCTCCAAAATAAAGATTTGCAATCAAAAGTGGCAGTACTTCATAATTTTTCGGTTTGTTGACATTCTTTGATGGACAGTATTCATTGGACACTTATGGTTAGATCGCCTTGGCTGTTTAGGCTGAATAAGAATAAAACGATTTCTCTCAAAAGTGTATCCTCGATTATGAAACTGGTCGTAATAATAAACAATCTATTGAGTTGCTACATGAAATTGAAAAATACTTTTTATTTTTTGTACCACAAAATACTTCCCCACAAAACTATTTGAATTAAACTAAGCTCTTTGTAATTTTCGGATCAGCAAATTTGGCGAAACCCTTATCCACGATAAATTATATTTTCCTTTAAATTTAAAGGAAGTCGACTGTGGCTGTAATTGTCTTTGTCAAAGAAAGCTAGGTATCAAACCATTTTAATGTTGGGCTTGGCTTATGTTCAAAAAGGCTTTGCTAAATAAATAAGAGGGATGGTTATGATTTGAGAACAGCTGATTATTTGAGATGAATTTTAGATACTCTTGCGATCGGGAATGTGAACCGTTAGATCTTAGTTGCCGGCTTTGCTTTTAGCACGTTTGCACTTACCTCTCTGGCCATTACGACATGTTCTCACCAGCGGCGCCCGCTTAGAGGGTCTGCCATTTGCTCAGCGGCAACAACAACAACAAGAGCAGCGCCTCAGAGAAAAAGGAAGTGGGAGAACCAACAACAAAGCTCACGCTTTTCGCGAATAGATGTGTGTGTGTGAGTAGGCGGCAAACGGGATACGCAGAGAGAAAGAGAGGGAAAGAGTGTGGGAGGTGTAGGTGCGTGTGAGTGTTTCAAAAATTCTCTACTACACGTTTATTTTCAATCTTCTCTTCCCGCACATTTCTCCAACGCGCCGATGCTGCTTCTTCTTCTTGCCTTTCTATCCTCTCCTTTTCTTTTCTTTTATTTTTTCTCTCCCTGCGTGGGTATGCGAGTATGTGTGTGTGTGTATAGGTGTGTATCGGAATTAGCCAAGGTATTACTTTAAGCCTGCCAGGATTTGTTTAAACAATTGGCACACATCTCTTTTTAGCAATTTGTTATAGTAACATGTCTCTACCTACGCCCACTTTTAAAGGTGCGGCTGTTGGTCAGGATTCCCTATTGGCAGTGGTAGTGGTGTGCGGTGTGTCTGTGTGCGTGCGAGAGAGCGCATTGGAGTACCGTTATCGCTGGCGGAGCCACATTTTCCTATTTGACATACACTTTTTTGTTGCGAGTTTCGCAAATTTTTGCGGCACACGCGTTTCGTTGTTTTTTTTTTCGATAATTTATTATTATCCCTTTTCGTTTCTTTAAAAGCTTTCTTTTTACCGTTTTTTCTCTTATCGGGTGGTATGTATGGTACACACGCCTTTTGCTTCACATACGCTATAGTTTTTGGCAGTTTTTCGTTTGTTTAAGTTAAGTCCGTTTGACCAAAGGGATTTGTTAATGTGGCGTTCTATGAGTTTTTTTTGGTGCGAAAACAATAACATTTAATTCATATTAAGCCGAGAACAAACGCGAATCAATTTTTATTTTCGGCACCACTCGAAGAACTATCGTTATCGACAGCGATAGCTTTAACTTGTGGTATTTTTTGTAATATACTTTTGGGTGGTGCAGACAAAAGAGTCACACTGGAAAATACTAATTGGGGCTGGCAACTTGACTTGGGGTCATATTTTGATGGGTTCAATAAATTTTATTTGAGTAAGCTCTCATTATAGTTATATATTGGGCTGTAGTTAACTTGTACAAATTTTCAGGATTCGTATATTTTGGGGCAGAGGTACAGCTTTTTGGGATATATTGTCAAATTTTAAGATCTTAACAATATTAAGTTATTTATAAATACCATTCCGAAACTCTGCATTAACCTGCTAATGCAATTTTTTCGTATACATATTTTCAATCTTAAAATTAGTATTTTATGCTTTCATAATTGAATAAATGCTTTGTTTTCGACAAATAATTTTTGAAAAGAAAATATTAAATTTAAAATAATATAATTTAAACCCTACGCGCTTTTAATACATAAAAAATACTAAAAACTTACGATTTGGAATTCTATGCTAAACGATTGGCAGCCACACTGCAAGCGTAGATTTTACAGCTCCATTTTACAAAGCCAACTTAAAAATACAATAAATTTAACTAAAGTCTTAAACAATATACCAAACTCAGACTTTACTTAAAATGGACGACATACGCAGCAGCATGGACAATATGATGGCGATTTTTAACGACAGCATAACACACTCGGCGCCCAAGAAACTGCTGTTTAACCGGCTTTCGACTTCATTTTGCGACGATTTGGTGGTTTGTAAGTGTTTTTTTTAATGGTAATAAAGAAGTAAATAAATATAATATAACAAATATTTGTTCTAGCAGCGCCCAAAAAGCGTCGTCTGGAGCGTGAGTCGCCGGATCGCAGCCTGAACGCCAGTGCCGCCTCCCTTAACAGTTCCTCCACCGATCCCTTGGGTTCATGGCAGTGCAGCAAACTGCGCACCGAGCTGATCGAAACCAAGGCAATAGCCATCCAGCTGCGTAATGAAATTGATCAGAAGAACCGGGAACACCGGCAGGCCTTAATGCTGGCCGAGAACAAGAGCGCCGCCCTGAAGGAACAGTGTGATTCCACCAGCAAAAGGTACTTGGAGCTGCAGAAGGAGGTGCAGACGCTGCGGAAACGAGAGTTGGCGCTCAAGGATGAAACTAGACGGGCCACCGATGAGTTGGCCCAACTGAAGTTAAAGTACGACGAGGTCGTTGTCAATCTGCAGAAGGAGAAGTACCTCCAGGAGAAGGATGCCCGGGATGTCCAGTTGTGCATAAACAATGAGCTCAGCGAGTATCGCCGAATGGCCCAGCGGGCTGATCTCGAGCTGCAGTCGACCCGTAGCGAACTGGAACGCTTGCGCCGGCGGCACGATGAGTTCAAAGCTCGGGTTTCCGGACATGAGGAGCTGCGCGGCAACTACGAGAAGCAGACACAAAGCTTAAAGGTGGCCAACGACCGCATCCAGGAACTGGAGTTTGAAATTCAATCTTACAACGACTGGAAAGAAGTGACCAAGGCCTCGCAGGAACGTTTGGCCAGTGTTCCGGATTTGCGCGCGGAGGTGGAGCGCCTGCGTAGCCACAACAAGCATCTAAACACTTTAATTGGTGATAAACTCCTGCTGGAGGAGCAGGTGCACGATTACAAAACACGGTTGGACCGGGAGGAGGGTGCGCGCGCAGAGGCTGCTTCCCTGCAGGTGAAACTAGCTCATGTGGAGCAGGAGCTCAAGGAATGGGTCAAGGTGGCCCAAGATCATTGTCTTGCCAACACCCTGGTCAGCCCGATGGCCCTGCGCTCACGGATCGAGCAACTGCTGCAGGATGACATAATTCACGTGGCAGAGAAGACCTCCTCCGTCTCGGACAGCAAGCATTTGCAGGTGCGTCAGGTCTTATTTATTCTCCAGCTCTTTACCTACATAATTGCAATTCTCAGACCTCAGTCCGTGATCTGGAACAGAAGTGTGCCGTCTACTTGAAGAACATCGAGGATCTGAACATTGGACTGAAACGACACAAGAACTTTAAGGAGCGACTGCAGCGCAAGCTGATCACCGTGTCCAAGGAGCGCGATTTCTACAAGCAACTGGTGGAGAACTTCGACAAGGACATGACCATGAGCAACGCCAGTGTGTCGGACATGACGCAGGACATGCAGGTGCGGTACCGCGTGGAAGTGCTTGAACGCACCGTCACAGGCTATAAAGATATGTGTGCTACGTTGGAGCGAGAGATTCAGGCCATGCGACAGCAGGAACTGCTGGCGGAACCCGCCGGCGATGGCTACGATAGCGTCAAAAAAGAACTCGACACACTGCGGCTGGAAAACGAGCGGTTGCGAAGACGCAAAGAGGAACTCGAGCTGGAGATGATGCACCGCTGCCTGCGCGGCGACTTCAATATGAAGGACTTTAAGGTCGTCCATCTTAGCCAAAATCCCGCTGCCGAAGCATATGAGTCCAGCCAGAATATGATGGAGAAGCTGCAGGCGGAGATCGAACGACTGAAGCGACGCAACAAGAAGTTGGAGGACGATCAGGAACAGCGACTCAATGAGACCACCAGCACGGGCGGCATGACCCTCAACTTTAAGGAGTTTAACCAACTGCGTGCCGATTTGGAGTCAGCCAATGGCAAGATGCGCAAGATGAAGGATTGCTTCAAGGCAGCCCGAGACGAGTACCGCGATGTGTGCTATATGCTTTTGGGTTATAGAATCGATCGCATTGGCGCCAACAGCAACTATCGGTGAGTAATTCATTCCCTTCTCAGACTCACTTACTAACTTAATATTTTGCTTTTTGATTGCAGCATTTCTAGCATGTTTGCCGAGGGTCCGGATGACTATTTGGATATCAGCCTCAACGAATCGAGTTGTTTGGCTCTACTGGAGTCGCCATACTCGCAAACTTTTAATCCGCCCATTGATCAGCAGCTTGCCGCCAGTAACTTTCCCGCATTTTTTTCCGCCCTTACACTGGAGCTTTTCCAAAGGGCCACTGTCACCATAAATTAGATATTTTATTCATTATTTTAGTAGTAGCCTAAGTTAGCCGAAACCGGTAAAAGTCAAATTAATTATTGTCAGCATCAGATATACGATTGATTGTAATTAGCTGCCACACAGAAACTACTCATGTGCGAAAATATTTTTTTAATTCATTTCAACCACTAAATAAGAGCCAAATACAGATTGATTTATTAATAGATAGATTATAAATTATAGTAATGCACAATATATATTGGAATAATACCCTGTCCACTAGGTGGTCAGAATGTGGGCCACCTGATCGGGTGTCCTGTGAAGCAGTTGCTCCGGCTGCTCAAATCCGTTGGCCGGATCATGGACACGCTCGTAGATCTGCTTGTAGATGGCCACGATAACGTTAAAGGAACGCTTTTGCACTGCAGCCCGATGAGTGCTGGACATGATAAGCTGCACCTGCGGCAGAAGCAGCACATCGGGTAGTTCCAGAAAGGCGTCCATCTTGGACATAAAGATTTTCAGCAGGTTTGTCTCTATTTTAGACTGATTGCTCTGCAGAATCGCGTAGATAGGACCCAGGTTTAGATTCGCCACCAGTGAAGAAGCCTGCTCGGAAGTTAGTGTGTCCAATTGAGCATCCGATTGCGCCTGAAGCCGCTCTACGCGTTCGTCCATATATTCGTAAACGGCCAGCGAGCTCTGCATGTGATGGAGGCAGTTAAGAAGGTACACGCCCATATCTACGGTGGGTAGATGGGCGGCACTTTCCTGTACGGACTGCAGCAGGGGATCTATAACACAACTCACGATCTTGGTGATGTCCGCTTGGCGGCCATCAACCATGGTGGCCACCGAAAGGATCTCCTTGAGCATATTTAGCAAGCGGGCAACACTTGGCGGTGGTATCAGATCCCTTTGTGGTGGTTCTAAGGCCAGACCCGATCCTCCAGAGGGTCGCTGCAGAACACTTCGCACCTGGGCAGCCAAAGCACCCAGATAGATCTGCTCACTGCTCTTCTGCAGCTCCACCAAGCAATCCTCCAGGCTGCCGCCCTGCACCACCTGGCGCATTATCTGCTGGTAGAAGCGTAGCAGATTGGATATGGTAAACAATACGATTGTGTCCTTCTCCGCCTGCAGAATCGTCTCCACTCGAACTTTGAGAGGATGGCATACGCCGTCGGCTATGTATCCTAAGGCGTTTTGCAGCTGGTCGGAAATATCTGTGACAGAAGGATAATCAGAGACTGAATCAAGGAGTCTAAGCTAAACTTACCTTGCTTATCGCACTTTTTAAACAATAAGGACAGGTTCTCCTTCTCGCTGGGAATGCTCTGATGCAGCCAAGCAAACATATCGCCAATATAACGCTTGGGGTCGTGGGCATGAAGCTCAATTGGCTTGGGATTGCCACCGGGACCACCTTCTGTCAAGGCCTCGATAAACTGGCGCACCAAAACAGCCCGCCTCGCGATGGCATATTCATCAATAACATATCTAAAAAGGAATGGTTTACTGCATTAATGGTAAAGAAAATTTTAGAAAGCGACCCACTTGAAAAGCACGGGACGATCCTGCAGTCGGCTCATGGCTTCCACAATCAAGGGACCGATCTCGTTGTTCTCCAAACTGCGACAGTGATTCTGGGTCCAGCGGTAAAGCCGCTCCAGCGCGCCTTCCTGGTGCAACGTCATCTCCTCCATAATGTCAAGGGCAGCTGTTTGGTATCCACACTGCATCAGCAGCCGGCACTCGGCGTGGATGCTTTGGACTCTGTCCAGAACACGGAAAAAGTCAGCCACAATGGGTGCATCCTTGGCGGCGCCGTAGAGCAACTGGTGCTCCGCTCCACTCAACTGGAAACGGGCCAGGAAAGCCTGGGCAATCTGCTGGTGGACCTCCAAACGATCCCTTTCCCGCTGCATGGTGTTTGTCTGCTCGATCAGATCCTTGGTGAGGGCCTTTGACGTCTCCAGATCCGATTTCATGGTCTCTACTGACGTGGCCATCGTGTCCAAATCTTCACAAACGGCGTCCAAGGATAGCTTTACCTCGCGAAAGGCCTTTAGGAAGTTCTCGTTGATGCCCACGGAGCGGTGTTCGATCTGGCTGCGAAGATTCCTGCGGTTCTGCAGGGTGTTCTCCGTAAAGAAGGTGGACAGCCCACTCAAAGCGTCCAAGGTGTCCTATGGGGAAAGGGAGATTATTGGTTATTGACCTGATTTGGCGGCTTTCGGGGACTCACCTTATCCGACTCCAGGCGACTCTCCAGGATCTTGTTGACCCGTTTCTGGATCCTATCCTGTTCCTCAGGTTTTTCCTTCGCCGAGATCATCTTGAATTGTCGAAGAGTAACCAGCTTCCGAAGAACTGAACATATGTTTGAAAAATACTGAAAATGATAAGACACAAGGGCTTAAAATATTTTCTATTTTTATTTGATTTGTATATTTAAATGAGTCTATGTAGACTAGTTAATAAATATGTAAATCATGGAATTAAAGTTAAATCAAGTAGCTATGAAATAAATTAATTCAAATAAAAAACAATTTAAATACTACTTTGAGCGGTCACATTGCTTACACAAAAAATACCAGAAATTGTATTCTTCGGCCCTGGTTAGCAGCCAAAAGAAAAATAAAAGAGTTTTGCACAACTTTAAACAAATATTTAAAACACAAAGGACCTAAAGACTTGTTATACCTTAAAAACCATCTATAAAATGGCCGCACTGGCCAGCTTGACCGCCCAGTACACAGACTCCGAGAATGAAGGCGACGCAAGTCCGGATTCGCAGAATTCCACGGCGTCCCAGGTGAGTGCCAAACAAAAAGTCTCAAAATTCTAGAAAACAAATAACCAAGTACTAAATTACAGGTAATCATTCCTCCCAAACGTCCCTCGCCAACGCCCACCAAACAGGATGGGGAAACGAAGCGATCCAAGGAGAAAAAAAAGAAGAGGGCCAAGAAAGTTCGAAGATTGGTGAGCTACCAGGATGACACCTTGATTTCCGACGAGGATGAGGATCGGGCAGCAGAGCCCTCTAGCGAAGAGGAGTCCAGCAGTGGCGGAGAGAGCGATAGTTCCAATTCCCAGAGCGGAGATAGTCCCAAGACTAAGGATAAAAGCAACGCAGGAAATGGTTCCAAAGACGGGGATACGCCAATGGAGGTGGACGAGGAATCCGCAGGATTTCCCGCGGAAGAACGTTCCGCCGAGAGCTACGAAAAGGATCCCAAGTACGCCAAGTACAAGTTCCAGTTGCCACCCGAACCCAAGGGCAAACCGTCCGCAGAATTAGTGGCCAAGATCACCAAAATGTACACGAAGATGCGGCAGACCAATATGGACATGAATCGCGTTATTCAGGATCGCAAGGAGTTCCGCAATCCCAGCATCTACGACAAACTGATCAGCTTCTGCGACATCAACGAATTTGGCACCAACTATCCTCCGGAAATCTACGATCCCCTGCAATGGGGCGAGGAATCCTACTACGAGTCCTTGGCAGCGGTTCAGAAAACGGAGATGGTGAAGAGGCAGAAGGATCGTAAGGATATGGACAAGGTGGAGCAGGCCACAGCCTTAGCCAGGAAAGTCGAGGAGGAGGCCAAAAAGCGGTAATCATGGGTTGGGTGCTAAAATCTATTTGAATTTAATGTTAATTCGATTTTATCTTGCAGCAAGTCCAAGTGGGATCAGCCGGCTCCCTCTTCCACCGTTGTTAAGCCCACTCTTCCTGCTCTGACCACGACTGTTACGGGAACCAAGGGCACTGTCATCTCCGCGTTTGGTTCGCTCCCCAAGAAACCAGCCGTTTAGCCACATTGTAGCCAGTTAATAAACATTTATTTTATATCAATAAGATGTTTTCGTAATCTTTAAAAAAGGTACTTAATTTGTATTTGTTCGGAAGTGATTAAGATGGTTTAAATCAATTGATTCACAAATTTGAGAAATTGTCTGCTTGGAATTTTTAAAAAATGGATCAAATACTTTGTAAGACAATGCAGCAGTTAAAATTTAAAATAACAAATTTAGACAAAATTAAATTTTTTGACTATCGAAATATATTCTGGTATATTTTAGAACATTTTTTTTCGTTTAGTATATTTTCCAGGACGTGTTGGCGTACTGCAGCGATCCAGCTACGGTCACTCTGGTTCCATGCTCGAACATCCGTGTGTTGAGTTGGGTATTTCTGCGTTTTAAATTACAAAAACACTAATAAATACAAGCAGTGTTTATTTATTACATGCAGGCGGTTAACCAGGCGTTATGATTTGAAAACACAAAGTGCGTGATAGTTAATTAAGTGGCTAATTTCTAATAGAGTCAACGCAACGCAGGGCAACACAACAACAACCTCACACCGAGAGAAAAGAGAGAAGACAACGCAGCAGCAGCAAAAGAATTTTTTCGATCTGAACGGAGCGAGTGTGTGTGCGAGCGAGACAACCTGAGATTTGTATAAAAAGATAAAAAGATGAAGAAGATGCCGAGATAATTGTAAAACCCAGTGTATGTGTGCGTGCGAGTGCTGAAAATTTGTTTAAACAAACTTGGCCGTGCTATTAATTCAAGGTGCATTTAAATGCGGATGTGGCCATTTACACGCCAACCGGTATTTCGTCTGCCCCTCTCTTTCACTTCCTTTTTTAGCTGCGCGATCTGCTTCTTTTTGCCGCCACTTGCGCTGCATTACCCCTCCCCCTCGCACTGACTGCAAAGCTTATTTATAAACCGAATTGCAAGACCAGAACAGAACAGAAAAAGAAAGGGAAGAACCGTTCAATTGTGCTCCATTGTCTCTGGAATATGCATAATATTTAGCAGCAACAAATGGGGAAAAAGTGGGGAGAGAAGCGCAAGAAGAAGAGCATGTCCCATCTCTTTGTTTCGCTCGCAACAATTGTAAATGAGACGCTCTGTCTCCCTCTCTCTCACTCTCTCACCTTTCGGCGCTGCCACTTGTTGGTGTGTTTGTTGTGTGTGTTTGTGTGTTGCCCTGCCCAAAACAACTGAATTCTATTCATTTTGCTACTTTTTTCGGCCGCAGGAAATCAAATGAGAGCGCACTCGATAAAAGAGATAAAGAAAATACTGTTCGGCATCAGGTGTTAAAGTGCTAAACAATTCCAGAAACACGCAAAGAAAAGTAAACAAAAAACGCGACGCGTGTGCTTGTGTGCGGCGCCAATAAAAAGCCAAAAACAACAAAAACTGACACCCAAAAAGACACTGACAATAACAACAACATTAATAACCAACATCTAAAACAACAACAAGAAGCAAGGGCATCGAGTGATTCAACGCGGCGCACCAAAAAAACCATGTCGGATTCGTATTATCAGGTGAGTTCGTGTGTGTGGGTGTGCGTCTGCCGGTCAAATCGGTTGCTTAATACTTTTCATATCAGCACAATCCCACACTTTCCCCACTCTCTTTGCCATTCGTTTGCTCTCTTTTGAGGATTTAGGTGTGGGATCAGGGAACATTCCAAAGGGAAATACAGTCCATCTTCTTTAAAACGAATTTGTATAAAGGTGATCTTATGTTTACCGGTTTACATTTTACAAATAAAGTGTTGATAAATTTAAATATTTTTTTTCATCATAAATTTTAAAATTTAAATTGTAATTTGTATTATCAATCAATTGACTTCAATTAATTTGTATATACGTAATACAACTTATCTACTTTAACTACGCACAATTCAAACTTTTCGACTTTCGAAAATCTTAAAAATTACATTTGAGTCACAATCTGCAAATGACTAAAATGTGATTGTTAGTTTAAACATTTTTGACTAACCGAAGTTGGACTGTGGCTCATTCAAATCATTAAATGGTAACACTCATCTACGCTTTGAACCAATTTCTGGACAGCGTATAAGTACCCTCCTTGCTGACGCACCTGTTGCGCACCGATGGTTTCCGCTCCAGCTGACGGAAGCCACTTGTGGGTCATCCCTGGAGCTTTCTTTAGTGGGCCCCCAGTTGCCAGGAATAATAACCGTGCCAATGAAAACAGCAACAAATGGCTGCAAATGACATCACTTTCGTTAGTTGGCGTGCACAAATCGCGTTCCACATTCAAATTCACAATTCGCTCGCCAAGTGGCAATTGCTTTAAGTGCGTGACCCGCAGCCTAAAAATAGACAACCACTGGTTATTATTTTGATGGACCTTTTAATACCTATAGGGTAATTTGAATTCAGTCAAAACTATGTAAATTTGTTGACCCTTGGGTGTACATAAATTGAAAATACTAAATGAGGGCAATAGATTTTGGCCGCAGTTTAAAATTGTATGACAATATTTAAAATCTGAAGAGAGATCTTTTGATAGTGTTTCTTTCAGTGTGGTGCAATTACCGGCGAGGTTGCAATTAGTTGGGTGCCCGGCAATCAGTTGATTACAGGGTATTTAACTGTGCAGGTTATTTATAGAACACTCTGTCTAGTTGTTTTGTTCGATGCAACGCCACCTTATCTCAGAGAACTCTTATCGGCTTTATAAGTTTTTAATGCAGCTTCTGTACTGCTGTTCTTTAATCGGAAAAAGGCGGCAGCATCCATCACGTAGTGAATGACTCAGAGAAATCATTCAGTAGTGACCCATTAAGTTTATGTCATAAACCATTCACCAAAACCTTTAAACCTATTTTCACTGGTGAATCTTTGCAGGCAGGGCTTTTGAAAGTGCAAACCCCCTCAAAAATGTATAAACCCCAATGTAAGTCACACTCGGTGTTTAGTCAGAAAACCAGATTCCTGAAGGAGGAGCAACGGCAGCTCCTACTTACATACTTTTGCCATTTGCGGCGGTGCACCTGAGTTAAAGACGAGACGCAATCTGCCCGCAGGTTCGCTTCTTTCAGACTGAAAACTGAAAACCGGTTTCGGTTTCGATTTGAGCCATCTTGGCGTTGTTCTAAAGCTGCTCGGCAGAACAGGGTCAGCCAGTTGGCATGGAAAATGGCAAGAAATATAAAAAAATCAAGAAAATCCTGGACTGTTTTATTCAACAAGTTTGACAAGGGACATTTGTTCAATTTTTATTTGTTTGATTATAAAGCGCTGTTCTTAATTATTTTAATTATTATTATTCCTTTAACGACAAATTAGTCTAGAAATTAGTGCTAGTTTTGTAATTTTATTATTTCTAGAAATAAATTTATTTTGAACTTAAGAAAAAGAATTTCAGTTCTCACCTTGGAAAAATGATTTAATTATTCTCCGCTTAGAACACAAAATAACAAAAAAAATATCCTAGACTTTTGGAAAATCTTGGTTGCTGTCTCTTGAGTGTTTTGAGTTTGGTTTCAAGCATTGTTGATTTGTTTAACAAATTTGCAATGGGCAAAAGGCCTCGACAAACACACTTGCCATGCATGCGGAATGTTAGGCAAACAGTTTGGATGGTATGGCGGTTGGCCCATCAAGTGTCACGTGTCTCTGCCTCTCAGCCTTAACTCCCCCCTCTCCGGCCATCTTCCGTATTGTTGTGTGGCCACATCTTGGCCACTGACAGGCTGTCAGAACAAACAAAGGGCCACACAGGGTCCGAGGGGAAGGGCGAAGAGGTCCGCAGGTTGTTTTCTCTGGTCTGTTGTTTACCTTTGGCTCCGACTGCATGCCACAAAGTGCCTGCGACTGAGAGATAATTCCGCCAAGTATACCAATTAAAGGTTCATTTTTTCACTCAGAATTTAATATACACAGTGAATTTTATACATCAACATTCCTTGAAAAGGTTTTGGTTCAAGTTTAATTTTGTTCTCTGAAAGGTAGTTTATCCACATAGTATGTTCAAAATAGTAGATCGAAACATGCAAATGTGATCTTAAATAATATCAAATCAAAGACAACAAGATTAAAGCTTAAAATTTAATACATTTTTTATAGAAATTCTTCACCATGGAAATTGTGCACGCCAAATATATATTTATCTCGCATTGCTTATTCCTCCATTTATATTTCCAAAATAGAAATGACGCTCAGATAGAGATACTACATAAGATGTAGATACTGCAGCGAATTCCTTTAATTAAATTGCCACTCGGACTCCGTCTTGTTTACAGTTTCAATTTCCCTCTGATTCTTCGCTTTGTTTTCCGCACATTTGTTTTGCACGAGTTTTCCTCAACCCTGGAATGGGATGCATTTCATTAAATTCAATTTGTATCTATTAAGTTGCCGTTGGCTAGCCTGATGAAAGCTGATAAGCTATCATACTGCGACTTGTCGTGATTTGTTTATGTAAATTTCAGCTGCGCAAAAAAGTTTTATTTCATTTAAACGATGATGTGACTTAGTCTTGAGTTTGCGTAAAAACAAAACGTTTTTCCACTTTTTCGCCTCTCTCCTCCCGCTAAAACATTTCCTTTTCTCAGGCAAAGCTTTACAGATTATTTTGTTTATTTTTTATTGCTTGTAGCAAGTTGTTGTGCTGATGGTTTCGTTATCAATTCGACCCTCGGAGCTGCTTTGCTTGCTTACATAAATTGAGCAATTAAATGTTGCAAAATATATTCATCGCTGCTAGTCAAGCGTTCAAATGGAAATTTTATTTCCATTAGTTTTTCTTCGATTTTCCCGAGAGGCAAAAGAAAGTGTACCGCGGGGTCGACGGGCATTGAAAATCATTTAATTAACTTTTCTGCCTGTCGCTGGCCTTTTGTTTTTGTTGTTTGTTGGCGTTATATCACATCCATTTTGCCCCCCTCTGCATTTGACTAAGTTAATTCATAGCTCGTTATTGTCTGTACAAACCACCCCCTTCCATTTCTTCCCGCCGTGGGCACATTTAATTGCTGCAATTGATGAGTTCAATTGCGCAAATTATTGCGCTGACTTTGTGCTACAGTTGCTGCTGCTGCTGCTTCATTCCTTTTTTCCCGGATCGATATGAATTTGTGGGGGGGCTCGAGGTGGCCACCTGATTGGATTGAAGCCTTGTTTATGTGGCTGCAACAACAGGTGGGAGGTTACAAAGCCATTCTTCCGCCGCCTAATGGAAAATGCCCTTAGATATCTATAAAATTGCTCAGTTCATTTTGTAGCTATTGTATTTATACTAAAATCAAACCAATTGTTTTCATTCCTGACATTTTTACAAAAGAAATCTTTTCAAATTGAAGTTATAATTTAATTGAACTCATAAAACACAATTTATTTTAACTTATCGAAGAATTTGTAGAAGTTTATAGACACATTTGGAATCAATAATTATCCAAAAATTATATTAACGAAAAATTTAAATTTCTTGCTTTTTATGCTTCAATTTGTTTGATTACTTATTTTTTTTTAGTACTATCTCAATCTTTACGAATTAAACCATAAGTTTTCTTAATAAAATGGCATATGTTTCGATTCTAAGACTGAAATATATTTCAAGTACATTTGTCCCATTTCGGTTGCCTCACTTTTGGCGCAATTCTTTCGCCTCGATTTTTGCTCGACGAACGGGTTTTCGCCTTGAACTCGAAAAAGTGGAAAACTCGAATTCGGCGCGTGCAGGTGTCCCCAATTACAGTAGATTCTCGAAATTGGGACAACGTTAGTTAGCCAGGTTGCTCGTTTGGCTTGCAAATGATGTGCTCCAAAGAGGGAAGGAAAGGAGGAAGCGGCTAAGAACCACAACAAATGCAGAAACTAGTTGCAGAAGTAGAACTTGTCTGGTTTGACACCAGGAATGTGGTGCACCTTCTGCCTTCAGCGACTTGAACTTGCCACAGTTGCTAGTTCCGTTCGGAGTTGCAGTTGCAGTTGCAATTTCTTTGGCAACAGCAACCATTGCACGTGCAGCAGTCAAACAGCTGGCTTTGGTTGTTTGTTTGCTCGTTTTAGTTGTCTTTGCGCGGCTGCCCGCCCGTTCATTTCCATCCAATTTTCTTCGCCTGCGACGGCTGCTGCGGTAACATTGATTTCTGTATAATTTTCGTAATTTTCACTTTCACTCGACCAAAAACGAACAAATAGCAAACAAAAACAAAAGCTATGAACCGCCACTGCGACTGCGGCTATTGCCATAAAGCATTTTTCAATCAAATTAACAGCATGTTAATAGCATAACAGAGACATGCCATTTGAACATATGCGAGTGAGAAAGAAATGGAGATAGGGTTCATACACTTACAAAAGGTTGAGATCTAAAATAATAAGTTATTAATTCTAAAAATGTTTATTCTAAAAGTCTGAAACTGGGAGTAAAACCTGTATAAAATTATATAAAAGATTATATATTTAATGAACACTCTTTCAGTTTTTCATAGGTTTTGTATTTTTTTATAATACCAGTCTACATGTTCATACTGACGGTAAATAGAGGTTAACTCACCTTGTATTTTTGCTCTGTGTATAGACAATGGTGCAGAGAGAAAGAGAGAGAGAGGAGAAAAGCGTGCCAAGCCTAAGTGCAATTGTTTGGCAAACACCTGCAATGCGCTCTCTCTATCCCTCTTTGAGTGCCGCTCTCTGCCAATTTTCCCACTCTAAGCTGGCTTCCTCAACCAGTCTCCGTTGTTGCTGTTTACTATACCATTTTTTTCGATCGCTGCAAGTGTTGTTGACCGCTGAGTTTGACGCCAAAGCCAAAGCCTCAGGCGCTGCTCTCAAAATGCCGTTGTTCGTTGATTGAATGCAGCAGCAACAACAAGCCACGAACAACGAACAACAAACAGCAAAAGCTACCAATTTTAGAGATGAGTAAATAATTTTTAGACAAACGGGAAATGACGCTTAGTAAGTACTAATGTTAATAACAGGAAAAAGGGTGCTACGAATTCCTATAATATTTATTTTAAACTATTTTATTTCGTATTGCTCTCTTTGATTTTACACAGAAAGAAAAGCAATTTGAATTTTGTATAAAAAAATTGGTGTTTAAACCAGTTGGCCTTTGTTAGAAAGGGCTACATTCCCTATTTTTCTCTATTTAAAAATGTTGGTTCAAAAAAACTTTTAAAGCAAAATAATGATTACGTTTTCGCAAATTTAATTTTACTACTTTATGATTGTCTCAATCAACCACTGTTTTCCATTTCCTATTTTATAGGAGCTTTATTTCTCGAGCTTTATCACTTTAATTTATTTTAGCTACCCTATTCTAGAACGCATTCCCTGCGATAGTTCTTTATCCCAGCGATAGGTAGTACACTAAGCCAACTCATCTGTTATCCGCCGACTAGTGTTGGTGTGGAATCCATGTTAATCACATTACGTGTGCCCGGCTAATGCCTCGCCGATTCTGTGGGAATTGCTCTGATTTTTTATTTTTATCGCTGTTGCAGTGCACCTCTGAGCTCTTAATGCAATTAGTTAGAGCTGTTGTTGCTGTTCCCCACCTGAGTTTTTCCTTCAAATGCTCTTCGACACATCAGTTTTCCCACTGAAATGTAACTGTAATGCACATTCTTTAACTTTTTAAGCCGTAGCGAAAAACTCTAATGTATTAATGAAGTTGGTCTGGGTTTTTAATTTTTGGTAATAAAAGGTTTTCAACGAGGGTTGGTTTATTCTTTTAACTGGCTGTTGTGGGAGATGCAAATGAGAGACGACACCCCACGAAAGATGTCTTAAAGCCAGCCAGTTGGAACTTTTGAGGGGAGAGGGCACCTTCCTCTTTGACGTTGGCCGACACTGTGGGCCCTTTTCCCTGTTTTTCGCTTTTTTTCCGATCTGTACTCCGCCCCCTTCTGGTCCCAAACGATTCTTCTTGGCTGCCATTGTTGGCGCAGCCCTGTGTCATTGTGGCAAGTTACAGGCCAGCTCCCTAATCTTGAACAACCGAGAAGTTTTCTGAAAAAGATTTCAAGTTGCTGTTTTTATTTAATATTCACAGAGTAAGCGCCATTCACGAATGGTGATACTTAATCTTTAAAAAATTAAATATAAACATTGTTTTCTGTAGTATAATTATTATTTATTTTATATTATATAAAAATAAAATAGGATTAGGTATAATATTCTATATACCTGATGTTGGTGTTACAAATCTATGTAATCCACTTAAATTTCATTTATCCAGCATAGTGTAAGATAATTCGTTTTATCGAAGTTCTACTATACGTTCCCTGCTTTCGTTGTACTTGTTGCTGCATGTTGCTGTTGCAGACGACAACCATGACTTCCCACAGCCGCATCGATGCGACAACAAAACTAAGACACAGAGCTAAAGTTAAAGCCAAAGTTAAAGCCAAGAGACAGCCCGAGTTTTCCCTTTCGTTACGTGACAGCGCCCAAACAATCACACGGCCCGAACAGCACAATCTCCTATAGATACGGATACAGAGACATCTACGGCTGCAGATTCATCTGCAACAGCCATGGTTAAAACCTCAGACAATCTGCATATCCATTCAGATCTTAACTTGGCTTTCGTTTGTCATGTAATACGAGTACTTCATTTTCGCATTGTTCTTAGCTCCGTTTTCTTCAATAATGACATAATTGACAGGCACTCATTTTCCGGCTGAATGCGGCAAGCTTTCCCGAAATATCCAAATCCATTTCCTTTTCATTTTTAACATTACCAAAAAGATTTTGGAGCTTATGCAATTTTTTGTGGGTTTTATTTTATACCCTTACTTTCTGAGAATTTTTGTATTCAAATATTATATATTCATTTAAAGTAAAACAAATCAAAAATCCTATCCGAAACAAAAACATTTCTGTTAGGTTTCCGAATTAATTTGTATGAAATACAAACGACTTTTTGTTCTGAATTCCTATAAAATCATCAGGTTTATATATCATTTACGTCTACAGAACCATTGAGTTTTTATTGAGGGTATTAACAGTTCATCATAATAGTTTACGGCTTTGACACTTTTCCTTTTTTTGTGGCTTTAAGGAAAGGAGCTGGAAGAGGGGCGTGTAATTATGATGAAACTGGCTGACTTGGCTTGTTGGCTGGGCAAGTTTTTGGGCGCTGTTTTTCAACCGAGTGCGTGGCACTCTACACAGTGTTTTGATTCGGTCTTCGGTGTTTTGGGTCTTGGGTTTGTCAACCTCTGGGATCTTGGATCGACGTGGGCTGGGCGACTGGCATGACGCATTCGACGGTTTTTGGTTTAATTGCCGCTTTTCGTTTTCGCTTTTCCGAGCGAGCGAAGCGCTTATCAGTCGCTGCACTTGGCATTGGCCATATTTTCTTTTTTGGCTTGCGGTTTTTCGTTTTGGCTGCACATCCGCCATCCGGTTTCGGGTTTTGCCAAGCAATTTCCGTTTTCCCGATGCGCTTAGTATCGGGAAATAAACACTCCCACAACCGCCAACACGTATCGATCCGGAATCCCTTTGATAAAGTCATTCAATGGGTCAGGCGGGTGAGTCAGGGCCGCTTTAAAGGTTGGCGGATTGGGTTAAAAGGGGCTCTTTCTGGGGTGTGGATATCTAATTAGTCACTCACTTGAGGGGCTTCTTAAACATTTTTTCGAAAAGGGTTGTCGGCCCTCAATTTCGGTTTCAGGTGGAGGAACTTTATTTCGTTTTATAAAAATAGGGGTAAAAAAAAGCAATTATTACTTTTAAAGAACTATTTAAAGTTATATTTAGTTCACATAAAAGTGTATATAGTTTTAATGTCTCAAAACGTCTATTTAATGTTGAATATTTATGAAATAATGATATATGTATTTATATTCAACAAGAGAGAACGCTATAGTCGGGTGCCCCGACTATCAGATACCCGTTACTCAGGTAAAGGGAGTGCGAGGGAGATGGAGATAGAAACTTTGATCACGCATAACTTTTTAGCGAATGGTCCGATTTGGAAAATTTCTTCTACATTTCGATAGGTATTGATAAACACAATAAAACTGCATTTTTACTTTTCCGATTGTGGGCGTTAAAGGGGGCGTGGCACCCTTTTGAAATAAACTTGCGCTGCGTAGGAACTCCTAGAATCTGCATGCAAAATGCCAATCTTCTAGCTTTTATAGTTTCCGAGATCTCAGCGTTCATACGGACGGACAGACGGACAGACGGACATGGCTAGATCGACTCGGCTAGTGATCCTGAACAAGAATATATATACTTTATAGGGTCGGAAACGCTTCCTTCTACCTGTTACATACTTTTGCACGAATACAATATACCCTTTTACTCTACGAGTAACGGGTATAAAAATATACTTATTTATTTAAAAAAAAATTCAAACGGCTAAAAGTATAAATTATTTCCCTTCGAATTTTGTTAATCTAGAAACTAGGAAAAAGTTCTTTAAAAAAAGTTAAACACGATCCCGTTTTGTTTGGTTTGTTCCAGAAAAATTAAAGCCTTGGGTGAAAGAATTTCTCTCGTGTGGAGAAAGCCTTGGGCAAAGAATTTTTCTAATTGAAGCGGCGCCATGCTGAGCCATGGAATTTTTCCCGTTTCCTCTCATTCGCCCATTTTCCCCGTTTTTCAGCTATTTTCGGTGCTTATGCAAATGACAACACTTGGCTTATCTCTTGGCTTTTTCTCCGGATTAAACAATAAACAAAAGTAGTGGCCAACTAAAATGTGTGACAGTTTCATAATAGTCTAAAAATCGGAGATGCAGAGAGCTTATTCTTTCGTTTTGAGAGGGAAGTGAGGGGATCTCTCTCAAATGTTAATCAAACATAGCTGTACAATTCCCAGAACTAGCACAATGGGAGAGTTAAGAACAGATAGAGGGGGGCTGGGGATAGAGCCAAGAGGAAATTGAATAGAATCTGAGCGGAGCCAATTAACAAACTTGAGTTGCAGTTATTCAGCCGCGCACTCTCTCCGGAGCTCTCCCTCTCTTTTCTACTCACTCTCTTTTTGGAGCATCACTTTATCAAGCTGCACTGAGAAAATAATTTTAAAATAATATATACAAAAAATATATAAAAAAAACAATGCATTTAATAATTATTTTTAGATCGGATACATTTTTTTCATTTACAAAACAAATTTTTTTGATTTCACTTCAAACCAGCCGACACTTCAACGAGAGCTGGCTAAACTATAGCGTGTTCTTTCTGACTCAAGACTTGGGTACGATCTCTGTCGCTTACTAACTATCTCACCCTTTAGCAGCACTCTTCCGCTTTATCAAGCCGCTCTCACACACTCTCTTAGAAATATCTCACTCTCGGCTTGGAGCTGCGGGCTTTGGGTCTGTGTGCTTTTCTTCAGTTCGCTCGCGGACTTTGAATAAGCCGGTTGTGTTGCTGGTTCGCTCGGTCTTTTAACTTTTTCGCCTTGTTCGTTTGTTATTGTTTGTGTGTGAAAGTAGCGGCGTGCAGCAGAAACGAATTGCATAAATTGGGAAGCCAAAGCCTTTATACCTGGTGATTTTCGAATTTCTTCCATCGTACGGGTGTGCAAAAATATATGTTTTCCCAACGGATGACGCACAAATGCGTTTTAGCCATGTCAATGTCCTTAATTTCGAGAGGCACGCCCACGCCACGCGAGTGCAGATACAAATACGAATCCAGCAGATAAAGTTAAATACATGTACGCAATGGGATTAGCCGATTTCTAGCTGAGTGTAAGTTGCTAAATAAATCTACGCGATTTGGACCATTTATTTTACGGCTTCTTCGTCGGCTTCAGCGGATTTCTAGTTAATAATTAAGACAAAAGGCGAAAGATAAAAGCCACAGATACAGATACCAATTCAGATACACAAAACGGTGCTTGGGTGAAATTCCATTTCTCTTTTACTTTTATATTTCGTTTGGCTGGCAATCGCTTCATAAAAAGTGAAAATCCAAGTGACAATCAATTAAAATTCGAGACCAGTCGAAAATCGATTTTCAGTTTCAAGCGGGCCAACATTTTGTTCTAATTTTGCCACAATTTTGGTTGCGGCTACCTCGTCTTTTCTTTCACCCTCTCTTTATCGCCGCGTCTCTTTCGCTGGTAATATTTTTATTTACGGTACTTACGCTGGCGAGGCTTAACCCAAATTCACTTGTTGCATGTGCTGAATAAGCAAAAAATCGTTAAGAAAAAGAAGCGTTGAAGAAAAATGAAAATTTTCGTTGTTTTTAGTATTGTTGTCACAGTCGTCGATGCCTTTCTATGGCTTTGCCTTAATGCCATGCGACTGGGTCAAAACCCCTCTCCAGCCCGCCCCTCCTCCTTTTAGCCATTTTCCATATTGGGTCGAACTCGAATTACAAATTTAAAAAAAAAATAAGATACAAAACCAGAAACGTTGACAGCTTCAGTTGTCAACTAAACTAAACAAATTCATCAGCACCAGCACATGCCATAATGAGCTGTGCTGCCTTTAAACGTTTTTGGAAAATTTATTATTGACACTTGGAAAAATCTCATTTCCAATTAAATTCTCCTGTCATTGGGTTTTTATAATACAAAATCTCACACCAAAATCGATTTCAGACTGCTTAGGCGTTTGCCCAAAATATACAAAACAAAACAATAATAATAAAACTCGTTGTCTGTACCTGTTAATACTGCTAAGCAGTCTTCTGCTCATAAATGGTCAAGTAATTTGCTTTTTTTGGCACCTTTTTTTTCGGAGAAGCGGGTAACATGATTAGGCGATTGGTTTGGAAAGTGAAACAGATTTTGTTTTTCTTATTTACGTAATAATAATAACAACATTAATTAAGATTTCTTTTCTCGAAATCGGATCTTATAACAATTTGCAAGCATTCATTTTTTTTAAGGGCATCGTCTCTTTTTAAATTTTGTTATTATTAATGGTAATAAGAAACAAATTGAAATTTGTTTAATTAAACATTAAATCTCTACGGTATACATTTTTTCAGAGTAAATCTATTTCTTATAAGCGACTCTGAAGATATGTTTAACATTTTATTTTGCTTCGATAGCTGTTTCTGATAACAATTTTTTTTTTGTTTAATTCAAGTTAAAATGTATTAGTTTACTATCTGTTATGTTTTTAGATTCGATAGAACCTTATAGTTTTATATCTTAGTTCGCTCAAAATAGGGTTTAATAATGTCTTATTTCCAAATTGTAGAGCATTTGCCATTTCCATAATCGCACGATCTGTACTTTTCCTATGTAGAGTGCGAAAATTAAATCGCTCACTTGAACCACAAAAATAAAAATAAAAGCAAAAGCAACACATGTGTGTTGTGGACGTGCGTGGGCCGATCAAGTGAAAAAGCATCGGATCGGCCAAGGGTATCTCATGGGTTGATGTATGTTTATGTTGATGTGTGCCCGTGGAGTTTATATAGCTGGCGACCTTGTTTTCGGTTTGATTTCATGTGCGTGTGGCAAACGCTTCGGTGTTTCCTGCCCCTAATGCTGGAGCTTAAATAGCAGGTTCGCTTCTGTGTATGTTATGTTTTTTTTTTATTTTTCGGAGGCAAACGACCGATTAGAAATCGTAAGTTTCATTGTTGCCCATTGGTCATTGGTCGTTGGATCGCCCCCTTTATCTCCCCCTCCCCCTCCCACGATTTCGACTTCAAAGCGGGCGCCAATTATCAATTTATGAATTGCCGCGGGCTGAATCAAAGTGGTCCATCATCATTATCATTAGTTAACTGAATTTACTCCGACTTGATATACTAATAAATGTTTTTTCTCTTTTCTTCTCGTTGCAGGTAAATGAAAAATGTGTTTATTTTAAGCGAAAGAAAGTTGTAGAACTTTTCCAAAAGAAATATTTCCAGTGCAAATGATTGACACCACATAATGTATCTTATAGATAGAAGCGCACACGTGCCAGTATCTCTCTGCACTCGCCTCCCTTTTGCATTTGCATGCCAATTTCAGATAGAAATTCTGTTATTTTTTTCGAAAATATGTGCGCAAATCGAAAAGCTTTCTAATCGCTTTTTCGCCGCCTGAGCGGAGCGTTTTTCCTCTTAGCATTGCAGTTTGCGTCTTGGCAGCGCCTTGACATCGTCGCTTTTTATATTCGATATATCCAATCCATATATATATATATAAGTGTGTATATATGATGAATCCATAGACGTGGAGGTGGGTGCCTGGTGCTTTTTATTGTGACAAATATTTGGCCAGTTTTCCCACAGCGACAAATTTTTGCGTTGTGCGATTTTTCTTTTGGAAAATGAGTATACAAATTATCGCATATTTCTACAGTGAGATACGGAAAAGAAAGAAATTAAAATTTCATATACTGCCAATGTGTAACATTCGGTGTATATATCTCATAATTAAAACAATTTGTGTAAAATAAACCAAACAAAATAATAGAAAATTGTATTATGGCATTAACCATGAATATGGTGTTCCTCAAGGATTTACGTTCGCGCCTCAAAGGATATCTGCACGTATGTATTGGAGAGTATTTGGTTTGTTTAGGTTTTAAATATTTGTAGAAAAAGGTGGCAACGAAAATATTAAGAGAAAATAAATTTAGTTATTTTATGTACTCATATTTTTGAGTGTTTTTTTGTTTAATTACCGAAATCTTCTTCCATCTATTTCCCAAATATTTCCTGTTGTAACTAATCATTTCAGGAAATGTTCCCTAAACAAGCTATAGTAAATAATAATTGAGGCAATTAAAGACCTAATGTGCTTGTACATTCCTTTAAGTCTTGGTTAATTAGCTCATTAAGGCAAAGAAGCTGATAAGTAAGTCGAAAATACTGAACATTCTCACTTGTTCTGCCCCTTTCTCTTTGTCATTTTACTCTGATTTTCAACCCACACAGAAATGGCGTGCGTCAAAAAGAAATTCATAAATTTTTAACAATTTATTGAAGTTTTCTGACAACGCCTTTGCACATTCCCATTTGTTGTGCTGCATTTTTGTGCAACTTTCTCAGACAGCTGCTGTCATTATACATTTAGCGCTTATATATCGCCTTTGTTTCGATGCAGCCAAACCGAATCCCGACGTATAATGAACATGTCGCTATATCGCATATTATGCTGATTATTCAAGTATGTTGTCAGTTTTTTTTTGCTCCGCTATGCTAGGTTTGCATTTTCCTTTGCCTTTCTGTAATCACATTATGCAATCTCATTTGGCTTTATTAT
This sequence comes from Drosophila kurseongensis, assembly GCA_018153305.1. Lineage (NCBI taxonomy): Eukaryota > Metazoa > Arthropoda > Insecta > Diptera > Drosophilidae > Drosophila > Drosophila kurseongensis. Next base: position 14,523,589 of record JAECXX010000004.1, on the reverse strand, counting down.
GGTTATCAACATCAAGATGTTTTTAAGAATGCGCCGCTATAATTTCACATGCGAATAACATTTCCCAGACTATCATTAGGTGCACACTCTAAAAAGCGAAGTCTGGAAGATCTTGGTTGCGTTTTTTATTTCTTATTTTTCTTAATTTTAAAATTTAATCATCCTTTTAATTTTTTTGCAATAATCACCTTAAATAAGTTAGATTTAATTATTGTTAAATATTTTTTTTAAATATCTTAAAACAACAACAAAAAGACTTAATAAAAAAGGCATTTAGATATAGGTAAATTTGAATTTTTAACTAAATCAAATTTTAAAGATCAATTTTAAATTTCAAAACTTACAATTTAGCTGCTTATCTAAAAATCTTGAATCATTATTTTTATTTGTTAGAAAGTTTTTAAATCATTCAAATTTATGGACAAAGTCGTGAAATCTCTAAGGCCTTCACTAAATATATTTTTTTATTGGCTTAAAACCTATTAGAAAACTAATAGAATTTGGCAGTTTAAAACTAATGAAAAATAATATTTAACTTTTCTTGTGTGGAACATAATTTTGTCACATATATTTTCCTTAGTGCTTTTGTGGATAAGCTCGATGATACGTCTGTCTAAATAGATGAGGTGGAAGTTGGGTGGATGGGTGGTTGGGTAAAAAAGAGTGTGGGTTGATTCTTGGCACTTACAACTCGGTCGTTCGAGTTGCCAGTTTGATACAGTTCTCCACTCTCCTTCGATTTTGGTTTTAAGCTAATTGCCAATTAGTAGGATTGATTTAAAATCGTATTATCCCATCAAAGATATGTACTTGTATTTGGACCATCTCCTCTTCGATGTTTTGGCACTATCCAAGGTTGCGTTCGCAGCGAATTGAGTTGCGTGGTTTGAGCTTATCGACGCCGAACGAACCTGTTGCTGCTAAACGGTTGCCGTTCGTCACGATTCGTTTTTCGTTTTTCGATTTTCCCCCTTAACAAAACCACACACACCGGTGCAAGTCCAGCGGCTCGTTATAGCTGGATGTTCTCAGTAACTGTTCGGCTATAGACGGGCGTAGTTAATTCCGATTTCCCACCGGAGTTCGATAGCGGTGACTCAGTTGTGTCACCTAATTATTGGTTATTAATCTCAACAAGTGTTGCAAATATTAACATAATTATCTCTCGAGTGCCAGTCATTCAAATAGGAAATTAAACAACATTTATTAACCGGCGAAACCCTAATTAGAACCAACCAGTGTGTGTGAAAATAGTGAATCAAAATTTATGCCATTATGGTGTAAACACAGTGGTTCCAGAATACAAAGTTTCTTGCTAAACTTATCAGTACCGACGGTTCTTTGATAAGAAAACGTTACGCACTCTTTTATTCTTTCTGACAACTCAGGGCCGCATTTAGTTGTTGAAGTGCGCCTAAAGAAATATCTATAAAGTTTCAGGGTCGAAATAGGTTCAAAATAAAACAAAGAAAATCAATACGAAATATTGATAAAAGTTGGAAGAACTAAAAATGTAAAACGTGACCAAAAACTAAAAAGTTTCAGGGTCTCAATGGTCCTAAAATACATAAAAATCCATATTGATAAAAGTTTGTAAAACTAAAAAACGAAACGTGATATTTCTTTATAAATGTTTACCAAGAACTACTACAAATTCTTTGGCCCATCAATAGCTTAAAAAATAAAAATAATCAGCAGACTATATTGATAAAAGTTCAGTAAATTTAATTCCCATTCGCGACATTCCTTAATGAACAAATTCCCACCTAAGCTAGCCATACTTTTGTTGGTACCGTTTGAAAATATTTACAATGAATTTCCCATAAACAATTGTTTATTGAAATGTGTTTACTCTGTGCCTCTCTGCACTTGCCACTTTGTTTGGGCGTACATATATGCATATGTTTTGCAGACCGTAGATTTCATCAAGAATTGAAAATAAACATATTCAATCAGTAGCACAACTGGGAAACTTTTGTTGCCTATTGCTCATTGTGTAAATACGTACAAACGATTTGCCCTTAAATACTGAATTTTGTTGGAAATATAAGTGAGGAACATTAAAACAATTACATTTGTTTTCATGAACATACATACAAATTAGTTTATACGTTTCCGCCAGATAAGAATGAACTTGAACTTTATTTTTAAGAGAACTTTTAGTACAATTCTGATTCCGTTTTAGATTTTCGTTTGAGCTTCTTTTTAACAGTTGGATTAATATTACTCAGCCCTCTTATATGATTGTGTAGTTGGGACTTAAGATTTCAGCTCTAGTTAGTTAAAAGACAGAATAAGAAATATTAAGAACTTATAAAGTAAAAGATTAATTGACTCCTTGAGATTCTTGTTGCTAACTGACTTTCCATTTGAGAAAACTTTCGCCTATCAAACAGATCGCTAACAATGTTCTGAGCTTTAAATTCGTTGAGAAAGTGTAGCATAGACGATGACATTCAATTGAAATTGATCGATTAGAATTCCAATTTGCATAGCAATTATCGTCGGGCTGTTTGCTTGTTTCAAGTGACACCTTTGTCGACTTTTCCCGGGCAAGAAATGAATGCTTTAGGCCGCAATGTAATGAGTGGTTATCAGACAGAAGCAATCGAGAACCGTTTAATGAGAAAGCCAAAGAAACTTGTTCAACTTAAAGAAAAAGAAACAGAAAAGGCAGAAGAACTTGTGGAGGAAGGGAAAAACATTTTCTAGATAAACGGCAGTTGGAGTCGTGTGAATAAAAGTGTGTATATTTTTTTTTGTGGGTCAGGCTGTTCCAGCTAATTACTGTGAACTTGTCAGCGCACACAAAACGGCTGTAAAATGACCAAAGTGAGGTAATAAACTCGACGACTTAACGAGAAATCCGAGTGAATAATGTCCAGGCTGGTGAAGAGAATCCGCAGCATGATCAATCCAAACAGCCAGCGGGATCGCGAAGATTCCTCCTCTATAACAAATTCGGAAGGAGGGGTTGGTAACAGGAAGTTCCACTCGCTGCCACGACGGTACAGTAGACACTCAACCGCGCGACGATCGAACAGTGGTCTGTGGAATCGTCTGGTCACAAATGTCTTTGGTCCGGAAGATGAATATTACTTTGATGATGATGCTGAGAGTGTTGGTGGTGCCATATTTTACACCGATTCTGTTAATGGTTCAAACTATGAATTGTCTGGAGAAGTGAGTTCACAAAACGAATCAACAAAACTTTATAATATTTAAAAGCAACGTTCTCAAGTCGCGACAAAGATAAAAACGCTTTAAGGATTAATATTAGTTTTTAAAATATTGATAAACAGTTTCTTTCAATTATAAGATCATTTATTAGTTTCTAAGTTTAATTTGTATACCATTTTTATAATCTATTATTGTTTACGATTTTTACTTTCAAAAAGAAAATATTATAGGTAGTTGAACTTAATATCGTATATTAATCATATCCCGTAATATTTTAAATTAGTAGAGGTAAAACTCCGAAATCTGTAAAATCCATTAAAATTAAATTTGGAATTTGAAGTTAGGTTTAAATTTATCTTTTTTATTTTCGTGTTGAACGAAGATTACATTGTTTTAATTATAAGTGTAGCAAATTTACTGAATGGGAATGAATAATTTTCATTTTTTTTTAGGTTATCTATTATCCCAATCTTTTTTTGTGTGGCGACTTATACTTTCAAGAATTAATTTTATGGCAAATTTTTTCTAATCACTTTTAATGCAATGACTAATACCAAATTGTTTGTTTTTTCATTCATAGGGCGAATACATAAAGCATCCCGTTCTGTACGAACTCAGTCACAAATATGGTTTCACAGAGAATCTGCCCGAGAGCTGTATGTCCATACGGCTGGAGGAGATCAAGGAGGCCATTCGGCGCGAGATCCGGAAGGAGCTGAAGATCAAGGAGGGCGCCGAGAAGCTCCGCGAGGTGGCCAAGGATCGACGATCCCTGAGCGATGTGGCCGTTCTTGTCAAGAAGAGTAAAAGCAAACTGGCCGAGCTCAAGTCGGAATTGCAGGAGCTCGAGAGTCAAATCCTCCTGACATCGGCCAACACCGCCGTGAACAGCAATGGACAAGGTAAGTCCATATCAATTTCTCATAGAAATTGAATAAGTCTTTCCTAGCGCTGTCTCGCTTTTTGTTTCGAAAATCCATTAACAGCCAAACTTTCGAAAAGGCAATTATAAACTGTTGCAATTATACGAACACAAAAGTTGAGCATATTTTCATGCAACAAGTTTTGTGGGCAACTCTAACGAGACAAGTGTATTCCCAATAAAAAGGAAGGGCGCGCCAAGGGGGCGGGGCCACTAACGAAGCTATAACCAAAACAAACTACAAAGAAAAGTTTTCGAAGTGCAATGAAGTTGAAATACTGTTTTCGGCTAGAAGATAAAGTTAAGGTCATGTGGCGAAGTTTGTTAACTAATTAAATTTCAAGTTAGTTACAAATTGTAATTTCATCAGACTTAACTAATTGGTAAATAAATCAAATAAATTTATTTTTCATCAATGATGTTTATAATTTAAATTAAGAATTGGTTTCATTTAAAATTGAATTAAGCTAACTTAACCAAGACATCACTTTTTTTTATACATAACAATCGTTCAATGACAAGAAATAACGTACCAAAACAACAAAAAAAAAACCTTAAAAATGAAAGTACCCCCTTCCGAAAAAGACTAAGATCAAATGGACACGAATGCTGAAATTGTTCAGGGCTTTGAGAATGGTTAAGCCCGTATTTAACGAGTCTTTGTCACGCACTTGCTTTTACCACACTTTTCTTGGCCCATCACTTAATGCTCCACGGTGACAAAAAAACATTATGTTGGGTGTGAAAGATCTGATTATCGCTTTATATATGCCCTCGTATCTTTAACAAAACACTTTGTGATAGAATCGGAGACAAACCGAAATGTTTTCTTCGTTTTCTTTTATTTTTTATCTGAGCTATTGACACAACTGGCATGAAATGTGCTACGTTTGTTTACATTTTCGAATGGAGTGGAGACAGTGCTCTGGCATTCCATTTATCTGCTTCCGTGTTTGGCCAATCCCCCAACAGAAGCATTTGACCCAGAAGAACCATCCACTGCTGCTTTGTGTGGCGCCAAAGTCGACTTTCCATATGTCAAGCGATTGACATGTTTGGCAGCTGTCAAAGAATGCTGCACAAATGCCGATTCTCTTTGAATAGATAGTTGGTACATATATTTCTAAACAAACGAATGTGTATTTTAGTTAGTGCTAAACGAAAGGTCTATAGCAAAGCAAACAAACCAAGAAAATTAAAAATACAAGTTTTCGAGCGATTTATTCGGTACTTTATTGATCAACGCTGAATTTTTTTTAAAATGTATTTTATCTTTGTAAAGAAATTTACTGGAAATAGCAACAAAAATGGAAAAGCCTAGGCTGATGTTTATTATCAAAAGAAAAAGCATTATCTCTAAAAAAAAAAAAAAAAAAAAAAAAGAATTTAAACATATCCAAATATTGTGAAATTAACCCTGATAAAATACCTGAATCGCCTTTTAAATTATTCATTCATTATTGTGGCATTTACAATTTAAGTTGCTTTCTTATGAATGTTTTTTTGATTTTTAAATAATTTTAAATTTATATTGGTAACGAAAGGTTGACTTAATAATTCTTCTTTAAGTTTATTTTTTTTGAAAGATACTTTAAAAAGTATTTTCTTTTTAAAATAAAAATTAAATTTAAAAATGGATGTGTACAAAGATAACCTACAATGTTTCCCATTTTTTGCAGAATCGATTACCGCCGGCATTGATCCCAATGGCGGTTTTTTAGTGAGCGGAGCGATTGGCGGAATGGGCGGCGGAAATGCGACTCTCGAGGGGGGCGGACCGGCTACCGCCAATGACAAAGTGCTCGCCTCGCTGGAGAAGCAGCTGCAGATCGAGATGAAGGTGAAGACCGGGGCGGAAAACATGATCCAGTCGCTGGGCATCGGATGCGACAAGAAGCTGCTGGCGGAGGCCCATCAGATGTTGGCCGATTCGAAGGCCAAGATTGAGTTTTTGCGCCTGCGCATCATCAAGGTGAAACAGAATCGCGAGCAGGCCGATCGGCTGAAGGCCTCGCGGCAAATGATCGACGAGCACGGCCAGACGATCGGCGGGAACAACAGCAGTCAGCCGCAGAGCCTGGAAACGACGCTGGAGGAGCGGATCGAGGAGCTGCGCCATCGGCTGCGGATCGAGGCAGCCGTCGTCGATGGAGCCAAGAATGTTATCCGCACGCTGCAGACGGCGAATCGAGCACCGGACAAGAAGGCCCTGCAAGAGGTGAGTCCCACTTGAAGTTTATTATTTTGGGTTGTTACATGAATAAGAAAATCTATACGAAATCCCGAGGTTAAATCAAATTTTATAATTTCACCATACTATTGAAGCAATATTGCGACTTAAAAAAATGGATTTTTTTTCAAACATTCATCTAGTTTCAAATAAAAACTATTTAAATTAGCCAAGTGTTAATATATATAGAGAATTTGAAATTGTGCAGATCTCAGAGTTAATTAGAGCTGGCTGGTGGCCAGGTATGCGTAAAACCCAGCAAGTATTTCCGCCGTTTAGCTGAACTCAGGTGTACCTGCTGCCATATGGCCACACGTCGTATGATTCATATTTGATACACCCGTGCGTATACGTGATTTTTGACCGACTTCAGGCAACGGCATGTGAAATGGGAAGCGGGAAGAAGAAATAGCTAATTATGCGGCTGCTTGAAATATTTTTCAACGCGCTCCTTTCCTCTAATTTCGTTTTAATTTTAAGTTGTTTTTTTAACTAAATGTCGTCTCGTTAATTAAATGGACGTGGAACGTCGCCATTACTTGAGCCCAAGAAAAATGATTTGGCAAGTGTGCTCAGGGCCTGCCCTAATAATTTTGGCATTAGCTTTTTAGTTTATTTTGAAATTTTTGAGTTAATAGCCATCGCCAACAGAAAAATTGTCCCAAAATATACGCAAAATAGGAATTTCACAATGCATTACCAGTGTAGCTATATGCGCATGAGAAGATATTCATTTTTTTCTGTAGGTATTTCCCAATGCCTGCGTTTCCTGTCGCGTGGCAACTTGCTTTTTTTTCTCTTTGTGATTTATCTTTTCACTGATGCTCATGCGGTTTTGTCTTCGGATTCAACAAAAAACGTATACGTACAGACACTTAACTTCCGCACCAGCTACTACAACAATATGTTGTCCGGGCTGTGGCCTAAATATTCTATTTGCAGGCCCCATTCTCATATTTATTTGTTCTGTGTTGCGGTTGCATCTGTCAGATGCAGAAATAAGAAAGTTTTAAGAAGCAATGCGTTGCATAGCCATATAACAAATTACTATTTAACGAGGTAGTGAAAGATAGTGGAATTAAATCAGCAAAACAGAATAACTGCTTATTTAACTTGAATATCAATTCGTTCAAGAATTTAAAAATGTTTTGAGAAATCTAAAAAAAAGCTTTTTGTTCTGTGTTTTCGAGGGTTTGAACGATTTTCTTGTATAATTTATTATACTCGCACTTTTGGTCTTGTATAAGATATTATAATGTCTTTTAGACAATAATAATTATAAGCTCCCCTACATTTTTTTTTTGTTTTTGAACGCATGGTATGTCTTGTACCTTTTTTTTTTTTTTTGGTGTGCATCCAAACATCGCAGAAGTTATTAAACGATCGGCTAAACAATAAACACAAAACTTTTTCCACTGCCCTTTTGGCCATTTGGAAGCGTATTGCTAAACATTTTTAGAACTATGCTGCCCGCTGGCACACAAACATTAGATATATAAACACGTCTATATGTCTGTGCCTCTGCTTGATCGGGCAAAAACGAGAATCGTATAAAACCATCATAAGGAACGGAGCGCAAAGTTCTATGGCCAGCATATGGGGAAATTTGTTGTTAGCCGCTGTTTTGTTGATACATATGTATGTTTGTCCGCTTCTCTAGCGAATTTTCCCAAGCAGCTTTTCCTCGACGTTCAGTGCGAGTTGGATTGCCGTTGGCTACGTGCGACGCCGCCTGGTGTTTCCCGATATTTTATAATTTTTTTTAATTACCGCGTCTTTCGTCGCGTTCGTGTTCATTTGTTTTCTTGTGTCTAAAACTCTCTGAATGTGTAATGAAATAATACTATAATGAAATAATAATAATAATCTGAGTAAACTCATGAAAAGCACGCACACACACTATATAACTCGAATCGAATGTCTGAGCTTGGCATTAGTTCTTCCACGTTACGCATACGCAGCGTGCGCTTTAGGTTTTCTCCGCTTATCCACCTGAAATTGCGTAATTTCCCGTTTGAATTGTCTGTTCTTTTCTCAATTTCACAGATTTGGCTTTTGGGGTCATCTTGCAATTTTAGCGTACCGAAAAAAAAAAATAATGTTAAAAATAAAATCACATAAATTTAGAAACACAAATTTTACAAAAGCTAAGAAAAACCGAAAGTGTTTTCGTTCCACCCCATCTCTTTACCCCTGCGTATATAATGTGTGTGCGTTGGCTGAATGAAGCTAAAAATACGTGAAAACAAAAAAGCAAATTAATATAGTTGAAACTGCCTGTGAAGAATTTTTCGGTTAACTAAAAAAATATTTAATTGGAAAAAAGACATAAAGTTTAAAACTATAAAGAAAATTACTCGAATCTGGAAGATCTTAGTGTGAAATCCAGTGTCATATAAACATTTAAAAGAATTCCTTGACTTTGTTTAAAATATAAAAATTCAAAGGAAAAGTTCAAAATAATTATAAACAACCTGTGGCGATGTTACCACAAATTGTTGATATATAATTACCTTTAAATAGTTAAGATTCCATTGGCATTTTCAACCGAAATCGTTGGCTTACAATAAAAATGTTTGAATTCTGTGCGACAATAGAAACTATCAAGACGTTTTCTCGATATTTTTAGCAAAAATATAAAGTTCGTGTGTGACGTATATTAAGATATATGTATGTAGTATATATATAGTGCGTGAGTGTATTTATGTGAATATATTGATGGCACCTTGAGCCACACCTAACCACAGCCAAAATGTGTGCATTCAGCGATCGCAAAATAAGTGCGTAGGGAGTCATGAGCACACCCACGCCCACGCCCACTCCGGGGCCGGTTCTGGGCCAACAGGTTCCACTGCCCCATGAATTGACCGCCGAGTGGACGGTGCGAGCACATCTAACTTTTGCCCGAGCTGGTGAGCCGGTGCAAAAGGAGTTTAGTGCTCCGGAGGCTGTGCATCCAATGCGCGTAGTCTACAAGTGGTGCACGCCATGCGAGGAACCCGAAACCGAGCAGGATGTGGACAAGGTAAGTTGGGTTTAGATATTTCCCAAACATTATTCACATCCATATTATAACTCTAAAGACAGCAGCCACCGCGGGAACCAGCTTTCGTTCCACCAACTCCTCGGCCACCACCAATGCAGACTCCGCCTTTGGCAGTCCACATGCATCTAGGGCTCTGAACAAACCATCCGTGGCAACTGAAACTGATGCAGCTCCTCCTGGAGCTACTGCCCAAGTGTGTGGAACTCGCTGTCGGAGCACCTGCAACATAATGGTGTCTGCTGTGGCAGATTTCCTGCCCCAAGGAGCAGGAACCGGGACAGAGAATGAACCCTTTGTTTACCACAGCAAAGTACGAGCCCAGCAGCTAAGGGATGCCTTCTCACAAACGAGCGATACGGAAGAGCATTCAGCTAAGAGGCGACCAGCTTATGAGCAACGAAGGGCCACCACCGAAGCACTGATGAATTTTGCCAGTAAGCGGCAGGCGGAGGAGGCTAACACTTATGTGGTGAGTTAAACATGATTAGTGTCTCTTCTTACACTTTCTAACCAATTAAATCCTCAGCCAACCTACTCGCCCACGCCCACGACGCCCTCGTCTACATTTAAATCGGCCTCGATGTCAAGGATACCACCGCTAGCTGGAAACTTAAGCCAAGGAGCTGTACCCAGAATACCAAACTTGGGAGAGAAGAAACCCCGCACTGTTCACATTGATGTTTACTGCACGGGTTCAGAGGGAGATGAGGAAGAGGAGGCGGATGATGAGAGGCAGGCAGATGAAGAGGCCTCTAGCTCCTCCGATTCCGAGTTGGCTGGAAGCAAGCGCTACGAACTGGACTCCAATTCAACCCCGCAAACAGTCCTCGATAATGAACAGATGCTGCTGCGCCATCAAAGAATCTCTGGGGGAGCCATGCCCCGGCGTTTGGCTCAAAATCAGGCGAAGAATCAAGTAGGAAACCAACAACAAGACGATTTAAATCTGGGTCATGCCATTACAAAATGCAGCACAGCCGAGGAAGTGTGCGAGTCCAAGCAGCTGCTATTCCGCAAACACATTGGCGATCAGCGGGCGGCCAAGTTGGCTAATCTGCGCCAGAAATATATGCGCCAGCCTAGCGATGAGACCATCAGTAGTACTTACCCCAACTCCTCGAGATCTACAATGCCAAGGGATGCCACGTGCAGCAGCATTTCCAGTGTAATGGGTGGAACTGATTGCGTGGATTCCTCGTGGAAAGAAACCGAGGAACTGGATACGCCGTTAGAATCATTTGGTTTGGCCAAATCCGATAGCTTTGAGTATGAGAACTCGCTTGATCGCCTGCGAATTAGCCAGATGGAGCGACTTTGGTCCCGCCAGCACTCGTTGGACCAGAGTCACATGCAAACCCACCTGGGAGCACCATCCCCACATCCCCTGCAAACAATCACGGAGGTGCAGTCGCAACGCAGTTCGTTCCAACGCAGCGATACCATCCCCTCGGAGTCAGATGGCTTTTCGGATGCCAATGGATTCAATACCTATCCGGGGAGACAGTCGCAGTTGCAGCAGATCTCGCATTTCCCGCGTAATCGTCCTGGTTTTCTGCAGTTCTTTGGACCCACTGGCGGACCCGTTGGTGTTACTCAACCAACGCCGCCAGCAACGGCACCCGTTCAACCCACTGCGGCCACTACGGATCCGTTCCGCCTTCTCCATCCGAGCTTCCGATGGAAAAGCGAGGCGCGCGACAACCTTAGCGTGCAGGTGGCATCCGGATCGCCTTCCTCGGAGCGTAGCTCCCCGCAACTCTTGTCGGCTGCAACCACAGTGGTGCGTTGCGGCAGTGAAGCGCCACCGAGCACCACTTCGGCCAGTACTTTTGGGAACACAGTGACGCCTTCGCCGCTGCCAGCGCGTCGTTTCGAAATTTCACGTGACAGCCCAAGCCTTGCAAGTGAAACTTCCACTTCCGTTTCCGGCTACACTCACGAGCATTTGGAGAAGGCTCGCCGCTTTGGCAGCGTGGTGGCCATGAGAAAGCCGGGCCATCATGTAGGTCCCACCAAAAATCCGAATTGCCAATGTGAAAGCTGCCAACGTTGGCTGGCTGAAAGGTTTCAACTTCGCGGTAGAGCCTTCTCTCTGGGCGAAAAACCCTTAATCAGGCGACCACAGTAATATAAACATAATGGAACCCTTTTTGATTTATTTTTCTTTGTCTAAGGCTTGCATTTAACATATTGCTTTTCAGATGGTCATTGTCCTAATTAACCTAACCCCCCAACCCGAACAAAATCATTTTTATTTCGATTAGTTGTAAGCCATGTAAGCGAATGTTCCTGACACAGAAACACAAGTTGTGCGCTGAATCAATGTAATGTTGTAATAAAGTAAAACAATAGTTTTAATTACAAAATTATCTTTTATTTTGGTGGTTAAAGTAACAATTCATACCTATAAAATGTATATAGTTTATAAAACGCTCATAGATCACTTAGCATTGGCCGTTTTTATAAGTCTATAAAAATTTAATTGATTTATTTATAAAATTCTATTTTAAATAGCCTTGAAAAAATGAATCATAAAGAATCGACAGTTTTATTCTCCAAGTATATAAAAAGAAAAGGACAAACGTTTAACCAGAAAATTGTAAGTGTTCTTAGAAAAATGTATGTCTAAATAGATTTTTTGTACAGGTAATTTTGTTTTACAAGTTTTAATGGGGGCAATTATATTAATGATTCATAATATTAACAACAAAATACAAATTACTTTTAATTTCAACCAGGCTCATGGACGTTTGTCGGAATCATCGCGAAAACTAGATCTCTTGCGTTACTCCTTGGAGCTACGTCGCCAGGAGCTGCCCGTCGACTCGCCCGCCGCCCAGGTATTAAAAACGGAGCTGCAGATCGTTCAGCAATCGACATCCCCAGCTCCCGTCACCTACACGTCACTGCAAACCGGACAGGGAGGAATGCTGGGTGGAAAGCCCTACCAGTCGGTATCCTCGCTCGGACGCTGTGCCAGTGTCACCGGAAAACTAGAGGTTCGCCTACTGGGCTGCCAAGATCTACTGGAAGATGTGCCCGGCAGGTCACGAAGGGACAAGGATAACAACTCCAGTCCAGGTGATTTGAGGAGCTTCGTCAAGGGCGTCACCTCGCGCAGCAGTTCAAAGAGCTATTCGGTTAAGGATGAGACCTCCATCGAGATCATGGCGGCCATTAAGCTGGACAACATCACCGTGGGCCAGACATCGTGGAAGCCATGTTCGCAGCAGGCCTGGGATCAGCGCTTCTCCATCGATCTAGATCGCTCCCGAGAACTGGAAATTGGAGTTTACTGGCGCGACTGGCGATCTTTGTGTGCCGTGAAGGTGCTGCGCCTGGAGGAGTTCATCGACGATGTGCGACACGGCATGGCACTGCAGTTGGAGCCGCAGGGTCTGCTCTTCGCGGAGGTCAAATTCTTGAACCCCATGATTTCCCAGAAGCCAAAACTGCGGCGGCAGCGCATGATCTTCAATAGGCAGCAGGCCAAGAACATCTCACGGGCCAAGCAGATGAACATCAATGTGGCCACCTGGGGCCGTCTGCTCAAGCGGAATGCTCCCAATCATGTCCACATGGGATCTGTCGGATCGGGATCTTCCATAACAGGTGCCTCTCCCATGGTGGTCAGTGGGTCTCGGGATTCGGAGTCGCCAATTTCGAGGACGCCTTCTTCTGATGCGCTTGTGGAACCGGAACCATATACACCAGGAGAACAAGCCCAGAACCTGGAATTCGATCCGGATGCGGGAATGCACGAACATGTGGAGACGCCGGGTGAATATCCGGATCCGGCGGCCAGTGGTCTGAGTGGAATGCGTCCCCTTTCCATGCAAATGCAGGGAATCAGTGTCCTGCCCCCGGATTCGCCACCCGTTGCCACGGGAGCAGCCGGAAGGCCCAATACGCTCAGCTTACAGATGCCTGGAGCCAGTAAGGGACAGGTGATCCAAGGCGGTCGCACTGCAGCACCCACAACGGCTCCACCACCACCACCCGTTCTCAAGTCCACATCCACCACGCCGATTCTGGATCAGGAGGTAAGTCGTGCATTCATTTTACGAGGAGATCCGTGTACAGTTTAATAGACCCTGTATAAAGATCTGCGTATGTACTTAGCTGTGTACCCGTAGCTGGTTTGATCGTTGTGCCTGCCACCTGCTCCTCTGCCCACTCTCTCATGTATCTATTTACCCACCCATTGACACATGCACATACACACACTCAATCTGTACATTCATCACATTGGGAGCATTTGGTGCTGGTTTTGTATTATATATCGCTCTAATTTGTACATTAGAAACGGCAGCCGAACTCCATACAGAGCCATCATCGATCGTGGAAACTGGCAGAAAAAATTTTACAAAATTTGAAGGCTTAAAATGGATTGTCCTTGCTTTATTATCATAACCTTTGTTTTTTAGCGTACGTCTTAGTCTGCTTTAGTACCTAAATCCAAAATATCAGATTTTACACAGCTTACCCAAGTTTTTTTTTAGATTTGATTACTTTGAAAATATTGAATTAAACTTTAACATTGCAACTGAATAAGTATATTTTTTTAATATTTAAGAGCTTTTAAAAATGAATTATTTATTATTTTAAGTATTATGAAGAACTTCTCCCACTTCGTAAGCTGTATCATTTATAAAACAGGTTATGATAATAAGGAACAAAGGAACTAAACTACATTGATATAGCCTTGCTTCAAAAATTTTCGGAAATTGGTTTACGCTCAAGCTTTTTCTACGCCGACGCTGCCTTTGAGTTTCACCCCATTCATCTCATCAACGTCATTTCCTTTCTCTTTTTTCTATATCTTCCCCCTTGAAAATTTCTATCTTTCCTTTGGACTTGATTATCCATTTCACCCACTCTTTTCATCTGTCTATATCCTTTGCATCGCGCTTTATGTGGCCCGGCGTCATCCTTCTCTCTATCTCTGTCTCTGTGTGTTTGTGTGCCCGTCTCGGTTTCCGTTTCCGTTTCGTCATGATTTCGTTAATCGCCGACAGCTGCAGGATGCCCTGCACGAATTCGATTTCCTCTCGGACCTGGACTCGCGTCCCACCACGCTGCGTCGCCTGCTGAAGGAGCAGCACATGTCGCTGGATCCGGGTGCGCTGGAGAATCTGCTGCTGCAACAGCAGCAAACCGAGCAGCAGGCGCTGCAGCAGCGCCAGCGCCAGGAGCAGCTGCGTCTGCAGCAGTTCCAGGAGGCGCAGCGTCAGGCGATTTTGGATCTGTGCGAAAAACAGAGAGAGCCAGAAGAGCAGCAGCTGCCACCCACCTTTGTCCACCCAACGCCGCCGTTGCCACCGCTTGCCAGCAATCAAATCATACCAAGCTCAAGTGTCCGCCCCAGCCAAAGCCCAAGCCCAAACCACAACCAATTTCAGTTGCAGCAGCAGCAGTCACATCCCGCCCAGAAACCGATAAATACCGAACCACCGTCCGCTGTGGAACAGCAACTGCACCGACCTGTCTTGATCCTGCCGCCTGTGGTGCTGCTGGGCGGACGGGAGGAGGACCGATCGGTGCCACCATCGCCACTAGTCGAGTATCCCGAGGACGATGACGAGTATCTGTACCGGGGCAGCAATGATAACCTGGGCAGCCGGCTGCACTCCAACCACAGCTCCAGTGCCGGCGATCGTTTCTGTGTGGAGGTTAGGAGGTTTTTCTTTTCCTGGTTTGGTTTCCGGTTTAATCTCTGTTCTCGAATTCTGATTTATTTCCTTTTTTAATTATTTTTTACACTAACCCCAGTTTCTTTTGATTTTCTTACATCTTTTGTTTTGTTTTTGACACGAGTTGGGTTAATTGTTTCTTCTTTAAATGTCTGTGTGTGTGTTTCTGGTTTGGCTTTGTCAAATACAACCCTTTCGAAGCCACAAAAATTTGTGTATAAACATTTAATTCATAAACACACACATACGCACCGTAATCAAAATGCATTCACAAGCACCCAAAAAAACTAACATAATAGTAGTTGAACTAACTCTGAACTAAAAGTTGAGCCTTGAATGTTGCTAACAGTTTATTAAACAGCGTTTAAAAATATTTAAATTTGTTTGTGCAATTTTTTTAATTCGCAACAACACTTAGCTTAATGTAGATAAATATTTTGTTTACAAAGACAAAATTACTTGAGAGCTTTAATTGTTATACAATATTGCTATTGGCATAAATGTAAAATGCACAGCTTAGTTTCATGTAGAAATAGTATTTAATTCTTTTGTATATTCTAAGCGACTTGAGAGCTTTCAATACGGTCTTTAATTTATTATCCCCCATTTTTGTTGGCCAAATATAAAATTTCGATTAGAAAGCGACAAGCAAATATAATCGAAGCGAAATGAAATGAAAGCTAAAAGTGACAATTTTAAACTCTTTAAATAGACGCGTTTCTGGCGAATGACAACGGAAAGATCAGAGAAAAGAAATGGGGGTGTATTATAGGGGAACACGGGGTTTAGAGGGGGCACCCGAAAGTGCGCCACTTCACGTGCCAATGGTCGGGAAATGTTTTAATTTTTGTCACCCACACCCACCACTCGTTTTCCCGCCCCCTCACGTTGCAACGTCAGCGTTCCACATTTCCATTTTCATCTAAGATGTTTGTCCCTGTGTACGCTTACCTTTGTATCTATGTGTCCAAGCTATATACATATGTACCCATCGTTATGTGCGCTGTTGTCACATTTTCCTTTTGGTTGGTAATTTTTAGACCCAAAACAACGACGCAAATGCTTGGCCTCTGGTCATGACTTTGGCACTTGTTCGCCTTCAGTTGGCCGGCGCGGTTTTAGCCATATCGCCCCAGTATCGTATCGGTATCGATCGAAATGTAGGAGCGTCATGATTGTGCCAACTTTCCATGCGCTCGGTCAAGTCTTGAGGCAGATGTTTGCGGTCCAACTCCAACAGCAACAGCAACAACAGCAGCACCACACTCATAATCAGCTCCATTACCTTGATTTGTCCCCCTCGCGAACCATCAACAAACTGTTACTGTGTCCCTGCGCATCCAATCCTGTACCACCCGCTGTATGTGTGTTTCTTGGGTTCAATCAAATCGCCCCGATCAATCAATCAAACTATGAAGAAACATCCTCTTGCAGGCCCGTATTAGTCTTGTACATATTACCCTCGAACCGATCAATGCCAGCCGGACGACCAGTTGCCTGATCGAGGAGGTGGCCGAGCCGGATTCACAGCCGGAGATAAAACCGGTGGCAGAAGTGCAGTCTGAAAAAGTATCCGAAGCTTGTGTCGAAAGTATTCTCCTCGAGACGGTTGAAAAGTTAGAAACAGAAGACCCAGTTCAGCAGGTAACGCAGGAAATTAAGTGAAAGGATTCACAAAGCTCTCAAGTTGTAGCCACTAATAGCATTTTTAAAATTACCTACTCTGAACAAAGATTTAAGTTTATTTTCTTGTGTGCCTTAGGTTATACCACAATTGGGCAAGCTCTACGTGGGCAGCGGTCAGCAGCAGCAGCAGTATGTGCAGCAGTCTTCGCCCATCATCCAGGAGCCACCTACTCCGACTATCTATGGAAACAGCGCGGCCGCTGGTGCTCCGCAATTCCCGCAGCCCGCTCAAAGGCAGGAGAAGCAGCAACCACAGCAGCAGCCCATCTATGCCAACCAGTATGAGCTGAATGTGGCCAAGGCGGCGGCAGCGGCTTCAGTTTACTCACCCAGCTCCTCCACCAACAGCAACTCCAATCAGCAGCAACGCAAAAATGTGGCCCGTGGCCTGCAGTATCGAGAATCCGGAGGACTCGAGGCAGGCAGAGCTGGAAAGCAGCCTCCCAATGCGGGCATGCTGTCGATGGACAACTTCCGTTTGCTGAGCGTCCTGGGACGCGGGCACTTTGGCAAGGTGATCCTGTCGCAATTGCGAAGCAACAACCAGTACTATGCCATCAAGGCGCTAAAGAAGGGTGACATCATCGCTCGCGACGAGGTTGAGTCGTTGCTCAGCGAAAAGCGCATATTCGAGGTGGCCAACGCCATGCGCCATCCCTTCTTAGTCAACTTGTATTCGTGCTTCCAGACTGATGTAAGTATTGCAACCGCACAGTCCATGAAATTCTGAAAACTTAACCAACTTAATCGCTTCAGCAACACGTATGCTTTGTGATGGAGTACGCTGCCGGTGGAGATTTGATGATGCACATCCACACGGACGTGTTCTTAGAACCGAGAGCCGTGTTCTATGCCGCCTGTGTAGTACTGGGTCTGCAATATCTGCACGAGAACAAGATCATCTACCGCGACCTGAAGCTGGACAACCTACTGTTGGACACAGATGGCTATGTGAAGATTGCCGATTTTGGCCTGTGCAAAGAGGGCATGGGTTTCGGCGATCGCACAGGTACTTTTTGTGGCACGCCCGAGTTTCTGGCACCCGAAGTGCTCACGGAAACTTCGTACACACGAGCCGTGGATTGGTGGGGTCTGGGTGTGTTGATCTTTGAGATGTTGGTTGGTGAGGTGAGTCGGAAATATCAAATTTTAATAACTTAATCCATAACTAAATCAAATTTTTATAGTCACCATTCCCTGGTGACGATGAGGAAGAGGTTTTCGATTCAATTGTCAACGATGAGGTGCGCTATCCGCGTTTCCTTTCACTCGAGGCCATAGCCGTGATGCGAAGGGTAAGTTAATTGATTGGAAAAATGGTTTATTTGAAAAGACAATAATATATTTAAATACCTTTCAGCTACTGCGCAAGAACCCAGAAAGACGTCTGGGATCCTCAGAACGGGATGCGGAGGATGTGAAGAAGCAAGCATTCTTCCGTTCGATTGTGTGGGATGATCTGCTGCTTCGAAAGGTCAAGCCACCATTCGTGCCCACCATTGTGAGTAGAAAAATAAAACATGGAACCACAATTGTATATGACAAAATGGCTTATAATTACTTTACAGAACCACCTGGAGGACGTATCGAACTTTGACGAGGAGTTCACGTCGGAGAAGGCGCAGTTAACGCCGCCAAAAGAGCCACGCCACCTGTCCGAGGATGAGCAGGTGCTCTTCCAGGACTTTTCCTACACGGCAGAATGGTGTTAGGCACTTGTTGTTAGTTCAAGGGTTCACCAATGGGCCTAGCCCGATCGTTATAGCCTTTGCCTTTTGCTTTTACTTGTGTACGAAGTTGGTTTCGAGTAATTTTACTTGGTTTAGTCGATGTGAGTTCAATATTAATAGTAGAAGGCATCATGATGATGCAGATACAGGACATATATATTTTAAATCTATATCTATATAGAAAATATATCCATTAATGAGAGTACTTTTGAGTGTTGCTCACTGGCCGAAAGACCAATATAAACCAAATTACCTAGTTGTCCACCTTGTGGCAGAGCGAACGCATTTGTCAATCATCAATCCAGCCAGATTAAAATCCCCACTAGGAACCATCCCACATTATCATAGCATTGTACAGCAAATAGAGTCGTTTCCTTTTCCTAATATGAGAACGCATTGAATAGTCTGACAAACCCTAGGAAAGCCTTAAATGCAAAGTTGTAGTTTTGGACTGTTTTTTTTGTAAGGCCGGATCTAAATAGATTTTATAGATGAGAAGCAAGTATACACCCCAAAGCAAACATTGCAACATATTTTCATAATCGACATACAAGAACAAAGGATATATTTTATACATATATTGCATGCACACCCCAGGAATCGTCTTGCTAAACGAGCTCATCTTCTATACCACATATAAATTTTAGTAAAGTGAGAGAAAAGTAAAATATTTACAGTTTTAACATGTAAGCCCTGTAAATTGCCTTGCGCTTTTAATCAACTCCCCAGCCCATTGCCCGAGTTGTGTTATAATTTTAACATATTTTTTACGTCATATACACACGCAAACATTTGTTATTTATTATTATTATACCTATTATACGAGAAACTGTATTGCTTTGAGCATTTTTATTCGACGTTAGATTGATTGATTGTAAATGATTTGTTTGTATGCGCGGTTCGCTTTAAACCAGATACAGATACGAGGATCAAAAACAAAAACCGCTCAACGGGTTGAGTTTCAGAACTCCCGTTGTCAGGTGGCATACAATCGGATTGTTGTAATCTTAATGCTAATATATTCTATATTTAATGTAATTTTGTAGTTTTATTTAAGCTTGTAATAATCAATTATTGAAACGTACTCTAAGCTATCATTATGTGAAGATAATTATTGATAATTACGATTATGATAACGATTGTGCACCCCTCATGCGAGTCGAAACGAGTATAAACCATACAGATCATCTATCATATATTGTCATTTTTATTATGATTATGCCTACAACTTGGGGCTATTATTGTCGATTTCATTTTAAATCTATCAGCATGCATTGGTCCGTATCCAGTCACTTTGTTTAGCTTCAAGTTGTGACCGTAATATATATTTATGATATGATTTTGAATAAATGTATCTATCGCTATTACTTAAACGGAGTTTTTGTTAACTGGCTTTTCGCAGAGACCTTGGCTTATTTGATAATACAAAATATTTACAGTATTATCGACAATGGCCAAAAATATGTTACTGTTTGGGAATAAACTAAGATATTGATCGAAATATGATTTTGGTGATTCGAAAAACTTACATATTTTCCAATTTTTCTTGCAACGCCTGAAGAATTCTTAAGTCAATTTCCTTTGTGTGTAGGACGGGTACGTAAGCTTTATCTTTATTAGTTAAATAAAAGACTTTCAGATGTTGATCATAGTTTGCTTGAAAGTCTCCATTTTGTTCTTCTAAAAAAGATATCACTATTATTCTCTTTAAAAAGAAAATATATTTGTCTTTACCATTTCTTAAGTCCTTGTAAATTTGAAAACCCAATGCGGCGGTCAAATCATCGGGACTTACAGTTTTGAAGTCATTCAATTCCAACTGGAAGGTAAGCACATGCATTACAGTTTGAGAGTAACCGGTGATGGGGAATTGCTTACCATGGTTAAAAACTGTAATTTTTGATGTTAACCTGAATCCTTGGGGAATTAATATTTTTAGGGGACTGAAGTGAGTATTTTACCACTCTAAAATAAACGTTTGTTCATAAAATATATTAACTTCAGCTGACAAATTTGATGTTTCATACAAACACCAACAGCTGTTGAGCAGAGTTGTCTACAATAAGCAAAATGATTTTAAAGTTAATAGTGCTGTAAAGGGCAAGCATGTTTAAAAGTTGGCGCATGTTTTGAATTTATAAAACTACAAGCTAAAATACATGATTATAAAGGTAAGTAATTTTAATATGGAGACAATTTTATACAATAGAATAATTTGTATACCATGGGAGTGGTAAAAAGTAAAACAAATTGACTTTCTGCTAAATGCCCCATCAAAACATAATCTTTGTATGCAGACATTGTCTTTGTCTAGACAAACTGGCAGTCCTTGGAACTTGGGTCCTTGACAGGCAAATGCCCCCGCCCCAAATCCCAGGATCCAAAACTCCCAAGCTCTGTAAACGAAGACACGAAAGGGGCAACAAATTATGCTAAGTAGATGCAGTTGGCCGGAGAAGGAGCCGCAGGATATGCATCCAAAGCAGTTTTCAAGCCATTTTCCGGAGTTTCCCCAGCTACTTTCCGTCTGACGGCTGCTGTGGGTCCAAGTGATAAGGGTTTGGCAGCCATATCCAAGGGATTTCCACATGTGCATATCAATGGGCGTCTGCGATAAGCAACTTATGCTTACTGAAATATGGAGAACAGCATCCGCAGACCCATGCAAATCACAGTTGTACTTCCGAAAACAACCAGCAATCATACAACAATTTTCAGAAAAATATTTAAGCATTTTAACACCCAAAAAGAATTTTAGTCATTTTATAAAAAAATTTTATAGATAATGAGGTTTTGACAATTCTTGTGCTACAAAAATAAATAATAAAAAAGTCAAAAAATTATTTCATTTTACATGATTATTTTTAAAAATATAATTTTATCAGTATCCTTAATTGAAATTTTTAAATTTTGTAGTTAGAGTTTTAGTGTTGAATTAAAAAAGGTTTCTTGAATATGAATTGACAATCACTAAAACTATTTTTCAAAAAAGCCTACCTAGCGGGTGCCGACTGTAGTTTGGAGTTTGAGGCCGAGGCTCAGCCAGGATACCAAGGATATTCAATTAGGCTGCTCGATGGGGGTAGAGTGTACCTGGAAATCAATGCGAGGGAGCAAAGTTGCTGCGTCTCCAGCAAACTGGCAACATAAACCAGATGTTGCGGTCGATGGCCATTATGGAGCTTGTCAATGCCAGTTGGCCAGAAGGAGCGGGCATGGGCAAGTCATCCAAGGCAATTACACTACGACGACAAGGACACCGAAGGCAATTGCTACAATAACACACACACACACATTCACCCCGCTGTGCGTGAGGTTACTTAATGCTGTTTACTGGCCAAAGTTCGTCCTGCCATTGGCCACCAGCCGGAACTTGTTTGAGCCCGGGAGTTGGCCACAATATTATTTGCACTGGCTGGGTTTTATTCTCGCCATAACCATTGCTCCACGGCAAATGGCCCATTGGGGCATTTATGGCCAAGTTCCATGCGTTCGGGCTACTCTCCCCTGCCATTTTCATTCAATTGCTTTATCTGCTTGGCTTCTCGGTTAGCTTTAATTAAAAATGCTTTCATAAACTAATAAAACTATTTTCTATCATTTTAGAGAAAATCAATTGAAATGGAATAAAAAGCATTAGCCTAATCTGAAAAATACCTGAAAGTTTCTGCACTGAAAATTTAAAAAGTGAAAAGATAATACAAACCATTTTTTAGTAAACTCCCAAAACTCCTTAACGGCTTTTAATTAATGAAAGAAGCAAATTCAAAATTTCGCAGTAATACAAATATTACTTGAAACATTTCAAAATGCTTTCTTGGGAAATTTACTAGCCAGCAGTGAGATTCCTTCTTAACCAAAAAAAAAGGAGCGTTGCTTAGTTTTAATTGTAAAGCATTCATTAGTTAGAAAACAAAATTAACCCGAGAAGAGGAGAAAGGAAAATTACGTTTTTGTTATTTTTATTATCGTTCATAACAAAGGCGAAAAAAGAGCTTAATTGCAATGCAGCGAGTTTGGCAACCTTTACTCCCTTTTATCGTGTTAAAATATATTTCGTATATTTGTATGGCTCCTTTTTGCATTCGGAAAAGCGTTTTTTGTCCGAAGAGTGGGGAATTCCCCGCTGGCAGTTGATCAGCCATCAGAGAGCCCATTGTTGTGGCTCGTTGCTGCCACTTAACGTATTTACCACACATTCAGCTCGCTCTACACCTGTTATTCCCGCACTGACCTCCGACCTCTGACCTCTGGACCGCTGATGACCGGCGGATGCAGGAGTTGCAGGAGATGGCTTCAGCGGGAACCACCGGGGGAGTTTTAATTGACCAAACTGCCACTACACCTGGGGGATCAATTGAGATTTATTGCTTGGTCGTGTCAGTTGTGTTTTGGTTTTCACCCCGACAACTGCCCTCTGCGCATTTTACTCTGCCATTAGTTAGTTATTTAATTTGCAGTGGGAATTTCCATCTGGCATTTCTGATTTGCCCACTGACCCGGCTCGTTAAGCATTTTTGGGGTAAACAAACCGACAGCTGCCAATGTCATTTGCAATTCAATGCGAATATGCCCTAATTACGAATGAAAACTCGGGAAGCTTTCAAGAACTTTTTGCCACCACAATTTTCCCTTAGATGATGATGATGCGGGATTTGTGTTAGCCAAATATTTGTATCAAGACTGGTTCTGTTCCCCCACAAAATATTTTGTAGCTGCGATTTCCCCAGATTATATTCGTGTTGGTCCGCTCTTTAATGACATTTTGAGCGTCTTAATGACTTAATGGCCTTTCGGTCGTCAAAACGCTTTTGCCGCATCATTGGCAATGCAATTAACTCGAGCATTTTACTGGTCGCCGGTTTTTTGTGTGCGGTAATTAGTTGGCAACTTCCTCGCTGTCTTTTCCGTTTGTCTGTGGGAGTCCTGTAATGGTTTTTGCCTCTGACTGCGCGCGAAAATTCATTAAAACTCGATAATTGCATGACAAGACAAGATCCCGGAACTTGGCCATCGAGTGCGAATCCTTGTTTATCCATTCGCTCGGTATCTGCCAAATGGCGTAAAAAAGCAATTGATTTACTTACAATTGATAATTGTTTGCTGTACGATGCACTGGAAAAAATACTCATAAGGACCTGCTCTTAATTTAATTTATTAAAATTAGGTTATTGTTTTCTATATCAACATCAAGAAAATAAAAAAGTGAATTCATAGGCTAAGCATGACTTAAAAAATGCAAATAGGAATATAACATTTTATAAACATTTTTAAATAATGCTTGGACTAAAATAAATCCTGTGGCTAAGCATTATACTCAAGTTTAGGAGTTTTCAAAAGATATTTAACAACTTTTAGGCCATTTTGTACATTAATTTTTAGCTATAAACAGCAGAAAATATCATGGCGCTCTTTTTAGGTAATTTTTCCTTTAGGCTAATTTGTTCCTTTTTGAGTCAATTTGAAGTGAAGAATATATTCATAAATGTATTAACCCAACAATTAGAACTTATTTGCTCCATTCAAAATAAACAGCACATCTTTAGTTTGAACTAACATAAATATTTAATGCTTGATTTCGTCTTTTATCTATTAATTTCTTGCCAAAGCCAGTTGGTAATTGCCTTAATTAAATAATTAAATCTGAAGAATGCAACTGAAATTCAGCAAATATTTTAATTTACCAAAAATCTGCGAACCATCCAGGTGCACGCACTTTCATTTGCACCCAGGCAAAACATCAGTTATTAGCCTTCAGCTTGTCAGTGGCAAATCGAAATACCAGAAATGTAATTTCAGCCTGCGGTTGCAGGCCAGCAAATTGAATTTTGCTGTAAAGACCGACGTGGCTGAAGGCAGGATAAACATGCTAAACGTATAAATTTTCAGCCTGATTGCATTCCAAACTTTTGGGTGGGCCGGGTAGCTATGCCAGAAATTATACAGAAAAGATAATGGTGCTGCACAATTGGATTTCCAGCTGAGCAGGGAGAATGCAGCACACAAACATTCATTTTCCACTCGACTTGAGTTGAGCGCGTTTCGCATTTCGCATTTCAGCAAAATTTCAATGCGACAGACAACAGAGACCCAGACGGCATTGTTACGGTTTTGGCCAGGACCTTAACTTGAACATCCAATGAGTGACATTTATCCTACGAGGGGAACCAGGACCTGGACTAGGACCAACATTGCTGGAGCATTCATTTGCGTAATTAGTGGCCAAGTGGTATCCGCAACCTGGTTGCCAGTTGGCATTTAGCTCCAGCCGCAGCACAAGTGCTTTGAAATCACCGCAACTGCTGCTTGATTATTGGCCAAAAGGAAAAGGCCAGCAGACAGCGAACGTCGGCACAATTGATAGCATACCTTTCTGGGCAGAAGCAGGTGGATAATTGGAAATGAATGCGATCCGGGTGGGTCCATTGCAGTCAGATTTAACCTCTTCTTTATCTGCAGGATATCTTGTATTACTCTGACTTGCAGGTATTGTGCAATATCCAAACTAATACTATTTACTTTTATAGACATTTTTTCTGTGTTTGGTTAATCGCAGTAAATTTCGTAATGGAAATGATTCTGGCTTTCTGTATTGCATATTTGAGTGAAATGTTTTCTAGTAATTTCTTTACAAAAATTTAACTTATAGAATATTCTGACCTCGTTTAATTTTATGTATTACACTTAAGCTAGAAATTGTGATATTTAAATATTAAATATATTATATATATTTTTTTTGTTATTTTGTTAATATTTAAGTGTTTAAGTACTTAAGGAAGGAAATTAACCTTAAATGTCTCTCAATTTGTAACCCAGTTTTCGATTTAGTTAGAGTGTCCAACTTGGTTTTCGCATCGAAATCGTAATTGATTTGCTGTGATTGATTCACTGCCAGAGTAAGAATGTTATCTGGCGGCATTAGGAAAGTATAATTAAATTAGTTTTAAACTGGAAAGTAACTTAATCAGCGTGGCAAGCAAGCGGAAAACTTCATTTGTAGCTGGCCACGAGGGGGGTGGGGGCGAGGGGGGAGGACAAGGGGTGGGAAAAAGAAAATCTACGTGAGAGTTACAAGGGCACGCACACAAGCACACGCAAAAGCGAAAGCGGCAAGAGAGGAAAAGCGGAAAAGAGGAAAAATAGCAACAGCAACTAAGCAAAACATGGGCCAAACCAAAACAAAAACACACGATTTGCCGGCAAAATGCACGTGACATCCTTAGGGGAGTTTCGTCGAGTGATATCCTTCGTCCTTAATGCCGAATGCAACTGAACGAAGCGGATCCGAAGCTGCGCAGAATCCAACGAGCGGTATAAAAGCGAGACGCTCGCAGGACTCGGAGCATTCGATTGTCGTCACTTGAAAGGAGAGGTTCTCAACTTTGAAAAAGGATAATACCGTAAAGGACTGAAAACAAAAGTGAAACTTTAAAGCCAAAAAAACAACAAAAAAAGCACGCACACACACACTCACAGACGCACTCGTTGCATACAGTTTTGTGCGAGTGTGGGTGACTTCTTGCGAGTGTATTGAGCCAGAGTGTCTTTGTTTGAGTCGTTGGCCAAGTGGATTTCTATTTTTGCTTCGTTTGAAAGCCAGCTCGTGAAGTGCAGTGGTGTCATATTAAACTCGAGAAGACTTTACGAATATCTTGAAAACATTAAACGACCAAAATTTGGGCAATTGCATTCTGATCCTTGGACATGTGGAGCAGGCAGCGTATGCGCCATAAGCCGCTTTGGGCCCTAATATCCTTGACCGTTTTGCTGCTGGTCCTGGACAAAAGCAATGCCAACACGGAGCCCGTTGAGACCAGCACCACATCCGAGCCAGGTGAGTTCTAATTGCTCTGACCTTCGCCCCCTGGCCAAACGAAAATGGTAAATAAATTATGACAGGCCTCAAGCTCGGTTACACCGATGCCGATGCTGATGCCAATGCCGATGCCCAATGCCCAATGCCCAGGCACTTTATTAAATGGCTTCCCATGCCTGCCCAGCGATTATCACACACGCACAAGTCGGGAAACAAAAAAAAATAAATCCAAAAGAAAAGCAAAACCGGAGTAGAAATGAATCTGAAACAGGAAGGGAAATTGCAGAGCGCAAGAGCAAATAACTGGCAGCAAATGAAATATTTCACGGCATCTGCGGCACAAAGGCAATCAAAACGAACCGAGAACCCATGGGCAACCTTAATCCCAATCAGAATCAACAAACAAGCAAGGGCAGCGCGAAAAGCCAGGGCCACTGCGGAAAAAAACCTTCATAAAAAATCATGAACGAAATTATGAATTCTTGATCTAATGATGATGAGAACATTTTCGTTACGAAAAATATTAAGGTTTTATTGTTTATTTGACTGGAATCCTTAGTGTTATTTCTCTTGTATCTTAAAGAATTAAAAAAAAAGGTATTTGATAAGGAATAATTCAGATTTTATTTATATAATTTATTTCTGCCATATATTTTATTTCGAAAAGGAATGAAAAAGTGCTTTTATTTTTTATTTCTAAAGTCCAAGTCAAATTTTGGACAGCATTCCTATACGTAACTTTGAAATGATTCAATATCTGAATAATATTTTCTCTACAATATGAACATTGCATTTTGTACTTGTAATTTTTAATCTAAAATTATTTTTAGATTTTTAGTTTGTAATTCAAGAGTTACATTTTGATACAATTTTACCACATTCCTAAAATGGATTTTTAACTAATTCCAATGAGGACATTTTAATTCATAATATAGACACATTTTTTTAACCAAGAACTTGTAATTTAATTTAATAAATAATAAAGCTTAAGTCATTTAAATATTTTGCAAAATAAACTATAGATTACCCAAATTACTTTTGCAAGAAGTGATTTTTGTTCTGGGTTGAAAAGCTTTTCCAATAGTTTATGAAAATTGCTAGCTGATGAGATGATCAATATTTTTATACCTCTAATGATTAAGCCCTAATTTCGCCACCCCAGATTTTTCTCAAATACTTTCTTTCAGTGTTTAAAGGCATAACAAATGAAAGGTAGCTCGAGCCAAAGGCAATTGCACGAAAGCTCGTAATGAAGTATGGCAGGCCGTCTGAGGCTGGTAATAGAAATTAATAGCGTCATGTGTGAGTTTTGCGAGAGGGAAGGAAAAAAAGTGGTCGGGGGAATGGGAGAGGACATGGGGTAAAGGATAAAGGATACACGGGGAAGTGTAAAGTGCCCGACGACGACACGCAGATGCGCATAAAGTAATTAATTCACTTTGGCCTCCATCGCCAGTCCATCCCTCCGCTCGCCCTCTAATTTCCCCTAGCATTTCGACAGGGCCAGCTGTTGAGCTTTTGGGGTTTTAGCCTTCACTCAGCCAAACTAAAAGGACGACGCAATTTTTTTTTTGTTTGCCAGCTATTGCGACTTCTTTTTTGGTTGTAGTTCCACTTTTTTTTTTTTTTTTTGCGCAGTTTTTGGCAGTCAGGGGAGGGGTGGGAAAAAAACCTTGTGCAGTTTCAATTTCCAGCAATTTAAACATTTGCTCGACACACATATAGTAAAAGCGAGTGGAATTTAATTTACATGACTCACAAATGGAATCCATTTAATGTTGACTTATGGCAGCGAAAGAGTAGGACATAGAAGCACTGATGAAATATGCAATAACCGATGTAGAAACTAAAACTGACAGCCCAGCCGAGCTCCCTTTCACCCATTTTTCTTGTCCTGCCCCATAAATCCTAGGACCCCAGGATAGATGATGATGTTGCACAGTCACACAGATAGGCAAACACTTTGAAAATATGAATATTCAATAACTGAAAGTGAAAAATGGAAGCTAAAATTAAAACCCTTTACTACGTGTTTTAATTAGAAATGGTAGAATAAATAATAATCTGATTTTAATGAAAATGTGTCTCTGTTTTGAGCAATGAAATAGGTTTTCATTTCTAAATTGCATTGCTCTAATATGGATTATTTACTTATATTTACCTACTTACTTCGACTATATTTTTTGAGAAACTAAAAGGACTTCTGCATTCAAAGCTGAAATAAAAAACTTGAACTATAGAAACATTTTTAATAGACCAAGGCAAATAAACAACTCCAGAATCGATCTTTAAAGTGGCCACTATTTTTTCAGTGCACACACTCGTGCTTTTCGCCAGCCCATGGTCACATGTCTCTTTGCCACATTTTATGTGCTTAGAACAAAGCTGAATCTGCATTATGCATGCAAATGGTATAACCGAGTAACGAACTGTCAAAATCGCAGTTAAGGCAAAAGGAAGTCGGTGAGAAGGAAGCCAAAGAAGGAAAACCAAATGACAAAAAGTCGCCAGTGCATTATGCATTTGCATTCCTTTATATATACATGTACATGTGTGAGCCAAAAGGTAGAGATAACTTGACTTTTCCTGGGCTCCCTCAAAAATGAGAAAAGGAAATGGCTGAGAGCTCCCACTGTGTTGGGAAATGGGAGTTGGAATGGTAATAGCCATAGGTATAGGGCTAAAAGAGAACTGCTTTTGCCCGCCAGTGCATGAATGATTTATAGGACGGCAGCTGTCGAGATGCCAACGATTATCGGCCATAAGCCAGTCACAGCGACATTTTTACACCCCAGAAAAGAAAGGAGTCTTTGGATAGAGGCATTCTACATTGCATTTTATGATTAACAGAGTTCCTGGAATAAATCCTTTTCCTTAAGGCTGCGTCACTTTCTTCTCACAAGCTTGACTTTAATTTTGTTCTGAGTTCGCAGAGTTATTCCCGTTTGAAACACTATTTCCTTGGGATCGATAATTGGCAGAACCTGGAAATGCTTTAGGAGGACCACCATCAGTGTTTTCATCTCCTGCATGGCATACTTTTGACCTGCAAAAAGAAAGTGTTAGTTTAGTAACAAAGTTATGGGAAACAGAGAGATTTACTCTTACCAATACAATTTCTCTGGCCAGCACTGAATGGAATGTAGGCGTAGGTGTGACGATTCTGGCAATTTTCGGGCAGGAATCTCTCCGGGCGGAATTCATCAGGGGAATCCCAGTACTTGGGGTTTCGATGGATGTCAAACACATGAATGACAATCTGGGAGCCCTTTGGCAGAATAAGACCATTGGCCAACTCCGTTTCCCGATTGGTTTCCCGACCCATATCCGGAACAGAAGGAAATAGACGCATGGTTTCCTTAATAAAGTATTCCAGGTATTTGAGCTTATTCAGGTGACTGATGTCCAAGTTGCTCAACTCATCTGAAAGGGTTTGAAGGGCTTACAAATGTTTGTATTTTATTTATATCCTCACTTACCATCTATATGCTCCTGAATCTCCTGGAAGCATAATTCTTGCTTATCAGAATTCAAAGACATGTTCATCAGACCAAATATAAGACCAATTGAGGTGGTATCGTAGCCCTCGAACATGAGGGTATCCACCTCCTCACAAATGCCAATGTGATCGATGAGGCCATCCTTTTCAGCGCAAATCAAGGTGTCCAGCATGGCAAATCGCTTCTTTGGGATGAATCTATGGTTCGCGGTAATGTTAATATTGTTGACTTCCAAACAAAAAATATTCTTACTCATCATCGTCAGCAATATTGGTGGTTTCTCCGTTGTCCAGCTCATCTTTCAGCAGAACTCTTCGCTTGGCAATAATCTCACTAGAAAATCCATGGACCACATCGAGGGCAGCAGCATAATCCTTGGCAGCAAACATATTGAATAGCGAATCGCTCCACAGAAGTGGGTTTGTCATTCGACGAATAAAACATTCTTCAATCTGTCTGAAGTTCTCCCTGTAGCGATCGCCCTTCTCGGCCATCTCATCAAGCTTAACACCCATGGCCGTCTCTATAGATACGATTACCGAAATTGATATTAAGAAATAATCATTTACAAATATTTAATTGCAAACCCACCACAAATACTGTTCAAAGTAAACCTGGGTATAACATCGTTCAATGAGATGATAGCCTCATCTTGACCCTTAAATTGCTGTAGAAACTTAAGGCTCTCCGTTCTTAAAAAAAAGATAAGGTAGATTATTCTTATCATGTACCTTAAATTGTTTCAACTCACCTGAAAACCTCCTGAAACTGATTCAATATGTTAAAATGGAACGTTGGGGTAAGCATCTTGCGCCGTGAATGCCATTTCTTTCCTATAATGTATGAGAAGATAGAAAACCAGAGAGCATAGAGAGATCCAAACTCACCAGTCGATGTCAATAAACCAGTCTTCAAAAATGGGTGCAGTAAATTGTAAAATATTCCCTTATTTATCAAATTCGGATCGTTAAGAACATTTTCCGCGTTTTCCGCATCGATAATATTATAAATGGACGTTCCCATTCCATATTCCACATAGCTCTCACCCAATTGTTTTGCCCAATTACGAGAGTGATTGAATACACCAGCTGAGAAATATTATTTAAATACAAACAGAGAGATAGATAAGCTTAGAAAATACAAATTTGTATAAGTAACTCACAGTGATCTACCCCGTACAAATCGAAGCTGTTGGCAAATATGGTAGTGCCCTTGACTAAGGGAGCTACGCTTTCTAAGGGCTTCCCATCCTTTGTTCGAATTCTCCTAGCGAAGAAGCCAAGAACACAGTAATCCTTGTTGATTATATAAAGCCAGCACAGAAGTGCACTTAAAGCTCCGACCAGCAATAAGACTATCATCTTGGCACAACAGCAGCCACCGACTTCTCTCGCCAAACTGAACTAAGCGATCACTATCAGCCGGTTTTAAACACAACAATTAGCGGTCTACATCCGAAACTGATTAGATTGTATCTTATGTATGTACATGTGTTTGAATGCTAGAGCTATCAAATTATATTGTCTGTGTTTTGTAGTCTCAATGAATGCTCTGAAAAATATTGTATTTCCCTATGCCATCAACCAGTTTATTTATAAGTATACAATACAGAGTGGTGGTTTTTAGAATTTAAATTCCAAACAAAAATATGGTACATAAATTTACCTAGTGCTTGGCAAGTTTTTAATAAATAGCTTTCCAAGCTATGTCACGGTCAATTTATGCTCTATGATATAAATGTTAGAACGAGCTATGTACAAATGTATATAATCTCCCTAAATGGCTTAGCACTTTGTTTATGTCCGCCTCACTAGCTTTACGTGAATCTTGTTTTGGGTGCGCAGAGTTATTCCCGTGTGAAAGACAATGTCCTTTGGATCGATTGCTGGCAGTATCTTGAATTGCTTTAGAAGAACCACCATCAAGGTTTTCATCTCCTGCATGGCATACTTTTGACCTACAAAAAGAAAGTGTTAGTTTAGTGAAGTTATGGGAAACAGTTAGAGAGATTTCCTCTTACCAATACAATTTCTTTGGCCAGCACTGAATGGAATGTAGGCGTAGGTGTGACGGTTCTGGGAATTTTCGGGTAGAAATCTCTCAGGTCGGAACTCATTCGGAGAATCCCAGTACTTGGCATTGCGATGAATGTCAAACACATGAATGGTTATCTGCGAAGCCTTTGGCAGGATTAGACCATTGGCCAATTCCGTTTCCTGAACGGATTCACGACCCATAATTGGAACCGAGGGATATAAGCGCATGGTTTCCTTCATGAAGTACTCCAGGTATTTCAGCTTATTCAATTGACCCACGTCCAAGTTACTCAAGTCATCTAAAAGAGGTTAAATAATGAGAACTAGCTTATTGCGAGCAAATATCAACTAACCATCTATGTGCTCCTGGATCTCCTGGAAGCATATTTCTTGCTTGTCAGGATTCAGAGACATGTTCATCAGACCAAATATAAGACCAATTGAGGTGGTATCGTAGCCCTCGAACATGAGGGTGTCCACCTCCTCACAAATGCCAATGTGATCGATTAGGCCATCCTTTTCAGCGCAAATCAAGGTGTCCAGCATGGCGAATCGTTTCTTTGTGATAAACCTGTGGTTAGCACGTAATATTAAATATGATTATACCCTACTTAATAAGCTCTATTACACATCATCGTCAGCAGTTTGGGTCGCTCGTCTGTTGTCCAACTCTCCCTCCAGCAAAACTCTCCTCTTAGCAATAATCTCGCTGGAAAATCCGTGCACCACATCGAGGGCAGAAGCATAGTCCTTGGCAGCAAACATGTTAAACAGGGAATCGCCCCACAGAAGTGGGTTACTCAAACGTCGAATGAAACATTCTTCAATCTGGCTGAAGTTTTCCCTGTACTGATCGCCCTTCTCGGCCATCTCATCCAGCTTAACACCCATGGCCGTCTCTGTAGATATGGTCAATAAAATTTATATTTATCATTTAAAGTCAATTAAATTTGGTGTTATTTGCATACTCACCACAGATACTGTTCAGAGTAAATCTAGGTATAACGTCATGTAATGATATGGTTACCTCATCTTGACCCTTGAACTGTTGTAGAAACTTAAGACTCTCCGTTCTAAAAACAGGATATTTAATTAGGTATTATTAAAGTATTATTATATATTTCGGGAACTCACTTGAAGATCTCTTGGAACTGATTTAATATATTGAAATGAAATGTTGGGGTGAGCATCTTGCGGCGTGCATGCCATTTCTTTCCTAGAATTTAAAATGATAAAAGAAACCAAGTAGCGAAGTAAATAAGGAACTCACCAGTCGATGTCAACAGGCCAGTTCTCAAAAATGGGTGAAGAAAGTTGTAGACCAGACCCTTGGTTATCAAATTCGGGTGATTTAATATATTTTCCGCATTATCCGCGTCAATAATGTTGTAAATAGACGTTCCAAAGGCGTATTCAATGTAACTAGTACCCATTTCTTTAGCACGATCACGCGAGTGATTAAAAACACCAGCTAAATACACTCATTAAAGTATAGTTCGCTATTTGATAAACAAATTGATGCCAAAGTTCGGCGATTACTATTACTCACCGTGGTCTCTGCCGTACAAGTCGAAGGTGTTGGCAAATATGGTTCTGCCTTTGGGTATGGGAGCAATGCTCTCCACAGGTGCTCCATCCTTCGTACGAATTCTTTTGGAGAAGAAGGACAGAATGTAGTAGTTCTTGTTGACTTTGTAGAGCCAGTGCAGTAGCACACTTAAAGCAACGATCAGCCACAAGAGTATCATTGTTGCACAACCGCCTCAACTGAATTCTCCCACGAAACTGATCATACCGACCCCAATTATCTATCTAGGGGAGCTTTTACTATCAGCCAACAATTACACGTATAAAACGCCGAAGCGATTAGATTGCCCCTGGAAAACATATGTACTCACGCTTCGCTAGCAGCAATTTTTAGTCGGGTTCACCTAATAATAGCTTAACTTTTAGTTTCAATAGACGCATGAAACGCTGTTTCATTTGACTACCCAATAAACCGGTTCAACAACACAGTAAATTACATTGTTGTTATTGAAAGAATATCTGTTGCCATAAACGAATAACTATTTATTTTAAGCAATAAGATAACAAAGTCTTGTAAATTTGTATGGCTTAGTCTTAATATTAATAAATGCCATTGAAAAGTCAGGGTCAATTAATCATAATAGATGAGTACTAAACTTTGAGATGATGCATCTGAGCCTCTAAAATCGATACCCACTAGTCGCATTTCCGCCTCACAAGCTTAACTTTTATTTTATTTTTAAAACGGAGGGTTATACCCATTTGAAAGACAATGGACTTGGGATCGATAACTGGCAGAATCTTGAACCGCTTGAGAATAACGACAATCAGTGTTTTCATCTCCTGCATGGCGTATTTCTGACCTATGTGTGAATAGATAAGATGTAGAAGCAGCAATTTTCAACATATTTTTACCTACCAATGCAGTTTCTTTGTCCAGCACTGAATGGAATGTAGGCATAAGTATGCCGCTTCTGGCAATTATCGGGCAGGAATCTTTCCGGGCGGAATTCATCAGGGGAATCCCAGTACTTGGGGTTGCGATGGATGTCAAAGACATGCAAATTGATCTGGGAACCCTTTGGCAGGATTAAGCCATTCTCAAGTTCAGTTTCCTGTATTGTTTGACGACCCATAATGGGAATTGAGGGATAAAGACGCATGGTTTCTTTCAGGAAATAGTTGAGGTGCGTTAGTTTATTCAATTGGCCAAGATTCAGGTTGCTCAGGTCATCTGGAAAGAATCAGAAATTATTATTTACTATATTCCTAAATATTTTCATGTTGTAAATTACCCTCAATGTGCTTCTGAATCTCCTGGAAGCAAAGTTCCTGATGTTCAGCATAAAGTGACATATTCATTAGGCCAAACACTAGCCCAATGTAGGTGGTATCATAACCTTCAGCCATCAAAGTGTCCACCTCCTCACAAATGCCAATATGGTTGATGAGGCCATCTTTTTCAGCGCATATTAAGGTGTCCAGCATGGCAAATCGTTTTTTCCTCGAAACACATCTGATCAATAGAACTTAAAGGTAATCAATGTTGAAAACATATTTCGAAATAAGCTCACATATCATCGTCAGCCGTTTGAGTGGCGCGTCTATACTTGAGTTCTTCTTCCAAAAGAACCCTACGTTTGGCGATAATCTCGCTGGAAAACTCGTGGACTACTTTCAGGGCTGAGGCATAATCTCGGGCTGCAAAAAGGTTGTATACGCAATCATCCCAATAGAGGGGATTACTTAGTCGCCTAGTGAAGCCCTCGTCGATTCGATTGAAGTTCTCTCGGTAGCGATCCCCTTTCTCGGCCATCTCATCTAGTTTTACGCCCATGGCAGTTTCTAATAAAGAGATCGCCGTTTGTATTATGGTCCTTTAGAAATATTTGATATTCAAGTACCACAAATGCTGTTCAGTGTAAAAATGGATATACGGTCTCTTAGCGTGACAATGCACTCGTTTTGGCCCTCGAAATGTTGAATGAACTTCAAGCTCTCCGCTCTAAATATATAAATTAAAGTTAATGATACATAATGATGATAACTATTATTATTAAGGAAAGTACTCACATAAAGATCTCTTGAAATTGGTTTAATATATCAAAATGAAAAGTCTTAGCGAGCATACTCCGTCGCGTGTGCCATTTCTTTTCTACAATATAAGATTTTATAAAAGGGAGAACCTCTAATATATATTGCGATCTCACCTGTCGCTGTCAGAACGCCGGTCCTCAGAAATGGATGTAGAAAATTGTATATATAGCTTTTTGTGATCAGATTCGGATGGTTCAGAATGTTCCCAGCATTGTGAGCATCAGTTACGTTGTAAATTGAAAAGCCCATGCCATATTGAAGATAGCTGTTGTGGTAACTCTTCGCCAACTTGCGCAAGTGGCTGAAAACCTCGGCTAATTTGACCAATAAAACAGGTATTGAGGTATAGTATATTTAAGATAAGGAACCTTATGTCAAGGTACACCAATTGCTCACCGGCGTCTTTTCCAAATATATCGAAGCAGTTGGCAAAGAAGGTACGGCCCTTGGCTATGGGAACTATGCCCTCCGGGGGTTTCCCATCATTGGTTCGAACCCTCCTGGCGAAAAAGCCGAGAACGCTGTAGTCTTTGTTTACCTTATAGAGCCAGTGGACGAGCACACTTATGGCGACGGAAAGCCACAGAAGGCAAATCATAGCTCTCGAACTGGATCGGTTGGCCTCACGATCAGCACTGTTTTGATTTTCGATTTTCAGCTTTTGAGCTTTTTATTATCAACCGGCTTTACAACCCGGAGAACACGACTACTACTGATTAGATTCGGCTCTAAAAACTTGTTTTTCTTTATTCTTTTATTTTTCGTTCGCTCAGCTGGGCGATATCACCCAATGAGTTTTATTTGTGAAGTCTAATTTCAATCTCATCATAATAACACTAGTCACCCAAGTTATCGGTAAAAAGATTTTAAAAAGATTTTAAATTGGGTACAGTAATTTGATATGTCTGCGTATTGGAGACATAGATTTACTCTAAGTCTAGACCAACACTTGAACTCCAGTTCGCTTAGCTTGTCACTATGCTATGAATCTATTTGGATGTATGTATATATTTATTTGAAAACCTTAATACAGAGTAACAAGATGAATAAAATGAAAGGTATAGCACTTAGCAAGCAAAATTATATACCTGGCTATGGAAATTATGTTTTCAGATTTTTAGAGAAATATAGAAAATATATAGTATTACGAAAAATAGACCCAAAAATACAAACCACAGATTTTTAGATAATTAATCCACAATCATTTAGAAGTATGCCACTTTGAAATCGGATGTCTGTAAGAAAAGTTATGGGCTTAGAAGTGCAGGTTTTAGGTTACTTTACAGCAAAGCCATTTTCCGAAAATTTGGAAAGGGGTTAGCTCATTAAAATGACGAAAAATCGACCCAAAATTACAAACCAAGTTGAGTATACAGATTTTTAGAGAATTAAACCACAATCATTTAGAGGTATGCCACTTTGAGTTGGGATGTCTGTAAGAAAAGTTATGAGCTTAAAAGTCCAGGTTTTTGGTCACATTTCTTCAAAGCCATTTTCTAAAAATTTTGAAAGGGGTTAGCTCATTAAAATTATGAAAAATCTACCCAAAAATACAAACCAAGATTTGAAAACAGATTTTTTGAGAATTAATCCACAATCATTTAGAAGTATGCCACCTTGAATTCGGATGTCTGTAAGAAAAGTTATGGGCTTACAAGTGCAGGTTTTTGGTCACATTTCTGCAAGCCCGTTTTTCGAAAATTTGGAAAGGGGTTAAATCATTAAAATGACGATAATCGACCCAATCATACAAACCAAGATTTAAACACAGATTTTTAGAGAATTAATCTACAATCATTTAGTAGAAACCCTTTTTTGTTAATATAGGGTCAGAAATGTGCTATTCACTGCGTTATAAACTTTGACTGAATTTTTAATTGTCTCTGCAAGGGTATAAATATTTGTGATGAGGGTTTTTCCTTGTATTTACCAGTTTTAATCAACTAAGTGCCAATGCCCGATGGTCATGGCTCCACTTTTCCTTGCACACTATGTTGAATTTACATCAACAGCTAATTGGCGATAGAATTTCATCAATTACAAAGAATGCAGTGATTTCATTACTATAGTACTATAGATTGTTGACCTACTTTCTGCCAAAGAACATGACACATTAAGGAACAAAAGATAAGTCGAAAGGGAGAGTAGAGCTGGGAAAACTTTAATTCAGCCCCCGGCGATAACGAAAAGCTGACTAGAGATGGAAATGTTGAAAAATGCTGCCGCGACTTCTGCCCTCCTTTTCAACTGCCTTAAATCCTGGCTCTGGTTCTGATTCTGACTCTGTTTCTGCTTGAGTTCGTTCTGCCTTCCACCTCTCTGATGTAAAATTGAAACTTGAACTGTGCGTTTGTGGCACGACCTTCCTCCTTCCTGGGCGCCCAATCCGCCCCATGATTACTTGCCTGCATGCCAAATGCATATTGGAAATTTGCAATTTCGATGGCACTCAACGTCTGACGACGTCAAGTGGAAACTTCTTCCCAGCCAGGCCAAGTTATTAAATTAGATCATATATGAAATATTTATGGCAAGAGTTCGAGGCAGACTTGAAATTGCATTACCTCCACCCAAGCCACAATCTTGGAGACTAAGTTTTGGTAAATATTCACTGAGGCAAAAAATCGATTAATTTACGATGTTTTGTATAGTTATTTGTACTATACATATTTGCTCTTAAGTTGTAGTAAATATTCCCTTAATAAGCTACTAAACTAAAAATCAAGTTTAAGGAATCCATTGGCATGAAAATAAAATAGTTTGTTTTAAAAAAGTTGTTTATGTAATGATAGAAATGCGGTTTGTAGATAAAAAAAAGTGAGGACCAATATATAAAGATTAAACTATTTTTAAAATTAAATAGAACCCTGAATTAATTAGAGAAAGTAATCTTAATAAACATGTAAGAATTTTTGTAAAGTCCGAGTTATTTGATATTATTATTATTAGCCACAGGCTAAAAATATTTTTTTTTTATTTTTAAAATTAACTACTTTTAAAAGAAAACTCATTACTAATGAGATAATTAATATTTTATTTTCAGTATATTTAAGTAAAAACACAATAGAAGCCTGTAGACTTTTCAACCCGTTTTTATTGTTGTAATTTGTACAAGATTTTTCTAAGTGCTCTTATTTTCCATTTTCCATTATCCATCCGCAGATGCCTCACCGGGCTGTCGGGCGCCGGATGTGCGCTTCACGATTGTGAAGCCGGAAGCGACGACGGAGCAGCCGCTGGCCAAGTTCGAGACCACGCAGGTCTACCTGCCGGAGGACTTCACCACGGCGGATGTGGAGTTCGTGGACTCGGTGCCGCGCCATCCCAACGAGAATCATGCGGCCGTAATCAATCCGTATTCCCTGGACCTGGGCGACGACCATCTGCATGTGGGCGATGCCGCAGCCAGTTTCGTTGGCGACGATGATCTGGGTGACGAGGATGAGGATCTGCATGGTGACCCGGAGGACAAGCGCTTGAATGCCAATCGCAAGCAGGGCAAAAGACGGCGAGCCGGCTCGGGCCGTAGGCGTAGGATTGAAAACGAGAATGGCCAGACGGGCAGGGGGCGTGGCAGTCGGTACAAGCGCCATGCCATCCTCCATGATACGGAAGCCTCACCGGATACGGATCGCTGGGCGGGCAGCAAACTGGCAGCCGAGGGCGATGTCTACTATGTGCACATAGCCGACATCCTCAAGAGTCGTGAACCGAATCGGGAATTGAAGTCGAAACTGCACAAGCTCAAGATGAAGGCCAGGTTGAACAAATGTCTGGCGGAGGGTGGCAAGGAAAAGTGCACCAAGCTCACCAAGAAGAAGCCAAAGAAGAAAGTGGCCAAGGAGGAGCATGCCCTGAAGAAGGAGAAGAAGCTTCTTGACGAGAAGCAAGCTCTAAAGAACAAGAAGGTCCTTGAAGAGGGGCAATCTGCGAAGCCCGAGGAGCAGCAGGAACTGGACCAGCCGGAGGCCACTGGACATCACCGCCGACGCGGGGACAGTCACGCTGCAGAGCTCGACCAGCGTGACCGGAGCCCGCGTTGGCGTCGCCGGCGCAGCACCGAATCCAAGGGCGATCTCGGCCAGCTGCCTCAGGAGTCCGGAATCGGACCGGAACCGGAAACGGATCCCGACGAACTTCAGCAGTATGGAAATCAGTCGAGCAGTGCACGAGTGGCCCTGTTGTGGCAACGTGTTAAGCGCAAGTCCGGCAAGACCACGGGTGCACTGAGCCGTCCGAAGGGTGGTGGCGACTCCAGCTCCAAGACCACCAGCCGCAAGGACAAGGGTGAGTGTGCGTCCGCACGGCGGCCAGACACTGGCAATGCCACAGTGTCCAATGCCTTGATTGAATTTGCCGCCGCTGTCGCTGTCTCGTTGTCTGTCTGTCCGTCCGTGTCGCGCTGCCCGATCGCACACAGATACAGATCCCACAGAGGGGGTGCGACTACCGCCCCGAAATGCCCTTGCAAAGGTTAAAGGTCGCGAAGTGACAGTATCTCCGCAGTGGTCCGTTTCAGCCATGGGGCTTTTAACTGTTGGGTGTTATGGAAGGCAATTGAAAAAATGTTTTTTGAAAGGAATATCTTCGGTTTTAACTTAACAATGCTAAGCTTATTCATATGTGGATTCCAGGGGAGTTTCCCTCCCCCACGCTGATGAAAGTTAAAGAAAATGTGGTATTAAAAGGGGTTATTAAAAGCCCCCATAACCAAATCTTTGATCCACCATTGAATTAATCAGATTCAACTATTTAAGCTTCATTTAAAGCATTGGCTTATATGCTTAAAACCATTTCAGTCCTAAGAATACTGTTCTAATGTCTAGTGATTTAAAAAAAAAAAAAGTTAACTTATCAAAAAACCATTGCTTGTGAAGTTTGATGATAATTACCTAGGTATTACCTATTCCATGTTTAAAAAAAAACAAAAATAACTTCATATTAAATTATATGGAATATGTATATAGATACAAATATTGCGCAAAGCTTACCAAAATAATACGTATACGCCTAGTAAACACTAGACCTTGTTTAAAATTAATTATACGCCCCGTGCCAACACAAACTCCCAGTCGGTTGGCCACTAATTTCAGCGCTTCATCATGCTTGCCAGCTTTATAACGTAGCTAAATTTTGACAATGTCTAGCGGCAAATATTGAAAGCGCTTTTGCAAGGGCATTTCAACCAACAGAAGCACACATGAGTACACACGAACACCCGAACACCCGAACATTAACGGAAGTTGGGAGCAGAGGACACACCAAACATACTCGTAAAAGCTAATCGCAGTCACAGCCAAAGCCACAGCCATCGCGTCGCATCGTATCGCATCCATAGCCATAGCCATAGCTCATCCCCCAGCTAAATTCACACCTGCACCGGGCACCATGTCCACCTGTATTTTCCACCCTCTATGACGGCCTTTCATTACCCCATTTTCGCCTTCGGTGCTGCGTGGTCATGGTTTATTTGCCAGTCCATATCTTTGTCGTGGTTAGAGTTCAGAGTTGAGAGTTGTCCGTTGCCGGTTGGCCCTTTGTTCTGGCCGGAATGATTTTCCTTTTGGCTCCTTTGTTTGCCTTGGGTTCGCTCCCCACACCGTCTTTGTCCGTATCCTTCGCCACATCCGTCTCCGTCTCCGGCTCCTTTGCTGTTTTTTCCTTTTTTTTATTATATTTTCTATTAGCCAGCATAATATTATCTTTCGTGTTATCTCTGCCTTTTCACATCTCCTTTAGTTTTTTTTTTCATGCTGCCTTTTGATGGGGTTTCTGGGAAATGAAGTTGTATCCTGTTAAGTGGCCACTTCGCCTGCCTTCTGGTTTTCTTTTAATGCATATCTAAGCACTCGGGGCAGGCCATTGAAGTTTTCAGCTGGCAGCACTTTTCGCACGTCTCGTGGTTTCTCGATGGCTTCTCCACGGCTTCAACGTGGCTTAATGTGTGTGCCCAAGAGGCGTACTCGAGGATTTTGCAGCTTCCTCCAGCACTTTTGGGGCCATTTCGAGTCGAGTTTTGGGTCAGCTTAGATGGGCATTAAGATCGCTCATTGTCCACGGGCACTTCATTAGCATCCCCATTTTCATCTTCATATTCATTTTCGCATTTTCATTCGCATGCCGTTCGACGGCTCATTAGATGCTTGCTCTATTTGCTCTATCCCCCCCTCTGAACGTCTATCTACCCCCCACCCCTGTTTCTTGGCATGGTACATTGCCCATCTCACGACGCCCACACCTTCTGCTCTTATCGTCCCGCCTCGAATCTCTAGGTATCTACGACGAGGAGGCCGGCTACACGCCCGTCCATCCCGACGATCCGGAGTTCGACGAGGAGGAGGAGGAGGACGAGGAGGTCGACATCCTGCAGCAGTTCACCGAGGTGTCGGAGATCCGGTTTCCGGGCGAGATCGGCCCCATGGGCGATCGGCGGCTGTGCAAGATCCGCTGTGTCAAGGGCAAGTGGGTGGGTCCGTTGTGCGCCACCAATGAGGAGGGTAAGTGAGCCACCGGCACCGACTACACCACTTCCACTTAAACCAACCCCACTCACGCCCACGACAATGCACCATTAATTATCCGTATTGAAGTACACACAGATACTTAGTTGCAGTTGCAGATACATAGCCTCAATTACATATACACTTAAGCCACACAAACAGTTGCGATTTCATTTATTTACGTGCGCAAATAAAGACAACACAATCAGTACACAAGCGAATACAGCACACAGATTGTTGTTTCATTTTGACCCCATTTAAATTAGTCGGAAAAAAGTATCTTTCATCTTAATATATTCACATTTGTGTTTTCCCAACAATGGTTATTATTTTAACGTGTCATTTATTTAATATTGTCAAACTTTTTCTTTTTGTTGGTCACTGGTTATATTGGTTATACTTTATTTTTGTGAAGTTTATTATTTAAACTAATAACTTTAAAGATTTGGAGGCGCTACTGAAATCTCTACAGACTAATTTTAAAAAATGCTTAGGGCTAAGAATACTTGTTAACAGGACTTTCTTGTTCAAGAAAAAGCATCTGTTTATATTTTCTTACCTAGTTACTCAGTGATAAATCCAATTAACGCTTTTTGACCTTAAATTTAAAAAACTTAAGGGCCGATTTCTCCATGTGACGTTAAAGTTCTGATTTATAATCTGCAAGACAAAGTTGACATGAATTGAAATTGAAAATTTTCTTCTCAATGTGATGTTAATTTGCTAAACTTCAAATATTTAGTTGTATGCATTCGGGACCAAAACCCTAAAATGCGAACTTTTCTTCGTCATTTTCGTTTTGCAATCTGAAAAGTTTTAACTAGACCATTGTCTTTAGTTAGGAAGAGTTCTGTCAGACACATTTTAACATCATATTGTGAAAGTAAAAGTTTCCGAAACATAAATTTAGCTCAAGGACATTGAGAAATCGTCCCTAAATTTTTACGTTAGTGGAGATTTCCGTAGGACTCCATGTCGATACGCCACCCTCAGGGCTTTTTGGTTTCGAAAAAGTACAAGTAACCAATTGGTGATATTTTTCCTCCGTATACCGATATATATCGCCATCCGCAGACGATAATGGCAACGTGAAGTTTCAGCCGCTGTACAAGAGCTGCCACGTGAACCGGATACCGTCGCACCTGCTGCTGAGCTACCGCAACATTTCAGTGGTAAGTGGTTAGAGGTCGACGAACCGTCGACGGGTCAACTGGCTGCCGCACCACCACCAATACCACCGCCACCACCACTACAGCACAACAACACATACATACATGCAACGCACACGCACACCGGTACACCCAGTACTCGTACATGCATACGATTTGTAGATTTCCGGAGATTTCCTGCGTCCACATATATGCCTCGATTGCTTTGGCGAAGGGATCTCAGCTCCGATCTCGATTTCGACTTCGATCTACTATATATCTCTCTCTGCCTGCCTCTGTCTACTCGCACCTGTCTATCGCTCTATCCTCATCTCAGCCTGAAAATCTCACTAAAAATCTCAATATCTCAATATCGCAATATCTCAAGACCAGCGACCAAGCCATCTGCATGCCGATGCTCAAACGAAATCGGGCAAAAAAAATATATAAAGATTCCAAAAACGATTCTCTATAGTATGTGTTTGTTTTTTTGGTACTCTCTGATTCTATCTTTTGCAGACACCGATCCCACCAAATCGCGGCTGGCGTAAAACGCGCCTATCCAAATCGACACTTCTCTCAAATACAGAAATTGTGAGTCGTCGTTGTAGCTGTTGTGTAGATTGCACTTACCAGAAATCCACGACCCGAGCACCAAGAAATACACACACACACTCACACCACAAAAATACACCCACCAAGAACAACAACACCAGCAGGGAGTGAATGCCAGATATAAGATACAATTTGAAAGTTGAAAGATACGAGAATACAAGATACAGATAACACACAGATTGAAAAACGCGAGGAACTGCACGCCAGAGCAACCAGCGCCACTTTCCCAGTTCGCGGGAACAACTGATTTTTTGATAACTTTCTCCACTTTCTCTCTCTCACTCTCTCTCTTTCTATTTGCTTTCTCCCTGCCCCTCGCTATCTGCACCCTTTCGCTTTTCCCTCACCGCTTGCTTGCGATTTGCCCCTTGCCTCAGAATGTGGGATGGGATCTGCCGCACGGACACTCGCTGCAGGCGCGCTGCCAGGAGCTGGGCATCTACAAGCTCCTGGGGGAGTCGAGGGTCCTGTGCTCCAACGGCCTGTGGGCACCGCGAATGCCCAGCTGCGTCCCGACCACGGTGCTGACCAACTACTCGGAGGACAGCGCCCCCTCGATCCGCATCAAGATCTTCAACGGATCGCACTCCTTCGAGCCCTCCGGCGTGATGGCCGTTCCACCTCACAGCACCGTG
The DNA here is from genome assembly GCA_018153305.1 of Drosophila kurseongensis. Taxonomy (NCBI): domain Eukaryota; kingdom Metazoa; phylum Arthropoda; class Insecta; order Diptera; family Drosophilidae; genus Drosophila; species Drosophila kurseongensis. The sequence goes on along the minus strand of JAECXX010000004.1, from coordinate 14,479,228 downwards.
CTAATGGACTGCATGTATCCGAGGGTTAGGGGCACGCCGGAGTGGAGCTGGACCAGCTGGTACATGCAGTACTCCACAGGTGAGTCTCTAGTTATTCGACCTAAGGATTGGGACTAAAACTGTTACATTAATTCTCGAGATTAGGCAAAAGTAATACGATTTTTATTGCATTTAAAATACTACCCTTCGTTTGTAAGTGCTTACTTATACTTCTGCGATTCTGTGTGTTTCATTTAATTTACCATAAGTTCGGATTACACATATATCTTAGCTTCAGTCACAAGGAAAAACTGTAGCAGATTAACAATATCCAACTTAAAGATTTTATGCTATATTTTGACTACATCGTTCCTATATGTTCTGGGTACGATTACATATCAAACATTACATGTTTAACACTATTGGTGTTATTTGAAGTTCACAATTGTCTCTGTGGAATCTTTGGATAAAAACATTTTTCCAGAATCGCAACACAGTTGAATAGCTACACTCGAGTGCACTCGTATTATGTAAGCCCCTAGATGTAGGCTACATTTAAAATAACTGGTAAAGAAATACCTACTTATAAAAACCAGCTAATCAATAAACTAACTTGACTCATAAAAGAAAGAAACCAAAAACCCGCAATTCTTAAGCACTTAAAAAGAATAGGATTACAAGCTGCTCAAGCTGCCACATAGGTTATACTGCTACCTATGTGGCAGCTTGAGTTTAAGTTAAGTTTTGCAATAAATATACACTTTTTTACTTTTATAACAAAAAAAAATAAAAAAATAAAAATAATAGGTAAAAACAAATTCTTAGGAAGAGTTTCAGTATATACTTATTTTCTTTGTGTACCCCATTTGTTTTTGGAATTATTAGTAAAGTAAATTAATGGTGTACAGTCTTTAATTAAAATGTTTGTAATCATTTTCTATGGCCCACAGGATGGTCGCCGTCCCAGGAGGAGAAGGCCGTGCGCTACCGGCTGAGCATCAAGAACATTGAGAACAACGACTCCGGCACCTTCACCTGCACCTCCCCGCGCGGACTGACCAACAGCATTGCCGTCGTGGTGGCCACTTCGACGTGTCCGCAGCTGACAGAGCCGCTGGCGCCGCTCAAGCTGCGCCTCGAGGGCAACAAGCTGGGCCAGCGGGCGCTCTATGAGTGCCCGGAGGGCTTCCGGCTGGACGGCGCCTGGAACGCCACCTGCCTGGCCTCCGGCAATTGGTCATCGCCGACGCCGACCTGCCATCCCATCCAGTGTCCGCGCCTGGAGCTGGACGACCCGCACCTCAGCCTGATCGAGCTGAACACCTCGGCATGGGGGCGGGCGGTGTTCAAATGCCAGTGGGGCTTCAAGCTAACCGGACCGGCGCAGCTGGACTGTGAGCCGTCGGGCGTCTGGAGTGGCCCCGTTCCGCGTTGCAAAGGTGAGCGATCGGGCAGAATCCCTTAAAGGAGGTATTATTAAGGGTTACGGAGCCTGGGATGATGAAGTTTATTTCAGAAATTATCTACAGTAGATCTGAACCAAAGTAGGGACCGCTCTATTCAACTATATAGTACTTAATCATTGATACATTTTGATTTGCCTATATAATCAGGATAGTAAAAACATTAGAAATGCTACTTACTATATATAACATTACATAACATAACATAAGTATATCAAATTTAAGCTTCAGAAACCAAACTGAAATTTTACGAAATTAATTGAAGTTTTATTTTATTAAACATAGAAAGCTAAAAGGTTGCGGGGTTGTTAAAATATAATGAATATATTTTATATAGCTTTGTTTATTGTACTAATTCAGAGATTGCCCTGACACCGCAGTAAAAATCCTTAGATATGTACTAAAGCCCTGTATGCATCAACAGTACGACCACAGTTTCATATTAATAGCCTAGAACCTGGTTAGTACTGTGCTATCAGTTTCTAGATAATAATCATATGTAACCTGCATTTAAAATTTAGCCCACACTGTAGATTCAAGACTATCATTTATAATGTTGTGATATTTGGAAACATTAAAATTTCAGTTTTTAACAGAAGGATAAAATAAAAAAAAGTGTTCTTTTGTTTCTTTTTTATATTTAATTATTAACCATTTATTTTTTACTCGGCAATACCTCTTATTTATGTTTAGATAAGTTTGGATTATGAATCAGTTACGAATATGAACCAAAAGAATTATCGAATTATACGAAACCGTAAAAGATTGTTTTGAACACTGTTGATTCAGGCAGGGCTGTTAAATGAACCATCCCCATTTTAATTTTCTGTATATGTATAAGTAAATGCCTCTTGTACTAACTCTCAAATCCCCCATTACTGGTCCACCTCTCCACCGATCGATTGCCCGCCCCCCCTCCGCAGTCATTCAGTGCGTGATGCCGGTGGCGCCGCTCAACGGGCGCATCGGGGGCACCAGCCTGAGCCAGAGGCGCCTCACCGTGGGCGCCCTGGTCACGTTCAGCTGCAACGACGGGCACAGCCTGGTGGGCGAGTCGAGCATCATCTGCACGGAAAATGGACAGTGGTCGCACTCGCCGCCATTTTGTAAGTAGACTCGCTACTCACTCACACACTCACTGACATAGACACGTATATATGCGATGTATGCGATATATACGCTATATATGTATATGCGTGCGCTGCGAGAGATTGCCGGCGCACCGCTCCTCCTCCTCCTCCTCGTGGGCCCGCTCACAGACCAACCCAATTAATGACTCTTGTGTTGTATTTCCGCCGAACAAACGACCTGATCTCGATTTCGAAAACCGTTACCGATCACGAATCATCAATTAACATACCTGATATCTGATACCTGATACCTGATAACCGTACACGCATGACCTATGTCCACTGACCATCCACGATCTCAGGCAAATCGCAGTGCCCCTATCCCGGCGATCCGCCCAACGGCCTGATAGCGCCGCTCAAGTTTAACTACGATGCCGGAGATTATTTGAGCGTCCAGTGTCGTCCCGGATTTGTCCAGAGTTACGAGGGTCCGCCCGAGCGGCCCAAGTGCCAGCCGGATGGCCGGTGGTCCGGTCCGATGCCCAAGTGCAAGAGCTACGAGGAGGTGTAACCTCCAGAACAGAAACCGCGACCGAAGTCGATGCCCAGAAACCCGAAGCCAAGGATTCGCCGCCAAGTCAGCATTACGGATCCTAAACTCCAACTGAGCGGATGCCGTGATTCCGAATACAGATCGAAACCGAGTGATATTTAGATTAACTTAGTGAGAGGTATCAAAATTAATAGATATTTTATCAGATAGGTTCAATTCAAATCATTATCTTTTAGTGGCCCACGAATTTTCCAAAACGAGAAACTCTCCTTTCTAACGCTTTTGAAAACTATGTACTCTAAATAGATCAAGTTGATCAGGCACACTCTACAGATATTCGTTCTTCAGATTGAAAATAACTTTGCGCTTGCATTTTATTATGAAGAATCCTTGTACTAACAATAACTATTTAATGAAATATATAATCTACAGCTGCGTACAAGTATTTATGTATTACGTATTCTGGTTGCAACTCAAAGTTAAATAAATGTAAATGTTTAAATGGAAAACAAACACAAAACTTACCCACAGTGCGAGTATATATATATGTATACAGATTAACAATTCTATTCCACCATAAAAAAAATGTATTACACTGAGAGAAATAGGAGATTGCAGCAGCAGTTGTTGGACGAGTGTTGATTAGTTAGGAGCTAAGAAATGCCAAGTAAAATAAAGCCACCGAATTCGGGGGCCGTTGAAAGTCATATCCTTTAATGATTCCAAATAGAGCAGAGGAGCATAGTAATGTAAGCAGCTGCAATCTTTGTGTAAGGACAAGACCGTTTTAAAATAAAGTACGAACATTGTGTAAAATGCAATTCTCTGTCTTTAACTGCTTTTTCTTTTTGGCTCTGGGAGTTCTGTGAAGAAGTGATATCCTTAAGCTCAGCGCGAAAGTGTGCCAAGGAAATCCATATGCACGTGTTTCTCTTTCGCCTAAGCCAACTGCTAATGCGAGCACTGGAGCAACATCCCCGGCAGCAACATCTACGGCAGCAACATCCACAGCAGCAACATCTACTTCAGCAACGAAAGCAAACAGTTAGTTCATAAATGTGTGCTGCACTGGAAAAATTGCTATGCAACTTAGGGTTAGAATTATACTTAAGAGGCTTTTATCCATTTGATTATGATTTTAAAGCTGAATGTATTTATTTATTTTTTTGTTTTCTCGGCAAATGGTTTTAGTTCTACCTTTATTTATAAGAAAAAGATTGATGTGACCATTTATAATGGTAAAAGGATGAAAGTAACCATGCAGCTCATAGTTCTGTCAAAGACTTCCCTTTGTTAATAAAGATTTCATTCCATAAAGTAATTTTTATTATGTTAAATTATTTATTATATTTTAGATACTTATTATAAATTAGATACCAACCGAAATGTTTTCCTGTGCATTTTACTTTTCCGTACAGCTGAATGGCAAGGTGGAAAGCGGAAGTGAAATTCATTTAAAAGTTGAGAGGGGCGTGGAAATTTAGTTGGTAATCTTTCCCAAGGTTTTCCGTTCATACGAGCGCGTGTGGCATCAAGTTTGCCAGCACAGCCCGCAATGTGCACCTGGAAAATTAATTTGTTTTGTTGCTTTGCACCTCGAAACGATTGAGGCTTCATTTCCCGCCGCCAGCTCATTTTCCACACATGGCCGCAGAAACGCCATTGTCGTTTATTCTCAACCACGCCTCCGCTCATTTAATGGCAATTTGGATGTGGATGCGAACCTAAATGTGGCTGTGGATGTGGGTGAGTATGTGCCGTGTGGTTGGGTGTTTTTGGAGGAGAAAGGTGTCCAAATTGAGACGCCTCGTTGTCACAGCAGCAACTTGTATACTGTGCTATGTGCGTAATTAAAATTAACTGCTCCTGTTACTCGTACTTTGGGCGCAAATTGGTTTTGCTTGTTTGCCAGTCTCAAAAATTAATACAACAGACTCTGCGGGGGCCCGACATAAAACTCGCATTTAACTTTGACTCAATTTTGAGTTGGTAACTTTAAAAGGGAAGCTACATGGTGGCCCCAATTGTTTGGGGTTAATTAGGGAACATGCAATTAGACGCACGCGGATGCGGATACGTATGTATCCATGGGATTCGCATACATTTCCGATTTGGGATGAAAGTTTACCCATATTCATTAGCACCTCTGGAGTTGCAGTGGAGCAAAAGCCATCGCATCCGGACATCCGAGTCAGCTCAAACATATCACAACTGCAATATTTTCCGTCCGTGCTCTCAGGCCAAAGCGATGAACTATGCATGTCACGTAGCTCAAAAGCGGTGTCCCCGCACTTTGAACTCAACACACACTACCCACCCACCCACTCACATAGGAATGCTACACAGGGAAAATCACAGAAAAACTGATTTTTTCAAAGAGCTATTTAAAAATGCTGACAGATTACAAGGCCTAAATACATCACATATTAGGTAATTGCTTATTTAAAGGTCATTTTCCTACATAAATTAAATATTAGGGAATTGCTTTTTTCCATGTTAATTTAGAAACAGTTGAAATTTGGAAAAATGTTATTTAATACCATTAAAGGGCTTTCTTTCACAATTGTTGTATATTTTAAATATATTTTCCAAATATTAAATAAGGCAGACCTAATTTTAAGTAATAAACGAAAAATACTTTAAATGACGTAATAGTTTGTTTGGTTTAAAGAAGAGCTTAGATTCAGAAAAGAGCTTACTGAAATGAAGAATTTTCAAATCACAAATTTTTGTATGGTATTTTTTCCTCACTGTAGGCCAGTCATAAAAAACCAGCTTGGCCCGGACTTTTGGCCTGCCCCCAGTCCTGTCCTGGTCTGGATGTTAAATGCATGCCAAAGCCCCGAGGCTAACTACACTTGAACTCCCTCTTCTCGCTCCCATTTTTCCACCGTGCAAAGTCCCTCTTGCAAAAACTGTGTTTTCAGCTTAGAGACAAAGTGCAGTGCCGGCCATAAAGTCATCTCGGCCATTTATTTCGGCAATTCGCTGGCTTTAAAGTTGTCCGCATAGTTGACAAATTTAGAGCACCCAGGAATGCCATTGGGGAAATGTCAAGATTTTTGTGCTTCGCCCAAAGCACAATTACTCATCAGAATATTCTGATTAGTTGGGAATTCGTTTCAACCTAGTCCCATATGGTTTATTGTGTGGGGATTTGCAGTTGTCATCAATCAAGTGATGATTTGATTGTCGATGAATTGGTTAAAATAAAAAGGTGAGTCTGCTATGAAGATTGTATTGCTTTTGCAGCCCATCCAATGTTGGAAAAAAGGTTTTTTTTATTTTTAAGAAAGGGTTAAAATAGAAATACATATCCTGAATTAGATTCAAGATTAATTGCACGGGTTGAGTGTTTATTGACATTTAATATTTTAAGATATGGGTCATGTACCATCTTATCTCATCTTCCTCACACTTGTTCTTATGTCCTTCACTCATATAATTTATAATTTATTATTATTACATTACATTATTATCATATATATATTTAAGGGGACAATGAGTCGCAATCCTGTGGTTCTTACTTGTTGAAAATCCTATTTTCAAGGGATTTTTCTCTGACATTTCTATAGCAAAGACCACAAAATCCACCTTTCAGTAAAAACTAATCCAGAGTTGCGTAATTAGCTGCTAGTTGTGGTCTTGGTCATGACTAGGGCGCTAATTGAAACTTTACACCTGCTGCCGACAGTTTTACCGAGCTGCAGTTCGGGAAAATATTAAAGAGCCACAGGAGCAACGGAAGCAGTGAAACCAGCACTTGAACTTCCCCCGGAAATTGGTCCCCAAGGAGCATTTTGTTGAGCACCGCGCACTAATTAATCCAACAGCCGCAGACACCTGGTGTGGGGAGGAAAGGGGAGGGGGGTTGGTTGAAAAGTCCCCCGGCGGTGCATGGAATTCCCCCGGCATTCCATTCGATTCAATTCAAACGCATTACGCATACGCCGTGCTGGCTGCTTGGCTACAAAGTGATTTATTTGCCGGCGGGAAATTAACATTTAGATTAAAGAGCGCGGAATTAACATTTTCCATAAATATTTATTTGGTTCGTAGCCAGAATAAAAAAGAAGTGTAAAATGTTTCCAACGTTTTTAGCTGCAATATAACTACGTCCAAGACGTAGCAAAAGTATTTTGCATTTTCCTTAACGTAATCCATATCGGATGCGAAAACGAAAACCAACAAAAAGGCAGGCCAGCAAAAGTAAAAAAATTGTCCATTGCCAGTGCTGGCATTTTGTCCTTTACTCGAAAAAATGTCAAACATTGTATGTCGGGATTTGTTTTATTTTTTTTTAATCACAATGTAGCTTACTGCGAGTGCAGTTTCAAAGCTTCCAACGGTTTCAAAGTAGGCCAAAAAAACTGCCTAAGACTTTGTCGACAAAAAAAATCCTAAACAAAAAAAACTTCAATTTTATACCTTAAATTTAACCCACAAAATAAATTACTTTGCTTACTTCTTGGTATTAACCATGATTGAATTTTCAATAAATTGAAACGCAGTTTTATTAAAATTATTAAAAACTCGTTTCTTTTACGTCATTCGAAATATGAATTTTGTTTTGGTTTAGATGAAAAGTGTTTTAGAAAATGAACTTAGTCATTAAACTAACTTATCTTTTTTATGAAATTATTATCTGAAATTATTATTTTTGTCTCAACTGTCCTGATGCTTAAATTTTCTGCAGGCAGCACTGAACTGGACAGTATTTTCACTTCTGGCTGTAACAATTTCCATTCCCATTTGCCCTCCAAGACGCAGCTGCTCCTTATAATACTGATATGCCAGCTCGCTTTCCTTTCATTCCGTCTTCTGTTATCATAGATAACAAAAAAGGAACCAAAGTATCAATCGATACGGGGCAATCAACTGCAACGGAGTTTCAAACACAATGAAAGCTTTCTCCGAGGAGCAACAAATTCAGTTAAAGATTTTCGTATTAAATGTTGAAAGCAACTGGGATTTCCCTCAATTCAATATTTTTCAAAGTACTATGCGTTGACTGAAATACACAGAAATTATTAAATATATATAATTTGTGGATGATGATATCCTATCTTAACACATTTTGACTTTTTCAAAATATTCTTGTTCATGTGTTCATAATTGACAGGAAGAAAGCCAGTCAGCTCGCATTTACTTCAATTATTCCTGAATTATTCGCACAAAAAGCCTAAAATTTGATATGCAAATTAACGAAGCGAAAGCTTTAAGCCAGCTAAATTTCGAAACACCCTTCAAGCGCCTTTATTTCGATTCATACACTTGCATTTATTAATATATTATCAGATGTATATATGGCCACAGTTTATTATAGTATGCAGAAGAATCCCTTTTCAGAATCCGTATCTCGTCGGCTGTGAATGCAACTTCCGCTTTGATGCTTCCACCTCAGTGATTTTTAATAATAAAACGAATTGGAGCGACAACACACAAATTGATAACCCGCTGTGTGCACTTCATAAAATGTAAGGCGCCGAAGGGAAAACTTTTTTACACCTTCTCCCAGGTCTGGTGTAATATAAATAATACGTATAGCAGCAGGCACAAGCATTGGCAAACAATGGCAATAAAAGCGTAACAACTTGGCCAAGACAAAGTCAAGTTGAAGGCAACAAAGCAGCTTCAAGTACGAAATGACAATTGACACGGGCAGGCGGAAAACCCCCCTGGAAAATGCCCCCCCACCTCCGCTCGACACACAACAAGAGCAAAAGCGAGCGCACACCTTAACCCGGAAAACTCAACAGTCCCTCCCTTTTATTTTTCCCGCTTTGCACAATTTATTTTATTGTTGTTTGGCAAACAACTTTCATAAGTTTCCAGCTGTTCACAAACGGCACTCAATTTTGGTCGCCATGGCAATCGTCGTAGCTGTCGCCCCCTGCATTTCCCGCCCCAGGCTTTTCCCCGTGAAAAGTTATAAAGAGAGAGTTTTACATTATTAGTTGCCCGTTGGTGTGACTGCGTTGGACGCCCCGCAAACTGCCGGGAAAACTGCCGGACAATCGGACTCCGGACGGAGAGTTGGACAGACCCATTACCATAAGCAGTCGCACCTGCCGCGGCATTTAAATTTGCAATTCGTTGCGTGGCTTGCTGACGTCGAAAAAAAGGAAAGGAAACATCATGAAATCAATGCAAATTTGAAAGCCAAAAATGCAATATAATAGCTACAAAAAGTATATAAAAACTTGGTTATATAAGTCGTAACTTAAATTCCCTTAAAATGTAAAGTTACTCAAAATGCAACTATGTTTAGTAATGCACAAAATTAATATATTCTCACAGAAAAAAAATATTGAAATCACTCCAATTTTAAACACTTAAAATTAAAACGTGATTTTAATTAATTGAAGCTATCACATTCTGCAACTTAAAAACAAGAGACATTAAATTATCATTATCATTTAGTATGTTTTCTGATATTTCATTATACTTATTATGCTTATTTAATGGAATTTCATTTAAACATACTATAAAATAGTAAAAGTTCGATCGATTTTATTGGACATGTATTCACTATTTGTACGTCGTCAGTGTTAAAGTGATTTAAAACAGCCAAGAAATTCAAAAATCAATTATACAAATTAGTAAACCTCTAAACACGTATTTTCATCCTAACCGTGATACCCGAAAACCCATCAAAATACGCAAATAATTGCTGGCCAAAACATTTCTATTTGGCATTTACATTTGTACGCCGGTCGAATCGATTCGATGCCAAAAAGTCAATCAACTGTTGGAAATAAAAGCAAAAAGGGGGGGGGTCCATTTTCAAATATTTGCCGTTGCTGCGTTCAACTGGGTTTTCTGCGTTTTCCTGACCCGTCCAAATGTCCGGAATCATGTACACAGCATCTGTCCCTGTTTGTGGTTGAAAGGGTGCAACCAACAATAAATAAAGTCTAGCCGTAGTGCACTTCAGTAAAAACAATTATGGCTGCCAGCGGGTCACTGGCCACTGGAGGCCAAAAAGTTTGTTTTTCTAGTATTGCCCAAACAATCAATAAAGATATTAAGAAATCTGGCAAACGGAAACGGAAGTGGCTGCATAAACAAAAACCAGTCAATAATTGTTTACCACTGAAAAGTTGAACAAAAAAAACGTAGTGTGTGTTTGGAAAAGCTAAATATATTTTGTTATATATATATGTACATATACATAAGGAGTGGCGGAAATTTCTGCGAAAAACACATTTTGGCTCAAAGCCAATTAGATCTTGGGTTTGGCCAAAAAGGTTTCCTCACCAGCTGTCAGCCGACATTTCGCCGACAGGCTGACAAGTTTAATATGGCTTGAAGGCAGCCCCACCACAATCGGTTTCCTAGCTTTAAACTGCTCGAAGATGGGGCTTTATTTAATGCCCCATTGCAGTCGGGGGATATAAAAATAAAAATCAGAAGTAGAGCACCCACTCAGGCACACCGGTCCGCATCCAGATGCAATTACCCCAGCCCCCAGAAACGGATCCCGATCCAGAATGAGGACCAGACCCACCGGATATGTCTCGGCCTGGGTCGTAAATTGCCAGCGTGATATTGAATTACGTGTGACTTTCTACTTCCGTTGGCCCGTAATCCGTTTCCGGTCCGCTGGCTGGGTTTACATTTGCCGTTAATCTCGTGCTAAGCGTCCCCAATAAATTATTGCCAGCGAGAAGTCCAGCAGGTCCGCAGAGTGGGGCCAACTGTGTGGGAAAAATTTGCAATTAAAATGCAAGCGCTGATAGCCGAGCGAGTCAAGCGAACCAAGCATTCTACCCGACATTTTCTGCTCCTTTCGAATACCCAGCAAGTGGCTGGGGAAAAGGATATTGCTTTCTCCTTTGAATTGTAAGTCTGCACTTAACTTCACAAATCAGTAATCTTAAACCGAATAGATTAAGAACTTTGGCAAAATATTCAATATATATTTTCACGCACTTGTACTTCGTAATAAATGTTATTTTATATTTAAAGTTACAAATGTCTTCGGGTGCATGGGAATTTTTCTACATTTAGTTTAGTTTTTATACCCTTGCAGAGGGTATTATAATTTCAGTCAAAAGTTTGCAACGCAGTTATCTGCTTGAAACTTTCGCAAAACTTGTCTTTCTATTGCAGGTAGTATATAAGTCGGAACGAGCCGGATCGGGCGACTATATCATATAGCTGCCATATAACTGAACGATCGGAAAAGCCATAACTTTGGTGTTTTTAAAGATAAGAAGTTGGGATTTTCTATGGGTTTTATTTTTGGCCAATCAATCCGACATACCGAATTTCATAAGGATCGGCCGACTATTACTTATAGCTGCCATATAACTGATTGATCGGTAATGCCATAACTTTGGGATTTGTAAAGTTAGGAAGTTGGGATTTTCTATGGGTTTTATATTTGGCCAATCAATCTGACCCACTAAATTTCATAGGGATCGGCCGACTATATCCTATAGCCGCCACTTAACTGAACGATTGGAAATGCCATAACTTTGGTGTTTTTAAAGTTAGAAAGTTGGGATTTTTTATGAGTGTTAAGAATGCATCATATGAATAATTTTGGAGAATATAATTCGGAATATTCTGCAAGGGTATTTCAACTTCGGCTCCGCCCGAAGTTAGCTTTCCTTTCTTGTTATTTCCACAATTAAAGCATTTCAAATTCTTACTTAAGAGATTTAAAATACAAATGTATTCTCTCAACTTAAAAGTGCACAGAAAAGTCTACTAGTTAAAGCTTTCGAAAGACCATTGAAATTTAGAGATTTAGAGTTTTTAATCATCTAGTGAGATCTTAAATCCTGGAATATTTTAAAGGGGAATAAACCTATTCCAAATATATTTATTAAAAAATATCACACCTTAAAACCCCGGGAATAAAACAATAAATTATTGCATGGCATTTGTGTTAAATTAGCATTTTGTAATAAATTAAAATTCATTTTAGTAGAAACTGAACTATTTCAGATCAAGATTAAATTCCCCTTTGACCAATGAAATGTAAATTAAATTTAATTGGTAGTCGAAAGTCGAAAGCAAGCCACTTGCACTCCCTCTGGTTTTTATTCGTTTTTCTGTGCTTTTGCTCTTTGCGGGCACCACTTTGACCCAATTCGGACCATCAGCCGGAATCCGGCGAGCATTTCGTTACGTTTGGTCAGAATTCAGTAGTATCCAGTGCTCATGTAGCCACTGCATTGTCGGTTAACGCATTCAACGCTAAAATGTGGCCACTTTGCCCTGCAGCACCCACCACACCACCGATGCCACCACCCACTGGCCCCCCCCTCCCGCCCTTCCCCCCAGGCATCATAACATTCCGTGCCACGCGAATTTTGTTTCCCTTTTGCGGCCTTCCCACCAGCTAATGCAGATTTTGGTGGCTTTTATGGTCATTTTTGTTCCTGTTTCTCTTCCTGTTGCGGTTTTCAGCTGTTTATCAAAACTGCAGCGTATGCAAATGATTTATTCAAATAAAATTGTATCGGTTAACAACATTGACAGCTTTGACATCGGTTAAATTACAGTTTACAAACTCTTTTCATCTAAAATTTGTGGGTTTTACGGGTACTACTTAAACTTGTTATGTGTTTAGTTGTAGTTTATTTAAATTAGTTTTATACATTAACAGAAAACAAATTAAAATAAATAGTAGTGCTGTTCAGGACTAGTAAATTATATTTAGATAATTTTCATGTTCTACTTTCATATTAAAATAGTTTTAGACGGGTACTTCCCATTTATTACGTCTATTTAGTTTTGAGGACTCTTGATCTCCCTCGATGTAAAAATTGTAATGGTGATTTATGAATTATTTTTAGACATTAGAGTGATTTGAATAAGTCCAGGATAAGTCTGCTTAAGTGAGAACCCAATTCCTACCTTTTACCTCTCCACTTTGATTATTAACTGAACGCTGAGACGCCGTGGAAATGAGGAAATGGCTTAAAGCAGTTACGGCCCTCACTCCTTGCCACTTCAAAGGAGGCGAATGCAGTTAATTGAGTGGTCGTTAGTTGCGAAGGAGGCAAAGGAGTGCAGGGGAAACCAGATCAAAGGAGCTCAGCCATGTCAGAGCTATCTGCCCGGCCATCGGGCACCTCCATTAGCCCAATCAGACGCGGAATACGCGAGTGGAACTGCAGGACAGCCGACACTCAATTAAATGGTACTGCACATTTTGCAACAATTGGCCAACTACTTTACAGCCCGCTTACGGCGTGTAATAGCCATCTGGTCATCTGCCCGGAATCTGTGTCAACGGATCGTCGAATTGCAATGGCATCCAGCTGGGACGGGCTCATTACAAGTGGCGTGGCTCTTAAGTACCTTAAATTGCCACTCGCATGCACACGGACACATTTATCACATTCGCTGATGCTGCACATGGAAAAAAGCCGATTAATTCTGCCTAAAAGCGTGCCAGTATTCAGTTTTTTATATATTTTTAGCCTTGAGAAAAATACAATTCCAGTACAATAACTGTATTGCCCAAAATGAATATATGAAACTCAACAAAACTAAATTTCATGTACAGTCCTTTGTTTTTTAATGATAAATAATTATTTTCTTTTCCACTAGACAGTGTAATAATTCAGAAGGCTTAGAGTAATGTGCATATACTTTTTGATAATATATGGCTCTCCAAACAGTTACACTATTCTAAATTCAAAGTCGTATTAGTAAATGCAATTTATGAAAACACACTGTGACAAAGTAATTAAATTCCAGAAAGAACATGCACTGAATTTATTGTAAACGAGTTGTGTCTCAAAGTAATGTTTTTTGCTAAAATCTAAAGAATAAAATAATTTAGGAAATACACTTAGTAAAAATAAAAGTTATTTAAGACTAAATTCTCTTATTTTCTAGGAGTAACCCTCAATATTCCAATTTGCCTTATGGTGAAATATTATCATTCAAATCGAATACAAGCTATGCATGTAAGTAATTGTTTTCAGTGCATCTGGTGCTGATTTACGCCTGTGAAATGCGTCAGCACAACTTTCTGCTTGGGCCTTTATCGCTTTAATTGTGGGTCGTGAGGAACGAGAGGGTGAAGGGCTCATCTCCGGCTTCCTGTGTCATACTTTTACTTCCTGTTGCAGGACTGCAGGTCCTGCGTCGCCTCCTTCAGTCGCTGCTCTTTCATCAGGATTGTTTGCCACGCCAACAGCAAACAGGCCAACAATGCAGCGGATGCGATGATGAGGTTGATGTTGGGTGCTTGGTGCTTGGTGCACGGTGCATGGGGCAGGATACTGGATGCTCATGCTGATGCTGATGGCTGTTTGGGCTGACAGCGATCCAGGTCACTGCACTGAAGGCATCAATTGCGCTGGAGCTGGCTTTAAAGTAATTTTAATTTTATTTCTGTTTCTGTTTTCTGTTTTCCTTCGGTGCGAAATTCAATTAGGCTCAGTGACGGTGGCCTCAACCGCAGACCGCATTGGTAATAATTACAAAAATTCAGCTCCTGTTAGCCTGCCAGTTTCGCAATTAATTATTGCAAAATAGTATAACGGCGACTATTATCTCCAATTAAAATTCAGTTGTTTACTCACCCTTATGCGGGCTGTCATAATTGTCTATCATCTGTATTCTGATTTTTAAGTTTTTAAATTTCATTATATCTTGTTAATTCATTAACAAATACTTGAAATATATCTACATTTAAGTCCGTAATTAAAACCTGACCAGCGATTGTAATATAACCCATTCGTACCAATTATCCCAAAGTTAAATCAACAGAGCAGAATAATGGTTTCGCCCAGCTCAATCTTACTTAGCTGCGCATCGCAAATAAGCATTAAATTATCATTATCCGTATTCGAGAGGCATAATTTAATATCCCAAGCCATCACTGCAAATCAAATGGTTGGTTGAAAATCAAAGCTGTTAACTATTAAACATGATCTCGTGTCCATTAGGGCAAAACTGGGCAAAGTCAGCCTCCACATCAAGGTTCCATACATTAAATGGAAGCCATTGCTATTCGCATTGTAAATCAAATTACGCATACGACGCATGGGCTGCAGCACCAAAATTTGCAGCGATAGATTCAAGCACTAAGAAAAATAAGACCCCAGACACAAACGACAGTATCCATAAATTTTGTTACGAATTGTGACTTTCTGGAAAATAATATTAGATTTTAACTGCAAAATTATTTATCATGAGATGAAAATAGAACATATAAATTTAACACTCGCACTATAAAAATTTTAACTATGAACATTAAATTTATTGGATTTTTTTAATGAAACGAATAAAAAAAGGAACTTTATTTTAATCATTAACAAGTGTATATTTTTTAGCAATTGAATTTTGAATTAGTTACGAATTAAGCGTTGGAAATAGAGATTTTATGTTACCACGAATAAAGGAAAATATACCATTTAAAAGAGTTCATGTTCTGCGATATTCTTTATAGCTAGTACTGTAAATTATATGTCTATCTGATGAACCATAGTTGTGTTTCTGTGTAGACATATAGAGCAGGGATGGGACTGATGGTGCATTAGCTTGAGCTGGAGTTTAATACACACAGCGCAAATAATTCACGCAATAAGCTGCCGCCGGTGCTGCTGCACTGTTTCATGGCCATTATTCATGGGCTGGCCAGAAGTGGAGGTGGAGGTGGCTGGCACATACATATGTCCCGGCACCACAATAAGCAACCGAAAATACGGCCAAGTTGCAGTTGCATTTTCGGGCAGTACCGGTTACCGACAGTCTGGCCCCGGAGACCAACACGTTTATGGCATTTGCCAATGGCCAGAGTGCGCTTTTCACTTTTATTGTGGCTGGCAAAGTGTTTGCCGCTCGCAGTCGACTGGGTAAGGCCGACAATATATCTGTCTGGCTGTCGGTGAACACAAGTCGAAGGAGGAGATCGACAGAGGAGGAGGGGCATGAGGAGGAGCAGGAGCAGAACCAGGAGCAGAAGGAGGAACAGGAGCAATAGCTGGAGAGGAGCAGGCGAAACAGATGCACTTGCCTGGGCCATACATTTATGCGCTTTGCCTTAGCAGAAGCTTGCCTGATGTTTTTTCCGTTTTTATGACAGCTTCCTGTGGAGTGGCAGGATACATGTGTTCGCATTCGAGTACAGGCTTCTCTGTGTTCTGGCACCTGAAACTACCTCAAAGAAAACAATTCCACCTCAGACCTAGAAATATTCTAAGCTGCAACACGATTCTGTCCTGAAGGCTTACTTTGTGTTGCCGCTTATTGCTACACAGAAATAAATATAAACATTTTTTTTTGAATCGATATAAGCAGTACTTATTTTTGAGCAAATCGTTTGCGTTTCTAACTTTCTAAAAAACTTAAACCTTTTTATTGAAAACGGAACTTTAAAAGCATAAGCTTACTTATTAATCTCAAACAAATCACATGAAAATTACATAATAATTATTGCGTAAATATGATAATCCTCTAAATCTGAAATAAGGTCATTGTTTAGCTTATTTAAGCTGTAATTTTTAATAATTCCACACCTTCCTGACACTCTTAAAACATAACATTATTTTCCTGTATTGTTAAAGTTTTTCCATTTCTGTGTTTTCTGTGAAATTCAGGGCGCCTACAAATTTTTAAATGCATATGCATGCATTTATCAAACACATCGGTCAAACGATTGGGGTTTGACAAAAATTTGTTTCCTCTGTCAAAACAGGATATGTTCGTTGTCCAGGACAACCCCAAACAAATCTGACAACGAGATTTGTATGCGTGCGGAATTTTACGATTTTATTGCCCATTGAACAGGGTTTAAAAGGGGAAGGATTTTGGAGGCGGGATCGAGTGGCCTCCGCTTGGCATTAATGTGCGGCATTTAAATGGTTTGAAACCACAAAACAAAACACCAAAAGGCAACAACATCAACGGCAGGACACAAAATTGGGCATTTACATGTTGCCAAACACAAACAACATGGATTTTTGAAGGCAAGATGTGACCGAAAGAATACTCCTTATGAAATTAAAAAGAAAAGTTTAAAAATTTTGTACAAAAACACAAATTGTTAACAAAGTTGGCAAAAGCTGTGCATCTCTTGAACATCTTTCTTAATAAATAGATTTTCTTTTCGATTTTATATATATTGATTAATAATTTACTGACATACTCTCTAGCCCAAAATAGCCCTAGAATCCCATTGGCAAAACTTCCGGCGAAGAACGGACGCACAATTCGCATTGTTTGGCTTTTGATAGTAGCAGCTTAGCCAAGGATTTGTCCTCTCTTTGCGAGTGTGTGTGAATGCTTTTAGGTCTGTGTGAATGTGAGAGTTTCCTCGTGAATGTGTGTCTGTGAAATTTTCTGATTTATGGTATTAAACGCACACCAAAATTGTTGAATTGGATTTTATTTGAATTTAATGGGTTTTTAGTGTATTTTAATGGGATCCCTTTGTGGTAGCTTACAGATTTTCAGATTTAATTTTGTTGTTTTCCATCCGAATGTTCATTGCTATATTTTTTAAAACAAAATATGTGGCTATTTGTGGGCAATTCGGACCAATTCAATTGTTACGCACTTGGGCATATCAAAAGAAGATTTTCTTTAAATGTCAAAATTTAATTAAATTGCATTTTCCATTTTCGATTTAGGCAAATCAAGATAAAATCATGTAGCTTCAGTTCCTAGCAAATGAAAGTTTAATATGTGAAATTTAAATTTAATTTCTAAAGGAACTTTTTTATGTTGTTGAATGCAGCACCAATTATTAAACTATTTAAATTCTTATACAGCATTTAACAATAAGCTATTATATATAAACCAATTGTTATCGACGTTTTTTAGCAAGCAATGCAGTAAAACTTGTTAAAACAATGCGTATACGCAATGTGATTTGAAGTGTACTCTTCTTAAAACGTTTCCTAGGTAATAAGTTAAGCTTAAAATAAAAATCTTTAATTACATTTATCTTGATTTTAATAAATAATTTTGTATAAAGATACAATTCAGAAAGACTCATCTATCATTTCTTTCTGCTTCATAATTCAGCGCTCATTGCACTGTATACCCTTAATATCGCGTATACGCCGTGTTGCACGAGAAGAAATTGGTAGAGAATAAAAGAGTGGAAAAGGGAGTCAACTGAACCATATGCACTACCAATTTATGGCTTCAATAAACATAAAGTTTATAAACTCCCGAGGCGATGTCGTTGCTCATCATCTGCAGCGGATTGCCGAGGAAACGGCAGCAGCAACGATGGGCAAATAAATAATGAAAAAGAAAAGTGATGTCATAAAAATTTTATCTCTTAACTGAAATTGAGCAGCATGAACAAGCTCGCAGGGACAACAAAAGGTAGCGGCAGTAGTAGCAACACGGCTTGGTCACTCCTGCACAAAATAAAAAAAAAGGATACCGACAATGGTGTGCTAGTGTATATGCGGGAAAGCAAGCGGAAAATGTGAGAGCAGCATTTCCCAAGCAGCCATATAATGGCAAACAGAAAAGCCGAACAAAGCTGACAGGGCTGCACCAGTTCACTCGAGAGTGTGGGCTTTATAAAGTTGCAAAGCTGCAAAATACTATAGTACTATATATACAATACAAAATGTTCAACACAAGCAAACAGACATGTGTGACATCAACAATTTTGGGTAGCAAAAACTGGTTGGCTTCATCATTAGTTTACAACCCTTGGGCTTTTGAACTAAGGCAACTAGTTGGTAACTACTTTAAAATCTGCAAATACAGTATAGTAAATCATTTAGGCTTTCACTTCTCTTAAAAGAAAATTCGAGTTGGTTAAATCATTGTTTTGTGAAAGTTTAATTAAGCTACAACTTAAATTAAAAACGAACTTTATTTTCCGACCTTCAATATTTGCCAATCAATGCTGCTTTTTTAATTCAATAAGCAAATGCAAAAAATACTTAATTACGAGTTCTGTTCAATTGATAACAAAGACTTGTTGACACTTTGATGGCTGTTTAAATATCAGAAATACAATTTCATTTGAACATAAAAAATTAAATAACAATTCAGATAAATGATAGCTTGATATCAAGTTTCACAAAAAAAGTGTAATTGATAACCTACAAATAGTGACACTTTATTTATTCTTTAATGATTAATGATTCACGTTCAATTTAAGGCAAGTAAGGTAAAGTAAAATAACAACATTTTCTTTAATTTTTCTAAAAAAGAAAAAATATTACATTACTTTAAATTTTACATTAAATTTAAAAAAACAAATGTTAATATTTAAAATACCCCATACAATTAAATTATAAAAAATGAAAGAAAATTCCCAATTACATCAAGTTTACAGCCGTTTTTAAACGCAAGCAACAAGATAGTAATTGATTACCAACAAATTGTGAAATTTCATTATTTATTTAGGGACTGCAAGAGATATCATCCAGGCAAACAAAGTAAATTTCCGGCACTTCAGCAATTTTCAACTTTTACTTTTCGGGGAAAAGCCGTTTTGCCTTTTGGGAGTGCAGCTAACTCATTTCACAATTTGCCAGCATGAAACGGTTTTAATGTGAAAACTTTTGCGGCAACATTGTGGCAACACGAAAAGGTACGAGCTCAACAAATGTGGCCTGCCTGCCAGACAGATGGTTGCTCCTGCTGGTGCTGCTGCTGCTAGAGTCCTTGGATCCTTGTTGCTTGGTCCTTGGTCCTTGGCCCCTGGCCTGATCCCTCGCTCTATGATTAAGTTGTGTAAAAGTTGGGTTCAATTTTGGGCCAACAATGTCCATGGTTTGTGAGTGGAAAGCGAGTCACTGGGCCAAATGCAATCAAAAGTACAATAACAATTGCAGGTTACAATCGGTAACCAAGGCAGGCGAGTCCATATATATGGGCTCCTTGGACTGGGATGTTTAAGAAGAACAAACAAAATATTGAATATGATTGGCAAACAGATGTGCGCCTGCTGTTCACTCAATCAATAAAGTCGAGGGGAACAAAGGAGCAGCCGAGACGAGATGTAAATAGAACGCCGCACTGGCTGCTTTCCATTCCGATTTCTCCCTCATGGAAATCGAAAACGCTCTATGCAAATCCCCCTCCTGTCGCCTTTTCTACGCATTTTCACTTTGCCACACAATACATTTACATAAAAATGCACTTGATCTGCTTGCTTGGTTGGTGTAGAGCTCCATTTTATACATATCCTTATATATCTCCATTCAGCTGCCAGTGCGATTTATTTAAACTTGGTGATGAGTACGTCCTCGTCATCCCCTTACCGTGTTTTTGAGCTTGTCTTACATGGTGGGAAAGCTAATCGGCTTTGCATTGGGAAATATTTACACAGGGGCCATGTTTTTCCAAAAATTTGCATGAACTCCGGGTTTCTTTAGCTACTATGGGAGGCATGTTAATAAGGCATTACTAATATTACAAAAGGGTGAAGATAAAGTCATTCTCTATTAAATTTGGGAATCCAATACGTTTCATAAGAAGGATTTTGAGTATGAGTTTCAACGAATCTCTTTTCAAGGCTTAGTCAAATAACATTTGGATAAAAATTCTTAAATAAAAATGTTATATTCCGATAAGTTAATTTTTAAATTATAATCTGATGTATATTATTGTAAGCATACATATTGGTAAGGATGTCAACACAAATTTATTTCAAGTGTCAATTCAACATAAAATGGTGTCTAGCATAAATTAGCACCATTTAAGGATGTTATGAAACGATTATAATGATATCCTTTTCCCCCACTTTTGAATACATTTCATATACGTTAGACACTCCTTGGGAATTAAATGTTGCATCCTAGTAAAATTATAAGTAATGAATCTTTAAAAAGATCATTTAGTTTTATAGGAGAGTTAGGTTTCTATTAAATATTATACGGGTTATCATTTTTCCTTTTCCTCTTTATATTTAAATTCTTATTTATCTTAAAGTTAGAAAACTGTAATTGAGCCTGTCATCTCGGAATATGAACTGCGTCCCCCTTCGTCGTCACCTGACCCCCAGATGGACTAATTAATTTCTGGCTTTTCCCTCTCAGGTGGAGCGTGGAAGCAGGTCAGCGGTGGAATTACACGCTCCGGATTACACCCTAATCTCGAGCTTTGAGCTCTTAAGCTGGGCCAATGCTGGCTGTGCTGCTGGGGCTTCATGCGCTCTAATCCTTTTGCATGTCATTATGGCTGAGCTGTTGCCTAATTGCCGGACCGCTGGAGGAGCGGCTTTAATGTGCTGGGACTCCAGCATCCGGACATCAATAATAAATGGCAGTCGACAAAAGTTGTTAACCTTTTTGGGCACTTATCTGTCACACGTCACACGGCGCCAACATCATTTGTCAATTGTCACGGCTTCTGGTTAAACTCGAACTGGAACTGAAACTCAGCCCTTATCTTCTCCCTATCCCTTTTCCCCCCGGGGGGAGGGGATTTTCCCAGTTAATTTGCAAACGCCCACTGAGAGCCAGAAAAACAGAAGTTCGGTGTTTGCCAACGTTTCGTTTCCCTCGTCACGGTCAATTGTTAAAAATGACAACTAATTAATGTCTGTCCACCCACCCAATGACCACTGTATGACTGCCAGTATTTTAGGCCAGGAATCGAAATTCTCCATCTGTCCCACAGAATCCTTCGGAGCAGTCGATTGAGCTTAATTTGAGGTCAACTGGCTCGGAATTTTAGAGTGATTTGTCGGTTCAAGGGTTAATGGGTGGTCTGTGGCACTTTGCCAAAGAAAATTGTGAGCAAACTAAAACTAAAACTTGTCCGGAAATCAATCACCTCAGTTACGGCTTACAGTCCAAAATTAAACTAGAAAAGGGTCTAGGGTGAAGGCAATGAGACACTCTTTAAATTAGATTGGGTTATAAATCATTTTTAATCTGAAAAAATAATTTTAGATAAGATAAGGCAATATTTACAATAACGACAAAAAAACAATATAAAAAATTATTATTTTAATTAGTTCTTAAGGTATTACAATCACACTGCGACTGATTTTTAAGTTAGGTAAACTTTTAACTTGGGTAAATTTATATATCATCTAATTATGAATTCAGTTATTAAAACCAAAGACTGAGATATATTCCAAGGCACCGTGTCCTGCGGTGAAATCCACAAACCTTGCCAACCTGAAATCCTATTCAAAACAGCGTCACAAATGACTTCATTAGCGCGTTTTGCTCAGAGTCTCCTTTAGGGAGAATCTCCTGGGAGGGTGTACTTATTAGTTAATCATGCCCAGCAACCTACAAAGCGAGTCCACATCCACTTAGTGGAGATAAGTACCAGAAATGGGTGGCAGATGGGTGATGAAAACTCCCGGACTGCACAAATGCCATCATTAACTTTGGCTCAAGCCGCACGCCCAGCAGCGATTTTATTGTTTTTGGCTTTGGCTTAAGCTCCCAGATCCCAGCTTCCATATACTACCTCCTCCCTCTCCGGATCCTGTGCCTAATGATTCGCACTGTGGCTCAGCTTAATGACAGCAAACGGGCCCCAACTTTTCAAACTGCATCGGCTGCATTTACTGGTCGTCCTTCTCCTGGCAGACAGGCAGGACATGTGTTCGAGCACTTGGACTCGGAAGTTTCCTCCGCCCCAGAGCACTCCCCATTCCCATTCCAGTTTCTGTTTGTGCCTGCCTAATGCTGCAATTTGTAGACCGCCGGGTTTATTACGGCCTGTGGCTGCTGGCGAGGAGTGAGCGACACTTTAACCCCAGGGGTTCTCGCAGCGGGAAGGTCCGACGGCTTGGCAGGGTTAAGAGCCAAGCTCACACAGACGGGGTCAAAGAAATAGTTGTAAATGAACCATTTCTATAAACAAACTTGGAATGATCGTTATTAAATTCCCAATCAATTGGTATTCAAAGCTAAAACATTATGCTCTGACCGTTTTTCGCAAAAAAACATAATGTGACCCATTATAAAATTTATTTTGTTTAAATGCTACAAAAAAACTTTTTATCACCAAAATACGCTAAAAATTCGGTTTGTTTTGTACAAGCCTGAAATGTTATACCACGTTGAAATCGTTATCAAAGTCCCAGCCAATTGGCTTTCAGCTGTAACTTTTTGTTTCTGACCGATTTTCGTACAAAATCTTGAAGCTACCCCTTATGAAAAATGCGAAAATCGGACAAAAATAAAATGTTAAGAAAGTGACGGGAATTGATAGTTTTAAATCTTTCTTTTGCCTTTTAACAAATTAACCTTAAACAATTTAATAGTTTCCTATTTCGTTAGCAAGATGAGTTTTAAAGCTACGGACTTAAAACTTTCATAATCATTTTTTAATAGGTACAAAGATTAAATTTAAAAACATATGTGATCGGAGTCATAGCTTTCATAAGAACAATCGGGTAAACTTTGTTAACTTTAGTTGTTTTTGAAATGTTCGCTGTTTGTGCTGATATGATGGTTTTATATCATTTTGGTTCCATCCCTTCAGTTGACTATATCCTACATCTGTCATATTTGTATTTGACTGCGAGTGTATTAAAACTTAGACATGCCGAAGTCAAATTTTGTTCCAGTTTTCATTTATTTCGAAACTTTAAGAATATGTGATAAATTGAGAACATTTTCTCACCCCAAGAGTACTATAATTTTGACCACATCCGTTGAAACTTCCACATACCGTACATACAACCGAGCGCATTGCATAGAGGACTTGGCTGCTTTGAGGCTGGCCAGAAAGTTTCGGCATCTGGCAAGTTGGCGACATTTTCGGCTGCCAAAAACTTTGCGAACTTTTGCGCCATAGCTATATGTATGTAGCTGCGAGTCCGCAAAGTGCTCGTTCCGCTTTGAGTGGAGTTCATTACGAATGCCGCGTGTTGACTTATGCATAATTACTGTTTCCGTGGACCCCGGACACCCCCTGGATCGCCTTAGCTCCCAGGACCCCACTTGGCACAAGTTTTTTGGACGCCAGGAGTGCAGCTCCTCCATGGCGGCACTGCGCTCCAGTTGGGTCATATGCTCATTTGTGTGCATGACGCACTGACCTGTTTCTAATGCAACAAAAACGTTAAGCGCCTGCCAGCCACTCGCAGTGCAGTCAACTGTGTCCTCTTGGCTCAGAGAACACATCCACCCACCCGTATACTCGTTTACGGGTATACTCGTATACCCGTACACCCATTCAGGAACTTTGGTACCCCGGCCGTAGCATACTTTTTTGCGCTGTCTGCCGGAGAGTTTATTTTACGCACGCCTTGACCAGACGGAGGCGAATGCAGCTGCCACTGCCGCTTTCCACTTTGCACTCGCAGGCAAGTGGAAAAGTCAAGCGGATAAACAAGAGATTAAAATGTCATAAACACTGTTTTTTGCCACTCCAGCTAAGCAACTTAATGAAAGTCGAGGAAATGGGTTTCCTTTAGCTGCAGTTGGAAAGTTTCAACTTCCGAGTTTCAACCGAAAAGCTGGGTATCTCTCGATATCCCCACCGATGCAACTCAATAAATTTCCATTAAACTTTTGATTTGTTTCCATGACTTTTTGCGCCCTGCAAGACCAGCGAATTCAATTGAAATTGTTTCCAAAACAAGCAACACAAAAACTTGTTATCAACTATTTGGATACCAGCCAATAACAGGGTCTTATCGTCTACATGTTTCAGTTGATAACTTCCATTCAAAAATACAAGTAAATTTATTCCCATCCTGATAGTGTATCTATTTATAAAAGACATGATAAAATTGAAGACAAGATTTTTCAACAAAAAAGAAATAATATTTAAGACAGCAAATTTGTGGTCTTTAAACCATTTAGTAGTTTCTCCAACATTTGGTAAAGAACGAAGAGAAAAAGAGCATCGAAAATCAGCGTTTTGCCAGTAAAAACTTTTCATTTGTAACACAATTGAAAAAAAACTTTATTTTCGTTGGGCCTGCGAACAGGAGGGTTGCACAAATGACAAACTATCATACAGAGGCATAAATTAGTCTCGCATATTTGCGCCAAACAAGAAACTATAAAACACTTAGATATATTCAAGATTAGATTTACTGCCCATCGGCACACACACACACACATTCGTACACACACACATGTGCGTCTCTTTAAATTTCTTTCGATTTACGACATTTAGGAGCTATACTAAATGAAATACTGGATGCCAAGTCGTTGCAAGCAAAACCTCAGACAATTTTCGGCGACAAGAACCATTAACGCTTTGATGCTGAACGTCAACTGATCTTTGCCGGCGAAAATTATAGATACGATACAAATTGTGAGGACTAATTTCCCGGTTATGTGTTATGTGGTTACGGTATTAAGTATTGATCTGTTTACAAATACATGTGGATAGACTGAAGGAATAAAGGAATGAATATTGAGTGCGCATTAAACAATCAAATAGGTTGTGAACCAATGAAGTTAGCCGTTTACTCGGCGGCAGCATTAATGGTGATGGTCTTGCCCTTGGGATCGTCGAAGCGGTCCATCGTGTTGATGTCCATCATCCAGCAGACGCCGACGAACATGATGACCAGCAGCAGGGCGACCACGAACAGACCCATCAGGATTCCGGGCGTCACGAAGCCGACGCAGTCCCAGGAGTCGCCGAACGGGAAGTTGTCCTTGTAGGTGCCGTCGAAGGGAGCCTGCAGCTGCAGGGACTTGAAGCTCAGGGTGTTGTACATGTTGTTAACGGCCGTCGAATCGAGGGTGAGGTTGCCGCAGGAGTAAGAGAACGTTGTGGGGGCATTCACGCCGCTGGAACGGAACTTCGAGCCGTCGTAGGCCAAGTTGCTCAGGCTAAAGTAGCCGCCATCATAAATAACATCAAAGGAGATGTTCTTTGTGGGATCAGAAGTGGTAAGGGCAACGGAGAACTTGGTGGCGGGAGTGGTGGAGTTGGTGACTTGAAGGCCGGTGACCTCGACGGGGTTGCCGTTGTAGAGGAGGGCAGTGTAGAAGATCTGAAACTGGTTGGTCGCGTGCCACATGATGCCGCCGGTGGTGGCGGCCGTGCTACGGCGGGAGCGACTCTGCACCACCGGAGCGGTGGAGGGTGCGGCCAGGTACAGATAAGCCACCTTGCACTCGAACTGCTTGCTGATAGCGGCGATGGCGGCGTCTAAAGGTGGATATGGTATGGGTAAATAAGTGTGTCACATTGTAAGTTTTCTGTATGACCCACCATGTGACTCCAGACTGTCCTCACGGCTCGCGGCGGCGTCCTCGAAGCTCACAAACAGGGCCGTGCCCACGGAGCACTTGGCCGGGGTGACCAGCTTGCCGCTGGCATCGATGCTGTTGTGCTCCCGCTTGGCGGCCACCGAACGCAGTGCCTCCGAGGGATTCTCAACGCTGGTGTAGTAGGTCTTGGGGCTCACTCCTTGCAGTTGGGCGTAGCAGGACTGCGACTGGGAGTTGGAGCACAGGAAGTCCTTGTTGCTCAGCTGGATTTTGTGTGAGAATCGTATGTTTTGAAGGTCAAGTTATCTGGTTATCATTAATGGGCACTTACGCCATTTTCCTCGAAGGCCACAACCATGTGATCTTCCAGCAACGTAGCCAACTGCTCGGCAAACTCCGCCTGGGGCACCGTCTTCAGAGAGGGCTTCGCCACACTGATAAAATATGGAGGTTTAAACTAGTTACATGTGCAACTGGTGGACTCGCAGTCGTAAAACCCACCTGTTGGCTCCCCACAGAAAGACGGGCG
This sequence comes from Drosophila kurseongensis, assembly GCA_018153305.1. NCBI lineage: Eukaryota > Metazoa > Arthropoda > Insecta > Diptera > Drosophilidae > Drosophila > Drosophila kurseongensis. The sequence continues at coordinate 14,452,529 of JAECXX010000004.1, read as the reverse complement.
TTTGCTCCGCCAAGGCAGCCCCAATGACGCACAACGCAATCAGCGATTTCCACAACATCTCGCTGGATTCGCTTACTTCGGGGGTATAAATAAAACAAAGGAAAAACCAAAACACATAAGTTAATAACTAAAGAGAACACAAGAGGCACAAGAAACCAACCGAAAAGTGAACTGAAACTACAAACGAAAAATGGTGGTGAAAATTTTCGCTTTGCCTTGCACGACGTTGCCTATTCCAGTGAGAAAAAAACCTTATGACGGTCATGTGATGCGCACCAGCTGACCGCAGTGTTGTCAAAACATATTACAAATTTAATACTAAAAAACTTAAATAAATACTAAAAGATTTTTTATTTTCAATATACGAAAATTGAAAATTAGCAATATAAAATTATACATTAATTATTGTAAATTATTAAATATTAATATGAATATACCACAAATCAAATATGGTTTAAGTCTTTGCTTAACAAACTAAGCGTGTACATAAACCGTGCTTTCGACGAGTATGACTAGCGAACTAGTTCCACTAATTCAAGGCATTATCATGGCATTTATTACCAGTCGTGCTGCGGCCACACTGCTGGGAAGAAAACAAAGTTTTTGTTATGATTTTACTGCGGCAATAATGCATGAAATGTGCCAATTAAGGACTTGAGGATGCGCCTGCGCCGCCGCTGGCCGCGAAGGATGCGGCGTGCCATAGAACAATTGCGACTGCAGTCTCGCAGGAAGCTGCAGTTCTTCATGGGTCAGTTTTGGCCACGATCCCTTCCTATTACTTAACTAATTAAAGGTTTTCTTACTTCCAGTGATTGGAGGACTCTGCTTGATGATTTGGTTAACTGCTAACTATCTCTCTTCAGCTGATGAGGGCATAACCGGCGAGTCCAGCAGCTCCTGCAGCGCCATCGATGCGGTTTACACCTGGGTCAATGGCTCAGATCCCAACTTTATAGAGGCCATCCGGCGGTTCGATTCCAAATACGATCCCTCGCGATTTGATGACAAGAATGAGCTGCGGTACTCCCTGAGATCCCTGGAGAAGCACGCCAATTGGATTAGGCATGTCTACATAGTCACCAATGGCCAGATTCCCAATTGGCTTGATCTCAGCTACGAAAGGGTCACAGTGGTGCCCCACGAAGTGTTGGCTCCCGATCCCGCACAGCTTCCAACCTTCTCTAGCTCAGCCATCGAGACATTCCTGCACCGCATACCAAAGCTGTCCAAAAGGTTTCTCTACCTCAACGACGACATATTCCTGGGTGCACCGCTCTATCCAGAGGATCTGTATACGGAGGCGGAGGGAGTGCGTGTGTACCAAGCCTGGATGGTGCCCGATTGCGCCCTGGACTGCCCCTGGACCTACATAGGCGATGGTGCGTGCGATCGACACTGCAACATCGATGCCTGCCAGTTTGATGGAGGAGACTGCAGCGAAACTGGAGCAGCCGACGAAGCACACGTCTTCCTACAAAGCCAGGAAGTGATCGAAGTGGAAGCTGCTCCTGCTCCACAAACTCCGGTCCATCGCTTTCCACACATGGGCCTCCAAAAGCTGTTTAGGCGCAGCTCTGCTAACTTCAAAGATGTGATGCGTAACCGCAATGTGTCCACGCTCAAGGAACTCCGCCGCATCGTGGAGCGCTTCAACCGGGCCAAACTCATGTCGTTAAATCCCGATATGGAGACCAGCAGCTCAGAGCCACCGACAACCCAACGCCACGTGCTCCACAAGGAAGACTTTAAGTCCTCCACCGACATCTACTCCCATTCGCTTATAGCCACCAATATGTTGCTTAATCGTGCATATGGCTTCAAGGCACGTCATGTCCTCGCGCATGTAGGTTTTCTGCTCGACAAGGATGTTGTGGAGGCTATGCAGCGACGTTTTCGCCAGCAGGTTCTGAACACTGCCCTTCAGCGCTTTCGGTCCCCTACTGATCTGCAGTACGCCTTCGCTTATTACTCCTTTCTGATGAGCGAAACGCAGGTGATGGGTGTCGAGGAGATCTTCGATGAGTTCGACACAGATGGCTCCGCAACCTGGTCGGATCGGGAGGTGCGCACCTTTCTTACTCGCATCTATCCACCGCCTCTTGACTGGTCAGCCATGCGATACTTCGAGGAAGTTATTCAGAACTGCACGAAAAATTTGCGCCTGAATTTTAAAGTTGATGCAGTTGAACACTCGACGCTGGTCTACGAGCGATATGAGGATTCCAATTTGGTAAGCTCGTATTTACATATACAAAAATCTTAAAGACTACAAATTGTTATTTTTTATTAGCCCACTATCACTAGGGATTTGGTAGTGCGGTGTCCACTTCTGGCTGAAGCCTTGGCGGCTAACTTTGCAGTTCGACCCAAGTATAAGTTTTATGTCGGTCCAAAGAGAGTCTCACACAGTAACTTCATGATGCTCACCTCGAATTTGACAGAGGTGGTGGAGTCCCTGGACCGATTGCGCAGAAATCCGCGCAAATTCAACTGCATCAACGACAATCTGGATGCTAATAGGAGCGAAGATAACGAGATGGTGCGCCACCTGCTCGAGGACTTTTACCTGTCCTTCTTCCCGCGGCGCAGCAAGTTCGAGCTGCCGCCTCAATTTCGCAACCGGTACGCATCTTGGCGGGACTATCAGCGCTGGCGTCGGAGGAAAAGGGCCGTTCTGGTGGTGGGATATGGAGTGAGTCTGCTGCTGGTCATCTGTCTGCTGCGCTTTATGTGCCACCACAAGGCAAAGTTTGTGAGGCGGTGTGTGCAGCGTTTGTAAACCCCATCTTTTGGGAAATTCTATCTTCTGCAATGTTGTGATATGTTGTGAACATTTTTGTAGGTATATAGGCCATTTCTGCAAGCGAACATAGTCAAATCTAATTGTAGGCCATGTGTAAGGCTATTTTTCTAGTTATTTAGGTGCATGTTAGAGGCTACTGTTAAGATTAGTCATTAAGAGTGAATATGTAGTGAAATGTTTTATATTATTGAGTTATAGCTGTTTTAGTCGACGTTTTTAGGTTGAATTTTATCTTATTTTAATTACTAATTGATAAATGTGCGGCAATAGCAATTAAGCTTATTAGAAAATGTTCTCTATAAAAGTACTGATGCAAGATGATGAATATCAACTGAAAGGCTAATTTTTCTTAGTTTAAAACTTATATTTTGTTAAAACTAATTTTAAAAATAAAGTGAATTCCAAGATTTACGCCGTTAATTGTTTCTGTTGATCGAAATCTAGATTGCGTTAGAGAATATCATACGTCTTCTTTATTCTAAACAATATATACATACTTTTTATACATTCCCACATGGACGCTTTATTAAATTAGTTTTTTTATGTTTATTGGTTGGCTGCTGTCCAAAACTACAGATTGCTGGCAGCACTTAGCATCGGTTCCGGAGTCCGTATTCCGGATTCCCTGGCGCGTCGATGATTACCGCTAAATTTGACCACCCACTGAGCGGTGGGCGTTGCCAAACAATTCACTGGTGGCTCGCAAACAGTCTAACTACGTCATCACATTTTCGCTTGGTTTTTTACGCTTACGGCCAACGGCCAGTGGGTGGTTTGTAATTACGGACGGGAGCCACCCAAGCCCACCTCCCGTGGAATTATGGCCACAAAAAACCCAGACTCCGCACTTTACGGAACGGAAGTCGGTGGGCGGAACTGGAGCGAGTCCAGACAGACTGACACGGGTCTCCCTGGTCCCCTTCTGGGGGCGTGGCACGAGCCTGGTCGATGGGTCCCCAACGTCGTGTACATATGATGATGATTTGCTCTTTTTGCGAGGAACATCTTCGTTTTTTTATTATTCTGCCTTCATTGGATTTGCCGTTTTCTTTTGCCAACTCATGAAATCGCACAAAGCTGGCAAAATAGTGGGTGTAACCTATCCGGATGCTGTGGCATAAATTGCGTCCGCCGTTTTTTACCCCACCGGCCGGAATATCAGGAGGTCAGATTACTAAATCGAAGTGGCTCAGCGGGAGTTCTCCCATTCCCTTTGTGACTATCGATGGACTAGAATATCAATTACCCAAAACAGCAGCTCGGATCTTATCTGATCCAATCTTTTATCAATTATCTGCACGTGTTTCCCTGAGTTTTACGGGCCTATAAACGTATCCCTATATACAGGACACGTAGGCCTAGCCGCATTCTGGCCTCGTAACTCATTCTAAATGATCTCTAGTCGGGCCACCCAGAAATTCGGTCTTGAAATACGTGCACACGCCACAATTTGGTTTATTATGGTTTATGGTGTTCCCTAATCTCGATTCTTGGTCTTATGTGGTCTACCACAGAGCGGAAGTGATTGTGGTTTGCCGGAGCTAGGTTCTTTAATGTCGGATCTTTGTGCCAAATTATGCAAAGTATGTGTGTAGGATCAGAAATCAGAAAATATCGGAATTGTTTATAAGAGGAGAACTACCCATATCCTGTTTGTCATTGAAAATTAAATCATTTTTAAAGAAAACGGTAATACCTAATGTTCTTATTATAATTGGCTTATAGTTTTTATAAAGAAATAGTATAATATAGAGTTCTTATTATAATTGGTGTATTTTTTAACATACCATTTCAGTTTTTATAGATCTTGTTATTGCAAATGTAGTTATTTTTATGGAAAAACAATTTTAAGGATGTCTAATACTGAGCTATTGGAAATTTAAAATTTATTTCGTAGGCTCTATCCAATTTTCAGTGGGTACTTCCTTCCTCAAAAGTTTGGATCGATCCCAGAAACAAGGTCCCAAAACCCCACAAAATCCTCTAAAGGTGCCGACACGTTGACCAATTCCCAGACAGTTGGACACCCGTTTCTAATATTTTTCCTCGAATCGTTTAGCTTTCTAAGGGGGATAAATGTAATATATTTATATTTAATTGGCTGGCACGAAATCGTTGGACACATTTTGACAAACGGCTTCCTTCGTGACCAGAAAGTAGCCGCGAAAAGTCTTTTGAAAATTGATCAATTCAAATATGCATTTTCATAATATTCTCGAAATGCATTATTCTATTTTATCTTTATTGCATTATTCATGCGGTCGGCACTTTGTTTGTTGCTCGCTGCATATAGTAATAATAATTATCAAATTGTTTGAATAGCTCCCGCCCAAACATGGGGGCGGGAACAGGGGGGCGTGACTGCAGCGACATATATGAAAAGTCAGTATAAATAAAGAATTAAGACATTAAATCGTTCATTGCGGCAATTTACATTCATTATTATTACGAGCTCACCGGTACGTGCCCATAAGCCATGGGAATTGGAATACGGACGGACGACGATGGACGATGGACACCGGTGGACAGAAACCGGCGACACTGGTCAACGGAGAGGGGGTGGGATTGAGTGCGGGGGAGTTGGATGGGCGACAGCCAGAACGGCCGCCGCTTGCATGCTTTATGTTTTGGTTTTGGAAATTAATAAAATCATAAAATGGTAATTAATTAATTCACCAAACAAAACGAAAACCAATGAGAGTGCAGTGTAAAGCAAAGGGTTTAGCATACTAAAATACCCTGCAAATAATAACAGTAACACAAAATTAAGTCTAAGTGACACAAATGAATAAAATACTTATTATTAATAAGTTATTAAGAATCTAATCGTATTTTTTTCTGGACAAACTTACAGGTTTTTATACCACTTACGGCCAAACAATATCTTAGATATTACTAAAATGTCTAGTTGAGATATTTTTAAAAAGCGTCGAATCAGAAATGTATTGCTGTTACATCCAAGATTTGTATTGAACTTAAAGAGATCTTAAAGTTTACTGCATTACGAAAATATTAGGCCCGATTTCTCGTCATTATAGGAAGTAAGGTTTTAAATTAAGAAAACGTATGAACATTTTCAGGATTATATTATACATGTATTAAATACCATTTAGGATTATTAAGGTATAAATATTGTATTAGGCAATACGAATTTTTGAAGTTAAAGCATTTTACTAAGATCTATAAACTTAATATCTCCGTTCTTTTGGTTTAGTAAAATAAACCTAATTACTTTTTTGGGAATAGTCAAGTGATGTCCAACCTGCCAATATACCCCACCTGGTATTTATTAGGGCTGCCCCGTTCCCAAAAGCCAATAACCAAATGCATTGCCGCCGGTAGCTGCCGCCTGTCCACCCTGACGGATCGTCATCGCAGGCCGCTGATTAGGGATTCAGGTGCGTGAGTGCATTTTCGTTTTGATTTTTTTGTCGATTCTGTCTTCAGCGGAATTTCAACCGGCGGAGCCAGGCGGACGGAGTAGCAGTGGGTGCCCGACCGTCCGTCTTTGGGGGACAGGGACTGACAGATCGCATGGCAATGCCAGTAGTACCCCTCCCGGCCCCTGGATAGCCCCCTCCCCTGGAAATCCCCCCCTTGGCTTACAAGCCGTTTACAACGCTGATTGCCGCTGATTGTCGATGAGGGGCAGTCAATTCATGGGCAGTTAACAATTCATGGAGACATTCCCGCTGTCTTGGGCCGGTGACAAGTGCACTTTAATGAGTCGTCCTCGGTGCCTTTGAAGGCCTGCGAAGTCCGATGATGGCCATGGCAACAAACTTGCCGCAATCCATGCGAATCCGGGAGAACTCCTCTCCGCCACATGTGTGTTTTTCAAAAGTGGGCGTGTCCCGGCCTTATGACAAATTATGACAGCGCGCATTTCTGTCTTGATTTATGGCCCTTCGTTTAGAGTCCCTGCATTCAACTATGACCCCCTTTTGCCGCTCACAGGATCCGGATTCGAATTTGAATCTCTACCCTCGCCAATGGCACAACGGACTTCCTCCCATTTTTTAATGATTTTAAAGTGATTTTTAACGTGCTGCCTTACGGTTGCTTAACTGCTCTGGGCGACACAAATCCGCGCGTAATTAATGGCAATATAATTTACAACAAAAGCAGCTCCGTCAAAAGGCGAAAAGTACTATACATGAAACTACATAGAAGCAATCAGAGGTGGCTGATGCTATTCCTGATGATGTTATGTTGCGCCGGCTACAACGAATTTTTAGTGCTCTGCAGATAAATTTTGTAACCAATTGAATAATGTTGTGAATAATGGGTACGTACCCACAGTACGATAAAATTATATAACTTTTCATTTGTGAAAATTAAAGTATGTGGTTCTTAAGAACAGAAAACCAATTGAAGTCAATGATTTTAAGAATACCCAATTTATAATTATTCATTGTTATCAACCTTAATCAAATAAGCTAAAAAAATTAATAATTTAAGAATTTAAATGCTTACTTAAGAAACTTGTATAGATATTTTAGTGGTATTTAAAATTCAAAACCATACCTGACCTCGAGTTTTGTTAATATAAAAAAACAGAAACATTAAGTTTTAAAAATTTAAGGGCAATCCTATTTATATATGATTTTCTTTCTTACCATCATTATCATCTGTACCCTTCCCATTGTAGCTCATTCCTGCGAACCAACCTAGCCTAACTCCGATCCTGCCGCACTTTGTTTATTTGCCGCAAAGTCAGCTCTCATCTCTTGCTTTCCAGCTTCCGATTCTGGATTCCAAAAGAACATCACTCGGCAATCCCGCAGCCGGCAGCAAATTGCCTGCAAAGTGTTGCAATAATATAAACCCATGCTTGGAGGCGTGTCCCAACATAAAGCTGCGAACGACGAAACACGAGGGTGATACCGTATCCGTATAGGGCCTGTTCCCAGTTTGATTCCCTTTCTCTGGGGTGGTTTTTGGTTTTCCCCTCCCCTCCCTTTCTTTTGCCCTTTCAGCCCGGCACAATTAGGGAGTTGAGAGCGGAGATGGGCGAGCAGGGGAGTTGGGCCAAACAAAAGTCAGGAGGCAGCCAATAAGTCGCTAATGCAATTAAAAACTCACACAAAGGGAGGGAGATGCTGTTGCTAATAAGTCATGAGGGAAGAATCCTGGATTCAGGATTCAGGATGCCAGAAGAGGCGTGACACGTGAGACACCTGGAGTGATTGCTCGTTTTCTCCTTCGCTCGCAGGACATTCGGGGTTCCTTGCCCTGACTCTCATTTCGTGACAATTTGGTGCGTTAAATTAGAGAAATTAGTCACAGATAAGTCGACCCGAACTCGAACTGCAACGCTCGATTTTCGACACTCCAAACGGCCACTCTGGGCCGTGCTAAATCGCACAAATTGGCAGTTTAATTGTTCCAATTGACATCGAGGCGAGATTTGTGCCCGGGGTCCCTTAAGTGGCTCCTGGTGGCTTTCGACTTCCGGCTCCTGGCTGGGCGTGTTTTTAGGCCGGCCGGATTTATGTCCCGTCATGTGGTCAGTTGCACAAAGGATATATCACCAATATGGGTCCTTAATTCGCTAGTTCTCATAAGAATATAAATCTTATATGATGCATATCGATTTGTAATTGTGTAGTTTCCAATATTATATGTTTCACTTGTTAAAATATATTTTTTTGTAGAAACTCTGCAATTTAATTGAAAGTTTGTGTTAAAGAAGTTAATGTGATGCTACAATAATTTAAATTTTTGTAATTTAATGAAACTAAGATTTATTTAATGTTTTTTTAACAGACTTTTAGAAAAACATGATGTGTATTTTCCTCACATTCATTTTCTGTGAAAAATAATAAAAGCTTTTGGTTTGAATTTGATTTTTCGTTCGTTTATTTACAAAAAGACAACTCCATTTGCAGCTGAACTGCCTCCTTAGGTATTTACACTCGCACAGTTTTATGGCACAACTCCATCAATAGATGCTCCTGGCCAGGGAGAGGGGTGTGGCCACTCCCAAGCCGACTCCCACACCCACTCCCAATCCCACTGATCCACCTGCTGGCTGTGCTGCATTGGTGGCACCGCTGAACTTCTCAAATCCTCCGATTGCCTCCGCCGAAAGCTTCTTGCGGAGATCCGGCTTCGGTCCGCTGAGGCACATCTTCTCCAGCTGCTGATGCTGTGATCGCACGGCGAACCGGTTCACGTGGACTGGGATGGGCACCACGATCTTGGTGCCACTGGTGCTTCCATTTCGACCCAATCCGTGGGAGGTGAGTCCGGCCTTGACCCTTTTCCACTTGGCTCGGCGGTTTTGAAACCAGATTTTTACCTAATGGATTATTTATAGCATAAGTTTCAGGGTCTCTGCAAATTTATAATAGAACCCACCTGAACTTCGCTTAGTTTTAAACTGGTGGCTATTTGACTGCGCTCCGTGAGACTGAGATACTTCTTGGCATGGAACTCCCGCTCGAGTTCCAGCAACTGTTCCGAGGTGAAGGCTGTGCGCCGACGACGGGACTTGGAGCTGGAACTGGAGCCGTTGCCCTGCGAATCCTTGCCGCCCATCCCGCCACCTTCATGCCGGGAATGAGCTCCTTCGTCATCACTGCAATCCTCGCTATCCGAGTTGGTGTACGCTGAAATTGGAAAATATTTTATTATGAAAAACTATTGTATATTATTTTATGACAATAAAACAGTCTTTAAAGTTATATCTGTGTGTTTTGAATTGGGGTTTTCTTTATATCAATAGAAGAAAAGATCTCAGAAAGAAATATACTGCCGACCTTAGCTAAAACTTAAATAATTGAACAATGAAAAAATCAAACATTATTCCAAGTACTCTTTAAAGTTAGCTGGGATAAACTTAATTTAAGCTAATTGTAATAATTTTAATCTGAGGGTAAAAATAATTATCGTTTTATTTTACTTAGGATTTCAGTAATAAAATCATTAAAAAAAGGAATTTATTAATTCCATCCTCATAATTTTTTTCCATATGAATTTAATATTTTTGAAAGAAAAATAAACTTTATATATATATATTATATGTGTAGCTAAGTCCCCTCACTTCAGAGTCAATCTAACAGATTGCATTAAATAATGTTGCCTCGGTCCTGCCCACATCCTGACTGATTCTCCTGGGGCTCAAGACGCTCTCTTCAAGACATCCATTAATGGGGCCCTAACGAGTTCGGACTTCTGGCGCAAATGGCCCGTGCCATAACTTGTGGCAAACATATTTATTTATAACTGGATACATGTGTCTGAAGGCTGTCCCTCCCCAGAAGAGATGGGTAGTCATCAGGAATACTCGAAACTTAATCTGTTTGTTTTGGGTGGACAGAAGTTGAGCGTGAAAGCTAAATGCCCCATTGAAGGGGGATAAAGACGCGAACGAGGGTGACACTCCCCCATATATAGTATATTCAATTTACCCCCTCCAGATCCTGTTAATTTTGGGTACACGGTTAAGCGGTTTTTTAACACTTACACGCTTCAAAAGTTCCCGCTGTCACTGATTTATCTGCGCTTTTGATCCCCTTGTTCTCCCTGACAGCACCCATATATACACTCGTAGGTTTAACCACCCCCAAGTAACAACTCCCTCAAACCACCCACCCACACCCCCATCTTATCCTGCGCCCAGTTATGAATATATTAGTCGGGAATTTGTTGCGCTTTTTACAGCTCTGCTGGCAAATTGATTATGGCACGGATGATGGCTCAGTTTTCAGACACTTTGCCCGGCAGCAGGGGGCCACGGATGATTATGATGGTGATGGCGATGGTGATGTCGTGCGGTGGCTGGGAGTCGTACATTTCCATTCCATTCGAATGACCAAACTAAATCGTTACGTTTGTCAAAACGTCAGCACTCCAGCAGCACTCCATTGTGGTCGAGTGTCGGTTCTGGAGCCCGAAGACGGCGTTGTGAAAACTTTTCACTGCTTTGATTGACACCAAACATTGGGTCTTAATGCATTCTATGCTAATTTTGATTATGACGTGGCAGCTTCAATTTTAATTACCGTGACACCGTAACGCTCAACAAAATGAGACCTCACAAAACTGGACACCGGCTCAAAGGGGTAGTGGGTTATTATATTTGAAGTTCTAATATATTTTTATGGTTTTTAAATATGTATTTGTAGTTCCCTTCCAAATATGTTTGTACTGATTTCTAAACAAAAGATTATTCTATTTATAAGTATCATAACTCCGAACTATTTTATAAAAGACAATACCAAAAAGGATACTTGTCCTTATTACCAGTTTTTTAATAATTTAAAAATAATAAAACTGTCCCTGATCAAAGTTTGTTGGTAACAATTATGAGAAATGCATTATTTTACCAAAAATAACGACCATATGTGTTATGTTCATTTAGCCATTTGAACTAAAAACTTATTTGGCTTTGTGAATGACTTAACTTAAATCATTTAAAAAATCTGAAAATTATTAAAATATCCATATTTAGTCAAAATAAGATATCTTTGAAGTATCCATTGGATGTGTAAATCAGCACATTGTGCTATATTACTGATTAAAAACTATAATCTTCAATCTTTGATAATAAAATGCATTCATTTTTATAAATTGGAATGTAATAACAAGCGATCACAATTACCGGAATACAATCTTAATATCCAGAAACTCTAAAAAGATCGCATTTTAGTTATGGACCTTATTTTATCATATTATTAGTTATTTTCTCAATCAATTATATTTTCACTTGAAAACTCTATTATATATGTTTTTTAAGAATTCTAAGAAATTTATTATGGATTCTAATGAAATGTATATCCAAAACTACACCTGGGTTTCACCTCGAGATCCCTGTATAAAAACCTGTCCCCAAATGTTACCCTTAACCTAGATTCAGTTTCGTCTTCTTTTACCCACCTCCATTGCGGCTCTTGTCCATCTCTCCGTTGTAGTTCCTGGGGGACATGGTCAAACTAATATCGCTGCAGGAGTCGCCGCTGCACTCGAAGTCTTCGTCCATGCCCACATCCAGCGTTGGCTCCACGGGACTGTGGCTGCCGGACTTTGCTGGCGAGGAGTGGGCCTGCGGAGGCATCGGTTCCTGGACTTGGGGCAAACCGGGGTGCGACTGGTCCTGGTCCTGGATCCTGCCGGCGGCGGCCATGTGCTGCAGTCGGGCATGTACACTCAGGCTGTGCACGTAGTCCTGGTTCATCAGCTCGGCCAGTCGTCGGTAGCTGAGATCCGTGGGCGCTACTCCGGCGGCGGCGGCGGGATTGAAAGGCAGGAAACGCGTATCCAGCGGATGCGGCAAGGTGGGTGGAAGCTGCTTCTCCAAGGCATGTGGTGGTGGTGGTGGTGGCTGTGCCTGCGGCTGTGGCTGCTGCGGAGCCGGATGACTGGCCGGATTGGAGGGCAGGTAGCAGCCGCCGGCAATTAAATGCGTTAATCTCTCGTGGTTCTGGGCGAAATAGCCGTGCAGCCAGGGATTGTATAGCGGGAACTGAGTCAGTCCCAGGGCGGAACTGGCCACCATGGCCCGGGCACTCAGTTCCTGCTCCTGTTCCGGCTCCTGCTCCTGATCCCGCTCCTCGGGAGGCGATGGTGGTGCAGTATTGGCAGGAGTTTGGTTGGCAATCAGACTCTCGATCGAGAAGGGCTTGGGAAAGGGCTTGCTAACCAGTCTGGTTGTGGAAGAGTCCATGTTGCCCAGCTCTCCATTCTGCAGCAGGGCCGGCCGTTCCATTTTGCCCTCTCGAAAAGTCAGTTTTGTTTTAAAGAAGAATTACTTTTGTCTTTTATCAATCAATTATTCACGGGCCTTCGTTCGGAACAGACACGACGCAGTGAACCGTTCAGAGATCTGCGAGCAACTGTCGAGCTGCAGCAGACATCACGTACGCGTACGGCACCCAAGTCAAAATTCTGTGCCCTCCGAACAACCACCACAAATGCCTTGGCTCCTCCTTCTTTCCAATATGGCGCATGACAAACTGCTGGTGTCTCTGTCTGGCGGACCGATCCCATTGGCTGGCGGCTAATTGCCGGGTGGTGAGGATAGCGAACCAGTTTCCGGCAATGGAGCCACGGCCCCACCGCCACCCACTCGCGGACACGCTGCACCACTAGCACTTCCACTCTCCAGCTCCGTAATTGCGTTCTGCTCGAATCGCTCGGTAATCAGACATCGCCGGACTGCAGAAGAGAACGCCCTGCCATTAATGCGCCGTCATCGTTATCTCCTTTCCGGAGTGGGGACTTCTCCGACGCGGCGTTGCGGAGTGGCGGCGGAGGATGTGGTTCTCGCGAGGCATATTAGTGACCAATTTAAATTCAAACATCAGTTGCTAGTGGGTGTGACTGTCGGGCATCATTAGCAGACACTCGAGTGTGCTCACCGATTTGTATCTGCAATTTAGTTACATATCTGCGGTGAATATATATCTGAATGAGACACTCCCATTTGGGTGCATCTATTGGGACGAGGAGCTAATCACGAAGGCTTAATGGGGACTTGGGTTTCAATTTCACCTTTTTAGACACAATAACTTAGGAGACGCTTTGGTTAGGTTTCCCATTCGAAAGATACATATATTACATAATTTTAAAGCCACTTCAATTTTGTATTGCTGATATTTATAATAAACGGAAGGAGTTGTAAACTTAAATTTATTAAATATTTTTATCCCAATAGAAATTTACCATAACAAGATTAAATCTAATTAACTTTTTCATTTAATATCTGCGCCGCTTTCGTAGAAGGTTAGGAAAGTCTTTAAAACCAAATCCAAATAAATACTTTATAAATTTAGCACGTGTAAATATGGCCAGTACGGTCAATACCTAAATAGAAAATTAAACGAGGACCGAAAATAATTTTTAGTTATTATTTTTACAAGACTTCTGGGGAAGTTGATCAAAGTTTGGTTGCATTTTATCCACTTTTTAGGAAAGGGTAAATAAGGTTTTGATTGTTTTCAAAATTATAGAAGTCCTATAAAAATAAAAGTGTCAAGTAATCGGTCCCTAGTTTTCAATAAAAATAGAATAACTTTTATAAATACAAAAAATCTAGGCATAAGTACATGTCTGTTGTGACTTTAACTTTCCCCAAACAGCAAATGGGTCTATTATTTTGCTACATCCGCTGTAGGCATAATCCATATCCGCCCTCGAATTCCCCTGAAGCCTTCATAATTGATATGCCTAACGTTTTTCACACCGAAACAGCAGGTGGCAATAATTTGCATATGTATGGCTTAATTGATCGTAATTGACCAAATTTTTGGCCATAAGAGACGAAGCGTCCATTGATTGGAGCACAAATTGGCATCGGTCACGTTTGGGTGTTTGAAATCTTTTACGAGCACCGAACATTGCAAACATTTTAACCAATTCGACAGCTGCATAAATTACAATATAATTATGCGGCTCGTTGATAATTTTTGTTTTCTGATTATGATGAAAGCTCTTGGGTTTTCCTTAGTGTTTTGGCAGTTTGTCAAGAATGGGCGGGGATCCTCATAGAGTGATGGTAAATATTTCTGGGCTGCAACTCTTCTGGCAGCGGAAAACGGGCAAATTAACGAAATGCAACGAAGCGTTGAATGCGCTCAAATAAATCAGAGCGCTGTTGACACCCAGCCCCATTCCTCATCCCCAATCTGCAGTCCCCAATCCCCAATCCCATTTGCAGCCAGCCAGAAAGCAGAAAATACAGATACAGATACATATACAAACGTATCTGCACTCTCTTTTTCGTTTGAGCGAGCGCGTTTTTTAGATTTTTTTGATTGCCCGCAGACAGAGAACAATTCGAAATTATTTACTGACAAATTGTTGCGAATTGTTGGCATTGCAGTGCCAATGAAATGCGCACACAGCACAAAACGAAAATAATTAAAGCTTTATCGAGACGTATAATGAGATAGAAAAGTATCTGCAACTAAGTACCACGAATTGCTCGCAGTCTGCGGTCTCTAAATTATATCGTTCGACTAATGAAAATTAAAATTTCATGCCATTCGACGGGATGTGAAGGCGAACATGTGTTCCCGTGACCGCAGAACACGAGCACATAGCTGTCCGATGTTTACCCAACAATGGCCACGCCCCCACTCAATTTGGATCCGACGGTTGGCTACTCCAGCCCGTAATTGTGTCATTTTACCCCTTCTGCCCGAATCCTTGCATGTACCTGTATCCCTGCCGCCCGTCCTGCCGCCTGTAATTAAGGACCTCTGGCTTATGCCAAATTGTTTACACAATTTAATTGGAATATCGAAGGCAAATTACAGTTGTCGATGCTCGTTTGTGGGCAAGCATGGTTTATTTAGTAATTAACGGGTGCCTCGATTGCATGACCTCTCATCGAATATTCAATAGATCGGTGAATGCCTATGCATGGGAATTAGTTGTATTGACCGCTTTCAAGGAAACTGTCACGGTGATTAATAAAGTTGCAGAAAGGTTAAGTAGGGACATGTAAATGTGAAATTTGAGGTCTAGAAAACTTTAAAGGAGATGTTGGCACTAATACATAAATTTAAGAGATAAACTCAATATTAAACAAATTAGGAACCTCATAAATAACATGAAATAATACTCAATTCATTACTTACCATAAACAAATAAATACAACATTTTGTGGATTTTGTGTTTGTTAAATATCATACTTAAAAATAAGCGTTACAATAGCTAAAATAAAGAAGAGCAAAGATTTTAAATAAAATAAAACCTAATGAGTAAAAATATAATAATTAATTTTAGAAGCACACGTTTGTTTTAATAAATAAAAAAAACAAAATCCTTCAGAAATTCCGTTAATAACTCTGGCGTACGGCAGAGCGTTGCCCTTTTTTTTAGACAGCCGAGTTAAGCTCCCAATTAGCGTTGCCACCTTATACATTAGCGGAGTCACCCTCCCAGCCACCACAGCCACTTTTTTCGTTCAGTTAAGTTTTTCACTTGCGCTTTTTTTTCCATACATTGATAAATTAAATATCGGTTCTGTTGCTAATTTCTTCTTCGTAATAAAAATATATTTTAATGCTCAGTTTGTTAAAAGAGAAAATGCCATTCGAATCTATTTTTTAATGAATGGGAAATTTCTGCCATGTCTATATAAGTCACTATTAATATTTTCCAGGAGAGTAAATATAAATATCCTTATTTATACATTTCAATATTATTCAATTAGTTGTTAAAATTCTGGCAACATCGAATGTGTTTAGTGTAAGGGAACCTTAAATAATTCGATTATTTTTAACGATACTATTGAAAATAAAGCTCACCACCTATAGTTGAGAATGAATGAACGAGCTGAGATACACTTCAGTTTTTTCATCGAGAGCTTGCTGTTCGCATTTGTCCGCCTGCCCGCGCGTAGAAAACTTGTTACTTAATTTCCATTGCTGCCACACGTGCGCTTGACCGTTAATTGCAGTGCGCCAATCAGTCGCTTGTCAGCTCAGCTAAGCAAACCCTAAAATCAGAGCCAATTAATCAGCCTGTCTATGAATTTGGCATTACATAAGAAACGGATGGCTAAGCGAAAATAAAATTATAACATTTGCGGAGCGATTTTTTCATCAGCATTCTGGAAACAACTGAAAAGGAACAGGCAGTAGCACTTATAGCCAAACAAAAGTCTAAATCACTGGCAACAAACGAGTGAAAATATGAGCTGGGCAACAAAAAAGCAAAGGCAGAAATGTTTCAACTGTAGCAGCGGCAGCGACAACAACAACCGGAGCAGCAGCAGCAGCAGCAACAGCAACAACAACAGCAGCAACTGTGCGCCTAGCAACAAGATAAATTCGTCGAGCGATTTCCTTTGATTTGCGCCCATTTAAATATCAAAAGCCGAAAAGCCAAAGAGTGTAAATAGCACGTAGTTTTAGTACAATTCACCAGTAGCACATGTGAATTTCGCAAAGGGCAGCAAAATAAGCCTACGATAGCAACAATAATACAGAGAAAGCGCACAAGATTCAATCCAGAAATCGCACAATGAATCCAATCAAAGCACAATCCACGGGCAGTCCCAAGAAATTCAACGTATTCGCCCACGTCAAGTATGAGCATATGGTGGCCGGAGTTTCCGGCGGAGTGGCGTCCACACTTATTCTACACCCCCTGGATCTGATCAAGATTCGATTCGCAGGTGAGTCATCCATCCACATAGGGAAATTCCACTCTACACCAAAGAAAAATAGGAATTCTTGTGTCTCAGAATTTGATTTTCTTATAAAAATAAAGTTTAAACAAAATTTTAAAATAATATTTTAATTAGGGTAAATATTTCAGAGCTAATTTTTCATTTTCATAGAACTTTGAAAAACTGATTAGGGGAAAAAGAAATTTTATTTACAATTTAAATGTAGTATTCTCAGTTAAAAAGGAATATTTCTCTGTCCTGAAACCATTAAAACTTAAAAGCACTTAAAACTAATATTATAATTCAAGTGATCTTAATAATATATGTACATATGTTTACTTAATAGTGATGTTATAATAATTTGTTTTGAGATTAGCTATTTTTGTTTAAGCTGACTTTGGAATTGTGTACAATAATAGTAGTTTAAAAAACAAAAACATGATAAGAAAAACTGAACTGTCTTTATAAATTTCACTCTATTTCTGGGAAGTGAAGATAGAACCCCCGGCACGTGCCGGGAAAAATGCCGCCAGTCTGGCTGCAGATTATTATTGCACTTCATTCGCTGCTCGCATTTTGTTTGCGCATTGCATTACAAATTTTCCATGGAAAATTTGAGACGCTTGCGTATCCGAGAAGTGACGTTATTGTTGTTCTTTTTGCAACATGGAACATTTGAGACGCTTTGAGAAGTGACGTTCGTTCGTGTTTCCCCACATAAACAAACCCCAAATGGGGCCAATGGCACGCGAACATATAGTAGTTTTATTTTATGCGATAGATAGAAAGAATTTATGGGTTTGTTGACAATTGCCTGAAACACTCAAATTAGTCTAATCTGGAAATTAAAGGCAGGAAACTGGCTAACAGCAGTTCGCTTTGTTTACTTGCTTTTACTTTTACTGTCTGGTCCAAAGATCGATATTGGCTATCAACCTTTGATATTTATGTACATAGATATGATACTAGCCGATTCATTGTGTTTACGCGCCGTTTGCTAAAAACTACATAATTGTACTAATTCTGAATCATATCTTTGTCCTCGATTGCGCTTCATGCGCAAAATACGTGAACAATATTTCCGTGTAGTCCGATTCAAAATACCAAAGCAACAACAAACGGAGCGGGTTTCTTGTTTATTAAATATTTTTGCCGTTCCGTTTGCCCGGATCTGCGCTAAAAATCGCCTTAGCCGTAAAGTGAATATGTAAATTCACCAGAAAAATGATCTGTAAACAATAACAACCACCAGACGAGTTGTTTATGTGAATTAAAGTCACACCATGCGAATATTGTAAACTGATAAAACGAACCGAAGTTGGGATGGTTAGGAACCCAAAGTGCTCGTGGTTCCCCCTACTTTGAACCTCCTTGAATCTTCTGGTACTCGATTTGGCAACAGCTGTTTTCTATTGACTTGCGCAAGGCCTTTTTAGCGATGACGCATTTTGGCCAAACGAAACCCGTTTATCTTGCTTTTGCTTTTGCTTTTCTGCTCTTGCTCGTTTTTAATCACGTGACCACTTGACTTGACTGTACACTGCGTTGTTGGCTTTGTTTAACGGCAACTTTCAGCGGCAACTGTCCGGTTTATGTGGCACAAGCACCCAGATCGATTGGCCAAAACGAGTTCTTACTGTTGCCAAGCGGGAAGTTGGCTGATTCAGCACTTCACTGCGACCTTATCGCAGCGGCAATATCGAGTGCATGTCGAAAAACCCATTAGTCTGCCCCAAAGTCAATATGGTTCATCATAATCCTCCCCTGACACAGGCCAGTTGGGTTGTCCAGTCCCCTTTCAAGGTCACGCATGGGGCAGCTATAAATAGTCCAGAGGCAGAGACGAGCCCCTTTCTTCTGACTGGTGCTGTTGTCAGGCCAGATCCTATGATTACCCCGCCTGTATATGTAGAACTTATATGTAGCCCCGTATAAATAGCTAAATAGCTGCTAATGGACGCGAAAACAAGCGGAGTGCTCGCTTTCGACTCTCCCTGCTTATCGCATCCGCTGGCAATTAACGCTATCTATCTGTTTTTTGGCGAAAACAACTTTGGCCACGGGCCCTGGCTTTTTGGAGTCAACAACTGATTTCCCCGTAGCCGTACAGTTGCCCAACTGAAGAGCAATACTCACAAGATGACGTACCCGCAGACCCTTTAGTACCAGTATCCATAATCGTGCCAATCCCAAGGCTGCAATGTCTAGACTTGTTTATCATTTACGAGCGTGATTCGTTGTCTACTTGCAGTCAATGATGGACGGACGGCGACGGTGCCGCAATACCGTGGATTGGGCAGTGCCTTCACCACCATTTTCCGACAGGAGGGCTTCCGTGGACTCTACAAGGGTGTCACCCCGAATGTCTGGGGATCCGGCTCCTCCTGGGGCCTGTACTTCATGTTGTAAGTACTCCGTCATGCAGCCATCAATGATAACAAAGTAACATTGTGATTTTATATCTTAGCTATAACACGATCAAGACGTTCATCCAGGGAGGCAACACAACTATGCCACTGGGTCCCGCGATGCACATGCTGGCTGCTGCGGAATCCGGAGCTCTCACCCTGCTGCTGACCAACCCCATATGGGTGGTAAAGACGCGTCTCTGCCTGCAGTGCGATGCCGCGAGCAGTGCCGAATACAGAGGCATGATCCACGCCCTGGGCCAGATCTACAAGGAAGAGGGAGTGCGGGGACTGTACCGTGGCTTTGTGCCCGGCATGCTGGGCGTCTCCCACGGCGCCATCCAGTTCATGACCTACGAGGAGATGAAGAACGCCTACAACGAGTACCGCAAACTGCCCATCGACACAAAGCTGGTGAGTACGCAGACCACAGATGAGCAAATCATCACATGACCGAATGCGCGTGGCGTTGACATCGGATATATACTAAATTGGGTGGACAGATGCGGTCAGTTTAATAGCACAAAGTAAATATATTAGTTATATTTAAAGAATTTGTGGAAGTCCAACTGATAAAGGAAGAAATACTTGTTTTATCGTTGTTTGATACAAATACATGATAATTGTATATATTGCTAAATAATTAAAACAGAAATGCCCTTAAACAAATTCAGAATAGAGTAATTTACCTCTAGATATTATTAATATTATAAATAAGTCCTATTTAATATTTTTGGCACTGAAATCTAAAAAATATAATCCATACTGTAGTTAATTTAATAACCCAACAATCCAAGCTCTGCTTAAATTGGCCTATAAAAAAAGTCATTGCCTATTAATATTTATGAACTAGTCAACTTATTAAACAATAGAAGATAAACAAAAACTTAGTTCTCTGAAACTTTTTCTGAATCAGAAAAATAGACTTTTGCTTTGTTAATATCTTAATGAATACATCTGTACCCAACCATAACCGAATATATCTGGCTGTGATGACGTCTCTGCGATTTGGCAGCTACTCAGCGCATTCCGTTCGCCTCACTAATATCCGTTCCCTCTTCCACAGGCCACCACCGAGTACTTGGCCTTCGCGGCCGTTTCCAAGCTGATCGCGGCGGCAGCCACCTACCCGTACCAGGTGGTGCGGGCACGGCTGCAGGATCACCACCATCGCTACAACGGCACCTGGGACTGCATCAAACAGACTTGGAGGTACGAGCGCATGCGCGGTTTCTATAAGGGCCTGGTGCCCTACCTGGTCCACGTGACGCCCAACATCTGCATGGTCATGCTGATCTGGGAGAAGCTGACCAGCTAGATGGAGTATTACACTATAGCCTAGAATCTAGAATCTGGCACAGAATTTAAGCTAAGCGCCTAGAATACACGAATCTTTCTAGTTTCCTCCGATGTGCAGCTAACAGCAGAAAATGACAAACTTATTCTGTATTATTGTTGTAATTCGATTTCGGTTTAGCCCTAACCCTAGTCTTAAGCGTATTCCATAACTAGTTTATTGTACACATCCTTCGCTTTAAACACTTCGAAAGTAATTGATGTGATGGAGGCCATATTGCCATATTGCCTCTGTCCATGAAGTGCATTTCTGGCACTCTTCATCAAAACAAAACACATTTAGTTCTTAGTTTAGATAAATTATTTATTCTGTAATGGCTTGGAATTGTGTAAGCACAAGATGAATCCAGTTTACTGTTTAGTTGATACAAAATTTCGTTTTGGCAAAAAGATTCTTCATAATTTTGAAAATGGTTTATAATTTTAAGGATAAACCTTGACACTTATGTAAATAAGAATGAACGCATTGTGAACCCAACTAAGCCAAACAGTGGAACAATCTAAATGAAATCAAATCAAGAGCAGAAAATGCGAAATTATTTAACTATATTAAAATGTCAGGATGGCAAACCCAAAAGAAAACAAACTAAATCAAACACTGTCAGCGCGTCCAACCAGCGTCTTTTAATTTGTCCAAGGGTTCAGGGCAACTTCAGTAAGTAGTCCCTGCTCTTCCGCTCCTTCAGTCATCCCCTAAATTGTGCAGAATCTCTTTGCTAATCTGAAACAGTAGTAAGTAGTTGTAGCTCCCGGTCCACACTTACTAATCCCCCCTCGTGTTTGTTTCTCTTTGCAGCTTCGAGGGCTTCGGAGGTTTCTACAAGGGTCTCCAGGCGAGCTTGACGCGGGTGGTGCCCGCCTGCATGATAACCTTCCTGGTTTACGAGAACGTCTCGCATTCACTGCTAGCCAAGCGAAAGCGGATCGAGGCTGAGAAGGATGCTGCGAACGTGTGATTCCCCTTTCTGGGATTTCCTTTAGCTCCCTAAGATATCTTACCTCTGTGGGACATTACGAAATGTCTTTATAGTCAACGAGCAGTTGCAATCGTGTTGAGCATGCGCAGCTGCTCTTAGTTTAAGCTCAATTAGACATTGTTGTTAAAAAAAACTATTGGCAGCCTTTACTAGGAGTTAAGTGAATGTTGTTCCTAGGGGATTTCAAGGGGATCCTGACAAAAAGCCATGAATATCCTAATATACTGTGGATGATTAATAAAGTATAGATTTAAAAATGTAAATAATGTTCCAAATATACAATGTTTTTGTTAACCAATAAACGTTTTTTAAATAGGGTTGTTACCTGTGGATTTCAGCATACGAGGAACTGTATAAAAGGAAATATAGGTGTTTGTGGGAAATGTAAATTTAGAAATGTTTAAATATAAAAAACCTTTAATAGTTATACAAAAAATAAGACAATCTGGCATCTTTAAAGGCTGGGTAAGCTTTAAAAAAGCATCAACAGTGGGGTAGAAAAGACTGATTATAACTTATTTTTGTATTATTTGAATTAATGCCGCCGATTGTCGATTGAAATGTTTATATTAGTCCGATTCGGAATCCGTTTAACGGTTTTCCATATAAAGCTTTCTGCAAAGCTCTCGCTTTCAGTTTCACTCGTGCCCCGAAGTTTTCCTCGTTTATTTCAGTTACTCAGTTTTAAACTGGATGTACTGGAGGGCGGACGTTACCAAGTCTCGCAATTGTTGTTGCTGTGTACCGTTTTGGCCGTGTTTTTGTTGTTATTAGCGTATTTTTGCGTGTCTCCCAATCGAACGTGTGTGAATTTAATTTACGGGTCGTAGAATTACCGCCAAGACCAAATAACGCGTAACAGACAATAAAAATAACAAAAGACCGTTTAAATCTTATGCAAGAAACTAAGTAAGTGGTGACCACCGAAGTGCTCCATTTGCATTTGAAACCAGTTTCCAGCGATTCGAGTGCACAATTGTCCAAAAAAGTGCAACGGTCGAGTTCAACAAACCGATCGGATGAGATAACGCCGCAAATAGCAGTGAATTTCGCAAATAAATACCAATTGTGATAAGTTCAAGAACAGTCTAGGTTTTGTTTACCGTTAGCCCGGTGGAACCTTGAGCGGAATAGAGAAACCACATGTTGCTCGGGATCTTTGGAGGTTCCAACAGAGCGTGTGTGATTGACCTTGACTGGGCGGGGGCGTGAGATAAACGTAGGACCGCAGAAAGTCTAAAGATCGCACTTGCAATATCAGTGGTTGCATGGCAACCAGCGTCATCCGGAGCAGCGTTGTCTCGACCTCCGCCGGACGCCGGAACATCTGCGACTGTCTGGCCCAGGAGTCCGCCGGACTGGGCAAGTCCTTACCCAAATCCAAGTCAGCTGATCAACTCACGGATCTCACCTCCTGCGCCTGCCTGCGCTGCCAGTACCTGGCCAAGGACCTGCAGGATATCCAGACGGCACACTTGCCGGTGGAGCACACACACCGACCCCTGAGCTCCGGTCCCGGCTCTCTGGGCGCCCTCAGCGCCAAGGAGTCGCCCATCTTCGTGCGACGCCAGATCTGGATTCCTCCTTCGGAGTCGCTCCTTAATCCGCCCCTCAGCTCCTCCCAGTTCTCGCTCCGGAGTGCCGCTCCTGCCTACGCCGAACCCAAGCCGGAGTTGGACCTCGACGCCGTTGAGGCGCTGCCTGCCACTGCGGTCATGCCCGCCGGAACCAATCGGACGCACGTGGACATCAACCGGAACAACGGATACCTGCACAACGGAGTGAGTACCGAATTCCACAACGGAGCGGGGTTGTATGTCAAAATACCTTTCGGGGTCAGGTTTAAAGTGGGGGAGTGGGCCGCACTGAGGAAAACCAATGGGAAAGCATATATATGCATATGCATATATTACATATTTTGTAATTCTGATTTTAAATTTCTTATAAATACAAAAATGTGTTAATGTGATTTTATAAAAAATCTCTTATGTCCTAATAAAACATTAAAACTTTTACTTAGCTAAAAGCATTTTAAAGTTTGCGAAAGAAAAGAGGTTCTACCAAAGTAAATTAAAAGTTCTAAAGATAGGCCCCTAATTCACACTTTGTTAAAAATACAAAGCCAAATTCAAGGGCAATTTGCTACGAATGATGATATTCCAAAATGGTTGGACTTTTTCTGCGAGTGTGGGGAATGCCCAAAAATAAGTTGGCCAAGTGTTGCAATGGTTTTCGCTATTTTGCCTTGTCAGGCCGTTAACACAACCAGCGTGCACTCATAAGCCGTTTAAGTCGCTCAGAGAACTTGGTTAAAACTCATCGCGCCAGATGGGATTACTGAGCGAAACAAGTGCAAATAAAGTAATTAAAATACTGGTATTCCGGAAGGTTCCAGAGCGCGATGCGCACTCTAACACATTTTCCCGCCCACATTAGAGTGCCAGGTTCCCCATCAAAATCATTTTATTTCTAATCTCTATTCAACCGATTGCCATTTTCCCTGGCATTAAGTCTACCAATTAAATGGTAATGAAATTGAAACCGTTGCCACATTTGAGACCCAGCCAGCTAATAAACAAACCGATAAAATCAAAACAATGCCAAACTGGCGAGTGGAGTGGGGGGTACCACAAAAATTTCACTCTCATCGTGTCCACGGATATGGATATACTATATACATACCATTTGTAAGGGACGGATCCGGGGGCGAGCACCATGTGGGTGTGTTCAGCTACTTAAGTGATTGCCGGTTGGCTAGATATAGATATCCGCTGCTGTTGAGAAATTACAATGGGAATTGGAAGGGCTGCTACCGTTTTACTATAGAAAAGTCAGACAACGTCACGTTTTAAGGTCAATTATTGAACTAGCCGGCGAAAGTGTGTGGTCTGTAATTAACGCCTGACGTTGGTAGTATTTTTCAATTACACATTCACTTGATGAATCACAAGGTCTCATTGCATTTTTGGGCCACAATCTAATCAGGGCTCGTTCTCTTCCTCCTCCTTTTTTTTTTGCTGGTGACTCCATGGAATGATAAGATATGAGCTGGCACTCCACTCCACATGCGGCTGATAGTACGCAAAGTTGCGTGTGCAGAGTCCATTGAGGGATAGCATCCTCCTCCTTATGTAATCAATCTCGAACTCCCTACTCGCATCGTTGGCTAAGGCATTGCACTTCGTATTATTGTTCATTTGATTTAACTTTTGTGGCCGTCTGATTATATTTCCATAACAATTGCCCGCCCAACTGATAAGCATATGTATAAAGTATTGTAACTGGGAGAGTCACATCGCTGCCCTGAAATCACGCAAACCAAGGTGCGAATCTCGAAATTCCTCTGCCAACTATCTTTATATCACCTTAATGTTGACATTTTGTGCAATCTGAACATGCAAGTTAATTTAAGGTGCTAGGATTGCAACAAATAGGCTATTTAAACAGTTATAAAAGCTTTGGAAAATAAAAACACACGACATACACATAATACAAATGAAAACTTTTTTTAATTATTTCACTCTTAAGGAAAGACCATTTTAAAATTAAGTTAGTTTAAATAATGCTACTTGACTTTACATATCTAGCATATATTTTTAGTTTTACCAGTAGTTATCTAGTTTTTATAAATAAGTTTATAAACAACTATTGATTTTAATTTTACCTTTTCCAGTGCCTCCAACTTCTTAATTTACATTTTACTTGTATATAAAACAATATATTGCATACTTTTTGGGGATCATGTAGAAAATGCGCAAAGAAAAAGTGGCATTCAAGTAAACGCTTTAAAAAATAGCTTGCCAATAAATATAGTTTCACAAACTATCTAAAAATATAATTATTGTTCCACATTGCTCGATTTAACGCTTGGCGTGATGCATGCAATCCCAGTAGATTCCATTCCAGGAACTTAGCCACGTGCTTAGGTCCTTTTTTGAACATTCAAGCACATGATTGCTAGGACATGGATGTGGAGGCTTCTTGTGATTTCCATTCGGTATCCGATTTACGGCAAGGAAGCCCGTGCAGGACCTCATCGCATCCAGGCATCCGTAAGCGGTGCCTTTTGTCCAGAATGGGGTCGTTGGGGTAATTGCAGGCGTCTGAGTTGGTGGGACGAATGTTTCACATAGCTCTCCTGTTTTGTGGCTCGATTGCGTGTAAACATCTGCAGGCACAAAAGGAATTCCTTCACATTCGACTTTTATGCGAAAGTGAATTTCTAATGCTTTCGGTTTCCATGGCACAACATAGTTTAAAAGCCCTCTTTTCTCCAAATGGAATTTTTTAAGCTGAGGAAAATGTGTTTGCTCTAATCTCTTATGAATTATGTAAGCTGATTCGAGTGTTGACTTGTCCCCGATTTCAAAATGTGCATATCGGTGACGCTGTAGACAACAACTTTTATTGTGCTTTACTTTAGGCATATTTCAGTGCAAATCGTATATAGAAATGTCTAGCCATAAGTTCCGTAAGTCTGTGAACAAACTATTGGCCTATTTGAGTAAATGTGAAATCAAGCCTTTGATTATTACAAGTGTCCATTCATTCTGAATCTTATTTTGCATTTTTTTCTGAAACCAAACAGGTATTTTCCTTTGTATGCACTTACAATTAGATCCTAAGAATATATATTTATATTTTCTCAGGAAGTAATCTAAATAACATTTGTATAAGTAGTTTTTCGATCTCTTATTTTAATATTAAAGAACACTTATACGTACCTATTCCTATCCCACAACTCAATGTTATAGCTATCACAACAATGTGTCTTTATTATTAGGAACTGTAATATCTATTTAAATCATACTACGACCCACTTCCGTATAGTACAGCTGTGGGAGGGGATCTATCTTGCTAAATGTGGATATGTGTGCCATCCCGTCTGCGTTTTGGGTTATTACTTGTGTAATCGTATATGGTCGATGCATGTATCTCTTTCCCTGTCGCCCTGCTCTCTGCACTGCGGCTAACCACGTTTTGTAATAAGCGTAATTCTATATAGTCACGTCGCAGCAGTCGGTCGACAATCAGCCAAGACAGCGCCCGACCCGCCAGATTGATGTGTCGCCCACTTAATGCCGAGCGACTCTTTTGGGACAAGTTGATGCGGCAAATCCTCAGCTTAAAGGAAGCCCGTCAAGTGCGGCGGGTGTGGAGGTGGAGGTGAGGGAGTAGATGGAGCGTGGACTGGGGTGTTTGGAGAGGTCAGGTCCAGAAATGGACACTGAATGCCCTGCTCCACTGGCTGTGCCGGATGATTGACCATTCACCTTGATCCCAATGACAGAGCCCAGTGATTTGGGAGCAGGGTGATCTAGCAGTGTCGGACGACCACAACAACTGGCTGGCATTATTCCTCGCCACCGGACACTGGTCAATCTTTGTCCGGAGATTGCTTGATAAGCGGGTGTCGTCCGCTAAATCCATCCATTCAAAGACCCGCCGGCTCTTCTCACGCTCATTTCGCAAGCGATTCCGAGGCGACAGCCAGTGTTGGTAAGCACCTGGCCAGCTTTAGCTTTTTTCGTAACTGTAATGCTAAACCTCTCACCACAAAAAGGGGGCGGGGCGGAGGCGGGGACAACGGGGCGAATTAAAATTTATAAAAGCCTAGGCGTCGTCATTGGGGATTTCAGTGCGCGTTTAATTCGCAACGCTGCGGTTGCTTAAAAATAAACAAAAAACGGGAGCCCAGGATCAGGAAAGGATCTCAAACTGGAGCAGATGGAAACCATTGAAGAATCGCTAGTGAGCATCATCAACGCCAGTTGAAAATATGCCCAACGTGGACGAGCAGCGGGTAAAAGGCATCAAGCGAGCGGAATCGGAATTATCGGAGAAGAATTGTGATCGCCAGGAGGGTCAGGGGGATCCCAGAGAGGAGTCGGAGGAGGCTAGCGGCAAGATCAAGGGCCGCTCCCGATTCTCTGCGGCTTTGCGAAGCCTCTCGAAGACCAAAACCAAAAGGGAAAGGGAGGTGGATAAAAGTACCGACCGGGAGACGAGGAGCGCCGAGGAGGAGGCGCAGGAAACCCCTGGCGAACTGGAAGACGTGGCTAGTTCCATATCCACGGATAGTGGAGCCCTGGGCAAGACCAAAAAGAAGAGCCTCACGCGCCGTCTGCTCTTGGGTGGTCTGCGGAAGACGGGTAAAACCCCGAAGGTGCGACCCCACAGCCTGGCCACCAGCGACGACATCAGTGTGGAGCACCTGGAGGCAACTCCCCTGCCATCGCCACCCGGCTCGCCCTCCTCAGCCAGCAGCAGCACTCTGCAGATCACCATCAGTGGCAAGAAGGTGGAGCCAGCGCCAGCGTCCGCCAAGAAGAGCGGCAAGAGCGGTAGGCCCAAGAGCGACACGGATTACCTGACACCCGCCGCCGAGGAAAAGAAGCCGAGAAAGAAAACCACCACCACCACGGTGACCACGAGAGATACGAGCAGCAGCACCCGCACCACCAAGCTGCTGGTGGCCAAGAAGAAGCCCCAGAGCCCCGAGAGAGAGTCTCCATCGCCGTCGCAGTCGCAGTCGCCGTCGCCCCTTATCACCACCACCGAGAGCACTCGCGATACGCCGCCCAGAGAGCGGGCGCCAGCGAAACCGAGCCGCGTTCAGTCTACCAGCGGCACCGGAGCTGTTCGCAAGTCCCAATCCTCGAGCGGATCCAGCAGAAAGCTGGAATTGATGCAGCAGCAGCAGCAGCGCGGCCACCGCCTCAACGCCAGACCACTGGCCGAACTCGCCACTACGGAACCCCAGCCATTAGGGGACGAGCCCCTGGACCCATCCACATCCACACCCACATCCACATTCCCTCCGGCGGTTGACGATACCGTCTCCTCGGCGGAAAGTGCCCAAACCATTGCCAGTCCCCCGCCCATTGTCCGCTTTGCCGTGGGCAGTGCCGTAAGGAGTCCTTTGAGTGCCTACGAAGCCGCCTTGGCCGCCGCCGCCAGTCAGCAGCCCAACTCCAACGAGGAGCTCAGTGACTCCAGTCTCCGGCGGCTCAGCTTCGCCCAGCAACAGCTCGTGCTCGGCGACCACGACAGCATCGAGGGCAGGCGGGAAACGCTGCGCTACCAGTCCGTGGCTAGTGAATACTCCAATCCGGAGTCCGGTTCGGAGGACGAGAGCGAGGAGCAGGGAGAAACGGAGGCCAGGGAGCCAGAGAGTGACAAACCGCCGATGCCGGCCTTCGGTGACCTGACCATGGATCAGGAAATGGAACCGGTAAGGTGTCGCCGTCGTCATCGGATTGCCAGTTTCCCAGTTTGCCAATTGGCCAGTCTACCAGCGAAGAAGCCCCACAAGTGTTATGTTGCCCCGCTTATAGTGTGTGTGCCCGAGTGTCATTCAACTGTGCGGGCGGAGGAAAGGTGGCAATTGCCCAAGGGGTCTCGTCAACTAACCAGCAAATCTCAGTGCGGATTGACAAGCTAGAGGAGGTGTAACTAATACCCGACAAAGAGTTTATAAAAGTGGTGTTTTAAGAATATCTGGGAATTTTTAATATCTCTATTCTCGAGTATAAAAGTCTTCTTTATTCCCCTTAGAGCCATCCCTATTATAATTAGTTATTTATGAGAGCTCACTTCTTGTGTCCCTTATTTTCTATTCTCATATCCAAAAGATACATGTGTATATTAATTACAGGTGTTATTAGTTCAGTTTTCACCTAAGGTAGAACCCAAAGAGGTGTTAAATGTATTTCTCTCAAAAATAATTCCAAGCAAGATTTATAAAGCGATCTGCTTACTAAACCCTTTTCAATTCTTGATTGCAGGCCATAATGACGTCCACCAGTGATAAGCGCGAGCATCTATACAAGATTCTAGTCATCGGTGAACTGGGAACCGGGAAGACGTCCTTCATCAAGCGCTATGTGCACCAGTTCTTCAGCCAGAACTACAGGGCCACCATCGGCGTGGACTTCGCCCTGAAGGTGCTCCAGTGGGACGCCAACACGATAGTGCGCCTGCAGCTGTGGGACATCGCCGGCCAGGAGAGGTTCGGCAATATGACCCGGGTCTACTACAAGGAGGCGGTGGGGGCGTTCATAGTTTTCGATGTGACTCGCAGCGGGACCTTTGACTGTGTCAGCAAGTGGAAGGAGGACCTGGACTCCAAGGTGCAGCTGCCGGACGGCAGTCCCATCCCGTGCATCCTGCTGGCCAATAAAGTGAGTGCAAATGTCTCTGGAATCCTATCTGAAACTTTAAACTTTTCGAATAATTTCAAAACCATTTTCATTGTTTCTTAATTGTAACATAACTATTGCTGAATTATAACAGCTTAATCTTTATATTAAAAGGAACCGTCAGAAATTTGGTTTAATGGTTAAACCGATTAATGTTATACTGAAAAAATTCTAAAGAAAAAAACCTTTTTTTTTAATTCTTAAATTGTAATATTAGATAAGCTAATGTTTGTACATCTCTCGATTTTCCAGTGCGATCAGGAGAAGCAGGGCATCATCACACAGCCCGAGAAGATGGATGAGTACGTAAGGGAAAATGGATTTGCCGGCTGGTTTGAGACGTCCGCCAAGGAGAACATTAACATCGACGAGGCAGCCCGCGCCCTCGTGAATAAGGTGATAATCCGTGCTAATCCGTGGCCTAAGCCCCTCTAATCTGACTCCACTCACCCGACAGATACTCATCAACGATAAGCTGATATCTGCCGATCTGGCCGATGGCGACAAGTTCAACTTAAGCTCGCCCGATGCAGCCGGATCGGATGCCAAGAACAAGTGTTCCTGCTGACCTGGGACCGAGGTCCGGCGATCTGCTATACATTCCAATTACCATTCCCAGTCTGAGCGCGTCCAAGAGCGGCTTTCTAAGACAGAAACGCAATGTGCCTACGTCCCCTCCATGTTCATGTTGTTAGAAGATAGCGATAACTATGCTTAGGGTTTCAACGTAACATTTGTCTAAGACTTAGCCTCATCCGCATTCCCATCATCCCGTCCATCCATCAGATTGTCTTTATCTTTAACGCCCCAGCTCGTAAATCCCGATAAGACTCGTCTGCGGGTCTTCCACATTGTAGCATCGGGATCTGGGACACTGCGTGAATTTATATCGCGGCACATAGCTTACCTACGCATACGCCCCATTATTATTATCATTATTATCGCCCGTAGCCGCGAGGATTAGCCGGAGATAGTACAGCATCCGTATCATTGCATTCTACATTTGTGTAAAATACGAATCGTGTTCTTGTTTTTATTTGTTTTATTTGCCTCTGCTGGCGAGATTGTTTTATCTTGGAATTATTACTCTCACACATGCAAACACACTCTGCCATCTTTATTTGCATTTAGATAACAATACGTACGTTTTATGCAATACGAAATGAAAAAATAAAGTTTTTAATGGTAGTTAAGTAAAGCGGTAGTGTTTTATTGGCTATCGGAAAACAGAGGACCAACGAGGGAGACAGGAAAGTATCTATATTTTGTTATTTGTTTGTCAGTTTATTTACTGTCCCAGCTCAAAAAGTTGGACTAATTATGCATAGACCGCTAGTCAATTTAAAAAATAAATATAAAACAGATTGTGTCTAAACCACAAACCGAGTTTTTTAATGACTTTCGAATCGTATGACGAAGAATCACATGTAGTATGACAGGCTATTGTTATTTAGATTTATTTAAACAAAAATATATTTATATTATTAACCCTTGTCAGTTTATAAATATTTAACATTTTAGAAGACTTTCCCTTAGGTTTAACAAATAACAGCTTCATATATGTATTTTGTTTTTATTATCGCCAAAAACCGTTAAAAAGTTTTTCCACGTCCGAAGAAACATTTGAGCTTAAACTATCGATAGTATTTATTTGCACTATTATTATTGAACCAGTTTTTGATCAAAGTTTCGTTTTTAAACATTTAAATTAAGTAATTGAGTGATTAACGTAGCATGGGGATTTTTACCTGTTTCAAACTCTACAGGAAAATCTGTTAAGTTTGAAACCAAAATTCCAATGTTCATTATTATTATTTTTTTTAATCTAATGTATTAAAAAATACTCTACGTATTACAACTGAAAACTCTATAGTATGACTATTTTTATGTATGGATTTTGTTTAAAACAACTGACTTTTTCCAAAAAAAATGGAATTATCAATTCAGAAGTTTAGGGAACATCCCGAATAAAAGTTTAGCCACTATCGATAAAAGGGGAACCACCATCGATAGTGCAAGAAGATTGCCACCGATATTTGCAGCTCTAATTATTAGTGTTGTGTAGCTGCTTTTCTGCTAAATTGTTTATTGCAAAAATTCTGCGAACGGGAAATTGTAGGACAAATAACCAATCGACCAAGCGACGAAATGTGTTAGATGTTTAAGGTAAGCCGCTGCGAAAGTCGCAGCAGCCGGGAATCATAGCCAAAATTTCGATATCCCATGGACTGTGCTTTTGGGGCCGCAGCATTCCGCACTCGTCACGTTTACTCCCCTTTTCTGGTCTTTGTTGGGGCTCCGCTGGCACTTCTGCTGATAAGTGCCCGAGTCGACTTAATTAATCATTGCCATGGAGTCGGGGCAAGTCAATTGGATATTTGGAAACCTCTCTGAATGATCTGTGTGCCTGAAACGACAGTTGTGAAAAACTGTTGCCCTGGTTCCCATTCCCATTCCCACACTCTTTATCTTGCACTTTCAGTTGCTGACTAATACTAGGTGGAAGGTAATCAGTTCGACTCGCCACAAGAAACGATGCTGCCGCCGAGGGAAAACGTCGACCTGGAGTGCTTCCTGGTTACCAAGCACTCCTGGAAGGGGAAGTACAAGCGCATCCTATCCATCGGCACGGCCGGCATCTCCACCTACAATCCGGACAGGTTCGACCTGACCAACAGATGGTCCTACTCGGACGTCGTGGCAGCAGCACCCACTAAGACCTCAAATGTATGTATTTAAGACTGAAATAAGCTCTTGAGTAACTAAATTTCCCTTTCAGATACCCAATGAGTTTGTCCTGACTATCAAGAAGGATAAGAAACTTGATACAATCAAATTGTCGTCGGAATACCGCAACGACATACTCAGTTCGATATTGAAATACCACAAGGAGTTTGCCGACAAGCCCAAGAATGCTCAGGTTGGCTTGAATCCCCTCTTTTTTTTTTGTTTTTCGAGGAATTGAATTAAATTTGCTTTAAAAATTGAGTAATACAAAACAGTTACTTTCAAAAAATAGTTATAGTATGGGAAACTTCCAGCTATTGGCGCATAATAAAAACATTTGAACTTCTTATCACTTAAAAACTGGAATTTTATCAGTTGAAACTGATATATTCCATGTCAAATTCGATCCAAATTATAAAGCATGAAAACTTATAATGGACAGCATAAATAAATCCAAACTTACAAATATCTACGTCCACAGCGCTTCAGTGCTTACAAGTACCACTGGTCAGGCATCAGCCTGCCCACTGTGCTGGAGGTCACGCCCTGCTCACTGGACCAGCTCGATCCAACCACCAACGATGTGCTTGCCAGCTATATGTACAAGGACATAGAGGGAATAATAGGTAGCTATACAGACTCGACTTGCTTGCATCAATTAATGTGTCTTGTTTTGTCCCCATGTGCCACAATATTAATTCACTGTGTACGCTTTGTTCTTTTTTGTTGCTTTCCCCACTCATCTTTCTGGTATTTGTTTACGTTTGCGCACGTTTTAAGCAGGAATCTCGGATTATGAGGGAGGAATCGTTATGGCCTATGGAGGATTCAGCCGCTTGCATCTGTTCAAGGCGCTAAATCACCACGAAATCGTGCAGAACATTGCGCAAAGATCTGCGCAATTTTTGGGAATCGAAACCAAAATACTCAAAAGTCAGATCACTCTGGAGCAGTTCGAGAGGCAGCGGTTTGGCAAATTCAGGTGAGCTTCTAAAGATGGGTACCGAAACGAAACTGTGGCTTTACAATTATTTTTATATTTCCAGCGGAGACCAGTTTCAAACCTCATCGACCGAGTTCTCAGTGCATAAAATAACGACCCGCCATCCGGATCCGGTCAAGCGCATCCTTTGCCTTACAGAGGTGACTCTTTTGGAAAGGGATCCCCAGACCTATAGTGTCTGCACACTGCGTCCGCTCACCGATGTGTTCGCTCTGGTTCGAGACAAAGACAATCTGCAACGCTTCAGCATCGAGTACAAAAATGGAATAGTGCGAAGCTACAGCACCAACGATCGGGACTCGTTGTTGGCCACTGTGCTGGATGCGGTGCGCTCCAGCGGCAATCAGGATGTGCACATACGTATTGGCAACACGCCGCGTGGCAAACGGTATGTGCCGCTGAACAGCTCGGTAGACGAGGAAACGGAGGCGAACTTGATGCGCATGGTCATCAACAATTTCCAGAACCCTTCAAAGCGATATGAGATCCTAGAGCGTTTTAATGCCAACGTGCCTCACAGTGGTCTTAACTACAGCGTAACCCAAGATGTAGGTTTAGGTAAACAATTATTTGCTGATCATACTAAATAATGTGCAATTCCAGAGCTTGTTTGCTGAGAACAAAGATAAGCTCATCCTTAGTGCTCTGCAGGCGTTGGCCCAAAAAGAGCTGGACAGTCCCACCGCCCAGCTAAGCAACTTGGAACTAGAGGCCATATTCCATGCCCTTACGCGTCTGCTGGCGAGCAAAGTGGGCTACGCAGCCTTTACCAATCTCCCGGGGTGAAGAGTGTTGATCCCATATTAGAATCAAAGTTTAAATTTCGAATACCTTTCAGCTTTCGTGAGATCATCGGTACCAAGGTAGTGGCCGCTTTAAGGCGCAAGGATCTGGCTGTGACGTACTCTGCCATTGATATGATCAATTCCCTCATGCATTCTGTAAATTCTGACCACGATTTAAAGCAAGAGCAGCTGAATAAGTCATCCATTTTGTCATCCAAATCGTTTCTTGAAACCTTGCTAAATATGTGGACAACCCATGTGGTAATTGCAAAAATTATGTTTTGAAGGGTTTTTGTTTAACAAACATTTCTTTTACATTTCAGAGTCATGGCAGCGGTGCTCTGGTGCTGTCCGCCATGCTGGACTTCATGACCTTTGCCTTGTGTGTGCCTTACAGCGAGACCACAGACGGCAAGCAGTTCGACATTCTGCTGGAGCTGGTCGCAGATCGTGGTCGCTATTTGTACAAACTGTTTCAGCACCCCTCGCTGGCGATCGTGAAGGGAGCTGGCCTGGTGCTGCGGGCCATCATTGAGGAGGGCGAACTGCTAGTGGCCCAGCAAATGCAGGCCTTAGCTCTGGATGAGGCGGCGCTGTGCCGCCACTTGCTGGTGGCCCTGTACACGCCCTCCAATGATCCCACCCAGACCACGCAACGTCAATTGTCGCGC
This sequence comes from Drosophila kurseongensis, assembly GCA_018153305.1. Classification (NCBI taxonomy): domain Eukaryota; kingdom Metazoa; phylum Arthropoda; class Insecta; order Diptera; family Drosophilidae; genus Drosophila; species Drosophila kurseongensis. The sequence goes on along the minus strand of JAECXX010000004.1, from coordinate 14,417,470 downwards.
CATTTAATAGGACTGTGGCTAACGGACAGCGAGGAAGCCATGGAGCTGTTCAAGCGCATTTTCGTGAGTTATTATCATTTGAAGCTCTGACCAAAATTGTTATTTCCAATTACTTTTCCAGCCCGCTGGTCTTTTGACTTTCTTGGAGTCGGAGGATTCTGTTCCGGAGTCGGACATTGAGGAAGACAAACTTAATTTTCGTGACAATCTCAAATTTGCAATACAACATTCCAACAAAACTCGCAAGAATGTGATAGAAAAGCATTTACAAGGCATCAAGCATTGGGGAATGAACCTCATTGAGAAGCAGGATGGAGCGGCTCAAGCTCTGAAGAATCGTCCAGTGGTACTACGTAATCGACGCCAAAAGAAAAAGACATCTGATGACGTTGTGAATCTGCCTTACTTCTTTTACAACTTTGCCAAAGATCACAGCCTTCCAAACTTAATATGGAATCATAAGGTACATAATATAATATTTAGTTATTAAATTATGTAGTTCTTAAAACTATTTTGCAGACCCGCGAGGAATTGCGTATGTGCTTGGAAAACGAACTGCGACAGTTTCTCAACGATCGTGACTTAGCCGGCCAAATGATTGTGGCCTGGAATTATCAAGAATTCGAGGTGGGCTACCAATGTCTGGCTGATGAGATCAAAATCGGGGACTACTACATTCGGTTGATACTGGAGAAGGACGACTGGCCGCAGAATCTAGTAAAGGATCCGTGAGTTCAGTTTTCTGTTCTGTTAATTATGAATCTCAAGTCGATTATCAATTTAGGATTGAACTATTCAATGCCTTGTATCGGCGAGTGTTATGTCGTCAGCGCGTAAATGATGACCAGATGACTGTATTTTCTCTTCAGGCTTTGGCAAAGGTCTACCGCCGTTACCACGCGGAGATTGGCAAGTTCAACGACATGTCGTACATTCTCCAGCTAAGCGATAGGGTGGGTTTGAAGAGGATTTTAGATTAAAGTGTCGTGTTAATATCAGTTACGCTTTTAGTGTCTATCCCCATCTATGCGCGATGCACTGATCAACCTCATTTCTTGTCTGGTGCTGGAGAAATCCAACAGTCGAGCCCTTATCGATCATGTGCAGTGCCTGGTGGATCTCATCACTCTAGCCCATCTCCACAAGGGACGGGCCCAGCTCAATACCAAAACAAATGTGATTGAAGCAGGTCCGAATATGGCTGCCTATGAAGAGAAGGATTGGTATTACAACATCGAGAAGGATGGCCAAAAACCAGAGCGCCAGGGACCCATCACTTACTCCGAGCTGAAGGAACTCTGGCAGAAAGGACTAATTACGCCCAAGACTCGTTGCTGGGCTATCGGAATGGATGGCTGGCGATCTCTTCAGCAGATCCCTCAGCTAAAGTGGTGTCTTATTGCCAAGGGCACACCTCTCTACGACGAGACTGAGCTTTCCTCAAAGATCCTAGACATACTGATCAAGTGCACCAGCTTTTTCCCGAGTCGCACACAGAATGGAGTGGCAGTGCTTATTCCAGGACCGAAGTTGTCACGCAAGCTTTCGGAATTCATCTGCCTACCGCATGTAGTACAAGTGTGCCTTACCCATGATCCCGGATTGCTGGAGCGCGTGGCCACGCTGCTTTACCAGATTATGGAGGACAATCCCGAGATGCCCAAGGTCTACCTCACGGGAGTCTTCTACTTCATGCTCATGTACACAGGAAGCAACATTTTACCTATTACCAGATTCCTCAAGATGACTCATATGAAGCAAGGGTTCCGCAGCGAGGAGGTAAGTTTTAAAATATTCAATGACTGAATCAACATAATATTCCATATACTTTTGCTTGACAGACCTCTCAATCCGGTATCATGCACCGCAGCATTCTAGGACAACTGTTGCCCGAGGCTATGGTCTGTTTTTTGGAAAACTACAGCGCTGAGAAATTTGCGGAGATCTTTCTTGGCGAGTTTGACACGCCTGAGGTGATTTGGAGCTCGGAGATGCGACGTCTGCTAATAGAAAAGATCGCTGCCCACATAGCGGACTTTACGCCACGTCTTCGGGGCCATACAATGGCAAGGTATCCGTATTTGGCTATTCCAGTGATCAGCTATCCGCAGCTGGAGAATGAGTTGTTCTGTCACATCTACTATCTCCGCCACCTATGCGACACACAAAAGTTTCCCAACTGGCCCATCTCGGATCCGGTGCAACTCCTGAAGCACACACTCGACGCCTGGCGCAAGGAGGTGGAGAAAAAGCCTCCTCAGATGACAATCCAGCAGGCTTATGAGGATCTGGGCATCAACCTCACCAAGACTCCGAAGCCAGACGAGTCCATGATTCGCAAGAGCTACTATAAGCTGGCCCAACAATATCACCCCGACAAAAATCCCAATGGGCGCGAAACATTCGAGAAAGTGAATCAGGCTTACGAGTTCCTTTGCTCGCGAAATGTCTGGAGCTCGGGTGGACCAGATCCCAATAATATTGTGCTTATACTACGCACACAGAGCATTCTTTTCGAGCGTTATCCGGATGGTAAGTGTTTTATACATTTTAAAAATGGTCCATTTATCTTCATTATTTTTATTATAGTTCTGCGACCCTACAAATACGCGGGCTACCCACAGCTCATTAAAACCATTCGCCTGGAGACTCGTGACGACGAACTATTCTCAAAGGAGGCCCAACTGCTAACAGCTGCCTCTGAGTTGTGTTTCCACACAGTGCACTGCTCAGCCTTAAATGCCGAAGAACTGCGTCGAGAGGAGGGTATAGAGGCGCTCCTGGAGGCCTACACCCGCTGCGTGTCCATTCTTGGGGTGGACTCCAAGCCAGAGTCACTGCACTATCAGGTCATTTCGAACGTGACACGCTGCTTTGAAGTGGCCTGTAACTTCGAGAAGTGCAAGCAGAAGATTATCCAGCTGCCACAGCTACTGTCGGACGTATGCCGCGTTGTCTATTTCAAGCACACGCTTTCTGTGAGCCTGGTGACCAGTCTGGCGGCCAACAACTACGACCTGCAATGTCAACTGTCGCGAAACGGAGTTTTGTGGTCCTTGCTACTATTCATCTTTGAGTACGACTATACGCTAGACGAGAGTGGAGTGGAGGTCAGCGACAAGTCCAACCAGCAACAGCTGGCCAACAATCTGGCGAAGATGGCCGTCCTCGGGTGCATCTCCCTAGCGGGTTACAGCATGGAGTTGCGTCAGAAACCGGTGACGGGAAGCGAGGCTAATTCGCCAGCGGCCAAGCCGCCACCAGCCATCAAGCCGAAGCCATCGGTAACCGCTCCATCGAGTTCAACATACACCCAGAATGCCCACAATCCGCTGCAAAGTAAACAGTTGGCCATCACTACTGGTAAGGAGAAGGAGCCAGACACCTCTTCCGGCAGCAGTGACACCTCCAGCTCCACGCCCACCGATAGTGAGCAACAACAACAGGTAACGAGGAGCAGTCCCAGTGCCATCCAGCAGAAATACATTGTGACGGGGGAGGCAAAGAACTGCCTGATCAAGCAGGTGCTAGATCGCCTGCTTACCCGTTATATTGCCAACCAGTTGGCCACGGCCCGCGACAGCGATGTTCTCAAGTTGCTCACGGCAAACACGCGCAATCCTTACCTTATCTGGGACAATGGCACACGCGCTCAGCTCAAGGATTTCCTTGAACAGCAACGTACAGCGTCCGCCAAGGAGACGCACGAGGACATTACACAGCTTTCCGAACTGGTCTCCAGCTTCGAGTTCGATGCACATAAGTAAGTGATCTTGCAAAGCAGCTTCCAGAGAACTCCTCTAAAATCTTTTTGTATTCTCCAGAGACGAGCTGCAGATCGGCGGTATATTCATACGCATCTATAACGACATGCCCACCCATCCCATTGCACAGCCAAAGCTCTTCATCATGGATTTGCTGGAGTACCTAAAGCACGCCTTTCAATTTCTGCAGTACAAAAAGAATCCGTCATCAGCTGCCGCTGCTGTTAGCGGTGCTCCCAAAATGGGCAGTGATGGCATCCTGACTCCCACGCTGGCACCCAATCATCCCCAGCTCCAGCAGGCGGCGACGGGCAAAACGGGCAGCACCTTTGACGAAGTGCTCAGTGCGTACAACCGATCCAAAAGCCGGAAGAAGCTAGAGACCGACGCCCAGACGGAACAGCAGTTGGCCATGCAGCAGTACAAATACGACTTTGGCAGCGATGAAAAGCTTGAGTTGCACGTTACTATGGTGCTTAAAGCATTGATTTCGGTGATCAAATCAAACGCCGAGGTGGAGATCCAGTGCATCGGGAATTTCGACATGATCTTCGGCTTTCTGGCTAACAATATATTCCCCGATGTAAGACATTCACTTAATGATCCCAAAGCAATTAATTATCCTCCTGTTTTGCAGAACTCCACTGTTAAGTCCGTGGCCTTGGAGGTGGTTTCTTTGGTTTCACGCAACAAGGAATGTGTCTCAGAGGTGGCAGCCTGTGAAATCCTGGGCAACTATCTGGTGGCTCTCAAGGACCCAGAGCTTCGTGCAAGCCAAGTGAAAGTGCTGGAGACTCTATCTGGCCTGATGAACGTGCAAGAGATGATCAAGGAGGCCCAGGCCAAGGGCGCCACCATTTACCTGCTGGATATGTTCTGCAACTCGCGTAATCCCCAGATCCGCGAGATGTGTGCCAGTATTCTTGCTAAGATGACGGCGGACCGACTGAGTGGTCCCAAGGTGCGGATCACTGTGTCGAAATTCCTGCCAGCTTTGTTCATCGACGCTATGGTGGAGTCGCCGCCCACATCAGTTCAGCTCTTCGAGTCTATCCACGAGCATCCGGAGTTGATTTGGAACGACAGCACGCGATCGAATGTTTGTGATGCTGTGACCGAGACGTGCGAAAGGTAATAACAACAAGATTTAAACTTAGTTGTATATTTTCTCACATTTCCTGATTTTTCCACAGATTCTATCAGTTGCAGAAGGCGAATCCCCGTCATGTGTGGAAGGATCCGGAAATACTTAAGGACATTGTATCCAACGAAATCGTCGTGGCCGGCGTCTACCTGCGACTGTTTGTCAGCAATCCCGCGTGGACGCTTCGCAAGCCCAAGCAGTTCCTCTCCGACCTCCTGGACTTTGTCGTCGAACAGATCGGCAAGAGCTCCTCTGAGCAGGATGTGCTGGACCTGTCCACGACGGCACTGGTGGAGCTCCTGCGCTCACAGCCCAACCTTTCGGACGATATCCCAGTGCTGGGGCACATACCGAAGCTGTTTAACCTGCTCTCGGTGCAGCCAAAGAACACGCTATCAGTATTACATCAGCTCTCGCTGTCTGAGGTCGGCAACTATTCACTATTTGGTTGTAGTGTGATTTATATATTTATAATACTTTTTAGTTCTGCGTAAGTGCCATCTCGCAGACAGAGTGTGTGGCCCCGTTGAAGAAGTGCATGGAGCACAATAGGGATTGCATCGAGAAGGCCTGCGAGGCGCTGAGCCGACTGTTTAAGCACCAGCATGTAAGATTATTACAATTATTAATTTAAGTTTCCCAATATAGAACGATTTTCCTTTAACTTCTCTTAATAGGACTCACTGATAAGTCAATCCCTGGAGGTTGGTCTTATACCATTTTTGCTGGGACTGTTGGACAGCCGACTGGAGTTCGTGGACAATCCTTCGGCGGTCAAGGCGCAAATCGTGGCGGCGCTGAAAGGTATGACGCACAATCTTAACTACGGCGACCGGGTCACGCAAATCTTGCTCAAGCATCCCGTGTGGGCCGAGTTTAAGGATCAGCGGCACGATTTGTTCATTGCCGACACCACCATACGTGGCTACCTAACGGGTAGGTGGAAAATTCCAGAAGAATTCGGAATTCATTTAATATTTCCCTTCTTAAGGCGTCAATCCCACGGCTGGTTATCTGACGGCGGGTCCTGCGCAAAGCGTGGAAGTGCTCACCTCACCACCGCCCATCGATCGTGACGATCCTTCGGCCCGACCACCCATCGATTAGCGGCTTATTATCTGCCAGACCAAGGCTAAATCCTAAGCTGGCACTTGAATTGATAACGCTATCACGGAACCTTTGATTGCCACGGAATCTGACATATGGAAACGGACACAGACTTGCACGGGTTCTCCCCAATTATTGTATTAAACTTTTGCATATTTTTTACACTCGCAGCCAATTGTACGTAGCGTGGAAAGGGCAGGCGCGGTTGTCGTTAGCCAACATATTATTAACATGTATCAAAGTTTTATTTTTTATATTTATAAAAAATCTGTATAAATAATTAGATATTAGTTTATACACCAAGCGTAAACAACCTAACTAGAGCATGCATAAAGTGATTATACATATTATGGAATAAAGCCGATTCATTACAAATGAAGAACAAGTGTTTCGAAATTAAGGTTGATTTAGGAATGACGAAATAATGTTCCTAAATTCATTACAAATTAAGTAATCTCTAATTGTTACAAAATATTAAAAGTGTTTAAGATATTTCAAATATAATGCTTTCCAGTCACAAGTCCGTTTAAAACCATTTTTTTTTCATAAGAGTAAAACGAAATAAGAAATAAAAACTATAGTTTTAACCCTAGATATGTTGAATTAAACCGATCTGAAATTAGTTTCGTATTCAAAACTATTAACCAAGAACTTTATTTGCCAAAAGTGCGAATACTCTTTGACTGAGGTAATGTAGGGTATGATAATTATATATTTTTGGTATTTTTTTTTGATGCAGCAAAACGCGTTAGATGATTTTTTACATACTTGTGCATACTGTGCGTTCCAGCTGTGAAAACAAAATAAACAATGTCGCTAGTGGCAGATTACAGCGATTCATCCGAATCCGACGAGGAGAGCAGCAGTCAATCCTCCGAGGGCGAGCAGACCAATATGTGAGCTTCCTTTATACCGTCAGCTGATCCGGGAATTTAATAACTTTCCATTACAGTGCTCCGCCGGTGGAGGAGAAGCCTCCCCCAAAGTTGCCCAGTGCTAGCCAAGCGCTTGCCCAAGGAGCTAACAAGGGTGATGTGTTCAACAATCCTTTCCTGGAGGCGGAGCTGCACAAGACCGCCTCCCTGGAGCGGCACGTGAAGATGGTCAACAACGATGCGCATTTGCAGTTGAAGAATGGGCGCAAGATTTGCTGGAACTTCAGGAGGGGTCGGTGTCGTTTCGGCACCAGCTGCCAGTATGCACACGATTCCGACCTGTCAGTGGATGAAGCGGTGGAGAAGAATGCAGTCCCAGATCAACCGGTGCCTGTGGCCAAAGAGGCTACAGCAGGTCATTCCAACAGGCGCAAGCGTCCTGGACTGGGTGATGCGCTGGAGCCGGGCAAGCGGGTCATGAAGTCCTTCAAGTCCTCACACAACCCGCAGAATCCATTTGCCCGGCGCTAAACAACGCCGGCATGCGTGATACGCAGCAGACAGTGGCCACCTCTGGGGCCATAGGTGTTCGAAATGATATGCATCAAACGCAGGCCGTCGTTCTGATCGGCAGAGTCATCATCAACCGGCAGTTCCAGCGACAATCTCAGCGTGCACACCGAGCTCCAGTAGGCACCCAGCATGGGCTCCAACTGCTGTCGCGTCGTCCTTTCCTCATTGTTGCCATCGCCCTCGCCGTCATCATTACAATTATCTGTTAGGATAACGTAGTAAATAGTTATTAATCCCATTATTTAATAAATAAACCATATAAAGTACATACCTGCATCTCTTCCGAAGAAAGACACATTGCCGATAATAAAGGCCACGCCCTGGACAGCTAGTTTCCGGATTTTGCAAGCCAGCTCCACCAGCAGGGATTGCCTGAGCAAATGCATCCTCCTGCCGCGATAGTGGACATAGCAGGGTGCTAGGGAATCAATCACCACGAATTTAGTTTGCATGGCAGCCTGGATCTTGGCGGTCAGTTGCTGATCGAAGGCCTTTAGAATGTCGATTAAATCCGGAGCTGTTGAAGCCTGGACCACCTGGATGGCTTTCATGGCCCTTTGGCAGGTTTCCTCATCCAAGTTCCGTGCCCGAAGCATGTCCTGTATCCTTTTGCAGGAGAAGTCCCTCTTGGTGTCGATGAATAGAACTTTCCGGTCGTGCTTCCACACGAAATTCAGCGCCAAGGTATGCACTAGTTGGGTCTTGCCCACACCCGTCTGACCACTGAGTTCCCAGACCCTGCCCTGCATGAAGGGCTGTCCCACAGAGTCCAGCAGCTTGTCTAACCTGGGTTGGGTTCAAAAATATATATCTTGTAATCTTTGGATGGTCTTACAATGACTCACTCTTCCATGCCCGTGCCGTATTCCACGTCCGGGGTGCTATCCTCGCCGGAATCTTCTTGCAGAAGCGACAATTCCTTCTTCAGATCCCGCACGGATTCCACCTTAATGGCCAGCATATCGCAGAGTTTTTCCTCATCAGCCTCATAGAAATCAAGCACGGACCCTATTTTGTTTTTGCTGAGCAAATTTAGCTGGTATTCTGATAGCTGTTTCCCTGTAGGAGTTTGCAGAATCTTGAGCTGAAGATCCATTTCGCGCTTTATTTATTTTTTATTCTCAAAAATCGAAATCAATTTGTCAAGGTCGATTTATTGAACATTGATTATTTTCGATAGGAGAGCGGTTAAATTTGAATTTTGAAGAGATAAAACAATTTTAAAATATAAAGAAATGATTGGTAGGGCTGAAGCAAACGTAAAGAAATCAACCGTTTATTTTATACAGTGTTCTTTTTGCACTAATCATTAATTAACTAAGCTTAGTTTCCACTCGATTCACAACATGCATATTAATGAGTGTTTATTTTATTTTTTCAGATAAGGCACGTCATGTAAATAAAAAAAGTCCCTAAGAGAAACTGCCAAGTTCAAAACTGACTCACGTTTGGAGATCACAACAAAGATACAGTGACCGCTCGATATTGGCAATGTATATTGATCATCACCATTATCAAAAATTTGAATCATACATTTAAAAGTCACTTTAATGGATGAAAAGCGAATAGAAATTAAATATCAGTTATATACAGACTTTAAGGGGTTTTGAGATAGGAAGAAGTCACAGAAGGAGCGTATACTTTATCCAAATGGAATTTGAGTGGAAATCCCAGAAAAGAGAGCAGCTCCCACACATATGTGTATTCCGTCTCTTTATCTGAAATCGTGTCCAAGTTCGTCAAAGGCAGTGAATCAATTTAAAGACTCAGTTGAATTACAGAGATGAACGAGGAACCTCACGCCCACGAAAATCTGGTGGCTAAGCCCCAGCCATCCGGAGAGAAGGATCCTGAAACTGGCAGCATTAGTAGTGAGAAGAGTTTTGGCGGAAGCATCAGTTCCGTAGTGCCGTCCGTTATTGCGGAGACAGAACTTCCGGGAGATCCACCGGCTTCAAGCCCCCAATCCCTGGGTATATATCTACTCGAGCCCTTCATTCTCATCCTGCTATTTGCCTACAATTTCTCTTGTAAGTCAATTAAGATAATCTTAGTTAGTCCTGATCGTTAGTTTAAGGGTTCTTCCCCGGATTTCAGCAACCGTCTTGAAGAATGAAGTCATCTACCAAAGCTGCACAGCGGGTTTCGGTTATCCGGATAGCGTTTGTCGTCTGTTGGGTACCAAGAATGCCACGAATGAGACAAAGGTTGAGATATTATATTTGTGGTATCAAAAAGTATGTACATCAATTCTTTGTTTCCCAGAGAATTGAGGAGCAAGTGCAACCCTATGCAGCCAATGTCACTCTGGTCATGAGGATAGTGGAATGCTTCATCCCGGCTTTCTGTGGACTCTTTGCCGGAGCCTGGGCGGATCGTTACGGGCGCAAACCTCTGCTCATGTGCTCCTTTGTGGGTGGGTGTGGTCCTTTGCCTTATCACCCGAATTCAATTAATCCAATAAGCAGGCTACGGCCTGCAGTATCTGATCTCAGCCGCGATCGCTTATGGGGCCATGCAGACCCACGGCCTGGTCAGTCCCTGGTGGTATGTGCTCTCCATCGTACCGCTCTCCTGTTTGGGAAGCAGTGTCACCTATTCCGTGGCCGCCGTTTGCTTTATTGGCGATGTCTCCGTGGGCAAAGTTCGTTCATACAGGTGCTAAGGCCAAAAAAATTAATGGAATCACATTGAAGCTAATATTTTGAAATCCTTAGGATGATTGCTTATGAACTGGCCATTTATGTGGGCCTGCTCCTGGGAAGCTTTGGATCCGGTTTCGCCTACGAAGCCACCGATTCTTATATCGTGTTCAGCATATCTGCAATTTCCATTTTTACGGGCCTCTTCCTTATGATGATCCTTCTTCCGGAGAGTTTGCCTATCGAGAATCGAACATTATCCACATCACCGAGTGGCACAAGTGTCGTCTCTCTGTTAAAGAATTTTTGGAAAACCTGCACGAAGCGCCGGGAGCATAAGAATCGCTTTATTTTGCTTACCATTATGGTGGTGCTACTGCTTACCGCATTTGTCTCAGGTGAGTCCCAAAAATATATTTATTTAAAATTCAAACACCGTTCAATAAATATTAATAAATGGTTAAATTGAAGGTGATTAATTAACTGAAAGCCCTGAAACCGGCTCACCAACTAAAATTATAATTAAAGCGCTTGCACATGATATCAATTATTAAAATGTATACCATACGTAATGGATAAGATTATAAAATACAAAATACAATATAATCTTTGGTATGGGTTTATAAAACCCCCTATTAAGGTACATTTTTTCTCGGTAAATTCCCTATCTCCAGATGGTAGCAATTCCGTGTTTTATAAGTTTATGAGGATCAAGTTCCATTGGACCGTGAAGCAGTTTACCGAGTACGAGACGGTCAGCATTCTGGTTCCCGCAGTGGCCGGTTCCGGAGGAGTGCTCTTCATTTGGTCCCTGAGGAAGGTGAGTTCGATTTGGGGGATTCAAATGGTTACTTACTAATTTAACTTATCTCTGCGCTAAACAGTGCACCAAATCGGCGGTTCTGTGGCTGGCCTTGGTATCCCTGCTGAGCCACTTTTCCAGCAGCCTGATGAAGGCCTTCGCCTTGGTCAGCTGGCAGATCTATGTGGCCATTGGGCTGGGCGTGTTCAAATCCCTTGTGAATCCCATGTGTCGCACTATGATTATAAACCTACTGCCGGCTGATGAGCGGGGTAAGTACAGATTCAGTACCCTCGTGTTCTTTACCCCTATCTGTGGTTTCCGATTCCAGGTAAAGTCTTCGCCCTGGTCGGTGTCTTACAAGCCCTCGCCCCTCTTATATCGTCCACTATGTATGTGGCGATCTATACCCGGACTCTGGACAGTGATCCGGGGATTTTCAATGTGTTTAGCGCCTCTCTTTTTGGCATAGGTATTATTCTGCTTGGGTAAGTTGTTGTGACCCATATGCGATTGGTTTTTGAGTCAATAAGCAATATTTCAGCATGGTTTGGCACAAGAAGGCGAGAAATCAGGTGTACTATGAGCCGGTTTTTAAGTGATTCTTCACCCGCGACAAGGTCCAATTAAGAAAAGAAAGTGCCGGTCATGCCAAAGATTGGCATATCAGTTATACAGGTGAACTGCCGCCGGGAACTTACCCGACTACCTCCTAACCAAAAATCCACACGTCCATAATTCGCACTTATTTACATACTTACATAATTGTTGCGCAGTACGGCTGAGGAATTATTGTTTTGCAGACCCTGCGCTGTCGATCTCACTCTCCCTTCCTTTGGGAAAAAATTGTTTAATTACAAAACTCAAAATATTTTCTCATTAACAAAAATATGGGTTATTACTGCTGGCAAAGCGATGGCGTGTGCGCAGTCACTTGACAGCTCTTACGGAATATCTATAAAAATATTAAGAATGTACATAAGTTTGTATGTCCAATAATTGGCGCTAACTCCAGATTTGAGCAAATGCTAATTCCACTTGCTAATTTTGAATTAGTCCCCAGTTTTTTACACCCTTGATTAAGATCGATCAAAAAACCGAATGAAACTCGGTTTACGCACAAATTTATTGCCCCAACAGAGCAGAACGAAATCCCTGGAATTCTACATGGATTGTATCAGACCATATCGCATGAATTGTCACCAGGCCAATTAAATCTAATATAAAATAATTATCGAAAGTAAATAAAATTATAACTATGGCGATTTTGTGCGATCTCTGGCTTTGTGAAATTCAATAGTTTTTAATTTGCGTTATATAATGCCTGAAATGAAGTTTCGAGATTTGTATTTTAATTTATTGATAGCAATTTGTGTAAATATATCAATAAATATTATATTCACTCAGTATAAAATCGTTATATCCAATAATGGGGAACTAATGGGTAAAAATATAACCTTTTTCTTTATTCTTAGCATATTTATCATGAAAAAGTGTGTTAATATTTTTGGTTCATCTGTAGGATTACTACAATTTTGAGTCTCCAGCTCCCATGGGTCTGGCTCGTGCTACTCATTTGCATGATCCAAAAATAAGCAAGCTACAATGAATCGACAGTAAAAAGAAAACAAATAGGAGATTCAGACTTCGGACTGCGTTTCTCACGTTTCTCTGATAAATAGTGGCTGAAGTTGGTAGTGAAGCCCAAATCTAATTTAAGCCGATCCCGCCAGTGAAATGGAATTTAGCCGGAATCAAATTGAATGGAATGGAACGAATGTGGTTGGCAGGGCAAACAACACATTTTCCATTGGGGAATGCAATTTCACGTGAATCTAGCTAAGCTATCCGCTGGAATGGATGCGGCCCTAGATGAACAACTGTTCCCCTGTGTGATTGAGTACCTGATATATACATCTGCTGAATACCTGTTGCCGATTCTGCCACCGACGAGAGCTCCACTATATAAGCCCGTGGATTTCGCGGTAGCCGCTCATTTCGAGAACGAAACTCTAATTGCGAACCGTGTGTCGTTGCCGCCGGATTGGATGTTTATTTTGGTTTCGTGTTCCCCGGCTATCGCGGCAATCAAGTGCTTGAATAATAATCGAATTAGACATTAGTAACCCATAAATCTGGTCGGAAGTGCCGGGCACCAGGGACTTTTCTCCCATCGCTGTTACGTGACAGGTGTTGCAATGTGCCACTGAGAGACAGCCAAGACCAAAGGCCCCAAAAACCACTTGGCTAGACATTGAATCGGGTTCAAGAATTTGTCCATAACCGAATAACACCATGGTTGAGAAGGCCTCGAATGCGTTTACGCTGGAAAAGCTCCGCAATCTGCAATGGCAAAAGGTGTTTCATATGTTCTACGTGGAACCGGTTGTGTTCATGTTGCTGTTCTCGCACACACTTTCGGGTGAGTGGCCCGGCCCGCAGTCCTCCGAATCCTCTCTCTAGCATCTATTTACCATCTGACACCATCCAGGAACCATTCAACGCAACCAGGTCATATACCAGACGTGCACGGTCATCTTCCACTACAATGAGTCCGACTGCAAGCAGCTGGATGTGAAGAACGCCAGTGCCGAGATAAATGTGGGTTCCAAAACAGTTTCGGTTTAAATCCTCCTAATCCGATCTGACCTTACTCCGCTTTGCAGGCCATTGAGACAGAGCTCCAGCCGTATGTGGCCAATCTGTTCCTAACCCGCACCCTCCTGGAGAGCATCGTTCCGGCCTTCTGCGGCCTGTTCATTGGTTCCTGGTCGGATCACTACGGTCGCAAGCCCCTGCTCATTGTTTCTATGATAGGTGAGACCCTGTTTAATTGCGTACTACCCGATCATTAAAGCTTATGAATTTATTACGAATGAATATATGAATACTTAAAGCAAGCGTAACAGGCCGTAATGTAAATCCTAACTTTCCCCATTTAACATTTCGTAACTTTAAGTCATTGCATTGGTACTCAATTTTATTACTTAATGTCCAATATAATTTAAACTTATGTTTTGGGCATAGTTAAAACTTCGAGTTTATTTAAGGAAAAAATGTTTATAAAGAGAATATCTGCCTAATTTGTCAAATGGTCTGTTTAATTAGCGATTGAATAAGATAAAGAGAAAGATTTAATAAGGATTTAAAAGTGGTTTTCCGATATGATTTGTATTATAAGGATTGTATTATATACTTTGACTCTGCCCCTTTTCCCGCAGGATTCTCCGCCTCTTTTCTGATGATGGCCGCCATTTGTGAGCTGTCCAGTTATTACGTGGTTAATCCATGGTGGTACATCCTGGCAACAGTGCCGCACTCCCTGCTCGGCGGGAATTGCGTCTTTTCGGTAGCCGCCTTCTGCTTCATCTCGGACATCACGGACTGCAAGTCGCGACCTTACCGTATGATCTTTATGGAGTCGCTCTTCTTCATCGGCCTGACCAGTGGATCCCTGCTGTCCAGTTTTGTGTACGCGGCAGTGGGAGCGGCGGCGACCATTGGTCTTTCTGGCTGCATCGTGACCTTCGCCACGCTCTTCATCATCTTCTTTGTTCCTGAGAGCCTGCACTATCGTAAGTCGCAGGAAACCAAAACAGCGATCACCGCGAATGGGGAGAAGGATTCTAAGGAGAAGGATGTACCGATTACAGCCTGTGACCTGCAATTGGACCGCGTGGCCATCGACTGTCCGCCCAACTTTATGTCCCATAATGAGCCGGAAAAGGAGAAGCGGATGGAGCTGCCCACACCGGCGACTCCAGCGATGAGCTTCGACGACGACCTGCTGGCTAAGTACGTGGAGCGGCTGCCCCAGAAGGCGGAGGAGCGCAAGCGCATGGAGGCGGAAGAGGAGCGGATCAAGAAGGCGGGCCTGTTCAGTATGGTCCACATCAAAGACATGCTTAGCACCTGTTTCAAACAGCGCGATCATCACGCGCGCGCAATCATCTGGCTAGTCACCCTGGCTATGTTCCTGTCCATCTTCGTCTTTGGTGAGTCTCGACACGATCTTTCCATTAATTCTGAAGCTTATGTAATTGATCGCGTTTAGATGGCGTGATGACCGTGATGTACCTGTTTGTGCGCGAGAAATTCCACTGGACGGTGAGGGATTACACGTTCTTCGAGACGGTCAGCCATCTGGTTCCCATGATTGGCGCACTCATCGGTTTCCTGATCCTGCGAAAGGTGAGTTATATAGTTGGCGCCCGGCGAAGGGCCGTGACAGATACTCATTCAGCAACCTGTACCATTTAGGTCTTTCGCCTGTCGGTTGTGACCCTGGCCCTGCTCGCCTTCTTTTCGGAGATCCTGAACAATCTGGCCAAGGGTTTTGCCACGATGCCGTGGCACATGTACCTCTCCGTTACCCTGGGCGTCTTCCGCTCCATCTCAGGCCCCATGTGTCGCACTATAGTCTCGAATATAGTACCTCCCTCGGATCTCGGTGAGTGTCCAGGCGTATGTGAACCTACGCCAGCAGGTGTTTGCTTAAACCAAACTAATATAATTTTACCTTTCCCTTTCCGCAGGCAAGATTTTCTCCATCAAGAACGTGTTGCAGTCGTTCGCACCGTTTGGTAAGCTAAGTCTAGTGGCGTTTGATTGTTTATCAATTTACTGACTATTTTACTGCTAATTAAAGTTGCGGCCCCCCTGTACACCTTCATCTATAAGCGGTCGCTCACCACATACCCGGGTCTGTTCAACTTCATCAGCTCGTTCCTGTACCTGCTCTCGTTCGTGTTTATCGGGTGAGCTGATTCGCCCCGAATCCGCCATGGGATTTGAAATGGGACGAGGAAACCCCCTCTCCGAACACGCTAATTGATCACACATTCCCCCCCATTCTCCCCCTGCAGATACGTCTTGCGGATCAAGTACCGGCACAAGCAGCACTACGCCAAGGTTTTGAAGTGAGGCGCCGACAGCGGATCTGTGGCCAAATTAACATGTGATCACCCCAACCAAGCAATAAACATTTACAAGTGGAGCGAATTTAAAGATGCGAATCCGGAAATCAAGCGGTTAACTGTGAGGGATCATCATCGGTCATCGGTTAAACGAATAGATCTTCCTTGACTTGTTTATTTATTTGAATATGTTTAAGTACTTTGACTACATTTTAAGATATTATTAAGAATCCAACACTATCCTAGACAATTAAATTGTTATGATTCACAAAATAACTTTTAAATTTATTTAAGAGCTGGTCCAGGTTTGTATGTATATGCGTATATTCTCTTATTTTCTTATCTTCCATTTAATTAGACGGTAATAATAAAGTTACTTTACTAAAAATGTCTATAAAGTTTTCCAGAAGTTACTGTAGTAGAAAAAAACAACAGTTTTTGCAAGTATCGGGGTCACTAAGCTAAGATCTCAGCTTCCTGCCTTTAAAATAATTTGAACTTTAACCGACTTAATGTAGTACTTGGTTTCTTTGATTAAAGGCAAATACATACATGTCATTTCTGCTTCAAAAAGTATTTGCTTTTATTACTAACAAAAATACAGTGCTAATGCATCTCCAAACAAACACCGGTTCTTCTAATTATATTTCAACCGTTTAATTTCAATGGCTCCCGAGTGTAGGTCATTTCCAAAAACCCTCTAATTGCAGTCAATGCTCTTATTAAAATCATTGAATAATGCAAAATATAAACACATAATATTGATCGCAAGTAGCGATACTTCTCTGTACGTGACAATTGTCGCAATAGGCCATCGAAAGTCACTGAACCGATCTCAAACCCAAACTGCTGGACATTGAAATGGGTTTAATAATTAAGTAATAACCTACTAAATATGGCAGTGACGGAAAAAAAGTTGGCCAGACCTAGCATTCCAGACCGTTAAAGCTCACTTACCTTCTTTATGATGTCGAACTAACATTTGCAAACCACGATCTAGAACAACCATATCATTTTCATCTACAAAACGTGTCAAGTCATTTTTATATAAAAGTCAACACCAGCTAAGAGAAGTGGGTCAAATTTCTTATCTTTTATGAAGTACATTCTGTTGTTTTGATTTTAAGGCTTTTAAATACTCTTAAGCTTATAGGAGTTATCTCCTTTTAAAAGATGAATGAAGCAGGATTCCTTTGGAATTAAAAGCATTAAGAGTAAATTATAGAATTGTATTAAACCTGAATACATCGGAATAATCATATGAAATACCTTCAAAAAGTTGAAGTTAACAATAAAAAAGTTATCATTTTATACTATACATATATTAGCACTTAATCTTTGGTGAATGTTGTATGGCAATGCTAAGAAGTCCCTAGAGCTTGCTATTTACAATTGGCTAGGCTTAGCGTTATTGGAATAGCAAATACATATAATAATACTTATACAGGGATTAAATTACTTCTTGATTCACTGGCTTATGAATGGTTGTGATTGTCTAGATTAATTTCCAATTAGTATAACTACTTCAAATTAGGTCAACTTCCTATGGCTTGGTAAATGCTGTTGCTGCCCATAGATTTTTGAATCCCGAAGACGGTGCTGCAAGGAGATTTTGGTAAAATTAAATGCAACCTTTGGAATTATCAATAGGTACTTACGCCGACATGCAGTAACACATGAAGTAAAGTCCTACACTGATGAAGTTGAAGAGACTTGGATAAAAGTTAACCGTGGCCTGGTATACGGTCGTATAAAGTGGTGCAGCTCCCAAAGGTGAGATGGACTGGAGTGAAGTGGTCAGGGAGAAGATTTTACCTATTAAAATAAAGTGATTAGTTTCTGTTAGGTCTTTGAAATCTTTTTGACTAACCCAATTCCGAGCTGGGAGTTACGTGCGACAGGATGGCCTTGCACATGGGCGACATAACCCCTCGCATCATACCCACAATCAAGGCCAGATACATCTCGCTTCTATATACGGCCGTGGCTCTCACCGTGCTCTCGAGGACACAGCAGGCGAAGGCTAGGAGCGTCATCATGATGGTGGACAGTCCCAGGAGGCGGCGCAGCAGGATCATGGCGATGGTACTGCCCACAACCTGGATGACGACCCTCGCCGCATTGAACACACTGTAATCCTGGACTGTGTAGTCAAACTGCTTCCGCATGAACATGTAGTTTACAGTGTTCTCGCCCTCTGAAAAGTCGAACCAACAATCAGTTCCTGGACTGGAGGAAATCAGTATCAGCTAACTCACCCATAGCAAAAATACACAAGGTCAGCGACATCATCACAAACCAGATAATTGCGCGATCGTAGTTCTCTCGTTTTTTAATGCAGGTCTTTACGAGAACCTTCACCAAATCCAGACGGAAGAACTCGCGAATGCGGGACTAACAAGTAAAATTCCATAATTAATTCATAGTTAAGAGATATTCGTATATAATATGCTTACCCCAGTTTGCAGATCTTCAGACTTAAGACTCTCTGGCACAAAGAAGTAGACGTAGATTAGCGCTATTGAGATAATAGAGCCCACCAAGATGAAGAGAGTTGACGCACCAATGGCGGCGTAGAGGTAACCACTAGCCACACCTCCAGCCATCATACCCAGTCCCAGTGCAGCTTCCATGGTCACCATTCTAAATAAAAGTGCGGTCATAAATATGGTATCAAAACAAAGGGTAACATAATCACCATTCTAAGTAAAAGTGCAGTCATAAGTATTGTATAAAAACAAAGGGTTACAATAAAAACAAGCTTCTTATCTTAAATCTAATGTATAACTTTGGGGTGGGCGTTTTTACATTATTTTTTTTTGGCTTGGATTTAAATCGTCAACGACAAAAAAATAGTGCCTATTGGCTAGCTAAAAAAATACTTATAATTAGATTATTCTTTCACTCACCTCATGGCTCTCTTCTCCTCGGTGGCCACATCGGATACATGGCAGTACAGGATGGTGATGAGGGCGCAAGTACCTCCACTGAACACAGAGGGCACAGAGGAAAGCAGGAACCACCAGGGACTGATATTGGTGGCCGTCGTTATTTGAGTAAGAACTACCAGAATAATGGCACTTACGAAGAAGCCTATAGGAGAATATATTTTTCAGATATTTCTTACGGATATTTAGCGGATCTATTCTTACCTGAAAATGTGGACAGCAGGATGGGCCGTCTGCCGAATTTATCCGACCAGGGTCCCAGGAAGAGACTTACTATTGCGGGTACGGTGCTCTCGAGCATTGAGCTTATCATCGTGATAGTAGACGCATACTCCTGAACTTGGCCCTCGATCTTCTGCAAAATGGGAACTCTGTTTGTCAGGGGATTCTATTATGCTGATAAGGCCGAACAGTTGTCGTCACGTTTCCCTGACTCACCATGTGGGATGGAGTATTTGGCACGGCTTAACTATCTCCACACATGCATGTCAAAATATCTATGTACATATACCCGATTTGTATACTGTGCTCGATAGCTTTTTGTGATAAGACGACCCATTAGTCATAAACAATTCGTGTTTTCTTTTGTTTTGGTCAACTGATAAGAAGAAACAGGTGGGACAAAAGGCGTACATATTGAAACTATCAGTTACAAAAACATGTAAAGTTTACTTAGCTTAAAATCTATACCTTAAAAGTTTTAACATTAAATATATCATTTCGCTACAATGACTGCTAAATCTTGAACAATAAAGTCTCAATACATCCATATAATTTATGTAATTGTTAACCAGCTGTATGTTCGTCTGAATCTCGGAAATCTCATGCATTAATGAATAAAATTACGTATACGCCCCAGTGGCGAATAGTTTAACTTGCCTTAACTTCATCGGATGCACGATCCGTACCGAGAAATGGCTCGCATTCGGTGGCATTATATTTCATGACCGTGACGCAGGTTTGGTAGAGTATCTGGTTTTGATAGACCGCATCTGGTGGAAGCACAATCTGATTTTTAGACGCCCACGACAAATGCGATGCGATTTATACACACCTGTTAGGAATCTGCCAAAGAAAACCAGAAAAACGGCGGGCTCCAGAATCAGCGAACGGGGTCGCTTGAGCCATTTTCCGAAAATTCTATTTGTGGGTGGAGCAACCACTCCGGTTTCCAGCGCCTCGTCATCACTGCCAATAATTGGCTCCTCATCATCTCGCGGCATTCTGCTCAAGCGAAGGTCACGGCCTTATCGTGCACCTTTTCTAACAAAGTGATCGCAGCAATTATCGTGTAGACAAAGGAATTAGCAATTCATTCAGCCAAGAAATATATCTATATAGTAGCGGGAACAGTGGAAAACATCCGCGCGCGCCGGACTCAAGTGCTACACTAACTGCTGGGAGCAGCTGAAATTCACGACGTAAACAAACAAGGCGAGCAGCGATTGCCAATTCGAGCACACAAAACCGTTTGCTGCGCCCTATCTGAACCCGTTCGAACAGCTCCCCCTCAAAATTCTCACGCCAATCGACGCACTATATGATTTACCCTGAAAGGTATTGATAATTTGGTGTATTCACAGTTTATTGTCACACTGCATACAGTCAAAACTTCTTAACTTTTCAATGTTTGCACATGCAAAACAGAGTCCAGATAGCAAATACATGCAGACAGATAAAAATCATAGTAATACTTGCAAAATAAATGGAGTACAAACACTAGATTATTTTACAAAAATAGTTTCTAATCGTTCAAAATGAGAGCTCTTTTCAGCACTTTTAGGAGGAGTTTAATTTATGAGATACATTCAGCTAAACCGGAGCGCTGGGTGGCTGGTTAACTGCCTATAGCCTGATAGATACTGCTGCTGCCCATCGATTTCTGGATGCCGAAAATAACGCTGTAATAACAATTAATTACCATTATTTAAATTCATTGAGCAGTTAAAAATTGAAAATAAATACTTACGCTATCAGAATGTAGCACACAAAGTATAGAGCCGCACTAATAAAGTTAAAGGCTCCGGGATAATATTGCAACGTTGCCTTATAGACGGTAGTGTACAGAGGAGCAGCTCCCAATGGAGAAACTGATTCCATCGAAGTGGTCAGAGCGAAAATCTTACCTAAATTGTTTGGGATTGTTTTAGTTAATCGTGCGCACGCTCCGCTAATTGCCGTAATCCACTTACCAACTTCCGTTGCGGGCGCAACATGCGATAGAATTGCGCGGCACATAGGACCCATGACACCCCGCATCATTCCCAGCGTCATGCCCAGGTACAACTCCTGCCAGTAAACGGCTGTGGCTCTCACCGTGCTTTCCAGAACGCAGCAGGCCAGGGAAAGCATTGCCATGGATACGATGGACATCTTTAGGACACGGCGCAGAACCACCATGCCCACGATACTGCCCACAATCTGTATCACGATGCGGGAGGCATTGAACAGGCTGAAGTCCTTGATGGTCCAGTCAAACTTTTCCTGCATGAACATATAGTTTACCGTGCCCTCACCCTCTGAAACCAATAGTTGCATTATATTTGTTAAGAGCTCTACTGCCTGCATTTAGTTACCCATATCGAATATGGCAATCGTAAGGGCAATCATAGTAAGCCAGATAATAGCGCGATCAAAGTTGGGTCGCCTTTTGAAGCAGGTGCGAACCAGATCCTTGACTAAATCAAAACGGAAGAACTCACGAATTCGCGACTAGAAATAGGCAGCAAGAAGTTAGTTATGGTTTTGCTGCAAGATAAAGAAGCCACCTACTCCTGTGTGTATATCTCCTGGACTTAAACTCTCGGGCACAAGGAAAAATACGTACAGCAAAGCTAGCGTCATCAGGATACCAGCAATGGAAAATAAGACCAAGGCATTTGTGGCAGCATAGATGTACCCGCTGGCCACATTCCCCATCATCATTCCAGCGCAAAGAGATGCCTCATTGAATACCATTCTATAAAATATAAAAGTGAACATAAGTTACTGGATTACTATTAAAAATTCTTTACCCACCTCAATGCCTTCTTTCGTTCCTTCGCCACATCGGATATATAACAATAGATTCCTGTAATTAAGGCGCAAGTTCCACCGCTTAAGACCGAAGGAACTGAGGACAGGAGGAACCACCATGGGCTAATATTTGTGGACATAGTTACATAGGTGATAACTATAAGTATGAGTGCGCCAGTGAGGTAGCCTTTAAATACAATAAGAGTAATCAGTAATTGGTTTTAGAAAGCTGAACTATTACCAACCCGTAAAAGTTGTCAGAAGAATGGGTCTTCTTCCGAACTTGTCAGACCAGGGACCCAAGAAAAGACTCGCAAAGGCTGGTATTATGCTCTCAAGTAAAGAGGTTGTCATCATGATATTCGCCGAATACGTTTGTACTATCACCTCTACTTCCTGAAAAAAACAGAAGTTCACTTTAGAACAATGCACAACTGTTAAGCGCATTTTGCATGACTCATAATGGCATAGCTTAAATATCTACATATACACATTTATAAATTAACCGCTTTGCTTGAGTTCGATACTCATTCGACATTTAGTCACAAAGGTTTTTTGTTTACTTTGGTTTTTGCCAGTTGATAAGCCTTGAATGCCGTCCTTAATTCCTTATCTCTCAGCTCCAAACAATGAAATTTTGCAATAGATTAAACCGATTTATTACATCGATTTTGCTTTGTTACGTCGGATGCTGCGATAATATGAATAAGTGGGTCGCGTATTAGAACAATATATGCACTTTGAGGCTTACAGCAGCGGTTATAGTAGAAGCATTAAGAATGTTTGTAAAATTGTGAACACATTGGATCTTTAATGGCAATGTATGATTTTAATTGGTAGACCAACCATAGCTGGTTGGATATAAATATAGTTGCTTCGATCTTCGTTTTAAGAAAACCAATATTAAATAATTAAATAAATACACATTTTTTAAAACCTCTACTTGGCAGTGCTATTTTTGTGATCGTTATTATACATATCACAAATCCGAAACGCCCCACAGAACGCATAAACAATTCGTTCAGAGATAAAAACTTTTCAAGCAAAAACCAGACACGGCACAAACAACAAACACCAAGTTCAGATAGCAAAGCTGTGTGATGTGTAGTTTTTTGGTTTTACGGGTCGGAATTATTCACTTACTTTATCCGCGTCCGATGCCCGATCGATGCCCAGCAACGGATCACATTGCGTGGCATTAAATTTCTCGATGGTGATGCAGGTCTGGTAGAGGATCTGATTTTGATAAACCGCCCCTAAAACAGACAGAAAAATAATTGAATTAGTGCACAGAATTCAGAAGCTCCCTTAGCGCGTCATACCAATTAAATATCTAGCAAAAAAGATGAGAAAAACTGCGGGCTCTAAGATGAACCATCGATAGCTGCTGTAGTCATGAGGCGGGGGCACTGGAGAAGGGTCCACCTGCTCGCTGCTGACTGCAGTAGAGGCGTCCAGAATTCTTGGTGCCGCATCATCGCCAGCCTCCACGTCGCTCACCAAGGCTTCCGTGTCTGAGCGCGTCATTCTGCCGATTTATTCCCTTCCCGACTTGTTAGATATCTCCGACTGCCTGCCACCAGACTACCGCTGATAATGAATTAGCAATTCATTCGCCAGAATCGGAATGCAGCGCAGTTTCTCCGACTGAGACTTCTAAGCGCGACTGTGGTTTTCGGGGTACTGAAGCTCCACTGACTAACACAGTTTTATCGATGTTTAACCCACTACTAATATACGTTAGTTTTACCAACAGAGTTGGCAATTAATTTTGATTTTACCAACGCAATTGTCTGGATTTATCGCAATTAAATTGATGTCGTTCTTTTTTTTTTAGCTTTCTAAAGCAGCAACAGCTGATTGCCTATGCTTATTATTTGTTATTGTTTTGATTTCGACTATCGATTTTTTCGGTGCTGCCAACTTGTGGGAGAAAAAGACCGTTTGTCCGATTTTTGTCCGATTTTTTACTGGTCATCTAATTCAATTGAAACTTAATTTTAGTAGCGGCGTCGTTCACGTTCTCCCCGCGAATCTCGTTCCCGCTGATCATGACGGCCTCGGTCACGTTCCCGCTCCCTTTCCCGGCGATCTCTGTCGCCGTTCCTGTCGCGCTCCCTCATCCTGTCCCGATCTTGGCGCTCCCGCTCCCTCTCCCGATCCTGGCGTCCACTGGTCTGCCGGCGTTCATAGTCTTCGTTCTGGGTGTCCCGATTGCGCACTCGATTCCGCTGGCGGTCGTAGTCCTCCAGTTCGTCGTAGTAGTCTCGGGAGCGGGCGTTGTTGCCCTGGCCAGATCTCCTCTCGCGCTCCCGACTGCGTGACCTGGACTTGGAGCGGGCTCTTCGAGGTCTTCTCACCGATGTTGAGTTTTCCTTGGTTCGGTTGGCCTCATCCGGCTTCTCCTCGTCGCTAGGCAGCTCATCATCTAGATCCTCGTCCAGTACGGACACTTTAGGCTCGATCTCATTGTTCTCCTCCAGAATGGAACGCTTTTGGATGCGGGGCAGTATGATGTCGCAGACACGGTCATTGCGCAGCAGTTCGTCTATGTACTCGTCCATGTAGACGATCTCGAATTGGCCGGCGCGATTTTGGCGGCGCAGCTTGCGGTTGTCGATGTACAGCGGCTCCAGGTACTTGTAGCAGTCCAGGGCTGCTCCCGTGAGCCGCAGATAGAAGGCTCCCAAGGCCCGCACATACTTAAACTCCTCGTTTTTGATAAACTCCACCACGATGTCCTTCTCTGGCTGAATCTGCAGCATCTTGAGTGTGAGGCAGAGGAACTGGGTGGGCTTGATATTCCCGCCGTAGACACCGCCGACGAAACGCAGCTCCATGGCCTTGTCTACGAGCAGCTCCGCCGTGAGGGCGAAGCACTGCTCCTTCCAGTACTTGGAGTCGTAGATCCGGGAGCGGATAATCTTCTCGATGAGGTACTGCGGGTTGGTTCCGTGCACGTTTTTGGCCTCCTTCACCGTCCGGTTGGCCATTCTCGCTGGATTCCTGTTGCCGTGTCACCGTAGGATTAGTTATTCCCGCAATTTAGTGATTCACGGTGTATGTTGGGACGGTTAAATGCGTAATTTGCCAATTTTATGTTTATTTATTTTTCGGCGTTGGATGCCGAAGTGAACAGCTCGCTTTCGGTAAAAAATACCTCCACTACAGAAAAATACCATCTGCATACACAACTACGATAACGAGTCCGATAGCCAGACCAATCGGTATCGGGTGACGCATACGAACAACAGCCGCAGACAACCAAGAAACGCAATTTGAGGAAAAAATCCAATTATTTGCTAGATTCAGGTGAAAAAAGACCAGCCAGGATGAGTTTCTTCGGGAAGATGTTCGGCGGCAAGAAGGAGGTGGCCCCCACCACCGGCGAGGCGATACAGAAGCTACGCGAGACAGAGAACATGCTCATCAAAAAGCAGGAGTTCCTGGAGGCCAAGATCGAGGACGAGCTGAACATAGCTCGCAAGAATGCCTCCAAAAACAAAAGAGGTATGTGTACAGCCTGCGGAGGACCTTAGAGTGCCAGTCGGCCACCAGTTGGGCCAGGGCAAATGACTCATTGCTTTGTTTTTGTTGCGGCCGAGAGGCCTCCCATTTAATCAGCCCCCTTGCTGCCAGCAAATAGAACACTCAGTAAAACAATCTGTATTTCTTCGCCCTTCTCACCCGCATACCATTCGATGCCTGGACGTGTCCGCAAATCGCTCAGAACGTAATATAAACATTCCTTTTGATAACCCAAAACAAACACAAGCCATGCAGTAGATTAATTTGAAACCACGCATAGCAAATTGGCCATATCATATTTTAGTATCGCCTTGATAACTTTCTAATCCTTCTTCCTGTCACCTTTTCAGTGGCCCTGCAAGCCCTCAAAAAAAAGAAGCGCCTGGAGAAGCAGCTGCAGCAGATCGATGGCACCCTGTCCACCATTGAGATGCAGCGGGAGGCTTTGGAGAGCGCCAACACGAACACTGCCGTCTTGACCACAATGAAGAATGCCGCGGATGCCCTCAAAACAGCCCACCAGAACATGTGAGTCATAGATCCGCGGCAGCATGAGATCCAGTTACTGACTTTAACCCATTTACAGGGATGTGGACAAGGTGCACGACATGATGGACGACATTGCCGAGCAGCAGGACGTAGCCCGTGAGATTTCCGATGCCATTTCCAACCCAGTGGCCTTTGGAGCCGATCTCGACGATGAGGATCTCGAGCGGGAACTCGACGAGCTGGAACAGGAGAACTTCGACAAGGAAATCATTGGTATTCCCGAGCCGGCGCCCACATTGCCCGAAGCACCCACAGAAGATTTGCCCGAGAAGGCCAAGGAGAAGAAGAAGGCGGCTGCCACGACGGCTGTAGTGCCCGATGATGGTGAGTTTATGGCATTTCGGCTCCTTGCTTCAGTTCTTACTTAAATTCCATTACAGATGATCCAGACATGAAGCAGCTGCTGTCCTGGTCAAACTAAATCAAAGCGCTATCGAAATCTCCACACTGTTCTGCATATTCACCCCCGACCCAAACGTTTTGTGTTAATTGATAAACCGATAAAGTTAATTAAGCCAAAATTTTAGTTTGAAGCGAAGGAGAGAAAAACAAGGCATTAATTCCTTTGGAAATCAAATGGTTAATAAAATAGGAATGTGATTTAACAAATAAACGAAAGGAGCATAGTCAGGCCACGCATCAGCTAACATAGATACCCGCATTGAAAAAATATTGTATTTTCATATTTTTTGGTACTATTTTGTGAATTTATTTGTTTTCTTTGTTTCACGCAAATAAATGGCCGATTTGGTTGGCCGTCAACTGATTGCAGATCCAATATTCCAACCAACAAAAGTAGCTTTTTTAAAACAGCAATATGTTTTGTGGCACTCATATTTCCGCCTACTTAGCTTTGTATTCACATAAATAAAAGTAAGAAGCCACTCGACTGCAACTGATTGCGAGAGGTACAAATAAAGAAAAACCAAAATATTTTATTAAAACTGTTCTAATAAAACGGCGGATATGGAGCTTCGACACTCTGATTTTTTTATCTTTCAATGAACTTATCATTAAGCATTTCATTTTATACTGACGCATGGGGGTTTTTAAGATCAGTAAATAAAATTCCCCTACCCCCATATAAACGCGTCAGGTATTTAAGTTAAATGAATTTTTGAGTAGTTTTTTATTACAAATCGATCGGTTGTACATCAACATCATTTCAACTATGGCTTGATTAATTTATGTACTACGGACTTGGATATTTCTTGGTCAAGTGGGCTGAATGGCAGTCAAGTCTGCTGCCTCAGACTCTTCACATATCGAACCGGAACTTCGGGCAGGTAGACGCAGACAAAGAACATCAACGGTCCAAACAAAATCAGGCAGATCAGCCAGTAGACCAAGCCCAGAATTGTGATGGCGTCCATATAGGAGGGGGGGATCGATCGGACAGTACGTACAATAATGGGGGTAAGTGAATGTCTTGTGTGTATAATTGTAAATAAATAACTAGTATCACTAAACACCGGACTCGGCCAATGGAGATGGTGCAACTAGGCAAAAGGCCAATGTTGCCGCTAGCGCTCCGATGTTCCTAATAGGGTTACAGATATAGCTGCAGGTCACTTGAGATACGGATCTCGACTCATCCGACTGATGCTCCGATCCACAAATCCACAATCGTCTGGTATTCTTCAAGCGCGCCACCTAAATCGAGACGAAACAAGAGATGATATTGCATCAGTTGTGGTTTTGGTACATATAAACCCGACTGCGGATCTTACAGCGTGCTGAGAGTCTGATTGCCCAATGGTTACTGCCCAGCTGCTCCACTGAGTCACGCACTTTATACCTCCTGGCAAGGCCCACGCCCAGATTGTTTATTTTCGGGGCTATCCCCGTCCACTCACATTCTAAATACGGGACTTCCTCAGCTGTTCGCAGCGCCAGTTAATTCGCAACTGATTCTTAACTGGTTATGCAGTTCCAGTCCAGATACCCCTCCGAATATCAGGCTATCTCGCTCAGAACTTTAAGCCAGCTTAGGCCGAACAACGCTCAAAACTCGGGCGTTCAAGGTGAGCTTACGAATCTATGACCGCACAAACTGGTTTGCCAGCCTCTATAGAGAATGTTTGGTTACGTTCTTTTGGCATTTAATTATTCACATTGATCAAGCTTTTAACCCCTGTCGTAATCGGCAGTTGCAGGCATTGAACGGCTATCAGGCCTCCAAAATTACAGCTGACGCCAAACCATTTACTTATGGGCTTCTATGTGCAATGACTGATAAGCCAGTTGCAAGATAACCAAATTATTTCTTGGGACCAAGTAAACAGAGTAATAAACAACTACAGGAAATAAAAACCTCTTGAGAACTACTCAACAAAAATATTCAAAGAGTTATAAAGCAAAGAATGGGACACAAAGATACCATTATAAATGGGAACGTTTGCTCGTGTCTTGGGTAGTAAACAACTTTTAGGGTCATTGATCAACCAACCGGAATCTATCTTATCTGCTTTTCTTGAATACTACTATACTCATAAAGGCTTATAAAGGATAGGTAATCGTTAGGGAATTTTTTTACCAATGCAATATAAAATATCAAGGTAAAAACTGCATTCATTTACGACACACTTTAAGGTAAACTGAAAGCAGGCTCTATGTCGGGAGCTTTAAAAATATCTAGGAAATTAATACATAGATAGGTATAGATAGATTGATATGACTAACTTCAAGATGGGAAATCTTTTGAATTTATTAAATGGAACAAGTTGAATCATTTTTAAAGTTACAAAAATATTTGGAATCAAATGGATGATATTAACCCATTATGTGTTTCTTTAAATATATAATTTTGGTCACATAAGACCTATCTATATATATTTCCTCTTTAACTATCAGGAAATAAATGAAGAATTTATGATTGTCTGGCAATCGAAATAATAAGTTAAATGGACTCTGGATCATTTTCAAATTCTCTATATTACCATCTGAAAGTTAATCTAGTGAACTGTGACTCATCTTAAATGGAATTTAAGTGACATGAAAAATAAATAATGTAGATAGTATAATCAATGATCATATAATAATAAATTAAATTATTGAACTTTGTATCATCTTCAATGTTTTATAACTATCTGGAAATGCCAAACAGAAAGACAAATAAAGATGTTTCTATCTTATCTTGCCCCTTAAAAATGGTATTGTTCCCGGCTTTCCAAAATAAATTTCTGAAAAGAAAAACCAACTTACATAATGTAGAAGTAGTTATCACTATCCTTGCGCTTTACATCGCAAGGATTTCCGCTCTTGCTGACCGAGGAATTGGAGGGTCCTGGTTCGGGGTCCGTGTGCTGGGAGCTGGTGCTCCAGCTCCGTCCCCAGCGGCTGCTGACGGAGGATCCGGGAACATTCGACTGCCGGTTGTTCGACAGGTTTCCATCTTTGCTGGAACCGGCGAAGAACGACTTGACACTATCCATGGTGCGACCCTCGCTACAGATCTCGTTTCGATTGGCTGTGTGTATATGTCGAGCCTCCGAAGAAACGCCCGAAATTGATAAAGCTAAAAATATATATGTATAGACACCATAATTTATTTATTTTGACTGAAATCTTGTTTTTTTTGGTGGGCTCGTGCCTCTGAAGTTGTTTCCAAGTGTGGGATTTTTCTTTTTTTGGCTGTCATCCGATCTTAATTGAATTCATTTATGGTGCAGTGAAAAAACAAGTCAGAGTATTGATAAGGTCTTGGTATACATTTATTATTATCGTATCTGCTTCAGGTGTGGTGGCCATCTTGAAGGTTTCTGTTTGTTTTCACCGAGTGGTCTTTTGTTCTCCAGTTAGGAGAGTACATATGTGTAACACCGAGCAAAGAGGATTTTATATTTACTTAGGCTGATCAAACAGGCTTCGATAAAATTGCAAGTAAGTGGCAAGTACGTCGTAGTTTTAAGCTGAATCGTTTGCCAATCTAAATATATAGGTGTTGCCGCATACATATTATCAATTAGCAGTTCAAAACAGTTCACTGACTAGGCTGATAATGTGGTCAGAAATCGACTAAAACACGCGCCGTTCACGGGAGCCATGGGAAATAGTTAAGTGTTTGGGTTTTCGGGTTGGTTTTTTAGTTGGTTAGTAAGGTTAGTCAGACGTGACACGATAAGAGGGAGTGGATGTGGGAATGGGAGCCTTGAAAAGCCATCGATAATGAGGGAATTCGAAGTGGGTCTGGCCATTACTGATACGAGTGGCGAGGTCAACTCAGCCCACTGACCTACCTCAAATGCTCACTTGCCACTTGTGACTCTGCTGCAGGCTTTAATTCCAATTAATTTGACACGATTTCTCCGGCTTCTTTCAGTGCACTCCCACAAAAACAGAAACAGCAACACGATCACTTCACTTCCAGTCGAGCGGAGAGAACTGTGAACTGTTTTGCACAATGTCTGCGATCGCACTGAAAACGAAACAAGGCACGGCATCGGCATCGAGTTTTTTTAGTTTTAATCAATTTTAAATGCGAAGGCGTCGGGTTTTGTCTGGGTGTTAGTGTCTACCACGCACGCACCTATACAAGCCCCACGAGTGCACAAAAAGAAATCTTGTCTAGATTGGTTTTAAAACAATTTTAAAACTAACAAAATCAAAAATTTTAAATTAATTCACTAGTTAAAATCAATAATCTTTTAAATCTGAGGTCATATTGATGATTAGCTCCCCACATACGTATCCACATTTTAATTCCTAATATGCTAAATTTTAAATACGGCATGAAAAAATGTATACATACCTATTATCTGAAAATATTATAAGTTTTTCAACTGTTTGCGATACTTGGCGATATCATGGAGATTGCAACCAAACAAATGTTTATGGTTTTCCTAATAATGCCGTTTTCAAGATTGTATGTATATATTTATACGTTTACCTTTATTTCAAATATATCGTTATTTTGAATACATATAATACAAATGTAATAAAAAGAGAGGCTAAGGTGGAAATGGAAAGTATAATCTTGAATTGTTTTTTTTTTCAAGTGTATGCTAGCTAATCCAATGTGTATTTTCCATGAATTTCTTTGGGTGTTGCCATCGTCTGGAAAGCGTCTGGTTTCTAGTGTTGGTACCTGACTTTCCGAGGCGGTTTGTCTAGTTTGTTTTGATCGCCGTTTCTTTTCAGTGATTCTGTCTTCTGAGTTTGTTTTTGGCTGCATCTGTTTTGGCAGCTAAATTCACATTCTACCTGGTTCATCATAGAGCAGCCTTGCCAACGAACTTCCGCCGCTGCTCTTTGTTTCACTTTTCTGTCTTTCTGGTTTTTTTATATTATGCCTTTTTAATGTGCTCGGATGCATGTTGATTGCTGTGGACTTTGGACCCTCGGTTTTCCTCAGTTGTAATGCTTGTTTGTACGCACTTACAGAGGAATAGGCGACCTGTGAAATGCTCTTTCTTAAATCTAATAACTTATCTTACACGCTTTGGGTTTAGTCATCCCGGAATTCAGTTTAATTTGTTTATTAAGAGATAAATTTTATGATTCATTGACCTAATTTATATATCCATTAGATATCTATTTTAAGAATTTACTAAGTTGGTTACCACCAGTTCATCAAAACAATTCAAAAGAATTAAAGTGATAAGAATGATTATATGTTGCTATCAGAAATGAAAATTTAAAACATCAACACTATCTAAAGCTTTAACGACTTTCAGCAAAAAGCTTTTGTATGATTTCAAACAAGTGGCAGTTCCGATAGCCTTATGTGTGTTGTATCGCCCGATAGCTCCTTTGTTTTGAATGCGCAAAGAAACAACCCTGTGTAGTTTATCGCCTATCGGAACTTGCGAATGTTTATTATTAGCAATTTTTTTACGAAACAAACGATTGAATAAGGCAGTTTTCTGCGTAATAAATGCCAAATACTGCCAAAAGACTGCAAGCCGCGAAAAGTATCGTCCGTGAAACAACACAAAACGCGCGACTTTCAGGTCAAAACAAAGTGCCAAGACAAAGAAGCGACCAGGAGAGGATTCCAGACACAAGTCAAAACCTCATTAAACTCGGGCTGTGACCTGCCGAAGGGCCAGAGAGAGCGGCAGTAAACATGGGCAACGCCAGCTCCACCGTGCACATGCAGCGCGAGCGCCACAAGTCGACCGACTTGTCTACGCCGAGCTCTCCCGCACATTTCCGCGATTCGGTCGTGGGCGGTGGCGGGGGAGGAGCAGTTGGAGGTGGGGGAGCGGTACAGGGCGGGAGTGCTGGTGCAGCAGCTGTGTTGGGCGGTGCAGCGGGGACGGGAGGCGGTGGCGGTGGCGGTGGAGGAGGAGGAGGAGGCCAAGCTTTCTCGTTCGACAAAAAACATACGGCAGTCTTGAACGAGGGCTCGTCGCAAGAAGACGACGACCCGTACTACACGGGAACTGGAACTGGATCCACCAGGCGCACTGCCGACGAGTCGTCATCAGCTGTTCCCCAAGAGCACTCCAGCATGGATCACAACGAGGAGGAGGAGCCAGGGACGGAGCCAGCGCCGGGATCCCAACTACTCAGCGAGGAGGACGACATCAGGAAGACCGCCCTGCCAACCGTGCTCCGTTGGGATGGCGGCGGCAAGAACGTAACCATCTCTGGCACTTTTAGTAACTGGAAGCCCATCACAATGGTCCGAAGCCACCAGAACTTTGTGACTATCATCGATCTGCCCGAGGGAGACCACCAGTACAAGTTCTGCGTGGACGGCGAATGGAAACACGATCCCAAGCTGGTCAGTTTTTGGGGTTTCTGGGAGGAAAATCAATAGAGTGGGCTCCGTTTTCTGTGTGTTTACGATTCGGGCGCCCGAATGACGCAGTTAACGATTTTCGCCCGCGTTGTGTAATCGGCGTAAACAAACCGAAGTCTCCCCAGTAATCAGTAGTGGATTTCAATTGGGTTCAGAGATGCTCATCTGGGGAGATTTAGCTATTTTGTAGGGAGCTCCAATCAAAGGAATTTTCGAGCAGTGTTACAAGAAAATTTGAGAAAATTTAATCTCTATCTTTTTAAGATAGTTAAATCCGATTGCGGTAATTTAACTAAAAAGTGGAAAGTAATAATCTAATGCCATAAAAACTACTATCAAAATCCAAGTTATTGATAAGGTAAAAAGAATATAGTTTTAGCAATGTTTTTTTTAAATAGAGATAATAAAATCCATTACTTTTTTATTGCTATTATTTATGTGCATGTATTTTAGTAATCTTTAAACCCTTTTAAATAGTTTGTTTTCCAACTTGCATACAATAAACAATAATGGTTTATAATACTCTATAAGAAAAGGGCACGAACTCATTACAAATATTCGCTTATTTGCGATCCCATAGTGAACAAACGATCTAGTCACGGAAATAATAACCTTTTAACTTGTTATTTATATGTTAAAATGTGTATGTAAGCAAATCAAAAAACGAAATACTACCAGAAAATACTTAACCGCATTTCATTGTGAAAGCAAATATCGCTTACAAATCTATTTGGCAATATAGCACTAGATATTGCCTTAAGTAATATATTGACCTCGCCCACTTACAGAAAATATTCAAAGCAATTTTCTTTCCAGCGCAAATATCGATCTCCCATGTCATACATTATATTGCATATACTTATACCTACCCAAAATATTCAACACAATTTCCGTTCTATCGATAATACCTCAATCCAATTTTATGAGTGAACTCAGCGAAAAGTCCACTTATTGGCTACAATTACATATGGGATCCGCCCATGAATGGCACGCAACAAAGGCATTATGTATGAATTATTTCTTAGGGCACTGTTTACCCAGCTATAATTACAATAAAATTGATTATTGCTCATCGGTTTGTAATTTCAGAAAAGCGTTGAAAACGACGAGGGACACAGAAATAACTTGGTGTCCGTGCGGGAATCCGATTTTGAAGTGTTCCAGGCTCTGGCCAAAGACAGTGAGAACGTGACCAACTACGCGGAGAAGGAATACACCCAGGAAGTGCCCCAGGTGAAGCCTTGGGAGAAGGTATCCGGGCCACCCGTTTTGCCACCCCATTTGCTGCAGGTCATCCTCAACAAAGATACACCGCTTTCGGTAAATATTCCCTCTGTATTGCGAAGTATCGCCCATAATGTTATCTTTTTCTACTCATAGTGCGAGCCCACTCTGCTGCCGGAACCAAACCATGTGATGCTTAACCACTTGTATGCACTGTCCATCAAGGATGGCGTTATGGTGCTGAGTGCCACGCATCGGTATCGCAAGAAGTACGTCACCACGCTGCTTTACAAGCCCATTTAGGCCACTCGGTATTGGTATTTTAGCTGTAGGATCCTGGTTTTTATGAGGGGGTAATCCCGGTGACATTAAATCGATTCGGGAAATACCCCAAGCCCAATACGTCTCGCTTGTCAAATTTACTATAAAATGCAGTGAAAGTGTTTTATTTTTCTCTTTATTAAGCGTTGTATTTTTATTAGTTATAAATATACGGAACTTGTAAAAATATAAGATTATTGCATTGTGTCATAAATATTTGTATTTGAATTTACCACTACGAATTGTAAAGCTTCTTTGCAATTTCAACTTGATATGTCACTAATTTCACTTTCTAATAATAATTTAAGCAACTATGCATATTGACTGACAATTTGGTTCCCTATTCGCTGTCTTAGAGTATAACAACACTTTGGATTTTGATCAATGTTTCATATCACATGTGTACGAAAGTCTTCGCTTACGGAAATCTATCGGAATACATACGCGAACAACTATGTATTTAAGTGGAAATCCTAGTCGGACAAAAACTGAGCAAAAGTAGTAGGCCTCATTCACATCAGCTTGACCTTGTGGTCCAGCTGATCAGCGTCCACCTTCTTGGTCAACAGCAGCGGGGACGAGGAGGCCAACGCCACAGTCTGCTTGGCCAAAAATCGCTCGTGCATCTTGTTGGACGTGTGCTGGAACTCGCCGTCTTCGTCAAACAGCGCCTTGCTGAAGTACTCTGTGAACAGGCGGCCCATGTACTGGTCCTTGGTGGACGGCCACCATCCCTCGAGGAAGCCAATGTGGCCTCCACGTGCCGTAATAATGATGGCCACATGAGTGCACTGGTTGGCCGCCTTGATGGGGATGGCATCCAGTGGCTGGAACGGATCATCAGCAGCACTCAGGCAGAGCAGCGGCACCGAGATGTGGTCCAGTTTGTTGTGCAGCGTGGCATCCGAGTAGTAGTCATTCACATGGGCATAACCGAACTGCTTGGCCGTGAACAGCTCGTCGAACTCCTTGATGGTCTTGCAGCGCAAGATGCGTTGAATGTCGATGTCAGAGTCCTGGTAAATATCCCTGTATATGTCCAGGTGGTTGCGCAAGGTGCGACACAGGCTGGCAGCCAAATGGCGTCCCAGCAGGCTGTTGATCACAGGCTTTTCGATACTGGCACTGCCCTTGTGCACGTCCCAAGGCACCGAGATGATCTTCGCAGCTGAAAGAAAGCTCCGGGCCTCGTCGCTCTTGCGGGCCAGATAGTTTCCCAGGATCAAGCCACCCATGGAGATTCCAGTGGCTCCCAGCTTACATTGCTCGGGCAGGGTGCGACGCACATGCTGGACGACCTCGCACAGATCCTCGCAGTTGGCGGCGCAGTAGAGCCGAGGGGTTTTCAGCTCGATGCCACCGAGTCCGCGATTGTTGAACACCACCACTCGCATTCCAGCCTGCTGGGCGGCAAAGACCAGGCATTTAATATACTCAGCCTGCGACTCACCGGTCAGGCCCGGCAAGATGAGGATGCATGGAGAGCTGGCCTCACAGCCCTCCTCCATCCAGTCCAGAGCCACCTCACCGCCATCCTTCAGCGACAGGATCTCGCGACGGTAGTTGACGTGCGGCAGACTCTTGGAGCGCAGCAGGCTCGCAAGGACGGTCTGGGCACGGCTTTCCACACACCAAAAGGTGGGCCAATACTTGTTCTCCAGCGTCGGCACCTTGCGGATCAGGTACTGCTTGAACGGCCCGTCCGAACAAGCGATAATCGGTCGCTGTAATTACAAGCCCAATTTGGCGATTAGTCACGCACCGGACATGATGCAATCGCTGTATTACACTCACCTTCACCACCTGGATTAGGTAATAGACGACATAGGCCACCACCGCCATGCCCAAGACGTGGAGGCGCGGCAGGTTGGACAGGTACGCGTACATCGAGTAAAACATGGCGTCGCGCTCCGAATGAAGACTCCGTACTGGCAATTTGGAACTTTCTGCTGCCCGGGAAAGCGAGCTGAAAGAGCGAGCAAGGCAAAAATGAAATGATTTACAGCGCAGCGCGACTTGTTAGCGGTATGAATGGGCTATTTTGGTCTAATAAGTACAAGAAGGCATATCTAATCTCCGCGCGCTAATGTATGCACATGGATTCCGATTGAACGAGCGGCAGTCCGTATCAAAGGCAGACGACACACGCCCTGGAAAGGGTGCAGGCGGGACGGGTTCAGGTACACTTGGTTCGCTTATGGCGCTTATCGCTAACTCACAGCAGATCTCGACGGTGGGTTTGGGCTGGTTTCTGGTGCTGATAGACGCCTCTTCCGGCGGACAGGCAGCGGATATCGTGACCCGGGCCAATGAGCTCGGACACGGAGCGGTAGATGGCCAACTTGTGGCCGGTGGATGGACCACGGACAAGAGCGCACAGCATGGCGACTCTAAACTAACGTCTATAACTATAATAGTGTGCTAAAACCGAGGGTTTACTGTCCGGGGGGCTCTGCCGATTGTGCTGTCTGGCATTACGTTCCAGAATTTTTGGGTGCTTACCTTGAAAAGAGGGCGAAAACAAAAGAATAAATATAAATTTAGACAGGGCGACTTAAAAAAAAACCTGTGACCGGGCTGACACAAATCGAAACTACGTCCGCAGTGGACTGATAGTATCTGAATATTGGCTTGACCCCGGCTTTCGGTGTCGTTTTCGGTTTCGGGTTCTCCTCGGCGTCATCACGTGCAGCAACAAAACAATGGGCGTGAGCGGGTGGTGAGCGGTGTAGATGGTGTTCTATTGATTCGACTGGTGGGTGCAGGTAATTACCGTGCCAAGTATGACGGAATCGAATTCGAAATTATAGTATAGTAATTCGCGGTCGCAATTCGTAGATCTGAGTACAGGAATTTTTCAAAAGGCAAACTGTTTCGGTTACACGCACTTACGTAATATCGTTAAAAATATTATTAATTTTTTGGCGGCTGCAGAGAGGGGAGAACAAAACCTTGAACAAAACGTCTGGGGTGCAAGGAAACTTGAAAAAACTATGAAGGCCGCACACTGCCGAAAATGTAAACACACCGTGGGACGCCAAATCAAAAAATGTGTGCAGTAGAGTGACCAGACTACGTAAAGTAGTCGGACTTGGTGGAAGGCATCGATGTTGCCAATTTCGATGGTATCGAATTAATATCGGTTTTGTTCCACCCCGAACGGACGTACTGTTCGCGATTTTGTTGTACGAGGTGTTTTTGTTCTGTTTGCTTGCATAAAACTGCGGGTTCCAAGTGAATATCAATTGTTGTGGCCTGAAAATACCAGAAAATTAGTGAGCAGTGGTCCCCATTCCCTAGCAAGACCAAACAAGTGCGAGAAAAACAACGCGAACGACGGAAAGAAACCAATGACGTCGCGAATCTGAGGCGACAAAGAGCAGTTGGAGGAAAGTGGAGGACGTAGTACACCCGTATTGTGCCAGAAAAATCAGTATTATCCGTATTAGCAGCCCGGATTAAACACAAGTCAAACGAACATCCCCCACTGACCGAAACATGTGCTAGACCTTGTCGAAATGGGATCGCGTATCAAGTGAGTATGCCGCCCAGTTCCAGTTGGTGGCTGCAGTGGGCGTTCCGCTCCACTGGCCGCTGGCGGAGCGCTTTTACTCCCACGAGTCATCGCGAATTTCCCGTTCCACCTCCTCCTCCTCCTCCTCCTCACCAGAAATGACGTGAAGAAGCTCTTCGAGTTCTGGTGTGAGGTCTCGCTGACGCCGGGATTGGAGAGGGGCACGAGTCCCAGGAGCGGTGGTCCGGCCGCACCCGCCGGCGTCATCGTGGAGAGCTTCCCCGAGGGATTCCGCGACAAGGAGGTGCTCACCGGCATCCCATCATTCGCCTTTCCCTGCGATACAGCAAGGTGCGTATGCAGGAGCGGGTTACCATCTGATCCTTCGCCCCTATTCCGGACAGTGGTTTTTAGACAGCCAGACGATATAAACTCGAAACTGAAACCGCGTAAGGGGACCACATCCCAATTTAAATGTGATTATCTTTAAAAACAACAAATTTATACTAAAGTTATAAAACTTTGATATAATATTTGAAAATTTTTACTTAGGGAAAAAAAACCTCTTAAAATCATGTATTTTAAATCAACGATGCAAACCAAATTGAACTGGTCTAGCCACAGCATATAATTGTGCGTATGAGCAATTTCGAAACGAAAACCTTTGGAAAGTTTCCAATCGCATACAAACAGATGGACTGATGATGCTGATCAGCAATATCTTGACTTTATAGGATCGGAAATGGGATTAGTCAGAGGGGGGCGTCCGTTTTATAAATAATATGCAGCCCCAGCAGACGCGATCGTCCACAGTCCATAGCCAGACGGAAAGAGGGTTCCGCCGATGAGTCACCACTCGACCCGACCACTTCCACCAACCAACAACAGATAGCTTGTCCATGAAACGAATAACCTGTTGTGCCGTTTCTGTTTCTGTTGCTGTTTCGCTTTCGGTGTTTGTTTACACAGCGAGTTCGCGTAATGAACTGTATTATTCAATGGGCATTGTTCGACGCAACTGGCTAAGCATTTCCTGGAGCGCCTGGAACTGTATCAATTGGCTCCTTCGCCACCTGGTTAGTCATCCGGCCGCCCCCAGACTCATCCCATTCGCTT
This sequence comes from Drosophila kurseongensis, assembly GCA_018153305.1. Lineage (NCBI taxonomy): Eukaryota > Metazoa > Arthropoda > Insecta > Diptera > Drosophilidae > Drosophila > Drosophila kurseongensis. The sequence goes on along the minus strand of JAECXX010000004.1, from coordinate 14,378,684 downwards.
ATCTGCACATTCGCTTATCCGTGTAAATCCCCGAACTCGAAGCTTGATGAACCATCGGAAAAGTAACATTGGCGATTAATTAACTTTTTGCTGCTGGAATTTCAAAGTTTGTCTGCAAGATTATTTTATTACAGAGAAAAATTGGTTTGACCTCAGAGCTTATCGGCGTTTGACTGGTAGAAACTACGCCGAGTACCGTTGTTCATATTTAAGGAGAGATTTTGTTTACTCATATACAATTGTGGTTAAAATTATAGCCTCCAAGAACTGAATCATATATTAGCTGAACTTATAAATATTAAGATGATATATCGTTTTTAGTCACCTACTTCTGCCATCAGAATAATTATAACCAATCAAAATCAATTCAAATTATTTTATAAATATTAACTCATATATATCTATTTTGGCAAACTAAAAAGTTTTAAATTTGTATTTCAAAATTTGAACAAACAATTGATAAAATTATTCATACAATTTTTTTAATAACCTGTCACTTTAATTCAAAACCAATGAAATCCAGCCGTTTTCACTTTATTAGTTTGCAGTACAAGTTTAGATTTTAGGTCAAACATTTTCAATAAATTTTCAAGACCGAATTCCGTATGCTCTTATCTTGACCGCAACTGTATATTTAGGCACAGGCCCGCGATAAGGAACTTCAAGTCCAAGTCAACGTCCCAACCTCCCCAGATAGCCCTCCCTCTTCCTCCCCAATCCGCCTCCATTTCCTCGAGCTGTAGGAGCACCCGTATCAGCTGCGGATTCGGCGTAGTCCGCCGCCTGACTTTGCATATTAAATTGAGTAATGACACGATCCGAAACACTTAGATCTAACGACTTTATGTAACTCGGGGCAAAGAGAAAAAAACCGAAGCTGAAGCCGAACAATATGCAAATCTGTGGACAATGGGAAACGTGCCCGGGTAATAAGACTGCGCCGTCATTGTTGCAAAATTGCGATTTATTTAATTTGTTAAATGCGAATTCAACACAATAATTAATGCGGACAACGAGTCGCATAAAAGGCAAAAGAAAATAAATAAAAAAAATGCCTAAAACTAGACATGGGAGCTTAAGAAAAAGATTTACAAGGGGAAATAAAAAACATTTCCCTTCACAAGAAATTCCCACCATAAACGTTAAACAACTGTTGAATCACCAGAGAGGAATATAGTGCATTCAGTATCGTTTGTCAATGAGTGGCCAACTAAAACAATATTTTGAAATCAGGATATCAAAACAAGTTGTTTACTATTACTGTGTACCCTGCCATATTTGTTAGAGTATTCCACAATGAGGCACTGGAAAATCGCAGAAAGTGGAGCGGAAAGAATAATAAAAATCGGAATGATTTGTATGCTTTTATAATTAACCCTGAATTCATTAGGCAAGTTTGTTGGCGTCTTGTTTCGTCACTTTACGACTTAGTATCATAAGTCGTGCGAAAAATCACATTTATTTGGGTTAAGAGTTTAAAGTGAAGAGGAACTTGTAGCGTTACTCACTGAAGCTCGCACTTGGGGAAATCCGTGGCCTATCACATCCATCCATAGTTGATTGCAAAATTAAATTTACACATTGGGTATTTACAAAAATGGAATAAATCCGTTTAATAATTTTAAAATCCCACTTAAAAATATTTGGTCGAATTTGAATCGACTTCTTAAACTTACGATTTGATTTGTGACTCACTTTGTTTTGTAAAAAGTAAATTCATCATTAAATAATTTGTTTAAAGCTAAACGTATTACTTTTATTTTGACCGCCAGTTTACTTTTAATATACATGGTCATTTTTGTGGTCAGTAGGTAGCTCTATTGAACATCAATAGTACATCATGCATAACATTGGGCTACGCATGATGAACAGGGCCATTCAATGCGTTGCCGGAACGAATGTAACTTGGACAGTACGGAGTTTAAACTTTGTATATTATTTTAGCAATACTATCAATTGGTACGATTAAAATCATTTCTCTCTATCGATAAACAGCACCTCGGTGCAGACGTATTCCTTTGTACACACCACCGGCGACTCGAAATGGCGATTTGGCTTCTGTCGTCAAGATCCCAAGACGAACACGGCCATGGTGCTGATTACCTACCTGCCGTGGCACGACACCTTCCTAAAGCTACTACCCATTCTCGCCGAGCTGAAGCGGACTGATTCCAATGGCTTCCGTGTCTTCCTGTCCGAAGCCTACAACCAGGGAGTTCCGGAATCGGGTGGCCACCTAAAAGTCTATTATAACGCTGGGCAGAGTGTGAGTAGAAAATCTGGGATAATTCCTGATTAAATCTTAAGCCAATTGCCGTTTTTTACCTTAAACAGCGCTTTGTTTTTGAGCGTCCCCTGCAGTTCCAGTTGCCCAGCATGCCAGAAAATGTGAGTTTCTAGGTGATATATACCAGCCGAAAGCGCAACTTAAAACACACTTTTTTCGATAGCATAACTTGAATTTGTACTACAACTTTGTGGAGCCCAAGGAGATGATTGCCGTATTTGCAGCCATGCTGGCCGAACGTCGAATTATCTTCACCTCACGACACCTGGACCGGCTGTCCTCGTGCATCCAGGCGGCGAACGCATTCCTATATCCCATGGTCTGGCAGCACATATTCATCCCAGTGCTGCCGTGGGAGTTCAAAGACTACCTGGGTGCGCCGATGCCATATCTGATTGGTGTGCCAGAACCAGTGCTCGAAACTGTAAGTTGGACTAACTAAAGTTTCGGTTAAGGCTGCAGATACTCATGATTTCCTTTCTCGACCAGGTGACCAGCGATGAGCTGGGTGAAGTTGTGATCCTGAACTGTGATACGAAAATATTCGAAAGCCCATTCGACGATGTGCACAATCTGCCGACGGAGATTGTCTCGCAGCTTAAGAAGTATCTAAATCATACGCATGACCATATCGGCGACCGGATCTCTAAGATCTTCCTTAACGCACTGGTGCAGCTGATCGGTGGCTATCGGGATGCAGTAGAGTACCACGAGACCAGCAAGACCTTCAATTCCCAAAAATTCATAGAATCTCGGCCGGCACATCTGCGCCCCTTTCTTGCCAAAATGATGGATCTGCAAATCTTTGCGCAGTTCATAGACGATCGCCTAAAGATGCTCAACAGCGGACTCGGCTTTTCCGACGAGTTCGAGCTGGAGACGGTACGCTATGCGGAGAAGAAGAAACGAGGCCGCAACTACACCATCATGAAGAACCTGAAGGACAAGGTGAGCCGAGGAAGCTAGGACTGCGTCACCAGCGGTGGCCCAATGCTGTTTACCTAACCCTCATGGTGTCACATCCGCCCCACACCACCACCATCATCCCTCTCAGTTGAATGGCTTGGAGGGGACCTGGGAACAGGGCTTGCATTTCGTTACCGCCTCTTTCTGCGCTGACACCCGCTAACCCAATATACTCTTAAGTTACTTTTACCACCTGCCACCCTTATGATCTTCTTTTATCTGATTTGATTTAATCTATTCCACAGTATGTGCGCAGTTTGTCCCAATTGGTTGCCAAGAACAATATGTAGACTGCCAACCATGCCAAAACCACCAAAACCAAATACCAATATAAACGAGTAGAATGTAAATTCCCACACACCTTATTTGCAATGTTAGTTCAAATGATTTCTTATTTCTACGCAAACGAATTATTTAACGTCTTAACAAGCAACTGCACCAAATAATTTATGTTGCCATAAACTAAAAAAAAACGTCTAAATGTTTCTTGATCCATTTCAAATTAATATCTGTCAATTTATGAGTTTTATGTTTTAGTTAGTTAATTGTTTATTATTTTTTTTCTTTTTTTGTCGTTCAACAAACAAAATCTAAAAATTACTTTCAAATCAAAATTGAACTTATCAGGCTGAAATAATAAGTAACATTGATTAATTGGTAATGGAGCCATGTATTTAAATGTAAAACAAGCTTCTATACTAACATATTAGCTTAATCAATTGCCTAGATCGGTGAAATGCTTTTATACACAAACATTTTGTTTCTACACTAGCAGTGCAGGTGTACATAAATCCAAAGTCGAAATGCAAAGTTACTTAACATCTAGTAGATCAGTAGCTTCTGGACTAATCCATTTACGTACTAACATTCTCTACTCTAAATTCATGGCCTTTAGCTGTGATATCGTTTGGAACGCACTCCTTGATCGCAGATTATAATCACCGCCTCGACATGTCAAGCCCCATTGCCCCAGTGATCCCCAGTACCCAGTACCCATTACCCGAATCAGCATTGTCATCGTAGCCATTAAGTGTAGTTAGCCGTAGCTTAAATAACACGCTGGTCGTTCTGCGCATCTCATTCACACCGTATCTCGCCTGTATCTTGTGTGTTTCTCTTCCATATGCCGCTTGGATCGCTCATCCTACACTCCTCTGTGCTTTCTGCTCTCGCTGCGGTTGTGCCCAATCGTTTTATGATCAAAACATGCGTCTGTCTAACCATTGCAGACTAATCCGGCTGTAAAGTCTGCCGTCAAATCGGTGAGTGGTCCAGTCCCCGTTGAATGCCCCAAATCTGTGTTGTTCCCCGAGCGCTTTTGTGTATCTGTACAGGTTGTGGAAGGATGCAACAACTAATATAATTTTCTATCCCCTCGATTCAGGTGAAGGAGGGCTCGAGGGGCATGAAAACCGCCTACAAGGGATTTAAGACAAAGCTGCGCGAGAACGGCAACCAGTTCGGCGGCACACACTTCCACTTTGGCCTGGGATCGCCGAACCACTCGGATCGTCCGGACGGTGCCAGTGGAGGATACGTGCGGGGTGGCAAGGCCATTGGAGCGGCCCACCACTCGGCGCCCAGCTCGCCAGTGACCAGCAAGCGACTTGATGGGATTGCCTCCGTCACGGGAAGCAGCGGCAGCGGCGGATCCGGCGCCAGGGAGCCGAGAGAGTTCCAGCGCCGCGGCCCCATCCCGCTGGCCATGTCTAGCTCGAGCAGCCACATTCAGCCGAACGGTCATGCGTACGGTGCGGGTGCTGGTGCTCATTATGGTCATCACCTCGCTGCGTCTCCTGTTGTTAGCTCGGCGAGTTCGCTCTGCTCATCTTCGGAGATGAATCTGTCGCAGGAGCTGCAGGACCATCCGCTCTTCAAGACGCCTGCCGTGGACCGCAGTGTAAGTAGTCTGGTGCGGGCGTACGAGCTTCGGCTGCAGCAGCTCCAGTAATTGGTGCGCTCCAGTGCAGACGTTCACATGCTTGCCGCTAAGCTTAATCGACCACTCATCTCGATGTGCTGTGAATTTATGTTGTTCTCATGCTCTTCTTGTTTTTGTTTCCTTGTCTGTGTCGTGTCTGTGTCCAACTGTATGTCGTCATCGATCGATCGTCTGGCCCATGTCTCATGCCCACAAACACCCCACACACCACACCACCCCCACACACCGATATAATCAATCACACTCGTCTCACATTCGCACCCACCACCCCCATTCCTGGCATCGTCCATCGGCCCACGCAGCTTAAGCCGAACGCAGAGCACAGGCGAGGAGGAGCACCGCCGGCCCGCCCGCCTCCTCCGCAATCGACGCCCGCCTCCTACTACAATCATCCGTACGCCGCGCACCCGCACGTGGAGACGAAGCCACCGCGGCACACCTCCACGCCCACCAGACCGCGCCAGCCCCTGCCCACCGCCGACTCCAGCAACTTTGACAGTCCGCCGGACGTACAATCGCCGCCGATCCCGCCCCGGAGGCAGGGTAGCTCCAACGCCATAGTAGCGGCCACCGCCGCCGCTGTCAGCGCGGAGATCAGTAAGCTGGAACGTAACTGCTGGCGGGACGAGCCCACCGGAAACGAATCAGTGCGCAACTCGAACACATCGTCGTCGTCGGCCACGTCATCCTGCTCTTCGGGCGCCTCCTTTGTGACGGCGGCGTCGACGTTCTCGCACTTAAATGTCTCCGATCCGCCCGTACCGACGCCGCGGGCCAAGAGAGAGGTACACCAGCTGCGACGTTAATTAACTAAGCCCATCCTGGTTGTGGTCTCCCAGTCAAAATCACACTAACACACATCAAGGGCCCTCATGTAGCCTCCCCCCAAATATTTAAACTAACGTCATTCAACAGTTGAAGATCCCTTATCAAATAGATGGCATTGTTTATTTCATACATTGAATACAGTAGTGAAAGATAGTAGCTTGTGATCCATCATAATCATTCGTTTTCCCTGAAATTCATTACCTAAATTTGTATCCCCATTGTTTCATAAAAAGGCGTCACACATTTTTTATAGCATACTTATTTGCTTTTACCAAATGGGGATCCATTATAAAAACCCAGTTTAAGAACTAATCACGTGTTATAAAAACTACAGGAATTTATATTTGATTCACTAACAGGCTTCTTAAAAAATATATGGGCAAGTCCGATATAATATCTTTCCGGTGACTTAAATAATGTTTAAACTTTATTTTTATCCTGATATTTTTGTTCATTGACATTCTATCATTTCATTGTTTAGTCATTAATCTACATCTACTGCACCCATTGTAGTTTTCAACCGTATTTAGATGCTTGTAAACGCTATGAAGTAACTCGAGTTGAATGTATGTTGCAATAGGCACCGTAGAATCCAAGAACCTCACGCCCAAAGCTTTCTAACAACCCGTACCTCTGTGCCTCCCCAACCCGCAGCAGCACCAGCCCCTGGAGGACAGCATGAACGATCTGATATCGCTGGACGATAGCAACAACACCAGCTTCGACCTCGAGGACTTCGATCCGCTGAATCAGAATGCCCGGCCGCTGCCGCCGCTAAGCAAGGCGTTCGGTAAGAAGTCCAGCACACTGCCCGCTGGCGTCAACAGCAGTGTAGTGGCGGCCAGCGTCAGCAATCCGCTGTATCCGTACTTTGCCCCCAAGCACATGGCCACGGTGGCAGCGGTGACGGGACGGACGCCTCCGATGCACCCACCGCCCCACAACCAGCGCAATACCATTGCCGTCAAGCCCGATGACGACTTCGAGCTGCTTCGCAAGTACGGGCTGGACCAGTTTACCTTGAATTCCAACGGGACGGAGAAGCCGCAGCAGCTCACCACCGGAAAGGGCATGAACAACTGGACAACGTTCGACTAGGGGGATAGGGACTGGACACAACCCGCTTCAAATATGATACCAAAATAAGTGTGATTAATACATTGTGTTGTAAATAGATAGGACAGTTAGGCAGAATCAAGGAAAGAATACCGATGACAGTAAAGTAACCCTTAAATAACCAACATTGTATGTCTACCGTAGTCAGTTAGTTTTCTTCAGTGGCCCGTTTAGCAAAGGATCAAAGTAAAACGCTTGTTTGTGTAAATAACTGTTTAGTGAAGGGTTTTAGCATTTTGCATGAATCGGAACTTTCGCAAACTACATATACATATTGTACACTGGACTTCCAAATCAAAAGACACGAGAATCTAGAGTAGAATGATTATAAGCCAATTAGCCTAACAAATTACCAATAAAATGCAAATAAACTCGAGTTCGTATATTTGACATAAAAGGTTTTGCTTTCACAAAAGTTTTAACCGAATTATAAAAGTCTGTTATTCCGAGCAATAACCCTGCAGATAATGCAGTAAAATTCGAATATTTTTTAGAAAGTGACAAATATATATTTAAAGTGAAATACCCTCTCAGGAGTATAAAAAATCATGATTAAGGGATAATCTACTGATCCTTGGCTTTGTTCTCGGCCATGCAATTCAGGATGCGGGTCTGCAGGGCCCGTGCACCCTTGAGATTAATGTCCTCGTTGTCCGGCAACAGTTTCTCCATGCGTTCCATCCAGGCCTTTGTCTGCGGGTACTTCTCGCGCTCCACTGGTATGAGCAAATCCAGAGTCACCAGTGTGGTGTGGATAGACACATCCGCCACACTCAGTTCGTTGCCTACCACGAAGCTGCCTTTCTCCAGGAAGTGCTCCAGATCAGCGTAGGCATTATGGCAGAGGGTCAAAGATCGGGGGTTGAACTCCCCTTCTCCGCCGTATATATTCCGCGCTACAATGTCCTTGACTACCTGGAAGAGCACTCCATTCTCGTAGTGCATGCGGTGGTCGATGTGGGCTCGCCTCTTCAGATCCTGCGAATACAGCTGGTCGTTTTTGGCGTACTTGGCCACCAAGAAACATACGATGGCGTGGCTATCTACGTAGACCTCGCCATCGCTGTCCACAAACACTGGTATCTGGTGCTGAGGGTTTAGCTGCGAAAAGAGAAGTTTATGAAAAGAAGTTTACGATTGTAAAGATTCTACAAACCTTTATAAACTCCTCACTCAGGTGCTCCTTCTTGGCAAAATCAACGGGTCTGAAGATTTGAATTGAGCAGTCATTAGGCATGTTGAAAAGGATCTCTAACCTACATATTTACTTGAGGTCCAGATCCAGGCCGATTAGTTTGGCTACCAGGATGCAAGCTCTGGCCGGAGGGCTGAATAGGGCGTAATACAACGTTGGCTTCGACATTCTCCCAAAGAAATCACACAACAAATGGCGATCAAGGTGAACAAGATGCCAAACGCATGGGTGTAAGGTAGAAGGGGGATTTAAGAAGCTAACTTGACCTTGGTTACTTAAAAATATCCAATGAAAGTTAGGATATTCTATTTATTATTTAGTGAATAATTTGTTGATTTGAAGTTTGGTGTTCAAAAAATATTTTGAATGTTAAAAAAATTCATAGTTTTTAAAGTTATCTCCACTGAGCAATGAAAACGAATTCACAAATTTAAAAGAAAACCTTTGCGCCGTTTTTGCCAATGTTGCTTGTACTTTAAAGTTGTATAAATTTTGCAGTTTAATAGTAAAAGAAAATGTTTTGTTTTCTTAATTAAAACATTTGCATCAATCATTCTTTTTTAATTTAGCAATTCAAAAACCAAACAAAATCGAACTACCTCAAAAACTTGTTGTTTTAAGTTTCTATACTAATTGACTACGGCCATGGCCAAAAGTAAAAGTACATTTGGGAATGCCAACCTGTGGCGATGCCAAAGCAGCTGATGCGCGGGGAATTCAAAAGGCCTCTACTAAAAAAATCCAGCTTTATTGGTGCAGTACTTAGGTCTAGCTATTTATTCGTTTCTTATCTTACCTTAACGAATACTTTTTACGAACTACGCGGAAATGTAACATACTTAGGTTGCTACAAGATATTCAACGAATTGTGGCGCAATATAAAATACGTTTAATAGGCCAAGTCTAATTCTTTGGGGACGCCAACGGATATCGAAGGCCCTTACTTGTAAGATCGAGCGGCGGCGGGCTATGGCGAATCTAAAAGTTCAATTACGGAATCCTCTTTGACCTTAGCCGCAACATTTCCGTCTATATCCTCTGCAAGTAAAAAAAAAGGATTCGGGTGGGCTCAATTAAAAACGGGATGTTAAATTAAAAATCGGTATAAACTTAACAGAACTTGACCCCCGTTGGTAAATAAAACAACAGGCCTTGGTTGAAAGTTGTTTAATAATATAGTTAAAGTACACATCTTCTTGTACATTGATTTCATATTTGTTCATTCTGATATTTAAAGGGTTTGGCATCAAATCAAAGTCAAAGCATTGTTAAATTTAAAATCATTTTCTTAACATATAAATCCGTGGTGGTACGGTTTGAGCTTAAATAAACGACCATGGTCCGGAGGGCCTTAGCAATCGAGTGTCTAGCTTGATGCATAACTAATCCTCCATTTTTCAATCGATTTTCATCAATAAAAACGCATTCATTTGTAGCCATTAGACATGATAATTTAATGCAAATTCGCCCTGACTTGCAACACAATATAAATACGCACACGCGGGCAGCACCCTCCACTCCACACCACTCTGCCTGCCTCAAATCCATTCAGTATCCATAGTTCAACTAAAATAACTTAACTAACTTAATTGTCGGTGTCGCGGCTGGCTGCCGCCTCGCCTGTCTCCTCTCTCGCCTCGTGCATAGGAATAGGAATACGGCCAACTTGCATTGGCAGAACTTAAGATTAACATCTGGTTTAGGTGTACGCTTAGTTGTTAAGTTAGTAATGCGTAGGGCGATTAATTTCTCCGGGCTCTCCGCTGTGATCAATCAGCAGCTCGCTTCGATTGCAAAAGAATAATAAATTAATTGTGTTTCCTATGGTAATTACTAATGAATGCTGGTGCTAGTTTGTGTAATTGTAATATCTAGGATTATTTTAGTTGGTGTGCGGGGTGTGGTCAGTGTGTTTTGCTGAGGACCCCGGGTTAAGCGTAACACAACTACTCGAGACGACACAGAAACGAAAGACACAGGACATAATCTAGATGGGTGAGCCAACTGAAAGGGGCAGCAACAATCTGGCCGATGGGGAAGCAGCACCTGCCACTGGGGACATGGGGACCCGCTCCTATAAAGCATGTCTGTTCTGCCTGCGTCCTGCAACACAAGAATTACAAGCATCAGTTGGTGGGTCGCGATTGAGAGCGGATGAATGATGAGGTGACTGCGTTTGGAACTCCGAAGAATAGCCTCTGAGGTAAGATCTGGCCTTGTGCCACCGGGAGAGGAACGGAAAACAGAAACTGGGCTAGCCAAAGCAAGGATCATGGGGGTGAGGTGCGGGCCGTGAGATGTGCGGTGGGATGCGTGGGATGTGGGTCCTGCCTAAGGGCCGGCATTCTGACCCTGGCCGGAGGATGCCGTTGCAGCTGCAGCAGCCGCAACCGCAGCCAGATCCAATAGTTGGAAGTGCTTTTGATCCGCGACCGCAGCAGCCAGGGATTCCAGGAGAGAGGCATGAACAGCTGCAGCCGCCGGCTGCTCGTGCTGTTGCTGCTGCAGCTGCTGCAGATGCTGGTCTAAGACTGGTTGCATCTCTGGCGATTGGCGACGGGCCTGCTGTTCTGGGGATTCTACGAGTTTCATCGGCGGCAGCATGGACGGGTCACACAAAAAGATCAGGGTAAGAAGAGAAAGAGAGAGAGAGAGAGAAAGAGAAAAGACAAAGAAATGCACAAGTTACTTTAATTAGTTCAATAATTATCATCATATCAACGCGAAGTTAACACAATAGAAATCGAAAAAAAAGGATCTCTAACCAAAAAACCTTCACTAACGATCTACTATGATTTATTAGCACATTACTTAAAATAGAATTACATTTCGTGGAATAATTTAGAATCGGTGACAACATAAATACAAATCAAATGAAGAAAAAACAACAACAGGTGGTTGTAAAACCGAGAATTAGGCTTAAAACTGCTTATACCACATTTGGGCGCCTGGAGCTGCCTGGCTTAGGTTTTCTGTAAGAATATACAGATTAAAGTATGGGTTTCTTGGGCACCCGAGCCCACCAATGTTCGACGGGAAAACCTACCGTGAGCGCAGCCAAATTTGCAAGTCAACACGCCGATAAAGCACCTCTGTTGTCTTAGGTTTCTTAAAAACATTACCATCTACAATACAAGCAACGAAAGCGGAAAATAATCAAAAACACAAGTCCTTTTCCAGCCTTCCTATGCAGTGGAGTAGGATTTCTTTGTCTACTTAGCCTAAAGTCGTGGCTAGGAGATTCAATTAAGTTTAAGAACTCTTTTGAGTCAAAGCAGATTTTGACGCAGGCAATTCAAACACAAAATCTCTACAAAATGCCATACTAATAGTTTTGAAAAATTTTTAAATATAATGCTACAAATTTGTATATAATTGGATAAATTTGAACTGGGTACTCCAACTAAAATCGAATGAGGGACCTAAAATTATAAAGGAGTGTAGGACCTATATAAGTAGATTCGAGAAACAATCTGTAATGAGAAAATTTAAGCCGTAGCATTCTTTTAAAATTTCGAAATTCCCTTCGCAGGGAATGAGTATAGCATTTAAACCTATGCGTTAAGCATATAAAAACACTTTTCGAATTCTTTATCTGAATATTGTCAAATCATGCACCAAAAGCAGTATTTCTATGCTGCTTTGCGAGATAAATTGTTATATACATGAAAACGGAAAACGAAACTGTCATGGGGTGAAACTTGAGCGTGGGAGGATTCCATCTCTATGCTTGTTGCATTAGGGTGAGTGAGTCTGTGGATGTGAATGGGATGTGTATGGATTCTTATGTCTACTTTAACCTATGGTCTACAATCAGCACTTTGTAAACTTATAAGGGATTCTTGGCTATACAGAGTTATAATTGATTTACTGGCTTATTGCAAAAATGGATCCAACGTACCGGATTGCTGGGGCTGCTGTGCCGGCGTGTAGGCACGTTGGCCGCCACCGCTGCCGTTCGACGTGGAACTGGCGACGGCTTGCTTGGCGGGAGGACGACGCTTGGCCAGAGGCATGTCGTCGTCAGAGTCGCTCAACGTCAGATCAACCTGTTGCATCGACGGAAGACAATCATATTGTAGCAGAATTTGATAAAATATGTAAGCTCACAACTTACAGTTTCACTGTTTGACGTGGATGTTGGCTGATCGTCCGGTGCTGGGGACAAATCGCTCTTTACTGGTTTGGCATCGTCCGAGATAAGCTCTATAACAACAACAAAGGCCTAATTAATATCAATGAACAGAACAGGCAGCGTTGTGGGCGCTCACCTATATCGTCCGATATGACCTCAACCTTCTGCACTGGCTTTGAGGGTGTGTCTAGGATCTGCGCCTCGCTCCGCAATCCTGGTGTGCTCCACGACCCATCCTGGTGCAGTTGGATCTCGGTGTCATCGCTTTTTAGAAGCGACGAGCCCAACACTTCCTGGAAGTATCTGTGGAAAAGATGGGAAATCAATTACTTTCAGGTGATTCACGATTTGGCATCCGCATACCCATCTATGACTAGGTTGTCGTAAATGGCCGGCTTGTCACAGACGGGACAGTTCCAGGTTGGTTTGCGCTCGTTCATTTGCAGGTAGAGACTGGCGTCGAAGCACTGCAGGTGCGAACAAGTTGAGGCTCGGCACGGCAGCAGCATCTTCATCTTGCCCAGCGGGCAGTTGAGTGACACTTTAAGCATAGTGGTGGCTATTTCGCAGTCGGCATCCTCCGTCAGCTTTTCTTTGACTAAGAAGAAAGTATTTATAAACAAGGATACACAACTTGGTAAGCGGAAACATACTAAGGCCGCGGGTGTAGTCAGCCGGCTTCACGCCCTTGGTCTTCATTCGCTGCAAGAGTTGTGCGGAGGTGAGTTTTTTCACCAGGTAAACGGCCAGGCAGTAGCTGCGCGTGTAGTCCGGACACCACTGCACCATAATGGTGTTGGTGACGGTCGGCGACAGCTTTACATTAGAGGTGACGTTGACGGGGCGCGGCGGCCGTTTGGGCTCCACATTTGGTCGGTTTGTAGGAATGACATTCTGTCGGTGATTGTGGATTAGGAGGTGTCATTCGGTCCTGGCTGGACTATCGGTAGATACTCACTGGCAGCTGACACAGCTTGTTGTTCACCTTGACATTGACGTTAGGCGGAAAGCAATCCTCCTGGTCGCACGAGGTCTCCACCAGGCAGAATCGCAGTTGTACCTGGATGGCGTGCTCCACCTTGGAGCTGTTGCGAATGTCGCGATTGGACGCTATTTCAGTGGCTTGCTGGGGCGTGAGTGTGAAGTAGAAAGGCACCTCTTGGACGCGCTGAGTGTTGCGTGGGACCAGCGTCGAAGGCTTGATCAGTGTGCCGAGGACATCGTAGAAGGCTAGCTTCTTCAGCCGCACATCGGGATGGATGGGCAGCTGGCTGTTGATGCTGTGTGTGTGAAGGAAAGGTGCGCCGCCGACCACGTTCATCTGGCCTCCGGGCACCTGGACGCCCGGACCGCCCCCCACGAGGCCCACCGGATTCTGCTGCACGCTGGGCGGCAACTGGATGTGGGAGTACATCCTGGTTGGGTCGATGTACTGCAGCGTGGCGCTTTGCTCCTGCACGGACTGGGCGTAGACTTCCTGGACCTTCGGGGCGAGCAGATCCAAATTGGTGCGCAGGAACGAGAGGATGCGGCTCTGCAGGTCGGTTTTTCGTCCAGCGAAGGAGATGTTCAGAAACGACAGAATTTTTTGCAGCTCGACCACTCGGAGCATCTGCACCATTTGCTCACATTCCTGCAAGGAAGCCGAACACAAAAAAAGGGTAAGAAAAATTGGCAAGATAGTTGTAACCAAATAGCGGGACTTCACACCAAGCCCAGGCACACACACACAAACGCACAGGCGCTCACTATGTGCGAATATCGCGTTTTCGCACATTTGTATACATTTGTATGTACCCGTGCGGCTTGGTAAAATTATAAATCGGATTTTTGCCTTTTCAGCCAATATCTTGACATCCGGAAAAGTATTAGCTCTACAAATTTTATTTTTGTCAGACTTTGGCAGGTCCGAATTTCTCGCATGCCACCAAACCATTACCTAGCTACTCAAACATGGCGTTCAATATAGAGCCTTATTGCATTAAACCGATCCGCTTTTAATGGCTTATAAATCAGGCGAACAGACAAATAAGCTAGTGCAGGCACCACAAAACCCGGTTTCTTTTTTCGCAGCTGCTATAAAACAAACGGCCGCAAAAATGCCTTTTTTGTCACACGAATTTTTTGTTTTGTCCGCACGGTCTGAAGAAATATGGCGGACGGCAGTGTTGCAAATCGCCGGCAGGCTTCTCTTTTGCGGCGGCTGGGTTGCCCTCCCACTCGGTGGGGGGCAGCCACACTTTTTCGCTGTGGTCACTCTGGCCGTCAATGGATCCCATATTTATGGAAAAATCTTTGAGCTGAATGAAAAGGGGTCGGCAGAAACGCACCTTGTATTTGCCCGCATCAAAGGGATTCACTGCTATTGGCGCTGAAGATGTTGATTGGTGGCCGGAGCTCGAAGATGTTGCGGCATTTTCCGCCTGCGTGCGCGCCGTCTGCGAGCGGGTCTTTCGCATTACTGTTATTTTTTGTCTCCGGTGGCGTTAGGCGGTCAGCAAAAGCAGTTGCGGACTCGATTGCATTCGCCTGGGACGCGCACCACACATAAAAACAAACACTTTCGGCGGTTTTTTAACGATTGCGGGGGAAACAAAAATATTTTACGCGGCGTCGTCGCGATGAGCCGACTAGAGTTGTCACTATCGATCGACACCCCGAAATCCCATAACGCGTCACCATCCCGACTAACGCAGCTATGAAACACCCTAACGCGTGCTTTTGTTTACAGTTTACAGCCGTTACTTTTTCAGAGTCCTAATTCTAGGCATTTATTTAATTGTACAAATATGGGTCTATCTATGCAAGTGTGGTATAAAAGGGGCCCGGCGCTTGGCGTGGGCCTAGAAGAAGTCCATGTCCCCGCAATTGACGTCCAGAAAGTCGTCGTCGTAGCTGATTAATTCCTTGAGTGGGGCTCCTTGAGCCGCCGCCGCTGCAGCCGCCTTGGATGTGGAGGGCAGTTCGGCGTTGTCCACCAGGTTTATGTTGATCTCGTGCGTCCTGTACTCCGGACTATCCTGCTCTTGACCAGCGCCAACGGGCGAGGGCGGCGGGTTGGACACTTTGGACAGAAGTAAAACAATAAGTTACAGAAAAGACAGATATATTAAAGGGATTTCCTTACAATTGCCCGGCTGACTCTCGGCCCTCAGCTCGTCGCCCTGCATGTAATGCTCCTTGCGCTGGCTCAAAGTGGGCAGCTCTGGGACCTGTTTGCTGAGGCACTTCTTCAACTCCTCCACCTTGCGATCCCGCATCAGCGTTTCGATCTGTTTGCGCGACTTGTTCAGGCTCTGTCGATCCTCGTTGAAAATTGACTTCTGCTGCTCCTGGGTAATGTTGTCGTGGTGTTTCAGCAGGAACAGGAATACACCGCCTGGTGTACGTCTCCGTTTGCCATTCTGTTATGAAGATATGTCAATGAATTTAACCCGAGGCCGCTCCTTTGCCTACTCACTTTGATCATCATGCCGCCATCCGCTTCGATGCGCTGAGTTTCTTTGTATAGCTCCATTGGCAAATCCATACCGAGCACTTCCACCACTCGAACTATCAAGGTAAGTATTTAAGACAGTACTCAAGGCATAGTTTATTACACTAACTCACCTAATAATTCGTCTTTTTCCTCGTACAGTTTGGTTGCCATCTCCGTGGCCACGTCCGAAGGATCCCGGCCGACTACTTCGTTGAGGTCTAGGATGTGCCTGGGCTCGCAGGAGTCGGAGGAGCCGCTTGCCGAGGATGTTCCTCGTCGTGACCGGTGACCAAGTCGGCTCTTTACCGATCCGCGCTCTGGATACTCATCTGTGGGTCTACTGGAGGGCCTTCCCCGTTTGTGGGCCGGGTGTGAGGACTCACCGCCATCCTCCGAGGAGTTGGAGAGCCGGCGCTTCAGGCTGTTCTCCCCATTAAGCCGGTAACGCAGCGAGAAATCGTAATTCTCGACATTCCGATCCCGCCCACTTCGGGTAACATCGCAACCACGCATGTTCTCGCTGAGGGCTTCCTCCTGCAAAGCGGACGCCCAAACGTTGTACTTCTTAAAGCGAACTCGACTGGGTTGCATATCCGCATCCGTCGGTGGAACGCGTCGCATCACCGTACGCCGAATGCGCTTTTTCCGCTTTTTGTGACTGCCGCGTCCAATAGAATCTGTGCGCAGCTTCTTAATGCATCCGTCCTCCGACGACTCAGCAGAAGACGAATCGCTGTTACTCTGAGACTCGTCCTCCAGCTCCGTCTGGATCTGGTGGCAGGTGGTGAGGGGGCTGGCCAGCTTTTCCGCACCTGCAGGTCGCTGCAACGGCGTATAAACGTCGTCGTTGTCGCTGTCTGATAGCTGAAAGGAGAGCAGAGATGGTCAAGGAGGGTTGCCTTCCAGCACTTGGTAGTGGTTACCTCGCCGTCCTCCAGGTCAACGTCGTTCGAGTGCAGCTCCATCATTTTTCCAGGCGAGAAAAAATTAACTCGACTCGACGGTAGTTGCCGTGCTGTGCTGGAAAACGCCCAAAGTGCAGCGCCCACCAGCTGTTTGTGCAACACTGAGCGAGCAGAGTGACCTTTTTTTGTTAGTTGAGGAATATTGAGGGCAAAGAATTAACGGAACTTGTTAAAGGAATTTCTAATTTTAAGCCTAGTTCTCGCCTGAGTTAGAAATCTACTACATGTAGGTTTCTATGCAAGAAGTAAGTTACAAAAATTGAAAACTTCAAGCTTTCTAAAAATTGTTTTTTACTAAACCAAGTATTTCCGTTTTACCCACGACTGGTCACACACCACACGTGCACTTACTTTACTCGAACGGAACGTGGTTGGAAAAAAACGCAGTTTTTTTTAATAGTTTTTACGGCTCACCATGGTGCGGCCCAACAACAATCAGCTGCCGGAGAACCTGCCGCAGCTCCAGAACCTGATCAAGCGGGATCCGGAGTCGTACAGCGATGAGTTCCACATCCAGTACCAGCACTTTCTAAGCCTGCTGGAGGTTTTTGCGCTGAATCCCAGCGAGGAGAACAAGTCCCTTGATGACATCGTCATGTTCGTGGCCCAGGTGGCCCAATGCTATCCGGCCGTGTGCGAAGAGTTTCCCAAGCGCCTGTCCGATCTGCTGAAGAACTACGCCACTGTCTTGGATCCAGCCATGAGAAATTGCTTTGTGAAAGCCCTTATCCTGCTGAGAAACAAGAATCTAGTGCCGGCTCTGGACATACTGGAGCTGTTCTTCCAGCTGCTAAGGTGTCCGGACAAGAATCTGCGTACTTTCCTGCAGACGCACATCGTGACTGACATAAAAAACATGAATGCCAAGCACAAGGATATGAAGCTAAATTCGGTAAGAATTATTAGAGTAATTACAGTACAAGTTAAGTAGTAATCAAAATCCCCATTACAGAATCTGCAGGCCTTTATGTACTCTATGCTGAAGGACGCCAATCCCAAGGCGGCTAAGATGTCCGCTGATATCATGATCGAGCTGTACAAGAAGAACATCTGGAACGATGCCAAGACGGTGAATGTCATAGCCACAGTTGGCTGCTTCTCTAAGGTGACCAAGGTCTTGGTCACCTCTCTTAAGTTTTTCCTCGGCCACGACGATGAGGATGAGGAGGAGGACTCCGACAGCGAAAACGAAGTGGACCTGAAAGGAGCTCTGATGGCCAATCGAGTCAACAAGAAAACCAAGAAGAGGACCAAACAGCTAGCGCAGATCAAGAAGCAAGCGGTGAAGGCGCAGAAGAAGAAAAAGAACGCGCCGGCTTTCAACTTCTCGGGCATTCACCTGGTGCACAATCCGCAGGGAATGGCCGAGGGCCTCTTCAAGCAGCTGCAGGGCACCAACGAGCGGTTCGAGGTGAAGCTGATGCACTTGGACGTGATTTCCCGCCTGATCGGCATCCACGAGCTGTTCCTCTTCGGCTTCTATCCGTATATAACTCGCTTTCTGCAGCCCCACCAGCGCCAGGTGACCCGTGTTCTGCAGTTTGCGGCCCAGGCATCCCACGAACTGGTTCCCGGAGACATTATCGAACCCATCCTTAAAACGATTGCCAATAACTTTATCACTGAACGCAACTCCAGCGACGTGATGGCCATCGGTCTGAATGCCACGCGAGAGATTTGCATGCGCTGTCCCCTGGCCATGGGCGAGGATCTGCTTCAGGACCTCGCCATGTACAAAACATACAAGGAAAAGTCTGTGATGATGGCAGCACGTTCTCTAATCACACTCTACCGGGAACAGCTGCCAGCTCTGTTGCACAAGAAGGATCGAGGCAGGCAAACGGAGGCCCAGGCCGAACGGAAGGTTCGTGCCTACGGAGAACGCGAAGTCCATGATACGGTGCTGGGTGCGGAAGCTCTCCTCAAGAACTCCAAAACTATTGACATAGAGAGTGATGAGGATACGGACTCTAACGATGGGGAGTGGGTTAATGTGACGCACAGCGATGGCGAGGCAGGTGGAGCTGATGAGGATGATGAGGAGGAGGAGGAAGATGATGACGACGAAGACGACGACGACAGTGACGGTGACGATGGAGAGGAGGAGGAAGGCGAAAACTCCGATGAAGGAGTGGAAAGTGGTGAAGAGTCGGCCAAGGCGAAAAAAGAGAAGAAAGATATAAAACTTCTAAACCAGAAGGAGGCTGCCCAAGAACTGGCTCTTACCCGGATATTCACTGACGAGGATTTCAAGCGCATCAACGCTGCCAACCTCAAGAAGACCGTGACAAGTGCCCGCAAGCGGCCGCTTGAGCAGGATCGCGCCGAGTTTGTCAAGTTAAACAGCATAGAGATGATCTACAAGAAGCGCAAGCACGACAAGGAGTCGCGCCTGGAGACTGTGCAGGCTGGCCGACAAGATCGCGAGCGCTTCGGATGGAAGGACGGACGGGTGAACGAGCACTGTTCCAAGACGAACCGGGAGAAGCGCAAGACCAAGAACTTTGGCATGCTTCGGCACAAGGCTCGCTCCAAGGTCAAGAAGAGCTTCAAGGACAAGCAACAGGCGCTCAGAAAACATTTACTTCACCAGAAGAAGATGAAGTAGTTGCCCCAGGCGCCCATAAACTTGTAGTGTTTCATATAAATACTAATATAAGAGCTATTTTTAACAATTTGTAACCAATTGTATAAATGTAGATGGTAGAGTTTAGTATCTGCTTTATTTCAATTCATATAGACTTTGTACGGTTGCCTATGCATTAAACTAATTAAAAAAGTATTCGTGTGGCCGGAAGTCGTCTATCTGCGTCGCTTCTCGGATTTTTTGACGCGCTTGGGTCCCTTGACGAAGCACCAGTCCACCTGGATGGTTTGTCCCATTATTTCGGCACCGTTCAACGCCTCCTTGGCGGCGAGTGCCTGCTTGTGGGTCTCGTACTCGACGAGGGCGTAGCCCTTTGAGAACCCAGTGCGCCGGTCGAGATTCAGATGTATGTTCTTGATCTCGCCGTAGTCGCAGAACTTCTCCTGGATCTCGTCCTCCTGCGCCTCCTCGTGAATGGAAGTCACAAACAGAATCCAACCCTCGACAGAGCGCTGTGGCCCCGGCTCCAGCTCATCGTCGTCCTCGTTACGCACCCGCTCGTAGCTGTGGATCGCCTCCCGGGTGTTGCTATCGCTTCCGAAACCGCGTCCCTTGCGGTGCTTCGCCTTCTCCTTCAGGCGCACTATGCCCTCTGTTTTGATGGTAGGGTGCACACGGTGCGGCGTGGGAGCAAATATAAAGAATGAGACCGGCGGAAAAGAACATGCACTAAGCTTACTTACGGTCGCCGTCCTCGTCAACCTCGAACTCCTCTGCATTGTCAATGTCCAAAACATCAGCCATTTTCTATATTGGTTATAAAAACAGAATTAAATGGTTTATTTTCTTTTCGTTTCGCGTCTGGCCAGTAGCAAAAACTCAGATAGAGATGGCTTGAAAGACAGTGTTGGCTAATGCCGATAGGGCCACTATCGGCCAGACATTACCAAAATGCCATGTTTGAAGAAGATTTGTAGAATTGAAAAGTTAACTTTTAAAAATAATCAAACAACCTCAACAAATAAAATATAAATTTTCAATTTTGTACTCATTTGTAAGAAATGATCACAATCGTAATTTGATTAAGTGGCTGAAAATTAAGCGATAGATTGTAAATCTATTAATAAATATTATTCTTCTTATTTGCAAATTTGAAAGTGTAAAATGTAATAATGAGAAAAACTAATATACAGACATTACCGATTAAAAATAAGTTTTTTTTTTTAGCATGGGGTCCATGCCGAGAACAACATTTAATATCCAAAATAGTAGCTTTTTTAAAACCGCAAACATTATATATAATCTTCATTTTATTTTAAGGCCCTAACTGAAAAAACGAAATGTAGACTTTTGTAATCACGTTTTCCTTTCAATTACAAGGGCAGCCAAATAAAACCACAATACTTAAATGAAGAGTGTCAACTTAAGCCACAAAATAAATATATATATTCCCCACACTTAAATTAAATTCCATCATAAAATCAAGGTATTTTATCAAAGGAAAACCACTGTGGTTTTACAACCACAAAAAACTGAAGATAAAGTATCAAAATAATACACAAAAATACCGCTATTTAAGATCGTCGGTGTGCCTGCGTTCCATCACTAAATATCGCGCCATCCCCTGGTGAGCTAAGCGGGGCACATTTTGCCGCAAAAAGAGGGGTGTGGCTAATTGATTGTGTATATGTGGATGCACTAGCAAATCTTATCAACCCAAAGCAAGCAGATACCAGTCAATCGCCAATTGTCGCTCAGTGTGCTTTTCTTTGTTGATGGGCTGTGACTTCGCTGTCAAAAAGCGAGTGCTGCCTTTTGTTCCCCTCCCGTTCGGCATAGTTCCAAATTAAACTTGAAATAAAAGATTTTCGGTCTCTAACACTCAGCCACCATGTGTCAACCAACGGGCCAGATGCTGTGCGAGATCAAGAACATGGCGCTGTCGGGCGATCGGGAGCTGGATGACCAGATACGCCTGTGGATCAAGTGGGACAAATGCCCCAGCACTGCCTGCCAGATCATGGACGCCGTGCGGGCGAAGGATTGGGACACGTAAGTGTAGTTATATCCAAACTAGTGCTTGTCTTCATAATCCTTACTTCTTGGACAGGCTCCGCAAGAGACTGTGCAAACGGATCGAATTCGGCACAGCAGGATTGCGGGCCTGCATGCGGGCGGGCTTCGACTCCATGAACGAGCTAGTGGTCATCCAGTAAGTTCGATTTTATCCTATTTCCAACGAGTGGTTATATAAACGTATCGGTTTCCAGGGCGGCTCAGGGCTTGTGCGAGTACATAAAGGAGCAGTACCCAAATCCGGAGGACTGGTCCGGGCGGGGCATCGTCTTCGGGTATGACGGTCGCTACAACAGCCACCGATTCGCCGAGCTCTCGGCCATTGTGTTCTTGAACAACGATTTTAAGGTGTGGCTGTTCAAGCGCTACGTGGTTACGCCCATGGTGCCTTATGCAATCTTGAGGCTGCAATGCCTGGCCGGCGTCATGGTCACTGCCTCGCACAATCCCAAGGAGGACAATGGCTACAAGGTGTATTGGACCAACGGGGCTCAGATCATTCCGCCGCACGACGCGGGCATCCAGGAGTCGATCATGAACAATTTGGAGCCCAAGAGCTCTTCCTGGGACGACTCGGCGATGTGTGGGAACAGCAGCTTGGAGGATCCGTACGACATCGTCGTGCCGCCGTATTTCGATATCCTGAAGAAGAGCCTGCCCTGCGGCCTGTTGGAAGGCAACGGAAGGTGTCCGATCTCCTTCACCTACACAGCGATGCACGGCGTAGGCTATGTGTTTGCAAAGCAGGCTTTCGCACGCGTGAATCTGAAGCCGTTCATTTCGGTATGCGAGCAGCAGGAGCCGGACCCCGAGTTCCCCACAACGCCCATGCCCAATCCGGAGGAGGGCAAGACGTCCCTGGACTTGTCCATCAGGACGGCGAAGGCAAACGGCAGCCAAATCATTCTAGCCAACGACCCGGACGCCGACCGCCTGGCAGTGGCCGAAGTGCGCGAGGACGGCAGCTACAAGCTGTTCAGCGGCAACGAAGTGGGGGCCCTACTAGGCTGGTGGTCTCTAGAGCTGCACAAGATGCGAGAACCCGACTGCGACGTGAGCAAATGCGTCATGATAGCCAGCACGGTCAGCTCGAAGATTTTGAGGGCCATGGCCGAGCGGGAAGGATTCGAGTTCTTCGAGACGCTGACCGGATTCAAATGGATGGGCAACAAGGCCATTGAACAGCAGGAGGCGGGCAAGACTGTGCTGTTTGCCTTTGAAGAGGCCATCGGCTTCATGGTCGGCACCTCAGTTCTGGACAAGGATGGTATCAGTGCCGCTACTCATGTGGCAACCATGGCCTGTTATCTGCGCTGCAAGCGTTGCATGACGCTGCAGGAGAAGCTTCGTGACATATACGAGACATATGGGTTCCATACGACCATCTGCTCGTATGTCATCTGCCGCTGTCCGCCTGTGATTGAGCAGATCTTTGAGCGCCTGCGCACCTGGGACGAGGGCAAGGCGGACACCTATCCGCCCAGCATTCTAAACGGCGAGTACGAGATCGAACACATTCGCGATCTGACCACTGGCTACGACAGCAGCACCGGCGACAAGAAGGCCACTCTGCCGACCAGTTCCAGCTCCCAGATGATCACGTTTACCTTCAAGAACGGCCTGGTAGTCACTTTGCGCACCAGCGGCACGGAACCCAAGATGAAGTACTACGCCGAGATGTGCGGCAAGCCGGACGAAAAGAACTGGGCCAAACTGACCAACACTTTAAACATCATGGTGGAAGCCATTGTCGAGGAATTCTACGAGCCAACGAAGAACGGGCTCCAGCGCAAGAAGGACTAATTTGGATGCCCCCTTTTAGGGGAACTCTACGCGAATTTGACGATACATCAAACATGTTGACCTGGCTAAAATTATTAGTTCCATACCAACAGCACCGATGCACAAGCCAAAAACTAAAAGCAGCGAAAGCTGTTTACTATTAGTCTTTAAAGGATATTCGATATGTTAGTACTTTATTTACAATAGGCGAGTATTTATGGTTTTATGTAAATAAAAGCGATCGCTACCACGCACCAGGCCAAACCGAAATCGAACGAGTACCCATAATATTGGCTTATGATCAGCCAAACAAAACGCCTGTTCCACTCCGCAATTGTACTTCCTTATCTTAATGGTGTGAAAAAATGAGACCACCATGGCTCACCACACTTGAATTAATTGCTCTTATAAGTGTTATCATGAAATTGAGTGTCAGCGATAGAACGAATCAAAAACGGATTGACGTGAGATTAAATCTAATTATCACGTATTGAAGTTATGTGCAATATGGTTGACCAGCCGGCCCATTTATCATTATAGGAACTGGCTATTAATCTGAAGCTGATAAGGCAATTGTTTTTATAGAAGCTAAATGAATGAATTACTTACTTGTGGCCTCCATAATTTGCGTCATCACACAGCGAAAAAAAACAAATCAATTAAAGCTGTTAAAAAAGTGGGTTCGATTTATTTTACGGCATGTGTTTTCATAAGCTAATTACAGTTACAACAGTTACAGTTTGATAGTTAATATATAAATGGTATGTATGCTTAAGAGTTGGCTTTCCAATTGCTTTAAGTAATTGCTAGAGAATTGCAATAAAAAATAGTGCTTCGACAGAAGGCATTTAGCTAGGAAACAAAAATAAAATCAAACCTCAAGCAAAAGTTATCTAAGTAGTTTTGTAAATAGGTATATACTATATATGTATAGATTGGATTCACTGGAACGTACATATGTTCGAATACGATTTCGGGTTCTTATCACTATAATTTTGTTTCTAAAAATACACGAGTTTCTGTATATAAGTGGTTGCTATGCACAGGTTGGTACATACACCTTTAAGTGGCTGTTGGCAATTTGTGTGTATAAAATGCATATTCAGGCAGTCTTTGCTTAAATTATGTATTTGTCATCAGTTGCATTCGAGTTATAGTTTTGTCGTTCCTCAACTATTAGCAGAAGAGTTAGGACCTTTCGGGTTCGGCTTAAAATGTGCGTCTGTAAAATTCTATCGAGTCGCGCCAAGAGTGGTAGTTCCACTTTTGGCGCAAGTTCTAGTCTTAGCTAAAATTCCATGGGTTCGCCTTTGCTCACTCCATTCCTTCTTAAGGCTAGCGATTGGGTTTAAACGTCACAGCTATCGGGTATAAGATAGCGAGACGAGAAAGCCCAACTTTATACTAAACATATTTCCTAAAATAAAAAACGTGTATAAAAGAGCTGCATTGAAGAGTTGATTTATGATCGCGGTTCTGCAAGTCGAACCATCATTCTTATAATTAATACTTTGGGAACTTGTAAGTCATATTTGCTTATCAAAGGGTCGTGTGATATGTTCGAGTCGGTATAGGATGATACGCTGGGCTTTTGAGCATTTGTTGTTGATATTTGGGTCATAAGTTCACGTTTATAGCTGATAAGTACATCGCGTCCTCACCTAATCTTTAGTTATTTGAACAAAGAAGTAAAGGGTCTGCTTTTATAGAATCTGTTCGGTTTCGACTTTCCGACTTGTTTGTGTTTTTAAAAATATTTTTCTAGCCAGATAGTTGGTTTTGGAGCATCCATTAATAATTAATTTTGATTGCTTCATTTGATTGATTATGATGAAGTTTCTGGCGTTTGAAGATTATTTACTTCCCAAAAGTCCTCTAAAATCGAATCACTTAAGTGAATATTGTAAAAAAGTAAAATAAATTAGGAATGGAAAGGAGAAAAAGTTGGGATTATCAGACAAACACATGCAAATACGACGATTGGGTCTGGTTGCTGTGCGTGGGTGTTATTATCGGTGGGGCGTTGTGGTGGTGTCATACGGATGTTTCAGAGTTCAGCTTCAGCACAAATTTGTTGCTCTTCGGATCCACCACCTCCTCCGCCAGGTTGAAGTGCGGCAGCTTGTGCACAGTGACCATGAGTGAGACATCATTCTGGATCAGCTGGAACGTGCACTCGTTGCCAATGGGCCGGGAGACGATCTCGTCACAGATGAGCGACCACGACTGCACCCAGCGGCGCTCCTTCTCGCTCTGCATCACCGGCGACTCGGTCAAATACGGTTCCAGGAAGGCGCGCGGCGACAGATCGTGCTTCAGGCAGTGTGCCAGGTGCTTTAGGATGCTCTCAAAGGTGTGACGTGGCTGCTGGCGCGTAACCCGCAAGTATTTCTGCAGAGCCCTGGCCATCGAGGGAAAGACCGCAGAGGCGGCCTCTTGCGGATCGAGCGGCAGTGCTGGAGCGGGTTCGTTATGGATGCGCTTGATATGGGTGAAGGCCTCCTCAGCGGCAGTGATGAGTCGGGCACGCCGCTTCTTCACGCGCCGCTCGTACTCGTGTTCCTCGTAGAAGCGTTCGTTGTGCGAGGAGTCACGCCTCCGAGCATTTGCCGCCAGAACCGCCCTGCTCTGACTCTGCTGCTGCGAATTACTTACCCCGTCCACTTCGTAGTACTTGAAGCTATTCGATATCTTGTTACGCTGGGACTTGGAGACGGAAATGGGGATGCGCTCCAGATACGGGTTGAAGATCGGGAAGTCCACGTAGTAATGCTGCAGCACCCACACAGCCGCCCTTTGTATGCTCAGTTGGCCCAGCATGTAGGACCGCGAAATTCCGTCCGGGGAGCGGATGATCTTGACATAGTAGCAGGGCTGCTGGTGCCTCAGCTCCAGCAGCACCACGGCCACATAGTGGATGAACAGAAGGGTATCCACAAAGTTGGTGGCATAGCCTACCAGCGACTTGTAGTCCACGGCATCGCCGCCGGTCTCCACCACTATCTTGGCTCCGTTCGTGACCTGCACGATGTAGAAAAGCCAGTAGGCGAATGTGCAGATCGTAACCAGCAGGAGCACCAAAGCGCGGTACAGGAAAATACGCGGCATGCTGGCCGAAGTGCGTCGCATAAACACCGCCCATAGTCCAATGGCCAGAAGCAGAAGGCGGGCGGCCAGTGAGACCAGCTGGCCCTTGCACTGCTCGCTGCAGGCCAGCAGCTGGGTGCGCACCGTCTGCGTCAACTCAGGATGATCGAAGGCCGAGGGAAAGAAGCCCACATAGGGCATTACCACCATGGCCACCGGCGAAAAGAAGGTGCCGCATCCCAGCAGAAAGTAGAAGCTAGACTCTACGTATCGCCTGCAGGCGAAGCCGAAGCCCTTGTCGCTTTCGCGGTGCCACATGTTGTTAATGTCCTCCATTGAGATGCTTTGCTCGGATGTGTTGCCCGTGACGGCGGTAGTGTTCTCGCCCCAGTTCTCGTCCTGCGGTAGGATCTGCACCTCGATGACCTCCTGACCATCGTGGCTGCCATCTCCTGGTGGGCGAAATTGGGTTAGTTGGTTGTGTGTGACTAGTACAACCATTTAGCTCACCTGTCATATTAACGCTGGTCTGGTAGGGAGCCATGTCACCTCGCTGGAATCCCTTGCCCGACTTGGAAGAGTGGGTGCTGCGGTGCGAGTGTCTGGAACGATCCCGCTCCCTGTGGTAGCCGTTGTTTACACTGCCGCCGCCTCCTCCTCCACCACCACCACCACTTCCTCCTCCCCCTCCGCCGTTGTTATTGTGATTCCGCGAGCGTCTGGAGCGTCCACTGTGTTCCGACTTCACGGATTCGTTTTCCATTGCAATTGGGCTAGCGTGCGTGGGCTACACCCGATCCCGTACGCCCTTCTCGTCAAGCTGGGTGCCCCAAATCACCTCGCAACTTGACCGTGCAGCTATTTTAGTGTCTAACTGTAATTACGGCCGCGGCAGCAGGTTTTCATATGCAGGTATGCAGGGCGCAGTGCATACCGCTCACAGCGATTTAGAAGTGTTTTTCTAGCTAATTGTGCGGTACATTGTCACTTTGGGTCTCTCGCACTGCCTTTTCCTCCGAAATTTCACTATTTCACACACATTTTACGCTTTTTATTCACTTTTCTTTTTCGTGGACTTGGCTTCACCCCCGTCGCAGTGTGACCCTAGTACAAAAGCGGACAGTGCAATCACACTGCTTCTCGGTGCTTTCCAACACTGTCGTCGTGGGCGGTAAACTAAGGCCGTTCAAATCGACAATTTTATTGGGCATTATAATCAATGAGCCGTAATGGCAGAAAGTAAGTTTCTGGCTAGCTGGTCTGTTGGATTCAGTCGGATGGCGCGCTGAACCAACTTAAGGGAGCAGGCCTTGTCAACTGGACTCACGGCCTGGCTCGCATAGATCGTTGTCTGCGCCTCCTCGCTGGCCAAAATGCTAAATGTTTAAAAATCATTAAAAAATAATGCATATCATACAGACACCCTCTCATCTCACCCATTCTGCTGATTGGTATGGCCAAGTGTAAGAGCTATCAGAGCCATATTTGAGGTGGCCTGTTGGTAGGTTCGATCCTCCAGAAAATAGTCAAGAAGAAACTTTAGCATCACCTTGCGAAGTCCTGCGGAATGGGGAAACATGTGGACTCGGGACTGTAGATAGCACAACGCCTTGCGGGCACCCTCCTTAAAAAAGTGATATCATCAGTTTTTTTAAACCAACACAATCAGATCTTCCAACGCACATTTATAAGGAAATAGTAGGCCGTTAGGTAGGACACCTCGGCGCAATGCTCCTCTTTGAAAGCGTACGCACTCAGCTCCGTCATTATTGTCTGACAAAGTTCGTTATCCCTATGAATTATGCCCAAGGCAAAGGCCGAGTAATAGGCCTGAATGGGCACTTCCCTTAACAGAACGCTAACGAAAATAAGATCGTTAGAGAAGTAGAATAAACAAACCAAGTATTCGCTACTAACCACTGATAGAGTAGGGTTTTTGTGTCCGCTTCACCCTGGAAGGCGTAGATCATGGATGCCATCGCCACCAAAATGGTAGCCGCCTTATCATCATCCTGGCCCACCACGTTGCTTAGAACAGAGTTGTAAATCGAATAGGACTCCTGCAGCTGACCGGATCGGTAATAAGCCTGTGCCAGGCCAATGATTGGCTTAAATGTGGCATGGGCTACCGTGTTTAGGGCGTTTACCGCCTGCTCCGGTTGGTCAAGCTTCAGGTATAGGTATCCCAAGTTCGTATAGAGCTTGTCCCGATCCGCTCCCGGTTCGCATATCTTACAAGCGCGGGTGAAGGCTTCGATCGCTTTTTGATATAGCTTTTTTCGGGCATACAAAAATCCCTGGAACGACAGCGATGCGATGCTGGCATCGGCTTCCTCATTTTGCACGTACCTAAAAAATTTTGGATGTAAATATGGTTATACAATACTAAATTAGTACCCACCAATTAATGGCATCCAGTGCATAAACATCCGCATACATGTGATCTATAGCATGCCGTATGTGCGGCTTATTCCGAGATCCCGGATCCGATAGCATCTCGCACACCCAGTGCGTGAAACCCAATGCCGCCTCCGGATGGTAATCGAACTGCTGGCAATGACGGAACAGGTCGAAGGCCTCCTCCCGGTCGCCGATCGTCTCCGCCACCATGGCCTGACCTATCCAAGCGTTGGCGTACACAGGACTCGATTGTTGGGCTCGCGTAAAGGCCTCATTGGCCAGTCGGACTTCATTCAACTTGACGTACAGCACCCCGAGATTGGTCCAAGCCGTGAAGCATTTTCTTTCCAGTTCCACTGCTTGGATTAAACAGTGCTGAGCCAGCGGAAAATTCTCAAATTCCGAATGCATGTTGATTACACCGAGTAGATTCCAATTTTGCCATCGATTGCCACGCTCCTTGATAGCCATCTTGCATACCCTAGCCGCCGTCTCCAAGTGGCCCCTGGCCTCCTCGGGAATGAAGATTGCACTGTAGTAGCTGGCCAGGGCCAGCTCGTACCACAGGTAAGTGTTCTGCTTCAGCTTTAAAGCGCACAGATAGAAGCGCTGGGCCAGCTGCAGGAGATCCTTTCTCGACAGATACGCAATGGCTTCATCACGCTTGGCCAGACTGCCGGCCACATCCAAGTTGGCCATTGATGGCGGTAGTTGGGCCGTTTGAACGAACACACTGGCCGAAAGGCGCCACAGCCAAACCATGCCC
Source organism: Drosophila kurseongensis (assembly GCA_018153305.1). NCBI lineage: Eukaryota > Metazoa > Arthropoda > Insecta > Diptera > Drosophilidae > Drosophila > Drosophila kurseongensis. The sequence goes on along the minus strand of JAECXX010000004.1, from coordinate 14,349,074 downwards.
TGAGCCTCTGGCTGGAGGAAGGCGCTGTAGGAAAAGGGAATATAATTTTAATAATGTTTAAAGTTGAAACAAGTCTGAAGTCATAATACTAGGGATAATCGAACCTTTGAAGGTGTTCCACAGCTAGTTGGAAATGCTGTTTTGACCTGCCATACAGATTTTGGGACTTAAGACTATTCGCCATGCCAATATGCGCCTCAGCTGCTCCTCGCAATCCCGGCAGGTAACTAGGATTCAGTCTTAACAGCGTATCGTAATCTTCAATAGCCTCGGAATACATGCGAATTGTCTATTAAATATGGTACAAAATAGTTTTATTAAGTAACCCTTTTTTTGTTTCACATCTTCGCACCGTTCTGATGGAGGCGATCTGGAGCAGAGCATAACTATTCTCCGCGGAGAGCTCGAGAATCTTCTGGAAGACCCGAATGGCAGAGTTGTAGGATCCTCGCGCGGCATAAGCATCGCCCAACGACTCCCAGTATACCATGCAGCGCGAGTCGTGTTTGATGGCAATGCGGAAGCATTGAATTGCCTGTAATAAAAGCGTTTAAGTGGTTTTTTCAGTAATTATCTGCTAATCACCCACGTTGTCCCACTTTTTCACATGTAGAAAGTGCAGTCCCAGCTTGTACTGTAATCGGATTGATTCGTCGTTGCCCAGATGCCGCAAAGTGTTAAGGAGAAGTGTCTCGTTTAGGTCCTCCTCGCCCAGTTCCTGGTAGATGAAACTTAGAGCATCGACTGCTTCCTCAGCCAGGGCATTAAGGCTGATACACTTTTCATAGCACTTGCGCGCACGCGACACATCCCCAGTCGCCAGCGGATACAACCTGCCTAGATAGTCGAAGCACTCGGCAAAATGCGGACGCAGTCGGGTGGCCTTCAGTATGCAATTCAGGGAATCTGAATAGTTTTTTAGCTCCAAGTGCAGCTTGCCACAAAGCAGCTGAGCCTCGAAGGACTCTTGGTTGCCAATTTCTCGAATAGCTTCAGCCGGGGACCTGCCATAAAACAACACAAAACTAAGTACGTATTCCTTAAAACAAGGTGATATGACTCACAAGAGAAATTCTGCCTTGGAAAGTTCATCTAAAGGCAAATCTTTCAGCAGCTGCAGCTCGCCCAGCTTAAAGTAGCAACTAAAAAGTAATAATTAAAGTAACAATATCGAATTTTAAAATAAGTTTTAAGACTCACCGAGCTAAGGCCTTAACATTGCTCTCGGACTTCTCTAGCGTTTGCAGCATCCTGACTCCTTCTCTCAATTTGGAATCCTCTTTTTCGTGGGATAAACACAGAGCACACGCTTCGTTTTCCTGCCCAAGCTGCTGCCACAACTGAAGGGCAAGCTTAAAGGCGCCCAGCGCCATATGGATCCCGGCCAAAAGCTCGGTAGTTACCTTGTACGCTGGATGACTTTGCTGCGCTTGCAGTACCAACTGTCGGGATGCTACGAACTGCCCTTCCGCATAAAGATCTAGTGCCTTGATCAACAGAGCCAAGTTGGAGTTTGGATTAATTTTCAGCAGTTGCTCAGCGTACGCCTGGATGGGATGCCTCAATTCTTGCTGCCAGAGATCTCTGCTCGGTTGATCATGGTTTTCGCAGTACGTCTTGCATATCCACTCAAAGCCGTAGACATCCTTGGGGTGGGATACGGCCATGTTGCATGCGTTCCGCACGCAGGCCACAAAATCCTTCTCCTTGTAGAGCCATTTAAGGTAACGCTTGTAAACGACACTCTTCGTATTCAAATCTGAGGAGTCCAGTAGAGCATTCATCGTTGTTTTATACTAAGGATAAGCTGTTTAGGTATTTATAGGCTTATGATAAGACTACGTACAAGTTGGGACTCATCTGGCGTAATATCGAAATCGTTGGATAACCAAATGCGTCCCAGGTACTCTTGGATTTTGGCATAGTTTCTGTCCTCTGGGTTCTTAGCTCTCTTTTTCAATACAGCAAAGCAAGCGGGTGCCACTGTCGAGTTCGAAGCCAAGTTGAAAAGCTTCTCCCAAAAGTCCAAAGATTGTTCTCTAAGAAAGGGCAATAAAATTCCGTTTGCTTAATATTAAGGGATTTTATGTGTCTTAAATTATTGGATGATGACTAATATCTTACGGTTGCAGATCCGCCAGTTGATCGTAGATCTCCGGCAACTCGTTGCTGGGCGCGCAGTTGGCTAGACCCAGGAGCGCGTTGGTGGCGGGTCCCTCCGTGAACTCGATGCACTGCCTCAGGTTCTTGGCCGCCTCCGCCTTGTCCAGATTCTGGTATGCGGCCCCGAGCAACAAGTAGCCCATGGCATTTTTGGGATCCAATTTGAGCAGGCGCTGCAATAAATGTCATTAGGACAGTGTTCAATTGGGGTACTCTTCAACGGTGACGTCACTTGGCACTTGGGTATGGCCTCCGCGTGTTTGCCCAGCTTTATGGTCTCCCTAATGTCCTTGATCAAGGCTTTTAGCTCTTTTCCGCCATTCATTGTAAATATAAATGTATTTTTTTTTTTTACTATGCCAAGTGTTGGGCAACTTGTGCGCAATGCCAGTGTTGGTCATCGATTAAGGAGCAACAGCTGGTTTCCAAGCAATTGTGTATTAAATGTGAGTCAAAATGCCCATAAACTGCAAGTCCCAGTGCGGAAATCGGGCTGCTTTAAAGGTGAGTCCTTAGACTATATACGCTCAAGATATCCCATTAATAATGCATTTTTCAAAGCGCCCAAAAACTGGCGATGCCCTGTGCAAGGAGTGCTTTTTTGCCGCCTTTGAGGCGGAAATCCATCACACAATCTCCTCCAGCAATTTGTTCCGGCGTGGCGAGAAGGTGGCCGTGGCGGCTAGCGGTGGCAAGGATTCCACTGTCCTAGCGCATGTGTAGGTTCTAGTTTTCCCGTTTTCCCATCTCTTTAATCCCGTCCATCCTTCTCAGCATGAAACTGCTGAATGAACGCCACGATTATGGTCTGGAACTGGTGCTCCTTTCTATTGACGAGGGCATTACTGGCTATCGGGACGACAGTTTGGAGACGGTCAAGCAGAACCGCGACGACTACCAGATGCCCCTGAAGATCCTGTCCTACGAAGAGCTCTACGGCTGGACTATGGACCGCATTGTCGGGCAGATCGGACGCTCCAACAACTGCACCTTTTGCGGGGTCTTCCGTCGACAGGCCTTGGATCGAGGGGCAAAGCTGCTGGGCGTGGACAGCATAGCCACGGGACACAACGCCGATGATATTGCGGAGACGGTGCTGATGAACGTGCTCCGTGGAGACACGGCTCGCCTACGACGCTGCACGGACATCAGGACCGGCGGTGGCGAGGATTCCATTCCCCGTGTGAAGCCACTGAAGTACAGCTACGAAAAGGAGATCGTGATGTATGCCCACTACAAGAAGCTCGTCTACTTCTCCACGGAATGTGTATTTGCCCCCAATGCCTATCGCGGACATGCCCGAGCCTTCCTTAAGGACCTGGAGAAGGTTCGACCTTCGGTTATTATGGACATCATTTACTCCGGCGAGCAGCTGCGATTCAAGGACACCGTAAAGAAACCAGTGCGGGGCATATGCACTCGCTGTGGCTTCGTTTCGTCGCAGCAGCCGTGTAAGGCGTGTGTTCTCCTTGAGGGCCTGAATAGAGGATTGCCCAAGCTGGGCATAGGTAAAAAGTCCAAAGGCGAGCGCATGATTGCCAAGCAGGATCAGGAACTCGCCCTTCGGGAGCGAGCAAATTTAGTAAAAAACGATTTTTAACATTTAAAATTGTGATTTTTATTCAATGTATGGGGTTAACAAATAGTTTTCTGCATAGATTCTAGACCCTGCAAAGATAAAAAAAAAGACAAGATTAGTTAAATGGCTCAAATCAGCGATACAGTTTAAAATATATTATGAAGCTCAGTGCCAATTTTTTAACCAGGGCCCATAACCAGCCAAGCAAGACTCCCTATCTCCAAAAAAATATTGAAGAAGTTTGTCTGCGCTTAACCTTTATATGTTGTCTGTGAATGGTTTAAGTGATCATCATTGAAGTCTTCATTTTTGTTCAACCAAAAAGGCTTTATACTAACCTTATTTCACAATTCGTATAAGAATTAGTCTGCTTCATCGATTTTTCATGTACAATTAAAAGCCTGTAAAACAAATAGAGAAAGGTGATTTTAGTAAAAGAAACGCAAAATAATAGGTTAACATTAATTTGAAAATCATCAGTTAATTATATTAAAAAGTTTGAATCACAGCGGTTCATTAGAGATGTCAGAAAATTTAAAAGCATCATTGAATTTTAGTAGTTTTTAAATCAAAATAATAATTACCTTTTTTATGAAGTGGTAGAAAATGACTCAGCAAATATTTAGATCCATTGATACTGAACTGTAATAAGAAATTTGAAAAAAATTATAATTGGAAGACAAAATCAACTTAATTTAACATAAATGAAATTTCTAGCGTTAATTCGAAATCAGTAAAAACTTGTATAACATCAATATATTTTTCAGTCGAAAGATGGTGTAAGTTTCATTCATCACAACATTAAAATAGTTTTAGTTTAACTGAAGGTTTGGAAAGTGATTTTTTATTAATATTGGAAAATTGAAAGACAGAGCAACTTAAGTTAGATTTATAAAGTAATCTTAAATTACCTTTTGAAATGGGTTTTTGGACCAATTTTGGAATTGGATGATCAAATCCACCGATTATTTTCCGCTGCAAATAAAAAATAATAGATTCATTAAAAACTAAAAAATATTAGCTATTCAAAAATTGTATATCTTTAAATGAAGATAAAAGGTTCAGTAAAAACTTGTATAGCATCAATACATTTTTCAGTCGAAAGATGGTGTAAGTTTCATTCATCAGAAAGTTTTGTGGTGACTTTATTTTAATGCTAGAAATCTTATTAAAAAAAAAGGTTAATTACCATTTTAATTTCCGGATCAATAAACCTCCATGCTTACTGAGCGTCATACCCAAAGTCTGGACAACAGATCTAAAAATAATTAAAGGTTTTCATAAGTAATGACTAGAAGATATTTATTTATATATGTAGCTTTTTTTTTATAAAACTTCAGATTTTGTTATAACTGATTTGAATCACAACGGTTCATAAGAGATGTCAGAAAATAGAATAATAAATCATCATAGAATGACTAGTCTTTTTCAAGCATTAAAAATGTACTTACCAGTTTGATCTTTTGTCCAAAAAGCACGTGGTTGGTAATATTTACTCCTTTTTGTTTCTGTAAAGATAGGATTATTGAATTAGAAACTGTAAGAATACTAAAAATAAACTCATTAGAGGAAAAGAAAATGTCGACTTTACGAAAATAATATGCACCGCAAATTCGGGTATTATAAATTTGGGTTATGCTTGGGCAAAGTGCATTTTATCTGCGAACAAGTAAAAAGCACTAGCTAAAGTTGAGATTCTTTACACCAGCGACTCGTGTTCGCACAAAAAAATAAAAAAAAAAAATATTTGTTTGGTTAAAAATTCAACTTACCAATTCAGATCTGCCAGCGCATTAACGCAGCAAAATATATTTACTGGATCACCTGCAATATAAATAAAATATCGTTTAGATATTGTTATATTTTAATTTAAGACTTGTCGAGACTGCAAAGGATTCTGGACCACGTGACTACAACTTGAGTTGCAATCGGTAAAGTGCATTTCCCTACAGTTCACAAATTAATCTTGCAACATTGAGTTCTGCAAACAAGCCAAACGAACTCTATTCGCAGTTATATTCGCTGCAATCTCTGGCTATTGTTTATCCTCCAATTTACTTACATTTCAATTAGTTAATGATTCTGGCTCGATGTGATGCTCCTTCCACGTTTTCCAGAAAAGTGAAGCAAATGAAGTTGGCTGCGATTAATGTAGCGACGCAGTGTGCACGCCGCTTCTACCGCCCAGAATAGTGAAATTACTCGCAAAAGTGGCCACACTACGAAAACATTTTTAGTATGCTTATAACTGGTCACACTCCCCTTGCGGAGAATGGGGTTTTCCCCGATTTGTGAGATTGTTCGCATCTACACAGTTTTGGAATATTTGCCCGGAGATAGATGGCAAATAGCAAGATTAGGTTTTTCTTGGGAAACAGTCGAGTTCGACTATGTTTTTTGTTTGCTGACGGGGGACATCAGTGCTGCCAGATCACCGGCATAAATACCACAATATCAAAGGGGGACTCCTGAAATATATTTAGGTGTTATAAGTATATATTAAGTTATTTAATAAATTAAAATTATACGTTTTTATATTAACATTTGTATTGCATTTAATATAAAACCTTAATAAATGACACCGAATTGGTAATAAAAATATTAAATATGACGAAACTTCATGTTGAACATATTAGTTTTGATAAAATATGTCTTTCAAAACCCAGAAAAATGTGTGGATCTGTGTTCAAAAAGGTCAATATCTTCGTTTACAAAAGCAGAAACGTCTTTTAAAAATGGACTTTTAAAAATGACATTTTTATGCAAAATGAATTTTTAATTGCAAAATAAATAATATTTGACTATTGGTTCATTACTTTTTATTTGACATTAACAGCAAATAAATCTTAACGATATTTGCTCTTTAAAAAAATGTATTTACATAAGTAAATTATTTCCAATGTTGGTAAACAGACCACTTCTGATATCGATTTCAGTTGTTCCATAAATTGGATTGCACCTCTGCGAGCGCGACCGTTCTAACTGTTTTTCTGGCACACCGACGCCGCAGTGAGCTTTTTTTGTAGTAGTTCTATATTTCAGTCTTAACCGCAGGCCGAAAAACTTAAAATGACGGATTTCAATGCGTCCGCAGCCATGTTGCCTTTGGGTGGGTATTGGTCACTTCCCCTTTTCTTTCATCTTGAAAACCTTAATTTTCGATCCGACAGATGAATACTACCAACAATGCGTAATACCGAAACCAAAAGTTCCGCCCCGGTACTCCACTAAACCCATTCCAAAGAAAAACAAACGCCAGGCCGGACACTTGCGATCATACAAGGATGTGGGTGAAGATGACGATGACGAAGATGATGATGAGGATTTCCTGGGCGCCGAGCTGAAGAGAAACTACCAGGAAGAAGGTGGCAACGAGTTTGATGCCGATTTGAACTTTGAGATGAACGACTTCAACAAGATGTACTGGGAGGAAGAGGTCTCACCGAATCTAGAACTCCCGCAAAGCTCCGCTCAGTGGCGCATATACGGCAACAATGTGAACCGGCCAGCGGGGGCAGCTCCTCTGGTGCCAAATGACCAGACACGTGGCAATGTTAAGTCGCGTTTGGATCTGAGAAATAGCTCCCGTTTTCGGGATAATAACAACCGCAGGCGCAATCTTAACCACATCCAAAATCGCAACAGCTGCCATCGCGGACAGCAGCAGTCGCAGAGCGCCATGGAGCAGCGCATGCGCACCGCCTACAATGCCTTCAGCAGCCAATCAACAACAACAGCCCATGCCAAGCAGCCAGGCGACGTATTAACAAACATAAACAATCATTTCAAATATACTCACCAGGAACCCAGTATCCTGCATACCACCACCAACACCATGGGATTCGAATCCAACGACTGGGCCGGATCCAGCTCAATCACCTCGCTGATCGATTCAGTGTCCAATATTCCAGATAATCGTGTCAAGAATCGTTTGGGCTGTGAAACCATCTCGGGCTTGCCGCACACCTCATTGAACGATATAATTTCCGGAGTCCCACAAGATAAAAATTTTCTGGAGTCAAACCTGGACACCGCGAATGATTCCGAGAGTATGAAAGTCAGTAAAATGGCCCGTAACGTGCTGCTCTTGCTCAAGAGTGTGGCCCAGAAGACCGAGCAAGGTGCATCCTCTGATTTTTTTCAGGTAATGCCAAAATTTTCTTTAGCTGGACTTGAATTTTGCGACATTTCCTGTAACTTGGGAATGGAAAAAAATGGAAAACTACGGACCTAAAAGTATTAGCTTAAAGACCTCTATACAATCATAAGGGTTTAGCTATTATCTTTAAATAGTTAAGTAACCTTTTGGGACCCCTTTCGCATCTGAATTGTAAATTGAAAGTAGATTGCAAGCCGGAAGAACCTTAGAGAAAAAGGCTTCCAATTGAGCGAAAAAAAATATATTTTTGTAAAAATTGCCGTTTTACAAATGATGTATCAAAAACAAGTTGAATTAAGAAAACCCTTGGCCATTTAAGTATTACCAGCTCAATTAGGTTTTTTTTTTACTTTTAATTTTAATATTTATCCCTTGAAATTTATTATTACTTATTTCAGAACATCGACTGGATGAATAGGCCGGGAGAGGAGTCCCGAAGTGACGCCAAGCCGGGAATGGACGGGCAGTACCAGCAGATGCGCTTCAACTAGAAAACCGACAGCAAGTTAGACTTAGAGAGCCTATCTATAATAAGTTACTTTTTAAGTACCAGCCACTTGATGTTCAAATTTGAATTAGTTAGGATTGGCGGGCAGTTTCTGTGCGAATTGTTAGCCGGTGCAGGGCAAGAAGAAGATTTCGAGGAGGTCCAGTGAATGACAGCGAGTGAGCAGACGTCAACGTCGACGACGACGGAGGTTTTTTTATATACAATACATATTTCGGCTGATAAGAACAGGCTGGCCCGCTTATCAGCAATGCACAACAAGAAGTACACACAGACGGGCGAGATGTGAGAAGCGAAAGCGGACGAAAATAGAAACAAACGGCGATAAATTTACAGCGAAGGCGAATTTTCATACATAAGCGATGTGCCGAAGAGGAATAGAGTAATAATCAATCAGTTAATCAGCAAAACAGCCGGAGCGCGGACGTGAAAATGATCAGCGGGAACGGATAGCGGGATAGTGAGCAGTGATCGTAACTCCGCATAGTGCTAAACATTAACCTCAACCTACCTATGTATTGTGCTTTGTCGAATGTAGAACGGCCTCTTAATTTGTTATTTTGTTTTTGGTCGAAAGCCAACAGAACAAAGACCCATCGATTTGTTTCATTTAGTAATTTGTAGAGCGTAGTTTTTGTAGCGGTAACGAACTCAGCTTATCGATTTACCGCAAAGAATACCAAATAAACTTAAATCAGTACCCTAAATGTAAGTTGTTCGTTCTCGCCAGTGCCCAGCATGTTGAAATCGAAGCAGTTGCTCCAACAGTTTTCCAAAGGTAAGGATAATCGGGTTTTTTGGAGCTGAAATGGCGCAATTTCAGTATTAAACGCATCAGCTATCTGTGTTTTTGTTGCCGCCTTTATTATCAGCTTTTGGCATGTGCTGGAATAAACATAATACTATATCACCAGCTCGTAGGCTCTCCTTGACAGGCTATAATCGCATCTGACTCGGACCAAGCCGAAGATTATCAGTAAACACTTTTTTTTCGCCAAATTCTTTGTCACGATGAACTTTCTCTGTTGTAGTGGGTAGAAGTAGATATAACCAAATAAAATATAGCCCTGTGTAAAGAAAGCTTGTTGTTTGATACTAAATTTGAAATTAAATTAATTTTTTAAGAATAAATGCCACCAATCAACAGACAAAAACGAAAGTGAAATCTATGCATGAATGTGAATGTTTTGAACACAGTAATAAAAGGTATTTGAGAAGTGCCATTACCTTATCTTATTGATTGGATCTTGAATAATTAAACAACAAAAAAGTGTAACCTATAATTGTAGTGTATTCAATTGGTTCTGATCGTAGATGGAAATTCTGATCCGCTAACGAAGATAATATATGTATGTGTGTATGGTAGATTAGATGCCTTAATACTTTATAATGAACTTAAAATTATTTTGGGGAAATACTTTCGTAGCGTACTGTGTGACTCATCAGCTGTTCTGGGAGATTCTAATCGAAATAAGATTTTTGGGTTTTGGTTTTCGGGCGCAGGATGCTCTTGAGTGCCGGAAAGATTGTGTCAGAGGGGTTGAGTAAATTTCCTGCCACCGGGGGCATCTCAAAGATTGGACTAACATGGTCATCTTTTCCCACTTACCCGTTTTATAGAATACGCCAAATTCACGCCAGCCAATTTCAAGCTTAAGCGGGCCCTGGTAGTCACCAAGTTGTCCCGCTATGAGTTCGAGCAACTGCGTCACCCGGAGCTGTCGCAGGATCAGTTGCAGCAGAAGCTACGCGACCGGGGAACCGATGTCGAGATGGTCCTTTATCTGCACAAGGTTCACAAGGATTTCGAGCGCCGGGTCGTGCAGAGCTTCCAGGACGTGGGCTGCGAGGTGAAGCTATCCAGCAGGTTCGTACATTCAGTCCCACTTCGTCCTCATAATCAGTGATCGGAATGGGTTTACCTGGTTGAGGTTATTGGTACATATGTATGTAGATTATAGTGGTATATAAACTAGTATCCTTTGCTTACCGTTAAATATTGTAGATTTTAACCAAAAAGTGTTATTTTAAGATTTATTTGTATCACAATGGTCTCAAAATGTCGTTAAAATACGACACGAAATGTCAGTTAGAATAAATTATTTAACCAAAGGCAACGTTACGTATAAGTGATAATCATTAAAGCCAATGCGTTGACCTATAATCGAATTTTTTTTAATTTCCTTTTGGTATTCCTTAATTACAACAAAACGAATCGTATTATCTAGAAAGTGGGACCCCTTAAATTTGCATACAAATTTTGATCGATCTTATGAACAAACCTAATTCAATATTTATTTTATAAATAACACAACATTAGTATTACCACTATACTATTTTCAATGTATGTGTGATAGTTGGCACAGGAAATATTGGACCAACTGGTCTTACCATCAAAGTCATACAATTGAATTGAGTTTAACATACATTTTTGTGCTTTGGTAAGAATGCCAGTACTTAACAAAGCGCCCATGTAGATATGCACCCAGATCTCACTAGCTAATGACCTCCAATCACTGCTCCCAATGTTGTGCTGTGTGTCTCGTCACCTCGTCACATACTATACTTTATATGTATCTTCGATTCGTGACTACTACCCGCTACAATTGATCTCCACCATCCACACACTTCGTGTCTCCCATGCGGCCCTCGCCTTGTGTGTTGACTTTACTAAACGAGCAGACTTGAATTTAGAAGCTCGTTGAGCAAGGACGTCATGAGCTGGGCGGACGTCATCGTACCGGTAGGTGGCGACGGAACCTTCCTTCTCTCCGCCGGACGCGCCAGTCCGCTCTTCGCGCTCAGCCAGCAGAAAACGCCGATCGTGGGCTTCAACTCGGATCCGCTCCGCTCGGAGGGTCGACTCATGCTGCCCAAGCACTACTCGGACAATCCCGCCGATGCCGTATCCCGCATCAAGAGCGTAAGTTCTGGAACTGACATTCTCCACGTTGGGAATAATTAACTAGTGTACTAATCCTTGACAGGGCGACTTTAAGTGGATGCATCGCTCAAGGATACGGACGACGATGTTGGGCAGCAATGGTAAGATCCCGGAGTCGACAGACCTCTTCCGGCACACAGAGGTCAAGATGGAGCAGGTGACCACTGCACCCGAAATGCTGGACCAGGACATGGCTTCCAAGTATAAAGCCAAAATGAAACGAATTCTTCCGTACTTGGCTCTTAATGAGGTATGACAATGAAGTATTTATTTCTCCAGGTCCATAAATAACATAATTCTACTGTACAGGTATTTATCGGGGAACATCTCTCAGCCCGAGTGTCCCACTTGCAGCTGGTGCTGGACCACCAGGACGTGGTGAACAAGACCAAGTGCTCTGGACTGTGTGTCAGCACGGGCACGGGCTCAACATCCTGGCACACCAGCATTAATCGCATCACTAGCCGAGATGTGGACGACCTGCTGCGCTCGCTTCCCAATAGTAGTTCGAAAGACGTGATGATGCTACGCCAGAATGCGGAGGAGATCGCTCAGCGGTACAACCAGGGGCTGCTATTTGCGCCGGACGACCCGCGTCTCTGCTACTCCATCCGAGAGCAGATCTGTGTGGGCGTGTGGCCCTCGCCAAAGACCTTTAAAGAGCGCGATTTTGTGCAGACGGTGTTCGTCAAATCGCATTGCATCGATGCCAGTAAGTAACTAAAAGTCCAGACACAAAACAAAATGTAATCCTGCAAATTACTTTCCCCAGACCTGGTTATAGATGGCAGCATTTCGTACCCCTTCAACGATGGCGCCAAGGTTTTGCTGGAGGTCCATCCCGAGGATGCCCTCCTGACAATCGCTTTAGACTGAATTCAGTGATGCTTCCCAAGTGCCTGGTTATTTAGCCCTAGCATGTCTGAATTTTTGAAATTATTTAAGTCTGCATTTTGCAACTACTTAGCAGTGTAAGCTCAAAAGTTATTTTGTTATTATATAAACATATATTTAAACATCACGCTTTAGCTTTTCTTTTTGATATTTTGTTTGCCCTTTTGGACTTGGGCGGGCTTTCCATTTTTGAGCCTTTTCAGTGGCTTCTGGTCGGCTCCTTCCTTGGGGCCTCGACTTCGTCCTTTTCCTTTTTTTTCAAATCGAGAACTGTCCACAGATTTAAAGCGTTCGTCTTGAAGGAGAGCCTTGCCTTCCTCGCTAGCTGCGGACTCTTCCTGCTGCATTTTCCTTTTCCGACGAATCTCCTTCAGCTTATCTTTCTGCTTTTTGCGATAGCTGCAGTTTAAATTGAAATAAGTTAGGAAAACGTTTATTGTAAAGTGATATCCACGGCTTACAGCGCTTCCATTTGGTCTGGATCCTTGCCCTCCATTATCCACGTTTTGCGCCTGTAGTTCTGGGCCCGTTCATCGAAATCGTTATTGTCTAACAGCATCTCAGACTCACGGCGCGTTACATTCACTTGCATGAAAATTCGCTCCACCATGCGCTCTAAAATATTAAAATGTTCATTTTAATAAAGGTATATATTTGTGTTTATTAGAAGCTTACGATCGATTGGATGCTCGGTAAGCTTTGTGTTGATCTCCTCTTCGATGGCGCCCAAGAGCTCCAAATCTCGCGGAAAACGGAATATGGAAATGGACATGCCTTTTCGTCCCGCCCTCGCTGTCCTGCCCACACGATGGATGTACTCCTTGGGCGTCCGGGGAAGCATGTGATTCATAACCAGCTGGACACTGGGTATGTCCAGACCCCTGGCAGCCACATCGGTAGCAATCAGTGTGCGAATGTGGTTGGACTTAAAGCGACTTAGGGCAGCTACGCGCTCCTTTTGCCGCATGAAGCCATGCAAGCAAACATTGTCAATGTCCATGTTCTTTAGCGTCATCGAAAGCAGCTGGCAATATCTAAAAATAGTTTAGATTAGATTGAAATACTTTAATAAATTAATATTCAAATCTATAGTTGTTTAGATTTTATCTATTAGATTTCACTTACTTTTTTGTGTTCGTGAAAATCATTACATTGGCGTTTTCGTTCTCCTCGCGGTATTTTCTAAGTGACTCGATCAAAACCATGTCCCGATCGTAGTCGGCGCACAGCAGATAACGTTGGTCCAGAGTGTCCACAGTGGCCACATCGGAATCCTGGGACCACTCGAGGCACTAAACACGGAAGAAAACCATTCAACAGAAGCTCGCATTAGAATATTAAACAAACTCACATCACTGGCAATGGGAAATATGCTGGACTCCTTCATGAAGTCCTTCATGGTGGCGGAGAAGAAGAGATTCTGCCTAGTCTTGGGCAGACACCTTTCGATAATAGCCAGGCTCTCGTCGAAGTCGCCGTTCAGCATGCGATCCGCCTCGTCCACAACCAGGTACTTGAGATTGTCGAAGGAGAACGTGTCGCAGCCGGTGAGGTGGTCTGCCAAGCGACCGGGCATGGCCACCACGATGTGTGGCCGCTGCATCAGCTTCTGGCTCTCGATCATCTGATCGGTACCACCGGAAACGACGCATACTCGCACTCCCATCGCCTGTCCGGCAACCAGAAACTGCTCGGATATCTGGTAGGCCAACTCGTGCGTGGGCGTCAGCACAAGGGCGAAGTGGCCCACTGGCTCCTCGCTCAGCCGCTCTAGAATGGGCAAGGCGAAGGCAAAGGTTTTGCCCGATCCCGTCTTAGCTGCGCCGATGCAATCCTTACCAGCCAATATAGCCGGAATGCAATTTTGTTGGATGGGAGTTGCTCCTTTCAGACCTGAAAACCTGAGGTTCAATTACTTGCTTCAAATAAAGTCCGACTTAACATTACCTAACTTTGTCAGCTGCTTCACCAACCACGGACGCAGGCCCAGTATCTGGAAGGGATTAACATCCTTCCGTTGCATTTCGGTAAATAAAAATACAACGAAGTAAAAAATGAAAACAACGTGCGAGAGTTCTGTGAGCTAGTGATGGAAAAAATGCCAAAATCGATAGGACTAACAAGTATCGATGGATGTTTATTATTGAACATTATTTTTCAGCTTTTTTATTTTCATTATTAACCCATGCGCTGTTTTATTTTAAAGCCAACATAAGTTTTGCTGATACATTACAATTATTGTAATCTAGTTTTATAGAAACATGCATCAATTAAAATAAATCTATATGTAAAAAACTTTAATAAAACAAAAATCGACTGAATTGAAAGCCAATGAATCGATAGGCTGGTTTGCACATCCCTATCAGGTGTCTTGGCGCGATCATTTTGTAAACACACTTAGGCCTTTGGATCTGGCTTCCTTAAAGCAACAATGTCCGAGGAATCTGGAAGCCAGGCTATATCCCTTACTTTCTGCGAGCTGCAAGCTATAGACCAGGAGGATATCATCTTGCTAGTCGACGTGGACTCGGCTGTAAATATCTCTAAAGCATGCATCGCTAATGATTCCGCCGATCGTGTAGAAGTCTTGACGTTGTGGTTTAGTAAATTATTAAGGGCGTACCTTGATGAATCGGTGTGCTGCTTTCAAGCGGTTAAGTCAATGTGCGATTGGTTTTTTCACGTAGGTCTTGTTACATACATTGTGCTCATATTAATTGATTAGATCTATTCCTCAGGTATCAAACAATTCTTACGGAGTAAACAGCGATCAAAGAAAACTTTTCAACGAGGTTCTTGCATTCTCAACCGCATACAGGAATCATTTGCTGAAAGCAGGCGATCGTCTCGTTCATTGGTTTGCCAATCTTCTGTTATTCATGATTGACTTTCTCGAGGAAGAAGGGTAAAAGTAAAAGCCTGTTTAGATGAATCTATTTATACAATATGCATTTGTTTCTAATGTATTTCATTCAGCAAAGAAAGTGAGCACCAGGTTCGTGTAGGTATTCATTTTGAAGTGCTTTCCCTGCTGAAGAATAATACCAGTGAATCAAAAACATTCCAACCTCGCATCATGCCCTGTAAGTTAAGGTGTATTTTCTAATATTCTTTTTCGCCCGTGATGGGGTTTTTACTTTTGATGTCTTCTTTGCAATAAAGGTTTTTTTTTGCCTTAACGTTATCACTTTTATGATTCTAAAGTAAAAACCGCAACAGGTGAACTATGTTTATTTCATTAATTTCCCCTACTTCTCTATATTCAGTGATGCAGACGATAATGCAACACGCCGAATCCGCAAGAAATAAATTTCGCGATCTGGAGTTACCGGTCAAATCAAGCGACACGATTACTTACATGTGCGTTCACTACATGTCGTGCGTTAATCTCAAGGACGAACCAATGCCCCAATGGCTTAAGGAAACGATTTTGCATCTATGCAAAATGGTTTTCGGTTACTTGGAGGATCTTTACAAAAACGTGAGTTTTGCCACGATTTGTAATCAGCTTTATAAAAACAAATATCAATTCTTAGGGCCTACTTACTGTTCCCGAGGAAAAGTTAAAAGAGTTTATGGAAGTTATGCGCGCATATTTCTTAATGTTGCAGCAGATTTTCAGAAATGGTGTAATGCAGGTTGACCGAAATGTGGCTGTTTGTCTTGTGGATTTATTTATGTGTGATGAAACGTAAGTTAGTAAACATTCACAACCATTTGCATCAACTATTTGTAATTTTAGTAGGCCTTTGCATTATTCTGATGAGAATATTGAACAGCTTATATCTACGTATGTTAGACCACATATAATGGAACTTTATGAGCTGGTTTATTCATTCGAAGAATGTCAAGAGGTAAGATATAAACAATATATGTATGAGGTATTTTTTAATAACAAGTTTATATTTTAGTATTTATTATTTAGTATTTTTGGTCCACCAGAAGAAGATTACTTCGATGTTTGCTTAGATTTTGTAACTGCTGTATCTACAGACGACGCTGATGTTCTCCCAAAAACATGTCAAACACTGCAGAAAATCTTTGAATATTTGTTTAAAGGTAAGGCATCCTAATGATGATCGATTTTGTATATAATTTGATGGGCCCACAGATGCCACAAACTTTGTCAATGCCGAGCGCTATGAACGAGTTATGGATGCTTTTGGTAGTCTACTCTACTTGGTCCCCAACAAAGAACTACATAGATATTTTTGTGCTGGCTTATTTCAAAAGGATATAATCAAGTCCCAAGTGTGTGCTGATATACTCATGTTGTGTTTTCGGTTAGTAATTGCATTTTGAGATTTTCTAATTTAAATTAAGAAATATATATTTCAGGCTAAAAGAGGAAAATAAGTGTTGGACTCCTATTGATATAGAACAGGCTATAGTGTTCTGGAATACGTGCAACAACTCTTTTTCCATGTTTTCAAAAAACCCAAGCCAATGGCATGTGCAGCGTTTCCTTAAGTATTTTCACTGCCTAGGAAAGCAGGGGCTTCCTGCTTTGAGCATTCGGAACTTTCGTCACCTCTTGACAGTTATTACTGAAGATAAACAAATAGGAATACAATTATTAAAGCGCTTAGATCATGTCTCATCTGCGGCCCCCACACAAGTTAAGGACTACTATGAAATGGTTAGTATCAGTTACTTTTCAAAAGGTAAAATTATAACCTCTGCTTTATCAACAGGTTGCTCTGCTAGAACTTTTGGTGAAACACAGACATACAGACTGTTCCCAGTGGTTTCAGCGTTCTTTAGAAATGTCCAAGAAAGTGATGAGCCTTGCCAACAGTACGACCTTCAGTAGTGCATACTTTAAGCTGCTGGCTTTTGCTAATAAACCCACCCAGTTGCTGATATTACGGGGACTGGCTTCAGGTAATGGGTGCACAAACTGGCATCGACAGAGATTTATTTACGCTTGCAAAGTCAGCGATGATGCCCAACTAAAAGCATTTAGTGCCCGCCACTTAATCGAGGCTGATGCGCAGCTTTTACTTGAGACTCTGCGAGGAAAACCCAAAACTTCAGATGCATCAATAGATGGTTTATTTGATGTCAGTAAATCGAGCTACACACGCGATTCGGAACACACATGCTTAGTTTCTAGCCTGAAACGTAAGCGGAGTGAACTACCTCCCAAGCAAATCCTACTTGATATTTATGAGGGGTCTCTTCAATTAAGCCAGAGCATTGATGATTTCGATGCTGCCGATTGGGATCTTCACAAAAAAGTGTTGGCTAACTTGAGTAGTATTTTACCAAGAACTTAATTTTATCCATTTAAAACTTCTAATTTAGAGTCCGACTAGTTTACATATTCAACATAATGTGATCCAAATGTCGCATATTGGCGTCTAAGCTAATGAATTTATTAACGTCGGAACTGGCGGTACTATAATCCTGAATTAGAATACCTGGTAAAGCCGTTGTTTGCGTTAAAACACAACAGATGAATTAAAAAATATATCGAAACCCACCTGCAAGTGACGCTGAAGTAAAGCTGACAAAACTGCCGGCAAAATAGGCTCGAAAGGCCACATTGGTAATGTCTAGTCGTCGGCTTGGGGCCATTGCACTTAGCGCAGCGATGAGGATGCCCAGTGATCCTGGGTTGGCAAATCCGCAAATTGCAAAAGTGGCTATAGCAGAACTCCGCGCCTGTAAAATTACGGAAATAAACAATTTGTCCTTATATATATTTATAATATAGGCAGATATATATTTACGTCGACCTTGTCCTCGTTCATTAACTCGCCCAGGTGTTTATAGGCGATGAACTCATTTATCAGCGATTTCTCGGCCACGATTAGCGCAATGTGTTGACAGTCGTACCATGGTACACCCATTACGAATACAAGTGGGACAAAAATCTGGGAGAGCAGGAAAAGCATTGTGATGTCCTGCAGCCCGATTAGCTCAAAAGTCCATTCAACTACGGCGTTGAGGAAGGACACAATGGCCAGGAAGGCAATGATGTTTGCCACGATTCCGAGTACAATCAACAGAGCGGCCGCAGCTCCACTGGCGGCTGCATCCAATATGGAGGAATCCGGCCTTTACCAGGTGAATAAATTTACAAAATTGAAAATAACAAGGAATCTTAAGAGAAGGAAATTTGCGCTTACGACTTCTCTAGTTGAATATTATCGGATCTGGTCATTGATTCCTCCGTCTCCGGGTAGAACAGCTTTGAGAAGGCCAGGGCGCCGGGAGCAGCCATCACGCTGGCTGTGATCAGGTAGGCGGGCGAGGCGCCAAAGGACACATAAGCCCCTAAAACCGTTCCCGACACTGAAGCATAGCCGGAGGTGCAGATTGTGTGCAGCTCGCTAACGGTCAGAATTAGGATGTACGGTCGGATTAACAGGGGACTCTCGGACATGCTTAGGAAGACGTTTCCCGCTGCATTCACGCTCTCACAGACAGTGGTGCCCACCGTGGCTTGCAATAAAAACCCAAAACAATCAAGGACGAACTGCATCCAGCCTAGGTAGTACATGATGCTCGTAATCACGCTGAAGAAGAACACCACTGCCAATATGGCAAAGGCGAAGACGAACTCGTCGCAGATTCGATCACCATACACAAAGCGTGCTCCGTACTGAGCGAAGGTCAGAAAGGTGACCACCTTTTCGCCGAAACAGTGGAATATAGCGTGGCCGAAACCGACGCGCAGGCAGATAATCCCCAGCAGCAGCTGGCCCAGGAGGCCGTGTGTCACGATACGCCACTGGACCCTTTTGTGATGCTTGCACACTGCAAATCCGATCAGGATAAAACACACGGGTCCCAGCAGTCCGATCGCCTTGTTCGTGTCGTTCCGACACTCGTAACCGAGGTAGGCCACTACCACTGATACCACAACTGCCAGCATTACACCAGAGACGATCCTATAATTGAAAGAATAATTGACTTATTTTTATTAAGCACTCTTATAGTTCTTAAATAGCATTGCATATTTATTGGCGGCTGTCTAAATCTATTGTAGCATATAACATCTTTTAAGGCTACTATGTATCCATAAAACTCTTTCTCGTTAATTACGCTAGGTTAAGTTCAGAAGGCACTAAACAGATTCCAGTGAATTAAAATAAATAAAAAAAAAAAAAAAGCATATAACATCTAAAACCTTTAACTGTTATTCATGCTAGATCGGATATTTGGAAAAAGGAAAGGAAGCACATATTTCTCTCTGTTCCTAAACTTAAAATTTAATATGTATAAGCAAATCCAAAGAGAAACTACTTATTCAAACGGGTTTTTTCAAAATACAGATTTTTTCCCGAAACAGGAAACTAATATACAACTTTCGTTTTTTATTGGCTCACTAAACTAGTGCTTACTCTATTCTAAGCCGTTTAGATTTCAACTCACCACTTGCGACTAAACACAATCCATGAGTCTATGACTGGCTCTAGGTAATTATTATAAAGCTTGATGCCTACGTATGGCTTGAATACCCAGTAGTACAGCCACAATATATAAAATATAACAAACATGAAGACGAGAAATCCGTATCCATGGCACCAGTTTATGTTACATAGAATATTAGGCTTAAACTCCTTCTCCGGAAGAAATCTTTCGGCTGATACTTCTGTGATGGTTTCACTTGAGGTTGAGTTTTCTACCGTTTCGGTCGTTGCCGGACTTTCAGGTGGAATGCAATCATCGGAATCCTTGTCTATATATGCATTTTAAATAGGTCGTTTCATTTTTGTAAGAGCGTACAAAATACCCACCATACAATATATATACGACTGTTGCTCCAATAAAGTACAATATTAGGATTATGTGAAGCAAGACATGAAGGACTAAATAAGTAATTCGTTTCGCCTTCGATCGTGGTGGCTTCTCCTCTCCTTCTGCTGCTGGAGTATCCGTATCAGCCATTTTGAGTAAATTAAGAGTGGAGCGTGTTTAAATATATATCTGTATGTATGACTTGCATCCCAAAGCCCTCTTATAAGTACTAACACAATAACCAACAATAATTTTTTTAATAAATAAGAATTTGTGTATTTTGCTTAATTTGATCAGCTAATTATCACGATCTAAAACATCCAGGA
Organism: Drosophila kurseongensis; assembly: GCA_018153305.1. NCBI lineage: Eukaryota > Metazoa > Arthropoda > Insecta > Diptera > Drosophilidae > Drosophila > Drosophila kurseongensis. Next base: position 14,328,752 of record JAECXX010000004.1, on the reverse strand, counting down.
ACTAAAAGTCCGTTGTATTTTTCCGCCCCAATTTCTGGAATATCCTGTTGTAGCTCACCTTCTCATCTTCTTCTTGTATCAGAATGCCTGCAAGTAATTTAAAATAAAATTAACATTAATAATTCTCAAATATTTTAGATCGGATAACTCTACTGACCTGCAAAACTGGCTGACACGAAGCAGACTATGCTGCCCACCACAAAGGCTCGGAAAGCCACCTGAGTTATGGTGGAGCGACGATGAGGCGCCATTGCACTGAGGGATCCGATGAGGATGCCCAAGGAACTGGGATTGGCGAAGCCGCAGATGGCGAATGTGGCGATTCCAGCGCTCCGGGCCTGCGATAATTTAGGTTTTAGTTTCCTCATAAGTGATTCCATCGAATCCAGTAAATACTTACGGTGATTTCGTTGTTTTCAATGTATTGACCCAGTCGCTCATAAGCTACAAATTCGTTGATTATTGTCTTTGAGGCCACTACCTTAGCAATGATGTCGCAGTCCTGTTTCGGAACGCCCATCGCCCAAACGAGCGGGATGAACAGCTTCGAGAAAATCCACTCGAAGTCGATGTCATCGAGGCCAACCAAGAAGCCAAACCAGCTAACCAGGCCATTAAGAAAGGCGACGAAGGCCACAAAGGCCACTATGTTGGCGATGATGCCGAGGACAATTGGCACGGCGTTGCTGGCTCCACTGGACGCAGCATCCAATAGAGAAGAGTCCTGCCTACATTAAGAAAATATAAGTATAATAGTCAGACTTCTAAACTTTGTCTATAAATTGTTAATTAATTCCATAACAGCTTCGTATAAGCTATATAGCCAATAGGAATATTTTTTTCTTTCATAATAAGTTATGCCTGCAATATAACGAAAATTCCAGCAGTTCAGATTTACAATCGGACCTAAATGCTTTTCAAACAAGGTGTTGTGAAAATCTTTTGGATTTAAATAGCGCTGAGTGTAAAGTAATGAAATTTTTTAGGGTGAACCCACAATATGCCACGTATACGCTTGGTGGTTGTGCGTTGTCTAGAATCACGCATGTTGATGACCTTGGCGTCCTTCTTGACCCAAAGGTTAAGTTTTGTGACCATATTACTTCTATGGTTAATAAAGCCAGGGGAGTACTTGGATTTATTAAAAGGTAGTTAAGGGAATTCGATGATCCCTATGTTACAAGGACTCTGTTCATTTCACTGGTCCGTCCAATCCTGGAGTACTGTTCAGGAGTTTGGAGTCCTCAGTATGGTGTACATATAGACCGGATAGAGTCTGTGCAAAATAACTTTTTATTATTTGCTCTACGGAGCCTTAACTGGAATGCAAGCCTTATTTTACCTTCCTACTCTAGTAGACTTCTCCTAATTAATCTACCATCCTTATTAAGCCGTAGAACGATGCTTGGCACAACTTTTATTTATTAACATATTCACGGGGATGTGGAGAGTCCCGAGTTACTGGGTCGCATAAACTTCCCGTGCCTAATAAAATTACCAGGAACTATGTTCCTCTTACTTTAAATATTTGTAGATCTTACTATGATATGCATGAACCGTTTAGAGTACTGTGTAACGACTATAATAAACTATACCATGTTATTTCTACTACCGACTCCTTGCCAAGCCTAAAAGCATTAATTTTATCTTACTTAGCACAAAATTATATTTTGTATTAGTCTCGTACGTATTTCTAACTTAGTCTGTCCGCTTCTATATTGTCTATTTTCACTTCTCGCGATCTCGTTTTTACGCCCATTGGGTAATAGGGCTCCGCGCGTAACAAGCACTGCTTGGTGTCGTAAGGGCCACTTGTTTGCGCTGATCATAGTGCATCAACGTCCGAAAATAATAACTTTGTTAAGCAATTAGGAACAACTGAACACAATTTGACCCAAATTGGCCCAACTTATCTATATATACATATAAATAAATAAATATTAAATATAGATTGTATGCAAAAATTGTGCCTCTTTAATGATTGTTTCTTGTCTATTCTTCTATATCCTTGTAATAAAGTTATATTATTTTAAAATACTTACGATTTTTCAAGTTCAATCGAGTCCGATGAGGTCTGGCTCTCCTCCGTCTCCGGCATGTAGAGCTTGGAGATGGCCAGTGTGGCTGGAGCCGCCATCACTGACGAGGTGATCAAGTGGGCGGCCGAAGCACCAAAGGACAAATAAGCCGCCAGGACAGTCCCAGACACAGTGGCAAAGCCGGACACCATAATGCTGTGGATTTCGCTCTTGGTGAGCTTATTGATATACGGCCGGATGAGTAGGGGGCTTTCGGACATGCCCAGGAAGATGTTGGCCGCCGCCGTGACACTCTCGCAAACAGTAGTGCCCAGAAGCGCCTGCAGGATCCAACCCAGCTTGATCACTATCCATTGCATCGTACCCATGTAGTACAACAAGGATATGAAGAAGCTAAAGAAGAAGATCACCGGGAGGATAGCGAAGGCAAACACATTGTTTACTACGAGGAAGTCTCCGAAAACGAAGAGGGCTCCATCGGTGGCGTAGCCCAGGAATGTGGCCACCTTGTTGCCCAAACACTCAAAGATCTTGCGGCCCACTTCCCAGCGGATGCAGAAGATGGCGAGAAGGAACTGGCACGTGATCCCGGTGATCACGATGCGCCACTTGATGGCGTTTCTATTAGTGGAGAACACGTAGCCGCACAGGATGAAGAAGAACGGCGCCACCAGGGACACCAGCTTCTGCGGCTCATCACGGGTCTCAAAGTACACGAAGATGGCCAAAAGGGCCAGGAGCACGGCGATGCTAGCCAGTGAAACAACCCTAGGAGTAAAAAGTGTAAATATAATTTCGGAAATTTAGTTTCTTAACTAGAAATATCACTAAATTCATTTAAAACCTCAAAACCAAAAAAAAATATTTTTTCTTTAATAATGTTGTTCTAATATTGTGTCTAGATTTTTTATATAAGGAAGATAATAATAATAATAATACGATACAATATTTAATGATACAAGTGAGAAAAACATATAAAAGTAAATAGTAAATAATATTGATAGAACTTACCTGGTCCTACTAAAATTGTGCCACTTTTTGGACCAGGGCTTTAGGTAGTTTCTGTGCAGGCTGAGCCCCACCATAGGCTTGAAAATGTAGTAGTAGAAGAGACCCAAGTATGTGAATCCCAGCAGGAGCAGAAGCATTCCATAACCGGTGCAAAAGTTAATACCACACAATTCGTTTTTGCTTCCCCAGTAACAATCATATTTGGCTGAATGGGGTTTAAGGTTATCATATGTATTGGCGATTAATCGGTGTAATACTCACTGATGTCGTTATAATGATAGGTGGCATAGGAGAAGTAGGCCACAACAACAAGGTGCAACAGTACATAAATTGAGATCCTCACAATACGCGCAACTTTCGGATTCTTATCTAAATATCCTTCTTTTTTTCCGACCTCTGTTATATTTTCCAGCTGCACTTCTTTGAATTCATCAGAGGGATGTATGTGCAGTTCTTTCTAAAAAATGGATTATATTTAAGCATTTCATCGTGATTGGCATTTCTAAAAGCTAACTTACATGATCCATTTCGTAGCCATTGTTAATGGCCCCTTTCGAAGAGTCGGCTGACATCTATAAAGAAAAAAACCCCAGAACCAGTTATTGGTCATTCGCGGTAATCCGTAATCTGGCATAATCTGTATCAAATTATTTCAGCCTTCGAGTGGGCAGATATGCCAAGTGTCCAACGTCAAAAGATAGGTTTCTTTCGGCCAACTAAATCAAGGTTCAACAAGTTGGACGACTTGTGCCCACTCGAAAGAAAGCGATAAGTCTGGAAACTTCACTTCAATTCGCACATGGTTTTCGAAAGTCAATGGCTTTACGCCAACACGTGGATCAATAGTTTCCGGTCATTAAACAAAAAGGTTAGATGCGGGAATTGGTGGTAAACTAAGGCGCTGGGTGTAAATAAGCCACTTGAACTTAAATTCTTGATATATGCGGGTTGTAAATCCCATTCAATACAATATCACCGTTAGGAGGTCTTTTGGTAAGGATTTCACATATAAGGTAATCAAAAACGTACTGATAGCACTATCTAAGTGGTATTTAACCAAACTCGTGAAAGTTAATAAAGCTCTTATTTATAATGGGCCGATTCTGAGAATAGGCTTATATTTCCCGTGTTATATGCAGTTAAATAACTTGTCACCAAAGCGCACTTGTTTGCTTAAGTATTATTGTTATTCATTCGTAAACTGTAGTAAAATAAACAGATTTTACTCTTGTGTAAATACCACAATTAATAACTTTGTGTATAAAGTCTAATTAATTTAACGCCTTGATTTCGTGCAACGCCAGTTAATTCACCTTTTTATATGATTTGTTTTCGCTTCGTATCTAATGAGTACTATCGGTTTGTTGTGGCCGAAACGGGTTTTCAATGTCGTTACTCTCGGTGCGTACTGGCCGAATACTAATTGCTGATTAATGCATCTGCTAAGTGGGATTAAAAACTGTGGCTAACTGCCATCGTAGCTCGTTGAAACTCGCGGCAAGACTAAATTCACCAAACTGCGACAGGGAGTTTTTAATACGATCGCAAGTACACGGTATTTGATAAGGGCATATCAGATTCGGATCGACACGGTTCGTGTTTTAACTTTGGGAACTATCTAATGATTTATAATATCTTGAATTCTTTTAGCCTTGCCGATTAAAAGACATCCTTCCAGTTAGGAGCGAGTGACACCTATGTTCGCATTAAATGCCATTAAATTCTTTAAATTCGTAATTAGGCTATTTCCATATATTTGAATTAATTTTTGGCAATGGGTACTTGGCAGCCACAACTCAATTTGCTTAAGATTGAAAGCGAACACTGGGATTTATTTTGGAAGGCGCTAATTTGCTTTAACTACACGGAAATTATTATGAAATAAATATTGGTTTGCGGGTGACAACTCATTTTCTCCAGATAAAGTTGTAACTTAAAGTTAAATTTAAAAAGAACCGAATGTCTTTTAAGGATTAGGTTTATAAATTTAAGTTTAAGCGATATAAAAAAGTTGCTTAAAACTATTCACTTTATATTTTGTAATGGAAGAGCAGTACTCTTTACTTAGTTCGATTAATCAATCTTTAAATCTCAATATTTTTTCTCTGTACATCTCGACAATTAAGTGGAATACACCTGGAATGGAAGTGTGACGTTGAATAGGCAATTGGGATGACAAGTGCGAGTAGATTGTTTTATCAGCTGGTTTTTACAAATGAGAGGTGCTCGGCATGGGTGTTATGTAGAGATAACTACCAGGAGGGGCTATAAACCTCCCCGCAGATTGCCAACGATAGCGATGACGTCTAAGATCTCTGATTGCGATAGGGTGGAGGTACATTTACTGGGCCTCGACGATATGGAATCGTACACCCGCCCATTGATAAAGGTCTGGGGCATCGTTACTGGTGGTCGAAGGCAGCAGCGATTACAAAAATGTCACAATTGATTGGCCAATCGTTGAGAGTCATAAATAGTTGAGTGCAAAGTTGAAAAAGATTTCCAATCGCAATTCTTTGCGATTTTATAAGAAAAAGAAACATATCTTATCGCCGAGCCCCTCGTGTGACAATCTAATCCAAATAGGCAAACCACAAGAAAACCGGTAGTCAACTGGATTCATATTTAATTCGCAACTTTAAACGCTTGCGACTTATATTTATTAATATATTTATGTTTCATATTTTATTCATATTTGCAATCGACTTACAAATGCACTTAGTTAGGATGGAGGTGAAGGATTATGCATCGACAGCAGTTTGACTTAATGAAAATGTGGTTCTTATAAAATCTTAAAAACAAAACAGAACAATAGTTTCCAAGGGAAAATTTTGAGATTTAGGGCTGCTCTTGGTGCTTCGTTGCTAGCAGGAAGGCACTTTTAACCTAGTGACTTAATTATATAACAAAACTGTATTCCGGGACTATAATCGCTTATCAATGTAATCGAAAATGCTTGATTTGGTTCGTCCTTGGCTTGCTGGTTTTCGAGTGGATTGTGCAGAAGTCTGGGATTGTAATGCTTCGATAAGGCATTGATTAATTTAGTTTACCATCTAAATATGTTACTTAAATTCGTGTTAAACGTTTTCCGGGTTTGCTTTTCATCATGAGGTTCTAACAATTTTCATAGCAAAAAATGTGCGAATTCAAACACATCTAAATCACAGGCTTCTAGTATAAGAGAGATTTTAAAATTAAAATCGAATTTCGACCGAAAATTTGCGCTTAGCTTACAACGAAATTTTAAATATAATTTAAATAGGGTTATGCGGTAGAGGATACCGATCAACTAAAAACTAATTAAGTCAACTGGCCCTAAAGTTACAAATATAAAACAAGAAATAATTATAAGACCAGCATGAGTGTGGGTCAGAGAGAATGGGTATGGGTGGATGGATGATCGCGACATCTATTCCTGCTTGTGGGTCGAAAACTTGTGGTGCTTGGGGTGGTGGCGCTGGTGGTGGTGCTGGTGGTGCGTATGATGGTGGTGCTGGTGGCCAGTCCGATGTCGGTGGTGGTTCGAGACGGGCTCCATCTGCTGTTCGCTGCCGCTGGCCGAGAACATCGGCTCCTCGGCCCCGATTTCGGCCTCGACCTGGGCGGATTCGGAATTCGATTGGTGGCTATGATAGTGGCGTCGGTGGTGCAGGTGGACCCGATCCCGCTGCTGGCTCTCGTATTCGCCGCTCTCGTCCAGCTGGTTGTCGATCGTGGGTGAGTTGGATGTGGTGGATTCGATGTACGTTCTGCTCTTGGGTGTGTTGTAAATGCTCTTCATGGAGTTGCTGCCGTTGAAGAGAATGTCTAACCTTGGTTTTCTGTGGAAAATAATAGTTAATTTTTTAATAAAATAATTTATGTTGGGCTTATTCTTGTAATTGATAATACACTATCTTGAAATCGTACTTATAAGTACTCTACTTTAAATTTATTTGAAAGTTTAACAATATTGATTAAGTATCTTTGTTATCAACCGTGATCTTGAATATGATTTAAAATGCTTGTTTTCAACGACATATTTATACAAAACATATTGTTTTTGAGCAATAATTTATATCACCTCACAAAAAAATTAACCTTCAATACTTTTTTAAAAGAAAAAATGTTTTCATTCTAAAATATTATTTAATTTTTCCTATAGAGATAATTCACGTATATAACAAATGTATTTTTTTTTTAAAGGTGGAATTTAAAATTATAAATTTATTTCAAATGTTTAAATTGCTTAAATAATTAAAAAGAAATAATTCAAATTTTGTAATTTAAATTATTCTACTCAAAAATTGACATTTACTTTACAGAACTCTGTTATGTTAACCGCAGTTAAGCAGTTGACAAGCAGTACTGTCGATCAGCTATCTAAAGCAGTGCTCGGCGGCAAGAATTCAAATCAAAATCAAAAATTTAAAAGCAAAATAAAGCTTATAAGGGGAAAATGTATATAGCACTTACCTTGGCAATGTCCAACTCGCCAGATGAGACTTAAACGGTTCTGTTCGGTAAACACTCCATGGGACTGCAATCTCTGCAAAATACACGTAGCCAAATAAACCATTAATATTGGCTTCAAATGTATGGTAGGTCATGCAATGCAAATTGGAAATCGCGCAAATGAAAGGGCATGCAAAATAGCAACAACAAGAACAACAACATCGACAAGAATTTTGCGCAGCAAAAAGAGCAGAAAACTGAACAGCAACAAACAAAGCCGAGCATTGCGCACAACGGTGCGTATAAGCAATTTCGATTAGTAGCACCTTGGGCTGAGTTCTGCGTCTGCGAGTTTGTATCTTACCGATCCAGGGCAATAACTTTCAAGACATGAATCAATCCTAAACAGATCTCTGGATTTTCGTTACTTCCGCTCCACTTTGGCCACCCAACCTCATGAATTTTTGAATATTCGGACAGAAACGTTTCGTAAGTGAAACGTGCTGGGTAGAAATTGTAAATTGAACCTTAGATTCTGCTGACTTGTCTGCACAATCAGACGACTAGGTATTTTTTTTGTATTTCTTTGTATTACGTCTACCGATATTCGAATTTAGTCTGCAATTACTTTTTTTTCGTTTCGGTCGGCTCAATTTACGTCTGACTGCTGTCCGGCCCCCGAAATCGCCTGAGTAATGACCTTTTAGGTAATGTAAATAAATTCGAATCGCCTCGATAGTGGGAAAGGGGCCTGTCGCTATCGAGATGAATGGGATTTATGAGAGATAGATAGAGAGTGACTGATGGGGCGGCGAAGAGGTGCCTCCACTCCGTTCCTGGGGCCGTTAGTTAAACATGGCAAACAACACGCTTACCTGCCTGCTCGCAAGTGGGTGGCTCGAAGTAGAGGCCCGGCTTCAGGGGATTCTCCTCGTCGTCGTGCACCTCGATCATCAGCAAGCCCACCACGCTGGTAATCAACTGGTTCGGCGGCTGCTGTTGGCGGATCATCTGGCGGTGCTGTTGCTCCTGGCGGTTCTGCTGCTCCCAGTAGGCCAGGGCGCACTTCACGTCGATCTCCACCCAGCCGGTGGAGGAGCTGCTCAGCATGGCGGTGTTGCAGGTGCGCTTCTTGCGCTCTGTGGACCATAAAGGGTATTTGGGTAAGAAGTAATCCTAAAACTTGGAAGCCACCCATGGCAACTGGACTTATACTTATTTTATGTGTATCAAAAATTTAGTTTACAACTGGTTTCAATTCCGGAGAATTCCGGAAAAGCTGAATTGTACTTTTATTTAATCGATATAAATTAATAATTAAAATTAAAAAATCAATTTTGCTGACCAAGCTAGGCGGTCAAAATGACGCAACTAATAAAGTTTGATTATATAGCAGATGTGAATAAAATATAACTTTACATAAATGCCAATCCCATGTATACGATGTCTACTTACGTTTCTTCCTCTGCTGGAGAATAATGGAGACGGTGACCCGAATCTGGGGACCCACGGTCGGCTGCTTCGCGCAATTTGGAGCCATGGTGCCCGGCGACTCCGTGCTGACCGGCTGAGCGGGAATCTGGCCGGGATCCTGGTCGCGATTCTGGCCGGGATTGGTCTTATAGAGGCGGAGCAGGGCGCTGCTCAAACGGTCATCGTTGTTGGACGAAAAAACATTGTTGGCAAAAAGAAGTGTCACGTTGTTGCCCAGCTGCCATTCATCCGAGTTGGTAGTTTCCTTATCGCAGAAGGGAAAGCCGGCCTTCTCCTTGGATACGCCACTGTTCTCGTTCAAGATGGTCTTCTGAACAATCTGGGCGATGTCGTTGAGTCTGCAAAAACAAAGGGAATTAAGGTATTGTTTGGACTATAAGATAACCGATAAAATGTTACTTGGCCGCACGATCTATATACATATATATTTAATATATTTTTATTAATTTTACTTAACCATTTGTTCGATCGAAAAACATTTTAATTGATCAATTGATCTTGGAACATCAAATGTTTCTTACTAAATATTAAAATTCTGTCTATTATTCCCTTTTATTCTTCCTAGAGAATTCTAATATACCCTTGTAGCTCATGGGTGCTGGGTACATCTCGGAGATGGCATCATTTTGTGGCTCATGTCAAAACTATTTGTATGCCCGAATCGTCGTGCCCAGCAAATTTAGTTCAAGTGTTTATGTAAGACTCACTTAATTGACATTAGAGCGCAGTCTAAGTTACAGACATTCACAATAGAAAAGCCAAGAGATGGTCAGCGGGGAAAACGTGCTCGTTTTCATTTAACGAAATTTATATCTTTGATTCAATTTAGGCGCACCACCCACGCAGCGAATAAACTAGTTCTTATGGACGGACTGGTTAGACTGTAAAACTGCCACCGAATGGAGGCCTAATATTGGGGAACCACCCATAATGAGTAAACTATTTATGAAAGCCCGAGTTCAACGGTCTGCTTGGCCATAAAACTACTTCCCGATACCGATTATGATTTATTTTGAGCTTATATCAACTGATAGCAATTTAACTTCCAAGATAATCTACCTACTTTGGACTTTTCGCCCTCGAAATCTGAGATTGCGGGAGTTCTTTATATAATTAGTTCTTGTTTTTTTCGGGGCCAAATAGTTTTATAAATAAACTACTCATATTGGTGTGTATTGGGCCTATCCGATTAGGTGAGCACTTTTAAAATAAGTTTGTCACGCAGATTAGTGATCAGTTAAGTAATAGCAGGCGATAGTTGCTTATCCAAAGAGCAATCATCCGACTTTGTGGTTCCCAAACTATTTTCCTTGTTTCCAGCACAACTAAATGAAACTAGCCCGATAAATCGGCGCTGATTAAATGCCTTCACGGGATTCGTTCGTTCGAGATATTTCCTAAACTTGATTATGAGCTAAGTGCTCATAGTGGAGCGAATGACAGACCGTGTCACTTAAAAACCCATTGAGATCGAGACAGATCTTTGTCTGTCAGTGCACTAGGAAAAAACCCTAGCAATAGCAAATGCTTCTTGGAGTCAGAATATATTTTAAATTGGAATATAGTTAGTTTATGAATTGGAATTCTAATTCTTTCGACTTTACAGATTGAAACTTTATAAACCACAATTGCATGCTAAAAGTAATTTTGAATAAGCATACAAGCATAAATAGCTACAGAAATGATAGTCTTGTGAGACATTTCTCCAAGTGCACTATCATCGGGAGACGGGCAGACAACAATAGTTAGTTAGCTATGATCTAATCTGGACAGACTCTCTCGACAGAAAATTGGACAATTGTATGCGTCTGGATCGGTAATTGAGACGCGCTTGACGTTTCGTTTTTATTTTCCCCACACGAAATGCACAAAAAGATCAAGAAAATAACTGCCTAATTGTTTTGGTTTTTGGTGTGGCCCGCGGCGCAATTTGTCTAGCCAAAAAATAATTATGAAACACGGTCGCCGACTGAGTGTTAGTCTTCCAGTTTTTCGGTCTTTAAGTTTTTCGGTCCTTCGCTCTCCACCGAAACTAAACCAAGTCGAGACGACGAATCGAGTCGAATAGCCCCTGGCTGATTATCGGTTCTTGTTTATGTTTACGTTGTGATCGCATCGAATCGAATCGAATCGAATCTGTCTGGCTAGCTGGCTAACTGGCTAACTGGCTAACTGGCTGACTTGCTTACTGGCTAGCTGGGCTGGCCAAGGAATGCCTGAATGCGGAGTCGTCTGGAGTCGGCTGTGGCATGAACTTGAAAACTCGTTGAGTCGTGCCGTCTGTCTGGCCACCGTCTAGACAGATTGTCAGTCTGTCAGACAGACGGTCTTTCCGTCCGCTTGTTGTTTGCTCGCTGCCTGTCTGCCGGCCTAGATGCTGCACCGAAAAAAATCACACGAAATCGGGGTCAATCTGATCTGTTTCATGTCGAAAGTGCTTGAGGACTCTTTGTCTGGCTCAGGGGAATTCCTATTTTCATTTCAATCTGTAAATTATATGCTGAATAAGGAAATAAATAAAAATAGGTGTTTCTAATTTTTAAGTGCTGTTTTGGAATTCTATCACAAGTTCTGAACGTTCTTTGTTCGAAAGAAATGAATATAACTACAATAATAAAATTTATTTCCGGAAGTTAGTTGTACAATATCATATAAAAGATTTAATTTTCGTTTTAGAAATATTGAAAATAGATCAATAAATAAGTTAGTCTGTTTAATGATAAATGTAATTTTCTTATTGATATTTGCTGTGTAGAAATACTTGAAATACCTTTAAATTGCATTGCAAATGGGTTTCTTTCCCATCTCAAGCTAATTTATAGAAGCATTTAGTCTTTTGATTACGATCTTTTGAAGTGACATTGAAAGAAGCTGAGATAAGCCGAATGGGTATCAATATAATAGTTTTTTTCAGTATGTGGTTGATGCTACCGTAGATGTTTTGCCTGCTGTGGATACTATTTCTGTTCATGCGTGAGTCACGCATGCGCAGAGGCAGGGTTACATTCTGGGGGGCAGGTGCCTTGGGGCAGGAAGGAGGAAATTTGCATTGGCCTCCATTTGCTTGGGGCAGACATCTCTGAATGCATCGCCTCAGTGTCTGCGTCTGCGGTTTTGCACTCTTGCAGTCCGTTGCCTGAAGCTTACAGCAACACCAGTAGCAACAGGAACAGTGGCAACAACGGCTAGACAGTGTCTCGCCGGCTGCACTTCATTATCATGCAACCAACAGCGAACTGCAGTCAGTCGAAATGCACACGCCTACAACTGTTTGCATTGCACCATTGCGCCAGTTGCTGGGGGCAGACAAGTCTGCTGTCCCGATATTACTCATACGTCATAAGTTTTGCCTTTTTTTGTGCTTTGGTTTTTTTTTTGTTTTTTTCTCGTCTGTGCGGAACTCTGCCAAAGCAATCAAATAAGATGAAACAATTTAGATATCAGCTGTTGGCCCCCACGAACGCCCGACTCGCATAGCAACGACCTACAAAAAGTTCATTACCGGAGAGCCGGCGACACAGACGGAGTCAGAGTCGGAGTCGGAGCCGGATAGCTAGACATGGCCCAGACTGCTCCCAGACATGTGCCAGACATCCGCGGGCACACCGACGGACACACAGAGATACAAAGATACAGAGGTCGCCGCCGCCGCCGACGGAATTCGATGCAGCCTGCAGTTTGTGCGAGTGCGAGTGCGGGTGTTAGTGTGTCCGCATTGTGCAGCGGCGTCGATACAGTTGCACTACAGTATCTGATGGATACAACAGATACCATTGATGGATCTGGGCTGCCACTGCCCTCGTCACTCTGATCTATTTGATTTTGTGCGGTCAGACTGTTGGTTGAAAGGCATTTAAAGCCTTAATTTGGGGTCAGAAGTTTGGCTAAAGGTCTTAACTTGAGATCAAATTTTGGAGTCACTCTGATCTATTTGGTTTTCTGCCGTAAAGACTAGATAAAGTCCTAATTAGGGATCTGGTAATCTTAAAATATATTTTAAATACCAATGAAGTATTAATAAAATTTGGCTTAAGACTTTTTGAATCTTATATCTTTAAAAGGACCGCTTTGTCAGAATGATCTTGATATGTTGTGTCTTACGGTATTAAGTAAGTACACAATAATTTTGAATTAAATTGTTTTTAGTATTTAAGCCTTTGAGGAGGTCTAAGAAATCTATTATAACTTAACTAAAGACCATGCTACCAAAAATTATTTAAAGGCTAAGCGAAGCAATTGAATTCATCATCCAAAATAAGTGTCTGCCAAAATTTTTTTTTATTTGACGCGATTCTAATCACTCTACTTTTCTGATAATTGCAAACAAACGACGCAATTTGTGGGCACGCTTCTCGAATATAGCTAAAATAATTTATTGATCATTATTTTCGGTCTGCTAAGCGAGGCCATTACATTTATGACTTTTTGTAAGAACGTCATGCATTTAGTGATGCGTTCAATCAATAAATAAATAATAATCGAGTGCACATGTGGAAAATCTCATGAGAAAGTATATATTTTATAACATATTTTTATTAATTCGCCGAATCGGAGTGCATGGGCGGCAATCGTGTTGAACATAAACCAAATGAAGCAAAAATATGTACAATGTACTTTTAAAAATATACTCGGATAAGTACGGCGCTATAGATTTTTTTGGGCGCATGGCCACAATTCCAAGTTGCACAAATGTTTTTAGCCTTGAGTGAAATTGGCCCGTGTTTGGACAAATCTCTCACTTAACAGACGTCAAATATTTTGGAAAATTGGCAACACAAAAATTCTGTTTATACACAAAGTATTTCCGAAACTGATTGGGCGTTTTATTGCCAACTGCACTGTGTGAAATTTTTTGTATACAATATAACAACTTTTTATACTTTTTGGTGATTCTTTTGGGGTAAAGCGTTTTTTTTTATATAGATTTCTATTTTGGGAAAGAGGTATTTATTCTGAGAAGCGGCGTGACAATGATTGACAGAGATTGTTTTAAAAATTTCGAGGTGTTTTAGCACTTACCTATGAGTGGCGACTTGTCTAAGAATCAGCTCGTTGGGGGACTGGGGGGAAGTATCCCTCATATTCGGATTGCTGCGATTCTGGATGCTCTGGATTTGCTCCTCAGTCAGGTTGAAGCGGTTAAAGATTGTGCGATTGAACGGATTCACCACCTCCGACTGGACACCCTCTATAAAGAAGGCGGGATCGAAGGGGGCGGCCCTCGAGTCCCTGGCCATCAAGACTAACGACAGGACCAAAACTAGCTCTCGGATGCGGTTCCTTCCGCTCTTCTCACAACGCACAACACTTGCCATCTTTCTGTTCTTTGTTTTTTGTTGGCTTTAACCAAACTAAATGTTTACACTGGGAATTAGTTGTCTTTTCTAATTAGCAACCACTAGATCGTTTTTGTATTGTATTATTTATTTTGTGCACATTGTTTACTGCATCTTGGCCACCAATTAAAATGTTATCTTTGCCTCTTCAGCAGTCGAATTTGTGTATTTTTATAGCTGATTTAATTTTTGTTTCTTGCCTTCAGCTTGTGTTCGATGTGTTCGCTCTAAGAACCAAGTATGAAGTGATTTGCGCCAGTCGGTTTTTTAGTCTTAAATAAGAAAAAATTTGGTTGTGCCGGGGCATATCTACTTTGTTATGGTCGTAAACGCTGCGTTGCTGCCGACACTGCAAAAAATTGTATACGCCTAAAACTCGGTTTGGTGATTAATTCTTTTTTGTTTTTAATAAATTTTTATTCAGTTATAATTTAAATAGCTTAGTAAGTTGGTAGCTTTTAAAATTCATAGGAACTACTTCTAAATAAAAAATGAACTAGCTAAGGTAAACGATTTATTTTATTCTTGATTTTAAACGATTTTTATTTGATAACAAAAAAAAACAAAGTTAATTTATGTAGCTATTAAAAATAAATAATAATAAATAGTTTTGCCAAAATGGTAATCTCTAAATTAAAAAAAAATGTTAACACTAAAAATGTATAAGGTTGTAATCATATGAATTTGTGTATTTAAAAAACATGATATCTTATCCTACATTTAAATATATAATAATTTAAATAACATTTTTCTAACAACCAATACAGTAAACATCATCTAAATAGTAGAAACAAAATTTTCACAAATTACACTGTACAAGGCTTTACCTATATGTATATAAGTATATATGTATATACATATATATTTTCAAAAAGGGAAACATGCTGATTAAGTGGAATTTGGTCTTTTTTTTCTGACCCATCCAAGAAGAAATAATTTCATCGACTATGCATTTATTATAATATCATAACACATAATGGTATAGAAAAGAAATAATTCGGCAGTTATTTCCAGGTAAAACTGCTTTGCAGTGGACCCCAGTTTGCAGTGTACTGCTTGGGCACTTCGGCTGGCGGTTCGGATGGGCGCTCGGCTTCGTCGTGGCCGACCAATCAACGCCGCTTGAGGATCTGCCGGCGCAGCTGACGTCGACATGGGCATAGAGGCGATGCGTGGATACGGAATACGCCTGCATATGTTTGGGGGTATCTGTATCTGGGCTTGTATCTGTATCTGAATCTCTGTCTGTATCTGTGTCTGTGCCTGCGTGCTCGAGATGGGGCTTATTTTTGGGCCCAAAAGTGATTCTTGTGGTCCTAACCTAGGTTTGTTTGGTGACTTCCTTAAGTGAATGCCTTCAGATACAACTATCCGATAGAAACGTGTCTCTATCTGAGCACTTCAAACACCACTCGAGCCGGGCAAACCAACCAAGAAATAGCCCAAATCACCGTCAATCTTTTGAATGATTTTGCACCCATCGAACCCAGGCAAATGTCCGTAAATACTCGTAGTAGCACTTGTAATTCCTACTCCTATTTGGTGCGTGGGCGATTAGATTTATTTGAAGTGATTTTCTACAGGCAACCACACAATTAATGTGACTTAATCAAATTGTTATGATTACGCAGCTATTTCTATTATCAGTTCGAGTTTTTGGGGCACAACATTCAGATGTCTTTGCGCGTGACTTTCAGTAGGGATTGAATTTGTGCGTGAGGATTAATCAAATGACAAAAAGATAGGCCAGAAAGTGCGTAGTCCATCAATTGAACGGTGAATTGGGCGGATATATCCTATTAGAGGTGCGTGCGGTGCCTGGTACGGCATTAACCCCAGAAAGCCCATCCTTTGGCCCATTGCTCTTTCTACGCATGAGGAATACGAAACAAGTCTGGTTAAGCTAACCCGTATTATTCATTCCATTCGCATACGGAAATCCAAAAAGCCCAGACTTCAAGGACGTTCTTGATTTATTTATTTATTTGCAGCATCTAAGCATCTTTCCCAGCATCTCGTCTGGACCAAAATTGAATTTCAAAATGATTGTATAATTCGCAGCACTTTATAAAGTCTGGATTCGGCTGCGTCCCGCTGTCCATTCATGTGATATGTCTACACACCGTTTAAGTTCTGAATAGAGTGTCGGCCAGAGGGGGGGGCGGTTGTCCAGACGTCGGGTGTTATGTAAAATTGCAATCGCATCAAATGCCCAGATTCATAATCTCGCCGGCTGGATAGAAGGAAAAAAAAAATGAAAACAAGATATATGTAGAACGCAATCAGCGCCTCTTGTGGCGAACTTTATATAATAATGTTTGTTTATTTGAGAGCTCGCATAGAATTTGTCCCACTTTGTGGGACAATGTGGATGTCAGCAGCAACACAAAAAAACAGAAAAGAGCCAGACATGTAGATATGTATAACCAAACAATTGGAATTCCAAATGAGTCAAGTCAGGTCTCAGTTTTTGATTTTTCATTAACTTTTCAAGGCTGCCCGATCGCGTGGACGTATAATTGGCCAAAATTTAAATACAAAATCCAAATACTTCTGGTTTTCTTTTGATCTTGTGAGACATATTTCTCTGTTCGGCATTTCTCCGTGGTTATTTTTGAAAGCAATTCTCTGACAAATCCGTACTATGCCTCACGCTCGTGCCAATTTGTGCGGCTTAATTTTAAACGGTAGCCGGCAATTGCCGCCAATGAGCAACAATTCCGCCCAGCTGGGTGGAGGCACGTGGGGGGCTCTAAAGACCAGTAGCACCACCGGCACCACTATCACCACATAGCACCACATAGCACCACCTGGCTAGAAAACATCTGGCAACTATTAGTGGATGGCTATTGACTTTAAAGTGATTTCTGGACGGTTACAAGTGCCAAACTCTGTTCTATTTTTAATCGATCGCATCAGGCGAAAGTAATTGCGGACAATAAACTGATATGGTTAAGTTTTTAATGCCTATTATCAGGGTAAGGTGTTTCAAATTGGTGACATCGAGCGTACTTACTGATAAACACACTCCGCCTATTAAGTACCCTGTTATTATTTAATAAACATGGTAAGTAAATTAATAAATACAACAAATGTACATTACTGAATGAAGTAGACTTGTGAGATGGAGTAAGGATACCTTTGGATATTTAAAAAACACACATAAAACATATTTTGTAGTCTGTAGAATTAAGGTTTAATAAACGCTCTTAAACTGGATTTTAGTTATTGTTTTTCTTACTTCGTTAAATATGAAATATTTGGCTGTTTGCTAAGTTACCAGCACGAATGCTTTGAAATGATTGAATAATAAATATAATTTATGGATTTAAAATTTCGAAGTATTTTAAGTCTAAAATAAATAATAGTTAGTTTTTGGTAAGAGCTCTAAAGCAGAGTATTTCTTTTATCGAAATCCCATTAAAATTGCATTTCTTTTTGGCTAGTTTTTAATCTGACATTGGGTTTAACTGGTTAGATTTGTATGACGACTCAACATACTTAAAAATTAGAATTCCATAGATTAAATGTATTAATAAATCATTTGAAAGCATACGTGCTTGTGATTGCCCAAACTAAGTAGACATAAATTTGACACCGTTCATGAAGTGCCAACTATTGGCTTATCGGATTGTTATGACTTTTTGTGGATTTATAGTTTGCAATGGGAATTTCTTATCTTACATCTAGTTTGCTGGCTTTGAGGCGCTAACATAAACTTTATTGAGCAGTCATAGCTCAACTAATGAAACTATAAATACTTTTAGGAGAGTGCGGGATTTGACCTTCAAAGTTCCTGAGACGAAGAGTGGGGGATTTCTTGGAAGCAAAAATAACTAAAATTTGGGCATTATAATACAATGTTTGATCAGCCTGCTCACATGCATTTCCAGCTACATTAAATATGCAAGTACCGAGGCGAAATTATTTAACCATCAACACGTTATTAACATAATTATCCCTCACTACAAACTTGAGCGATGCAGAGGGATCGGAGTCCCAAGTCACCTCTCTTACACAATCAACAGAAACGAAGATAGCACTGGCAAAATAAAATACAAGGTTTTATGTTTAAATAGTTGTATTTCTTAATTTTTTTATTCTCAATTTATTTTTGAGTTAAGTTAAGATTCGTAAAAACCTAGTAAACAGAAAAAAATAAAGGCATTTAATCTTTAATCAAAAATAAAAGTTGGATTAAATAAAAACCCATACTATGTTCATTCGATCTTAATCAAAAAATCAGACTCCTACTCTTTGCAATTTAAAGTAATGAGATCAAAATAAGAAAATCTTTTCTTCCGAATTTTCAAGTTTAAAATGTTATATATTTTATATGTTGTATATATATGTCTTTTTTTTGGTTCGGTTACTAAAATTAATTATACTCTTAATGGTAAATTTTAACAAATAAAAGTATATAAGGGTAATTGTATATATAATTTTATCATATTTTATTTTTATTAGCGATCATATTTTTTTCAGTTTAAGAAGAAGCAAATGAAAAGAACATTTAGTGGCCTGGGGGGTAGACAGCCTGCGGTAAGGTCCGGTGGGTTGGTGCAAGTCTATTAAAAATACACGACGTTCGTCAGCCAGCGAACCAGACGTGTCAAGTCAGCACCGGCTCAGACCAGGCCCAGACCAGGCTCAGACCAGGCCAAGAAGTGACTCCAGACCCCGTCGAAGGCCCAGACATGTGTACAACATGGGTGCTGGTTAGTTATTCGGTTGCTGGACGAGCAGGCACCGAGGGTGTTACCATCTCTGGCTCACTGACTCCGACTCTGACTCTGACTCTGACTCCCGATCTTGGCCACTGGCTTTCGGCCATGAAGAGTGGGGAGTACCGAGTACCGAATGCAGTTGTCGTGATTGTTGTCTCAGATTGCATGTGGAATGCAAAGACCAGAAGCCAATTTGTTATTGTGTTGTTTTCTGCCCTGCAGGCCGGTGCTACCGTTTATTTGCAGCCGCTTCTTGTGCTTCTGTTTCGGGTATACCCTGCCTTTCGGCAACATCACTCATACGCTCAATGGTCACTCATATATAAGTTGAAGTTAAGCTTAGAAAAGTATATATAATTATGGGATACAAATTAGCGAGCCCTAGTTTCATTAAAATTGAAGAATTGTAAGCTCACTTTACTTATGACCTCGTTTACTCTTAAAGAATCAGGTTTTTATAATTTGGTTATTAATAAATGTAAAATGTTTTGGTTTTTGCAATGAATAAAACACCTTTTACTGATATTCAGAAAAAATAAAATTGTGTATAAATATAAAATAGTTCTATTAATTATAAAAGGTGTCTCTACCTCTTTTAAAAAATCGATCCCTAGATAGACTAATAAAATTTTGCAATTAAACTAAAGATCAGATTAAAGTGTAATATAAAGTGTCACTCTAATTAGGGTATTTGGTATTCGCCATGGCATTTTTACCTCCAGGCCTGATTGTTATTAATTTTTGCGCATTTTCATTTTCGGTTTTTAGGACTTTCGCGTGCCGTCGTTTGGCTTCTGTTGGTGTTTTGTTTTGGGCCAGCCCCTTCCAGCCAGATCCAGATCTCAGCAGACGAAGATGCAGACCGAAACCGAGACCGAGACCAAGAGCCAGACAGCCCGTCGCAGAGTCTGCGGTGTGAGGTGCTACATGGGAAAAAATATTTAAGTTCCACTGATGATTTCTCTAGACACTTGTTTTTCTTCAAATACTTATTTACACTTTTTACTTTTTATTATAAACTAAAGCTTAATGAGATACTTCTAAAATTCTAATCGCTAGATGTGATTATCAAGTAGGTAAATATTCTTAATTCGACTATATGTATATATCATCAGCTTGTAAAAAAAAAAGCATTCTATATTTACAATCAATATTTGTTAAAAATAAACACTATATTTATTAGGGAGTTTTAAGCTGTCCATTTTAGCCAACAATTTAAAAGCATTATACTAATTAATTTTCGTTTCTTGTTAAACACAAGTAATTATATAAACAAGAATTTAAAAGAGAGGGCAGCATTCGTTGAAATGTTGTTTAAATTTGATGCGCCTTTTTGGAGCTGTTTACATAAACGTTAAAAATATTTAAAAATAAATATATACATTTTCCTTTCGCTGTTTTTGCTCTGTAGGGTGCTGCTCTTGATGCAGAGGCATTTAAGCAGGCGTATGTGTAGCCGCGTCTTGTTGATTGTCAAAATTGACAATGAATGCGTTCGCCGGAGGATGGAGGATGGTCGGTGGAGGATGGAGGATGAAGAATGGAGGATGGAGAATGGAGAATGGAGGGGCAGGCGGCGATGGAGTTGGAGGCTGACCCAGCCAGCCGGAGACAAGTGCATGTCTCGCGTCTGCAGTTTGTCTGGAGGCCGTGGCAGACACTCGGTGTTGCCGCTGTCAATATTGTCCCCAAGTGATGCAGATGCATCCAAATATGGACCATGGGCTCTGCAGCTCTGCAGCTGAGGAGCAGGTGAACCGGCGGATAGTGGCTGCAGTTTCACACTTGTGCTGAGCGACGGAAAGTTATTTAAATGATATGCACATGCAGTGCTGCTCCTCCGCCGCGTCGCGTTGTCTGGCTGCTGTAAACTGAGACTTCGACTGATTCCCTGTCGTCTGCGATTTTGCCTGGGCCTTTGGACTTGCCTTTGCAACTGCCTCTGCCACTGCCACTGCCTTTGCCTCTGCCTCTGCCACTGCCTCTGCCACTGCCTCTGCCAGCAATTATGAGCGTCTGGCCGTCTGGCATTTTACAATATTTTTAATTATCGCGCTTTTTTTCTAAGCAGAGATAAGCATCTGCGCGTTTGGCGTTGCTGCTCTTCTGCCACTTTTCGAATTTCAATTTGAGGCCCCGAAGGCAGGCCGAATTGTCGCCGCTGTTAATTGCCTCTGCTGGTCAGCATCAGCCATCTTGATGACTAAGCGAGGAGCTCGTCTTGGAGCCTGGAGCATGGAACCTGGAGCATGGAGCATGGAGCCTCTTGGGCTCCCGGCTGTCTGCTTTCTGCCCGTCTGACCATCGCTGGCCGTAAATTAATGCAGATTCGAGCAGGTCCATGGCCATGTCCTGGCCCATCTAACGTGCCCAAAGTCAGAATCAGAATCAGCAATCTTGTGGCCATGGCCAGGTAGTAAAAGTGAAAAATAACTCCCAGCCAATGGCTGTCAGTCGTCATTTGCTCTATTGATTGGGCACCTGTCGTCGGGCTTAGAGCAGTTGCCCATTCAGACACAGACAAAGCCATTGGCTTCTCCTCCAACAGTGATGCCAAAGACATCATTGTCAATAGCACTTAACCTTTGTTGGGTTAGCTAACAATCCTTATAACAAAAATATTAAACTTCGAGCAAAATTTATAACAAAATATAAATCACTTGTTTATTTCTTTTATGCAAAAATATTACAATACTTTACATTATGTTATGCATTTAATTGCATAAATCAATTTAGATTTTAAACTTCATACTACGAAATATTGTAGATAAGTACACTGCACCACCGAAACTGTTAGCAAATACATACCTAAAAGTAACTTATGAGGAAAAATCTTATGTTAAGAAATTTTTAAAAAATATGTTCCAAGAAAAAGTTGAAATTAAAGTTTTTTTGAGATAAATCAAGGCAAGACTACATTAAAAATATTTTTCATTAGTACAGATTAGAAAAAATGGGATATTAGTAAGGAAACAACAGAGGCTAATCTGTCTGTTTAATTGAATACTGTAATTTTGTTATGAAATAATTAAAACCTTAAAGCCCATAGAAAAAAGTATCTGACTTACTTGATAGTCATTAAGGATGAACCGAAAACTAGCCAAAGCGACAGCACTGTTCTTGACTGATGCGTTCTTCAATGCGAAAGCACTGCGAAGGTAATCAAATAAATGAAGATGCTACCCGACCATAAATGGCGCAAATACCACTCATACTCCTGCATTCCCCACTGGCTACGTGCAGCTCCTTCCCGATGCCAATATCTATATGCATATGTATATGTATATGAACAATATGTATAGCTATATCGGTTTTGGGCTGCAGCGTATTTATAGGACAGGTACGACGCGTGCCGGCACGCCAGGATGCCTTGGCTCGGGGACCACGTGGTCCGTCCACAATGGGAGCCCATTGTGGAATAGGAGACATAAATGAATGAAATGGCGTTTATGGTAATTCGCCCCGACCAAGTTTGTGCCTTCGAACTGAAGGCAAACTATGCTAATGGCACCGTGGATGTCTTGTGCTCCAAAAGCGGATTTCCAGCCCTGCTACTGGCAGGACTATGACGAAAATGAGGAAGCATTCCGCTCTATTTAAGGTGGCCACACTTTAGCCGTTTCGAGGAACTCCGGCGAGCTGACTTTTACATATTTTTAATAGTGGCTAAAAAGTCTTTGGAAACTATTTATAGCATGTATTATAATTTACGACAGGCGCGTACTTTTTTGGAACTATTTTGGTTTTGGTACTCCATTGTGCCAAGACAATAAAACTTTTTACCATCGTCTTGGATTGCCACAATCAGAGTTTAGTTCTTATTAAGTCGTTGGCAGGCGAAAAAGTTTGATATAGTCTTAAATAACAAAGATTTGACCTAATAAAATAGGCCTTGAAAAGTATGGTTTATTGGAAAAAAGAAAAAATGAAAAATACTTTTAAAGTATCTTCTAATGAACTGTAATAAAATAAAAACATATAAACCAAAGAACGGAAAATTATAATCAAAATTTAAAATCGATCACAATAAAAGTAACGATTATAATTTGTTGTCGCATAGTTTTTACTCGTATATTTATTTTTTTACAAAATTTTCATTTAAATTTTTATTTTAATAAATGCAAAAATAATGTTTACAAAAAGCAGTGTTTATTTTACACAGATTTCATTCGCAGCTAGCTGAAAAGTATGCAGTGATTTGATTTAGTTTTTATTTCCCACCTAATCTGCGTTGGCTAAATTGTCACAAATTTACAATACCAAATTGAATTATTTAGTTTACATTATTACATTATTACATCCTACACAAAACAATCAGGATGTGCGACGTGATCCTTCCGTGCGAATACAATCCGAGGGAATGCCCGAGTACTTCGCCCGAGAAAAGCCGTCTGTTCACAATCCTGCTCCTCTACTGCTGGCAGAATGAGTACGACAAGCGACCCTACCAGCAGTTCCAGTTCAAGAAACTGGAATTCGAGGATCGGATTGGTCGGAAGTACCACTGCATCCGTGACTTCCGGGTCATCGTCAACTATCTCCTGCAGCGCCACCAGCTGGCCGTGAAAATTACGGGCTTGGTTGTTAGCAACTGGGATGCGCGTCTGCTGAAGGACTTTGCCCGCTCCCTGATCCCCGTGTGGTACATCGAGCTGAATCTGATGCGCTTTCCCCATGAGTTCTTCGTGATGATGCGCCTCAATGCGCTTAGGATGGATGTCAGCCAGCTGAGCCTGGAAGGTAATCTCGATATTACGTATTAATCTTGTATCCTATGGCTATTGGAACTATGTATAAGTTTGGTCAAGTTGTGGGTCACCTTTTAAAAAGTCATCGTAATCTTAGAAATAATCAATATAAAAATGGGTCAAATTAATCAACGTTAAATGACAAATGTTAAGGCCGATTATTAGGAATTAGAAGGCAAAGGATCCCAAAAGCTTAAATATCTTTATACTTTGAGACATTTTGGCCCTCTTTTATTCTCTTTCATGTGTGTCGATGTGGATAAGCACACTTTCTTTAAATTATTTCTTAAATGTAATTTTGGTTGATTAAATTTGAATTTTAGTTAATTTTGGTATTAAGGTGTTCTTTAAGTGAATTGATATAATATGTTAATAATAAATATTCATGATTTTGTAGCTCATGATAGGGACTCTCCTTAGTTGTAACCTGTTCTAAAGTGCTTTTGATCCGCAGGCACCCCCCTGACCGACGACGATGTGCGTATCCTGCGGGAGTTCCTGCTGGTCAGCACCACGTTGCGCCTGCTCAACGTATCCAGTTGCAACCTGACCCAGTTCAACTTTGCGCTAATCGCAGATGGAGTCCACAAGTCGGCGGGAGTGAGGCGTCTGTATGCCAACCGACTGCTGGGATTGAGTCTCAGCCTGGACACAGAGAAGTTGGCCTCTGTGTTGGGCTCGCTGCTGATGCAGAACAGACTCTGGAGCCTGTCGCTGGAACACTGCGAGCTGACCGCCCAGGACATGCTGCCCATTGCCGAATACCTTTCCCTGACCACATCCAATTTCCGGCGCCTGCGACTCGCCTGCAACAAAATCGGACCGGATGGAGCTTTGTTCCTGCTGCGCGGAATCTCCATTGGGAAGCGGTTGGAGCTTTTGGACATTAGCTACAACTCGATTGGCAGCCACGGTGGCGAATGGGTGTCCATGTACCTCTCCTCGTGCCTGAAGCTGCAGCACCTCCACTTGAAATACAACGACATTCAGCCGGAGGCAACGAACCTCATCCTGGTGACTCTGAAGAAATGTTGCTGGCTGGAGCGCCTGGAATTGTACGGCAACCACTTCGATTCGCGGTCCGCGATGATTTTGCGTCGCCTGCTGGACGCCCAGGTGCTGCGGCACTCCGAGGTGGATATCAGTTATACCTACGATGAGGACCTGCAGGATTACAGGGTGGTGCCCTGGAGGTAGAAAATGGCTAAGAGTTGGTTTCTTCTGTTTGCGAATGCCTAATAAACTGAAAATCTGCGCTTCGGTCAAAACAATTTTTTTAGGTTGGCATAAATCACAACCTTTGAGCGGACAACATTATTTTCATTAGAACTTTAAGTACGACTCGATATCCCTACACTCGTAGATTAAAATATATATGTACATAAGCGTGTTCTTAAAAAATAAATAAAATATAAGTAATAAAGTCCAATATAATGACTACAAAATGAATTTGCTTTTGAATAATGTTTTTAGAAAGTGTTTTTGTTTCAAAATTATGGAACTTTGCCATATTTAGTAGTTGTTTATGATTGTGTTAAAATTGTTATATATTTATAAACAGTTGTTCGAATTTGCCCACCGTTCGCTATCTATAGATGAATTTTAATTATATTTACTTCGGGCGGAGCCGAAGTTGATATACCCTTGCAGAATATTCTGTAAATTATATTCTCCAAAATTATTTATATGATGCATTCTTAATACTCATAAAAATCCTAACTTCCTAACTTTTAAAACAACAAAGTTATGGTATTTCCGATCGTTCAGTTATATGGCAGCTATAGGATATAGTAAATTTGTATATATTTATAAACAGTTTTTCGAATTCACCCACCGTTCGTTGTCTAGAGATGAATTTTAATTATATTTACTTCGGGTGGAGCCGAAGTTGATATACCCTTGCAGATTATTCTGTAAATTATATGGCATTTTCATCGTTCAGTTATATGGCTGCGATAGGGTATAGTCGGCCGATCCTTATGAAATTTGACAGGTCGGATTGATTGGCCAAAAATAAAACCCTAGAAAATCCCAACTTCCTTACTTTACAAAACACCACAATTATGGCATTTCCAATCATTCAGTTATATGGCAGCTATAGGATATAGTCGACCTATCCGGCTTGTTCCGACTTATATTCTGCTTGCAAAGGAACGAAGTGTGTGTGCACACGGTTCATGTCTCTGATAATATTTGTTGTGCAACAGAGACTCAACAGAATCATGTCATGTTAACTCAACGCAACGAAACGAACGTAACGTAACGTAAGAACCGAACAGAATGAATATAATTTCCGGCTTCTGTTTTGTTATTGTGAGAGTCCTCTGTGTGAAGGTGTGTGTGTGCTTGCGAGACTGTGTGTGTGGTGCGATTTCAAAGTCAGACAGCAACAACAATACAAGGGGAGCATAGCATAATGAGCGAAAGAGAAAACGACTGCGACGCGCGAAGAGAGAGAGCAGAGCGGGAGCAGAACTTCGGGCAGCGACGCCACGCGAAAGGACAACGCTAACGCTATCCTTGTTGAGAGTTTCGCAATATATTTTTATTGCAGCAGTCTCATCGAAAGCGTCGAAGCAACCAAATCGCATCGAACACCCGATAAATCGGTTAGACAATGCAAAACTCCATCAAGAAGCACACACATCCCCAAAGAAATACATAATAAAATAAAACAGCAAATACTTAAAAAACAAAACACAAAATCAGATAACCAGAAAAATGCATAACTTTTTGGTTTGTTTATTGTTCGGTGACAGTGCTAAGATATGTGCTCCAGTTCTTGTATAACTCTTCACAATTAACAAGAAAACTAAAACTGTGCTGAGCCTGCGGCCAAATTGTGTTCTCCCCCCATTTGTTTTATCTTATTTCAGTTGTAAATTTGTTTATTTGCTTGCAGGCGGCTGCCCGTGTATATCCAGCTACTTCATAAAGGCCAGCCAACTACCCACCTAAACTAAACCGAAAACCAAAACTGAAACTGAAACTAAAACTATACCTAAACTCAACTAAGTAAACGAACTAATATTAAACAGAAGCCAGAGGCTGTTACAACTTTTACTATTAGCAAAGTTAGACCAAAACTAGAGAAAAGAAATCCAGACCAAGCAAAATGAACGACAGTCGACGCAACACGGCCACGGAATTCAGCTACATACTGCAGCGCCAGGTGAGTCGTCCTGTAATTACATGCACTTACTTTGAGACGCGCCTGTTTTCCGAGTCCTCACCCCCCCCCCGAAAAATCACCGAAAGCACCCACAACTCGAGCACTTTCCTTGCAGCACTCTAATTGCACACATCTCAGCCGCAGGAACTCCGACTAATTGCACCCACACGAACTGACAGATTGGCCAACTGCCCGCAGAGTGCATAATGGCCGGGGATATGGCAAAAGTCGGGGTTCTCAGCACTGACTGCTGCCTCACAGATTTGTCGCCTCATTTTGAAGTATCCAACTATTCACCATCTCCTAGCAAAATGTTAATTCATTTAGGGCATATCTGATCTGTAATACTTGAATTTCACAAACAGTTTTTAGATCGTATTTGATTTCAAAACATTGATTTTCGATCATGAAATTGATATTATTAACATTATCACTGTATATAAACAATTGTTAATACTCTTTTGTTTTGTTTCTTAGAATTCTGTTTCCAACTTAAATTTATATAAATAAAAACAGAATTGTATAAATTCATAGTAACATCATCTTCCATTATTGTATTTGCCTGTTTCTCAATTAATTTGAAAGAGATACTTTTACAGCAAGGCAACATATTTTAAATATTTAATATTTATAGAATTTCTTATAGATGTTTTAAAAAATCAAGTGGGTTTGTCAAATTTTACCCATTTCACGTGAAACATTTTTTGTTTTCTCTGCGCGTGACATTTGATGTGGTGCGTTTGTGCATTTTCATAAGAGAGACATTTAAAATTAAAATTTGTATAATCTTATAAAATGTTACCGATTTTTCGCTTTTTCCACGTTCATATAAAGAGAACATGAAAGGTTTTTTTCTTTTGACTTTATGCAAATATTTTCACAAGCTTTAATGTTTTGCGACTGCATTTTTCAACATTTTCCGCAAAGTGGAATCCTTTTCGGGCTTAGTTAACATTTCGGGTGAAGCAAATGGAATTTTCTAAGCAGAAAGCCACAATAGATTTAACGACACATTTTCATGAACACATTTCTGGCTTGCCCAATGAATTGTTAATAAACAAAATGCCCCGTCAATCAATCATGGCTTAATAAATTCCCCAGCCCCGCCGGCATTTGCATATGAATCTGGCCAAAGGGATTTGGCTGGGGATTTTGGGAGATGCCGACGGGTTATGCCCGATAATCCCTTAAGCTCGTTATGAATTCCATTTCGCTCAACTGCTGGAATTGGCTTGCGTGTCCTGTCTGCACATACGCAGACACACACACACACACACACACTTGAAATCGTGGCCCGCAACTCGCAACTTGTACTGTGAAAAAGACTGTTAAATCAATTTGTTTTCAGCACCCCCCACATGGCATAGAAACGGAACCCAATCCCAAACCCACGGAGACTGAGACAATGACACATTAGAACCATCGAATCGTGTCCTGATTGAGTGATTATCCAAAACACAATTCGCAACATGCTATGATTGATGACAAGCAATTGAGTCGCTTGGGGGACCCAAGGATTTTATTGCTATTCATTGTCTCGCCGATGACCTTTGGCGGGCGTGAAAATTTGTCGGAGATCCTTCAAGACTTAATTAATCTCTCCCTGGGGGGCGACCGTCAAATAAGACTTGAGACTTGAGATAACAAAATCAATAAGCGGCGGGCTTGACCTTTAATTACACAACACCCCCACTTAAGGCGGCGAAGGATTTATGAGTTCTGCTCCAGTTCTATAACCAGTGTATATCCACGACCGCAGCCATCTCCACATCCACTTAATCGTCGCTT